>JARCIV010000001.1:20869334-21484334 GCA_029618585.1 Citrus australasica
TGCAGGGCTTGAAAAAGAAGAAAAATAAATGGTACTTGGACAGTGGTTGTTCAAGGCACATGACTGGAAACTATGCATGGTTCTCAAGCTTCACCAAAATTGAAAATGGTGGAGATGTATCATTTGGAGACAACACAAAAGGAAAAATTCTCGAAATTGGAAATGTTGGTAAAGTTTCCTCAATCCTAATTGAGAATGTATGTTTGGCTGAGAACTTGAAACACAACTTGATTAGTATTAGTCAATTATGTGACAAAGGGTATAAAGTTGTTTTTGATAAACTTAGTTGTGTCATTGAGAATTCATGTGATGACAAGATCTTATTCGTTGGAAATAGATGTGGTAATGTTTATATCATTGACATAGAATGCGCATCTACTCTTGATAAATGTTTTTCGGCATTGCATGATGATAGTTGGTTATGGCATAGAAGACTAGGTCATGCAAGTATGGATTTAATTTCAAAAATTTCAAAAAAATGATTTAGTCAAAGGTCTTCTAAAAATCGGTTTTCAAAAGGATAGAATTTGTAAAGCTTGTCAATTTGGAAAACAAATCAAAACACCTTTTAAAAACAAAATCATATTTCCACTTTAAAACCACTTCAACTTCTTCACACGGACTTATTTGGACCTTCACGGTATGCTAGTTTAAATGGTAAATATTATGCATTTGTGATTGTAGATGATTATTCTATAAAAAGGTTCAAAATGAAAAAGGATATTCTATTACTTGTATTAGAAGTGATCATGGTGGAGAATTTGAAAATCATACATTTGAAAATCTTTGTAATGATTTTGGCATTGAGCATCAATTTTCATCACCTAGGACTCCACAACAAAATAGGGTTGTTGAGAGAAAGAATAGGTCTATTCAAGAAATTGCTAAGACTATGTTAAAGGAGAATGCTTTACCTAAATAGTTTTGGGCCGAAACCGTTAACACCACTTGCTATGTTTTAAATCAGGTGTTAATTAGACCTCATCTCAATAAAACTCCCTATGAGCTTTGGAAAGATAGAAAACCCAACATTGGTTATTTCAAAGTTTTTGGATGAAAATGTTTTATTTTGAACACAAAAGAAAATCATGGTAAATTTGATCCAAAATCCGATATTGACATCTTTCTTGGGTATTCAAATTCAAGTAAAGCTTATAGAGTTTATAACAAAAGAACCTTAGTTGTGGAAGAGTCTATGCATGTTACTTTTGATGAGTCTAACACATCGTCTACGGAGAAAGGAGTTGTTAATGATGATGCAGATGGAGATTTACAAGAAGAATCATCAAAAGATAAACAAGAGAACGCACCATAAGAAAATCAAGAGGATAAATAAGAAGAACAAACAAATATGGAGCAACAAGATGGTATTCCTTAAACACTTCCCAAGGAATGGAGGTATGTTTCTTCTCACCCTAAGGATGCAATTTTAGGAGATCCCTCACGTGGCATAACTACTAGATCATCATTTAGAAATACTTGTGAGCTTAATGCATTCATTTCTCAAATTGAACCTAAATCCTTTGCGGATGTGGAAAATGATGAATCTTGGATTATGGCAATGCAAGAGGAGTTAAATCAATTTGAGAGAAACAATATGTGGGAATTAGTTCCTAAACCGGAACATCAATCCGTCATAGGTACTAAATAGGTATTTAGAAATAAGATGGATGAATATGATGTAGTTGTAAGGAATAAAGCTAGATTAGTGGCTCAATGTTACAACCAAGAAGAAGGAATTGATTTTGATGAAACATTTGCACCCATAGCTAGACTAGAATCAATTAAGATGTTGTTGGCATTTGCATGTCATAAAGACTTTATCCTATTTCAAATGGATGTGAAAAGTGTTTTCTTAAATGGTTATATTATGGAAGAAGTGTATGTGAAACAACCCCTTGGTTTTGAAAATGAAAAATTTTCAAATCATGTCCATAAGTTGCTTAAAGCTTTATATGGATTAAAACAAACACCTAGAGCATGGTATGATAGGCTTAAGAATTTCTTGTTAGATAATGATTTTTCAATGGCTCTCTTTGTTAAGCATAAGAACAAAGATATACTTGTTGTTCAAATTTATGTTGATGATATTATTTTTAGTTCTACTAAGGAATTGTTGTGTAAAGAATTTTCATCTTGTATGAGTAATGAATTTGAAATGACTATGATGAGAGTGTTGAAGTACTTTCTTGGGCTGCAAATAAAAAAAATGAGGAAGGAATTTTCATAAATCAAGCCAAGTATGTGAGAGATCTACTCAAGAGATTCGGCATTGATGACTCAAAGACCAAAAATACTTCGATAAGCACAACAACCAAGCTTGACAAAGATGAAAAAAAGTAAAGAAGTGGATATAAAAATGTATCGATGTATGATTGGATCTTTACTTTATTTAACTGCAAGTAGGCCCGATATCATGTTTAGTGTATATTTATGTGCAAGATTTCAATCATGTCCCAAGGAATCCTATTTACTTGCTGTAAAACGAATTTTTCGTTATTTAAGTGGAACTATAGATCTTGGCCTTTGGTATCCTAGAGGAACTCATATAGATTTAACATGCTATTCAGATGCAGATTTTGCCGGTTATAAAGTTGATAGGAAAAGCACTAGTGGAACATGCCATATTCTAGGTCACTCACTTGTTTTATGGTTTAGCAAGAAAAAAATTTTTGTTGCACTTTCAACTACTGAGGCTGAATATATAGTTGTAGGAAGTTGTTGTGCTCAAGCCCTTTGGATGAAACAAACACTTAGAGACTTCGGTATTAACCTTGAACAAATTCCTTTTAAGTGTGATAATACTAGTGCTATAAATCTTTCAAAGAATCCCATTCAACACTCTAGAACCAAGCATATAGAAATAAGACATCATTTCTTGAGAGATCATGTTCAAAAGGGAGATATTGCATTGAGTTTATTTTTATAGAAAAACAACTCGCCGATATTTTTACCAAACCTCTTGGCGAAGAACAATTTTCAAAAATTCGACATGAACTTGGGATGATGAAATTTTCGCATTAACTTCTCTATTCATGTTATTGAGTGTATTGAATTGATTAACTTATTGACTTATTGATGATTTGATGATTTAATATTTATGAAATGCTTAAGCATGATATTCAATGATGTGCTTGCTTTGTTAATTCTTAAATGTTTATATGTATTAATTGCTTGAATACATGTTCATGAATCATGCATTAAAATGGCTCATGAAACATCTTTGGATCAATTAAATGATCTTGGAATGTATTATTTGCTAGCCAAAAAATTAAATCAAATGTGTGAAATTATAGATAAAATAAATGGATAATCGTTTCTCAATAAACGGTATACCATTTAATTCTAGAAACTATATTATGATGTCTGCCATTTACCCTTTTACCATTTGATGCAATCGGTCAACGATTAAAAATAGAGAGCTCACTGGAAGCTACTCCTTGACCGTTAAAAGGATAACCTTTCACCGTTTTTTATTAATTGCTCTCTGGAAGTTACTCCCTAACCGTTTAAATAAACGGTTAACCGTTTTCGTGAAGTATAAAACTGTTCCAAGGGTTTCTTTTTCTCCCTCACTTACCCTTTTACCGTTTCAGCCATTGTTGCGCAGCCGAAGCTTTCTCCATCCTCAAACCTTCATTTCTCGTGTTTTTCTTGCCAAATCACACCTATGAACCCTTTTCCCATTATCATTAGAGTGCTTTCACCGATTCAAATCTTCAAATCGAGCCTGAAATTAAAAAATCCCAAATCAAAATCCTAAGTGCAGCTGGTCGGGTTTCGTCATTTTTTACCTAATTCGTGTCTTTTTCCAACCATATTAAGCCTCAAATTTCCATCCTCCACTCTCTCTTGATCCCAAAATCAATTTCTTTTCGTCCAAACTCTCTTTTCTCAAAATCCCCCATTCTCTCTGTTCTTCACCATAGCCGAGTCCTCTCGGAGAACTCGAAGGAGGAAGGATACGCCTCAAAGGAATCTCATACCACCACAGAGAGTCTCTGAATTCGAAAGAATTCATTTCCCCATACCCTCTTTGGCTAAGCATTTCAAGGACCGCTTTAATGGTAGAAAGGTACTTGATTCTTACTATGTGGATATAGAAGATGTTAGAACCTTAATTATGTGTGGTAGAAGCATTAGGAGTCTGCCATTAGTTTTGATGACCGAGTATATCCAAATTTAGTGCGAGTTTTCTATTCGAACATAGAAATCTCCGCAACTCGCCTAGATAGGATAGTTACTCAGGTTGGCGGTGTTCATATTGAATTTGATAATGAGGACCTTAATGGCTTTCTAGGCATCTCTAATGATGGTCATAAAATTTATACATCTAGGAAAGCTCTTTCCTTTGACGGTTTTAGTCATGCTAATGGAGTTCGTAATATTTACTGGCGTCGAGAACTGAGTTATGAAACTTGTAACTTACCTTTTCGGTCTCAACTTTTACCTTTACAAGTTTGCATCCTTCACACAATTTTACAGCACATCGCGACACCTAGGAATGGTCACTTGGATGAGGTTACGAGGTTAGATTTTGGCTTATTAGATAACCTCATTTCAAGTCGACCCATTAACCTCGGCTATGTTATTGTGAGGCACATGTTGAGTACTCCCGCGGTTAGCCACCGCTTGCTTCCATATGGCAGTATCATTACTAAGATACTGCGATGCTTTGAGGTGCCTCTTCTAGATCCAGGTTATACGGAGACCAAACGGATTGGTCCAGAGGCCATGACTAGTATTGGTTTTTCTAGAGAGAATGGGCAATGGATTAAGACTAAAAACTCCAAAAATTGAGATACCTTGATTGCTCCAGAGGATGATCGGATGCTCAACGATGTTTATTCTCCCGATCAGCTTCCAGATTTTAGACTCGGAGCTCATCCTCCGCCTCCTCGTCGCCGATATGTTCCCCAGCCTTCAGCTGATTCTGATACAGAGGAGCGCATGATGGATACTGACCAGCCCTTAGTCTCTGAGCCACCTCCAGCTCCCGAGCAGCCTCCTGCTTCAGTCCAGCCACCAGCTTCAGACACTTTGTTGCAGATAGTTGCTGATGTTCATAGGATTTCTGAGAGGCAACAACTGATTCTAGACCGATTGGACACTCTCTCTCACAACCAGCAGCAACTCCGTTCTGAATTTCAGACCTTCTAGCAGCAGAGCATCGATCAGCAGCTTGAGCTTATAGCTGGACATCGCACTCTTCTTCGTTATTTTGGTTATGATTCGGCGAGCACATCTTCACCACCTTCATAGTTTCTGAGTCTCATAATCGCACATATATTTCATCTTCTGTTTGCTTGTGTGTTGCTATTTATATTTTGGTATACATTGCTACTTCTCTATGATTTTGATGATGGATTGGTTTTGTGATGTTTTTTATATTGGATGATTTGATGTTGGATGATTATATGTTAGATGATTTTATATTGGATGATCGAGTTGTTGGTATATTGGATGATGGAGTTGTTCTTAATATATTTAGAAGTGTTTTTAATCTCATTTTGTATTAGCTGATTTGTTCCATTTTAAAGGGGAAACACTGCCAAAAGTTTTGCTCGCCATATCTGGGTAATTTCTTTCTCCCTTCTATGCTTTACGTCTTTCTTTTCTCTCATTTCTTTTTTATGATGAAGGGGGATAGATTATGTTATTGATAAAAAAAAGGGCTGATAAAAAAGGGGATAGCGATTAATAAGAACAAAATTCACCTTTGAAATGAATTTTGTTTTTAAATTGAGCAAAAATGCTTCCTTGAGCAAAATCTATCTATTGGACATATTTTTAAAATTGGCCATACATTTAAGGGGAGCCTATATTAAGGGGGAGCATAATATATATTGAATGAAGTTTGTCATCATCAAAAAGGGGGAGAATGTTAACATGAATATGTTCATAATATTAATTTTGACGATAACAAACTTTAATTGTTGTTGATTAAAATATTGGAGCTATTCAATAATAAATGAAAGCCTTATAATCATTCATATTATTTTCATAAAAGTTGGATAACTGTTAAAATTGAAATTGGAAAATGATTCTCTGCAATATCTGGCTAAAATTGTGATTATGGAAACAAACGGTGAACCGTTTTCCTTCAAACGGTTAACCGATTAAAACTAGAGAGTAACAAATTGCTTAAGCTTTAACTGGTTAAGAAAAACAGAAAACACAAAATGTTGGGAAGGCTACTAGAATTTAACGACAAACCATTTATTTAAACGGTTAACCGATAAAATCCAGAATGGAAGATTGTACTCATCTTGTTACTGGAAACAAATGGCAAAAGTTTAACTGAAACGGATAAGGCTAATTTGTTATTGCAGGTTACTAGAAACAAACGGTGAACTGTTACTTGCAAACGGTTATCCGATAAAATCCAAAAAGGTTATTTCGTTCAAATCTTTAACCGTTTAGTGTAAACAGATAACTAAAGTTTGTGTTGGAGGTCTCTGGAATTTAACGGTGAAATGGTAAGCCAAAACGACAAACCGTTTATTTAAAATTTGGCCAAACGGTAACTTTAACCAGACTAAACGGTTAACAGTTAATGGTTAACGGTGAACCGTTTTCAGACAGACAGCTGTAATGGCTAGTTTTTCAGCTCCAACTATAAATAAGCTCATTCAAATTCAAACAGAGGTTTATCACAACACTACCGTTGAGCTTATATTCGAGAATACAATCTTCATAGAGCGTTAAAAACATTCTTACTTCATCTATCACACATTGGGCATTGATTTGTAATCTTAAAAATTGTGTGAGAGAAAAATAATTTGTAATCTTTTACTTTAAGTAATTGTAAGTGTTGGGATACACTTGGGTTAAGAGATTGGGGATAATCTCTTGTTGTAAAGGTCCATTGATACCTCAGAAGTCAAGTGTAAGCATTTGAAGCTTTGGAGGCTTGCTTAGCGAAATCCTCAAGCTCGGAAAGCTTGGAGGCGTGGACGTATGTGAGGTTGGCCGAACCAAGTAAAAATCTTCGTGTTTGAATCTCTCTTCCCTTATCTTTTCATATTGTGATTGATTTAATTGTTATTGCTTTAAATTTGTTTTAAATTTGCTTGGTATTTTGTTTTAGAATTGAATATTTTTAAAATCCCAATTCACCCCCCTCTTGGGTTGCATAATTAGAATTTCAGAGCCTTGATTGACACTAGAGAGTGTACATTTAATAAGTCTAAAATTATCAATTTTTCAGTTACAGTGTTGATTAATGCGCTTATTATTCCTAAATTTTCTTAACGCTCCTCTAATATATTTTTAAGTTAAAATTAATTTAAAATATCTTAATTTGTATATTTTAAATATTTCAAGAATAAAAAAGGAGAATTGGAACTCAAAGCGGGAACAAAGAAAAATTATTGGAGCCATTTGGAATACATTATTGAGGAGATGTAATAAAAAATAAAAAAATAAAAAAGAGAGGAAGGGAGCCATGATAGGTAAGTGACCAATTTGCGACCTGACTATCACACGTTCCTAGGTGAATAGATAAATAATAAAAAAAATTAAAAGAAGATGAAGATTTCTGCTACTTATAAAAGGCGAGGCGAGCTAAAGAGAAGAGGGGGAACATAGACTAAGGCTTCAGAGAAATTTACGAGAAATTTCTTCTTTTATGTAGTTCATTCTCTTATAATATATTTTAGAAGTTTATTAAAAAAAATGAGTGTTTTCTTTTTCAATATGAGTGGCTAATGTTTTGAGCTGAGGTAAAATGTGAAGTTTAAGGATTC
The DNA here is from genome assembly GCA_029618585.1 of Citrus australasica. NCBI lineage: Eukaryota > Viridiplantae > Streptophyta > Magnoliopsida > Sapindales > Rutaceae > Citrus > Citrus australasica. Next base: position 20,877,083 of record JARCIV010000001.1, read on the forward strand.
AAATTATTGATTAATTGCTCTTCCAAGTGAGAATTGAAATTTATTTTATTTGTTATATTTTTCTTCTTTACTAGTTTTTTTATGTCATGTTAATTTATAGACCTAGATCTTTTTAGATTTATATGATATTTTGACATAATGTTGACGCTTCAGTATAGTTGTGACACATTAGGTATTTGGTCCCATATTTATCACACTAATGGTTAGTTAAAATTAAATGGAATAATAACTAACTGGCAAAATAAATGTAAAATGCAAATATGAGAGTGTTATAACCATAATTTGAAATCCTAGAGTGGATTTCGAAACCTTAGCATATTTTTAGATTGATTCATAATAATTTTCTTTCCCGCATTTAATTTTCTTCATTTAACAACTGACTATGAGATTTTAAATTCCCTATGGTTAGACCCCGGACTCACAAAGTTATATTATAACTGGACGCTTTTATACTTGGGAGTAAAAAATACTTTTGAGTCGTGTCAAGCCTCATCCTTGGTTTAAAGCACTCTAGGAACAGAGTAACATATCCTCTTGGACGGTAGTTAGGTGCGTCCCTTTTACTAAGAACTCTAAGATCTACATCACCAGGTGTTTAGGGTGAAAAACATTGTGACCAAGTACTCATGAGCAAAATATACTCTCCTCAGCCCAGAGCGACTCCTCGAGGAAAGCCATCCCTGATGAGGCGTGAGGCTGGTCATGTAAGATGAGTAGGATTGAAAATGCACGAGGAGAGACCAGAATCTAGTCAGATCAAATACTTGGTCAAAGGTTTACCCAAGGGATTTCTCCAATGAATTCAGGCATGAAATCCACTCAACGACAGTTACGCTGCCCACTGCCCACTCACCAATGGTTGTGTTACCAACCTAGTAATGGTCATAGGGTTTACGCCAGTTTTCAGTTGGGTATAAAAGTTACAGAAAATGGAGGTAAAGGGGTTGGATAATTTTTCATTTTCAGATATTTTTCTCTCTTTCTTTAGGCAATTTTTCTTCTTTTTTCTTTTTTTGGGGTAATTAAACATATTTATTTAAGGCCATTGAAATTAAGCCTGGGATTAGTGGCACAAGTGTTTTCCAAGTAGACCCAAAATGGCTGACTTGAGTATTGGAGGATTTACGCCAGAAAAACTTCTGACGCCCTTTAATTTCAATTGCCTTAAACTCAACGGCAGTTACGCTGCCCACTCACCCATGGTTGTGTTACCGACCTAGTAATGGTCATAGGGTTTACGCCAGTTTTCGGTTGGGCATAAAAGTTATAGAAAACGGAGGTAAATGGGCTGGATAACTTTTTATTCTCATATATTTTTCTCTCTTTCTTTAGGCAATTTTTCCTTTTTATTCTTTTTTGGGGTAATTAAACATATTCATTGAAGGCAATTGAAATTAAGCCATGGGATTAGTGGCACAAGTGTTTTCCAAGTAGACCCAAAATTGCTGACTTGAGTATTGGAGGGTTTATGCCAGAAAAACTTCCGACATCCCTTAATTTCAATTGCCTTTAACTCAACGGCAGTTACGCTGCCCACTCACCCATGGTTGTGTTACCGACCTAGTAATGGTCATAGGGTTTACGCCAGTTTTCGGTTGGGTATAAAAGTTAGAGAAATCGGAGGTAAAGGGGTTGGATAACTTTTCATTCTCAGATATTTTTCTCTTTTTCTTTAGGCAATTTTTCTTTTTTTTTTCTTTTTTTGGGTAACTAAACATATTTATTTAAGGCAATTGAAATTAAGCCATGGGATTAGTGGCACAAGTGTTTTCCAAGTAGACCCAAAATTGCTGACTTGAGTATTAGAGGGTTTACCTAGAAAAACTTCTAACGTCCCTTAATTTCAATTGCCTTAAACTCAACGGCAGTTATGCTACCCACTCACCCATGGTTGTGTTACCGACCTAGTAATGGTCATAGGGTTTACACCAGTTTTCAGTTGGGTATAAAAGTTACAGAAATCGGAGGTAAAGGGGTTGGATAACTTTTCATTCTCGGATATTTTTCTCTCTTTCTTTAGGCAATTTTTCCTTTTTTTTCTTTTTTGGGGTAATTAAACATATTCATTTAAGGCAATTGAAATTAAGCCATGGGATTAGTGGCACAAGTGTTTTCCAAGTAGACCCAAAATTGCTTACTTGAGTATTGAAGGGTTTACGCTAGCAAAACTTCCGACGTCCCTTAATTTCAATTGCCTTAAACTCAATGGCAGTTACGCTGCCCACTCACCCATGGTTGTGTTACCGACCTAGTAATGGTCATAGGGTTTACGCCAGTTTTCGGTTGGGTATAAAAGTCACATAAATCGGAGTTAAAGGGGTTGGATAACTTTTCATTCTCAGATATTTTTCTCTATTTTTTTAGGCATTTTTTTTCTTTCTTTTTTGGGGTAACTAAACATATTCATTTAAGGCAATTGAAATTAAGCCATGAGATTAGTGGCACAAGTGTTTCCAAGTAGGCCCAAAATTGCTGACTTAAGTATTAGAGGGTTTACGCCAGAAAAACTTCCGACGTCCCTTGATTGGTTGTTGTGAATGCAAGCATTCTTGGAAGAAGAATTGGAGGTTGCAAGAACTTGATCAATTGAGAGGAAGTAGCACAGAGCCATCTCTCCAACAATAACAAATTTAAGTGTTGATGTTGTTGATGCCGAAATCCGGATGAGTTGATCAGATCTCAGATCCCTGCATCATCATTAAATTTGTTTGGTGGGAAGCTGATGATTAGTTAGCACCATGAGCAGATTTTCTATGAGCAGATGTTCTGTGAGCAGACAACCCATGAGCAGATAATCCATGAGTAGACGATCTATGAGCAGATAACCCGTGAGCAGACGATCCATGAGCAGATAACCCGTGAGCAGACGATCCATGAGCAGAGAACCCATGAGCAGACAATCCATGAGCAGACGATCCATGAGCAGAGAACCTGTGAGCTTGTGAACACAACCAACAGTCAGGATGTGCCGGAAGTTTTTCCAGCGAGAACTCTCCGACGCTCAAGTCAGCGATTCAGGTCTTACTTGGAAAAACCCATACCACAATTCATGTGGCTTAACTATGATTGCTTTAAATAAAAAGCTTTTAAGTAAATTTAAAGGAAAAGAATTTGAAATAATCAATCTTAAAGAAATCACAGGCGAAAGAGAAATTTCTCAGTGGTAGAGAGAGAAAAATGTCAAATGGGTTCAGTTGCTTCGAGATAGAGAGAGAGCCCGCCAGAAGAATCCCCCTTAGGGTTTTTATAGAAAACTATAGCGGTTTTTATCCTCTCCCTTAGGATTCTCAAGAAAACTACTAATTTTCAGCCCACTAAGAATATGGTCCCTAATATTTCGGAGAAAATGTTTTGACTGAATCGTGCTTTCTGGTAACTTCCTGGTCGAGGTGACCAATAACATCCTGGTCAAGGTGATGTGCTCGAGGTCACCACATATTATTCTGGTCGAGGTGACCAATAATATCCTGGTCGAGGTGATCTACTCGAGGTGACCACATATTATTCTGGTCGAGGTGACCAATAATATCCTGGTCGAGGTGATGTGCTCGAGGTCACCATATATTATTCTGGTCGAGGTGACCAATAATATCCTGGTCGAGGTGATCTGCTCAACCATTTGCTCGCTTTTACTCTGGAGGAGAGCACGATAATGTATGAGCAAATACCTTTATCTTGGTCACCCTATTTCATTCCCTAAACAGATGTGATTATCTAGTCTCTACAAATCATGATTAGAATTCTGCATAGACACCAAGAATACTATAAACTTTACTAAGTCTATTAAATCATCCACAGTAGTGATGCATACCATGTTGTCTATAGAGTAATTTTCGGCCAGAGTTTTGCTACTCAATTTTCTTTCTTCTTTGGTCGTACTTCTTCTAGTGAGGACTCTTCACTCCCATCCTCACCAAAATCTCTCTCTTGATTCTCACTTAAAGTCTGCTCCATATTAGAGGCCTCACTAGTATCGATGTTATTGACTCATTTTCTTTTCTCTAACACTGGTATTACCTACATTTCCAGAGGGATTTTCGGGTTGAAAGTGGGTTCCTTAAGGAAAATGAGTTCCTTAAGTAAATTGGGTAAAAACTGCAATTCATCATTAACATCAACTATTTTCTCTTTGCCTTTGACATCTTTCAAGTAAACTTAGAGCTAGTACTAAAAATCCACAAAGCCAAGCAAAAATAATAAATACCCAGTGGTGATGTGCGAGAAACAATACCTGGGGCGAAGAAAAATCAGAAGTAAAGTAGTTTGCGCAAGTTGTTCTCCAGCGAAAAGGATTGAGTTGGTAATTGGAAAAAAACAAAGGAAAGGAAAGAATGAGAGAAAATGATTTAGGAAATTAAGGATTTTAGGGAAGTGAAATGTTTTTAATTGGGACGTTATTTAATAAAGTGTGCCTCGATGATGCCGGAACCGCCCATTTAAAATTTAAACACTTGGTCTAGCATGCCACGTACATGCATCTAAGACAAAATGATTACTTGGGTGAACAGGTGCCAACCAGTCAAGGAAGCAAAAAATACTTTCAACAGCGTCTTGCTACAAGAGTGGAGCAACCAGGAAGATAGTCTAGTCAAATAGAATATATTAAGTTTCCAATTTTGATTCAATTCACTCTTAACACTAGAAATTAAGGGACTAGTGTTTTAGGGGTAAAATAGAATATATTAAGTTTCCAATTTTGATTCGTTTCACTCTCAACACTGGAAATTCAGGGACTATTGTTTGAGAGGTAAAAAGTGAGCACGATCAGAGGTTACCTCGCGCAAATTGTGCTCTCTTTGGTTAGGGTGCAAGGGGATTCGTTCGAGGAAAAAATTTCTCTGCGTTGCGTGCAGGAGGTCAAGCATGCATGGTTAGTTTGTTGACGGGAGGAGAAAACCTGCCCCAAATCAGCTATGAGGCTTGGTCAAAGGCCAACCCACAATTTTCTCCAAAAATATTCAGGCACTAAACTAGTCCACTAACAGTCATGCAGTGCGTTCACCAACGATCATGCAGTACATCCATGCACGATCATGTAGTGCATCTACTAGATCAATACTGGGGTGGTGGTTTTGGCTACTTATAAAAGCCCCAACCAAGTAAGTAAGAGTTTATTCTTTTTCTTTCTCTCTCTCTCCCTCCCCTTCTGACTACTCAATCTTTCTCTTTCAGTTTTTCTAGGGAGTTAACTAAAAGCTTTCTTATTAAAATAGCAAACAAAGTTAAGCCACGAGAGTTACAGCAAAATTTTTTTCCAACAAAGGCCCGATTATTGACTTGAGTATCGGAAGGGTCACGCCGGAGAAACATCCGACGCTCTATCTAACCGTTTATTATGAATGCAGGTGGATTTGTTAGGAGGTGTTTGTCGTTGAAAGAAGTCAAGTGTTACGGTAAGGAGGTGCGAGCAGTATCCGTCTCCCATCAAATAAATTCAAGTGTTGAGGTGGTCATCTCGTCTCAATATAACTCGACCAGATTTCAGCATCAATGTTAAGTAAATAAGAGCACCAGCTCAGCCATGCCATCTTTCCCACCCCGGCATGGATCACCTCGGTCAAATGGTACGAGCAGAATACTGCAAACAAAGGCCGACCAGAGACATATACCGAGCAAATACCCATTCCCCAAAGAGCGGGAACACGATCTCACGAAATCGCGACAGTTGCGCTATGGTCAGAACCGTTGAGGGAGATACGATGTCCCACATTTACCCGAAATGTAACAGTTAGAGTCCCATGAGGAGTTGCTACTACCCGAAATAAGGGGAGATGAGGGGCAAATGGAAACATGGGACAGCGACTATAAAAGAAGAAGAAATCAATGAGGAAAGGGAGAAGAAAAAGAAGAGAGAGGGAAAAGTCTGCTAAATTGTAACCAGACTATTTTTTTAGCACAAAACTGTGAACCAATTTCAAGCAACCTACAAAAGCTTAATTACATCGTTTTCCCATAAACACCTTGTGTTAACTTAGGCATCGGAGGGTTTACGCTGGCAAAACCACTGGCGTCTCTGATCCATTTTTTGTGAACGCAGGCTTAGTAGAAGAAGGAAGGATAAGTCGAATTTCAGTGACTGGAACAATTATTGAGGCAAGTAGAAATTGACACCCACATTATTGACTACGTAAGCGTTGCTGAAAAGATCTGGTCGGGCAAAGGACGAGCAGATTTCAGCATCAACATTTTGGCGCCGTCTATGGGGAGCTGAATAAAAAGCTACCACCAAATTAGTAGTGACCGGAGAAGCAGCGAAATGGTGGATATGGATGCGTCAAGGAAGGATGCCTTAAGGGACCACAATGAAACTGTCGAGATGATCACTCTCCAAGAGATAGCGAGTGAAGCTCGAGAGAGGATGATGTAGGATCGGCTGGAACGGATGGAGAAACAAATGGAGACTCTCACGGCCGTATTTTGTGAGCTGAGGGAGGAGCGGAGAAGGGACCGCGAAACTCCCATGGGAAGAGAAGAAGTTGGGGCAGAACCCAGCCTCCAGAGGCGTAGAGTCGAGGAAATCCCTCCACCGGTGGACCAACCTTATGGGGTGCACCCCCATAGAAGTACTGGACAAGGTATAGGGGAGCGCGTGAATGAAGGGGGGAGCCAACCTCGCCCCGGACGGGTACTGGAAGCTGATGGCCGAAGGGCCAGTGTTGATGAAGGAGAGCTCAAACAACGGTTGCAGAATGCCGAGCAGGAACGAGACCAGATAGCTGCGCGCGATCTTGACCGTGCGATAGAATTGGAGGGAGAGGTGCGCAGATTGGCGCAGGTGATGGAGGAGATTCAGGGCAAGAGAAAGCCCCCGAGCTGGAGGATAATGCTAGATGAAGAATCTCCGTTATCAGCCGAGATCATGGGTACTGTAATCCTAAGAGAATTTCGCTTCCCCGACCTCAAGTACTCCGGGCGAAGTGATCCGCTGGTGCACATCGAACGTTTCAACGACATGACGGGTGTACAGGGGCTGACACCAGCGCAGAGGTGCAGAGTGTTCCCATTGACACTAAAAGGACGAGCCCGAGAATGGTATCGCAAGCTGCCACGGGGGAGTATAAAAGGGTACGAGCAGATGTGCCAGGAGTTGGCCGAGCAGTTCCGAGGAGCCGTGGCCCCAGAGGACGACATGATGGAACTTATGGGGATGAAACAGGAGGAACATGAATCCCTTCGAAAGTTTGTAAAAGATACCATCGAGCCGTGCTGGACCTGAGAGCTTTTAATCATCCGCAGGCGCTGTGGTACAACTTAAGAAGCCCCCTAGTGCAGAATTACTCGGCGGGATATGAACAGGCGAGGCGAGACATAGAAATTGAAGAAGAGAAGTCGGCACGGTTAAAAAGTGAACAGCTGGAAGAGCTGAGACGAAAGGAACGGAGAGCCCCGAATGGGAGCAGATCAGGAAAGCGAGCTGGGGAATCCTCAGCAATGGGCAGAGTATCAGCTCGGTCCCCCCCTACCCCATAGCTCAGAGGCCCCAACAGTCCCCACACAGCCGAGTTCAACATCTGCGCCCCCCATTCCCAGAACAGCAACGAGAATACAGACAGATGGCTGCCCACCCTTATCACAACAATCCCAGAGCACCACATACAACCAACTCCAGGGCTGGACGACCAGATCAGCTACCGATGACACCAGCCCGGGGTGATATCTATAACGAGAGGTTCAACTGGTTGATCAAAGCTCGGCATATAGATAGTACACTCCATTGAAAATCTCGATGGAGGAATTATATGAGAGGATCGAAGGACGAGGCCTGCTATACCCTCTGGCCCCCATAACAAAATCTGCTCACCGACGTGATAGGAGCAAGTTCTGCAAATTCCACAACACTCACGGTCACACTATCAGCCAATGTCGTGACCTAAAGATTCAGGTAGAGGACTTGGTGAGGAGCCGGTACTTGGATGAATATGTGGATGGAGTGTCCCCCATCATCGAATCACAGTATACGCGGGATGAGGGAGTTGAAAGGGGCCTGGAACGTGAACAGCCGACTATCCGTGTGATAGCAGGAGGGCCAACATTGGCCGGAGATTCGAACAGGGCACGGAAGAACTATGGGAGGTACGCCATGGCCAGCAAAGACGTGCTTTTCAATTTACCAGCAGCCAAGAGGGCGAAAGTGCAACAAGTTCCCATTATGTGGACAGAGGATGACGAAGAGGGTATTTTATATCCTCATGAGGATGCACTGGTGATCAAGGCGACGGTGGCTAGTACAGAATTGCGGCGGATACTGGTGGACATGGGGAGCTCGGTTGACATTCTGTTTAAGTCGACCCTGGATGATATGGGAAAATCAGATTTGAAGCTGGAACGGATAAATACATCCTTGAAAGGATTTGAAGGGGGACAGTTAACTCCCTTGGGGGTCATTGAACTCCCGATTACTATGGGGTCAAAGCCGTTTGAAAGAACGATGATGCTGGACTTCGTTGTGGTAGAAGAAAGGAGCCCTTACCAGATGATACTAGGGAGACCATTCATGAGGATAAGCCAATGCGTTGTATCCACGCATTATCTGGCATTGAAGTACAGAATAAATGGGGTAGTTGGTGTAGTAAAGGGAGACCAAAGAATGGCAAGAAGCTGCTATGCTACAGCGGCTAAGGAGACGCTGCAAGTTACCTCGCTAGATAACCGAGGAGATTCTAAAAAGGGTCGCCAGGAACCTGTTGAGGATCTGGAGGAGGTCTGTGTTAGTAAGGGCAAACCGAGCAGAGTGATAAAGATCGGGTTAAGATTGGGTGAGACACTAAAAGGCGAGCTGGTGAAGTGTCTACAATCTCATGCAGACATATTTGCCTGGTCTCATGAGGATATGCCAGGAATTGATCGCAGGGTAGCCTGCCATAAGTTGGCGATCAAGAAGGGAGCAAGGCCGGTAAGGTAGAAAATGAGGTGCTTCAACCAGGAAAGGTACGAGACCATAAGTGTCGAGGTGGAAAAGCTGCTGAAAGCAAGGTTCATAAGGGAAGCCAAGTACCCATAATGGATTTCCAATGTAGTACTGGTAAAGAAGGCCAACGGGAAATGGAGAATGTGTGTGGATTTCACGGACCTCAATAAGGCATGCCCGAAGGACAGTTTTCCCCTACCAAAAATAGATCAATTGGTAGACTCAACAGCGGGCCACAATCTACTCAGTTTCATGGATGCCTTCTCCGGATACAACCAGATACCCATGGACGAGCATGATGAGGAGAATACTGCCTTTATGACTAACATGGGTTTGTTTTGCTACAGGGTAATGCCTTTCGGCCTAAAAAATGCATGGGCTACCTATCAAAGGTTGGTGAACAAGATCTTCAAACTATTGATTGGTCACACTATGGAAGTGTATGTGGATGATATGATCACAAAGTCAAAAGAACCGGGGGATCATGTGAAGCACTTGGAAGAAACCTTTGAATTGATAAGGAAGTACGAGATGAAGCTGAACCCAGACAAATGTGCATTCGGGGTCAGCTCGGGCAAGTTCTTGGGATTCCTGGTGAGCCACCGAGGGATCGAGGCCAATCCGAAAAAAATATGGGCGGTGACAGAAATGAGGTCCCCACGAACAGTTAAGGAAGTGCAGAGCCTTACAGGGAAATTGGCAGCGTTGAACCGGTTCATCTCGCGGGCCACAGATAAGTGCTACCCTTTCTTCCAAACCATAAAGAAAGGGAGAAAGATGGAGTGGACATCGGAATGCGATGAGGCATTTGGACAACTGAAGGAATACCTGGTCCGCGCCCCGTTACTATCAACTCCGAGAAAGGGTGACCAGCTGTTTTTGTACTTGGCATTATCTAAATGGGCTACCAGCTCGGTATTAGTCAGGGAAGAAGAAGGAAAGCAGCACCCGGTATACTACACAAGCAAGGCCCTGGTAGATGCAGAAACCAGGTATCCTCTGATAAAGAAATGGGCGCTGGCTCTAATAACGGCAGCACGCAAGCTCCAGCCATATTTCCAGGCCCACTCGATAGTTGTGATTACTGACCAGCCCCTTCGACAAATGCTCCAAAAATCGGATGCTTCTGGGCGGTTAGTAAAATGGTCCGTGGAGCTGAGCGAATTTGACATATCCTATAGGCCCCGAGGAGCAATCAAAACCCAAGCTCTGGCCGATTTTATGGTAGACCGTGCTGAACCAGGGGAAGAAGTTCGGGAGGAACAACCAATAGAGCAAGAGAAGCCAGAAGGAGTATGGATGGTAATGGTTGATGGGTCATGTAGTGAACAAGGGTCAGGAGCAGGAATTGTAATAAGAAGCCCAGAAGGGACTGAGGTAACATATGCAGTGAAGTTCGAATTCCAGCTCACAAACAATCAAGCTGAATATGAAGCTTTTATCACTGGGCTCGGACTTGCACACGCACTAAGAGCAGAAAGGGTAGAAATCCGAGCAGATTCCCAGTTAGTCTGCAATCAGCTCAGTGATCAGTTCCAAGCAAGGGAAGAGAATATGGGGTTGTATTTGAGGAAGGCAAAGCAGATGATTGGGCTTTTCAAAGAGGTGGAGGTAAAGCAGATACCCCGGAATGAGAATTACCGAGCAGATATGTTGGCCAGAATGGCTGCAATTGCCGATTCGAAAATACCCAAGTCGGTTCCACTAGAGGTAAGGACATCGCCGAGAAAGTAGAGGTAATGAGAATAAGCACCGAGGAATCCTGGATGGGCTCGATTCTCTCTTACATCCGTGATGGCGTTCTACCGGAGGACAAGAGGCAAGCAAGGAAACTAAAATACCGAGCAGCAAGGTACTCGCTACTCGATGGGGTGCTCTACCGCCGAGGATTCACCTTGCCCCTCTTGAGATGTTTAGATAACGAGGAGGCAGACTATGTACTAAGGGAGATTCACGAAGGAATATGTGGCAATCACTCGGGGGCGAGAACTTTAGCCTTCAAGGCACTCCGACAAGGATACTTTTGAAATACTAACTAGGCAACCCAAGAGGGGATGAATTGGGATTCTAAAAAATATTCAACTCTAAAACAAAATATCATGCACATCTAAAACGAATTTAAAACAATAACAATTAAATCAATCACAATATAAAAAGATAAGGGAAGAGAGATTCGAACACGAAGATTTTTACGTGGTTCGGCCAACCTCGCCTACGTCCACGCCTCCAAGCTTTCCGGGATTGAGGATTTCACTAAGCAAGCCTCCAAGGCTTCAATTTCTTACACTTGACTTCCAAGGTGTCAATGAACCTTTATAACAAGAGATTATCCCCAATCTCTTAACCCAAGTGTATCCCAACACTTACAATCACTCAAAATAAAAGATTACCAAATGTTTTTCTCTCACACAATATTTAAGATTACAAATCAATGCCCAATGTGTGAATAGAAGAAGAAAGAATATGTTTAAAGCTCTATGAAGATTGTATTCTCGAGTGTAAACTCAATGGTTGTGTTGTGATCAATCTTCTTTGAATTTGAATGAGCTTATTTATATTTGGAGCTGAAAAACTAGCCGTTACAAACTATCGGCCCAAAAACGGTTTACCGTTAGCCGTTAACGGTTAACCGTTTGCGCTGGTCAAAGTTACCGTTGGGCCAAAATTCAAATAAACGGTTTGCCGTTTAGGGTTACCCTTTCGCCGTTAACTTCCAGAGACCTGCAAGATGAACACCAGTTATCTGTTTATAGTAAACGGTTAAGGATTTGCATGAAGTGACTCTCTGGATGTTATCGGTTAACCGTTTGTAATGAACGGTTCGCTGTTTGTTTCCAGTAACCTGCAAGATGAACATCAGTTACCCGTTTATAGTAAACGGTTAAGGATTTGCATGAAGTGACTCTCTGGATGTTATCGGTTAACCGTTTGTAATAAACGGTTCGCCGTTAGTTTCCAGTAACCTGCAAAACAATTCAGCCTTATCCGATTTTGTTAAACGGTGCCAGAGGATAACCTTCAATTCTGGATGTTATCGGTTAACCGTTTGGAATAAACGGTTCACCGTTAAAGTTTAGTAGCCTTTCCATCTATTGTGATTTCCGTTTTTCATAAACGGTTAGGGCTTAGGCAATATGTTGCTCTCTGGTATTAATCGGTTAACCGTTTAAAAGAAACCGGTTCACCGTTTATTTCCAGAATCACATTTTAAACCAGATTTTGTAAAGAATCTTTTTCTAATTTGAAAATCCATCTTTTATGAGTATGAATGGAATGATTATTAAGGCTTTCGTTTATTAAGAAATAGCTCCAATATTTTTATCAAAAACCATTTAAAGTTTGTTATCATCAAAATCAATATTATTAACATATTCATGTTAACAATCTCCCCCTTTTTGATGATGACAAACTTCATTCAATATTTAGCTCCCCCTTAATATGTGCTCCCCCTAAATGTACGGCCAAATTAAGAAATGTCCAATAAAAAGATTTTTGCTCAAGAAAACATTTTTAAATACATTTTAAATCTCCCCAATTATCTCCCCCTTCATCATAAAAAAGAAAAAGAGAGAAAGGAAAGAAACGTAAATCCGGTTTTGGCGAGCGAAAATTTTGGCAGAGTTTCCCCTTAAAAATGAGCAAAACCATTAATACAAATGAGAGAAAAACACTTCCAAAATAGATTAACAACAACAACTCCATGAATAAACAAACTAACACTTCATTAACCAATAAACCAACAATCTCATCAACAAATATCAAGTCATCAAACATCAAGAACATCACAAATGTCATCAAAATCCATAAAGAGCATATAGAAATAGCAGTGTATAAACATATACATGACAACATGCAAACAACCAAAATATGAAATGTATGTGCGAAAAATAGAACTCAGAAACTACGGAGGTGGAGAAGATGTGCTCCCCGGATCATAGCTGAAATAGCTGAGAATAGTGCGTTGTGCAGCAATAATCTCAAGCTGCTGATCAAGGCACTGCTGCTGGAAGGTCTGAAACTCATAGCGTAGCTGCTGGTGGTCACGGGAAATAGTGTCCAACCGATCAAGAATCAATTGTTGCACACTGTCTGAAGCAGGTGGCTGAACTGGAGCTGGAGGCGGCATAGAGGCAGATGGCTGCTCAGGAACAGTAGATGGCTGCTCAGGAACAGCAGATGGCTGCTCAGGAACAGGAGGCGGCTCAGAGGAGGAGAGAATGTCAGCATCCATCGCACGCTCCTCAAAGTCAGAGTCAGCTGGAGGCCGAGGGACAAATCGGTGACGCGGAGGAGGAGGATGAGCTCCTAATCTAAAGTCAGGGAGCTGATCGGGAGGATAGACATCATTAAGCATCCGATCGTCCTCTGGAGCAATCAAGGTATCCCAGTTTTTGGAGTTGCTCATCTTTATCCACTTTCCATTCCTCCTAGAAAAACCGATACTAGTCATGGCCTCGGGACCAATCCGTCTAGTCTCCATGTGGCCAGTATCACGAAGAGGCACCTCAAAATGTCGCAATATCTTAGTAATAATACTGCCATAAGGAAGCAAGCGGTGATTAACCGCGGGAGTACTCAACATGTGCCGCACAATAATATACCCGAGGTTTATGGGACGGTCTGAGAGTAGGCTATCTAGTAGGCCAACATCCAACCTTGTAACCTCATCCGAGTGACCCTTCCTAGGAGTCACTATGTGCTGTAAGATAGTATGAAGAATACGAACTTGGAGAGGTAAAAGTTGAGACCGAAACAGAAGAAAACAAATCTCATCAGACAGATCTCGACGACGACAAATATGACGGACGCCGTCAGTATGACAAAAACTGTCAAAGGAAAGGGCTTTCCTAGAGGTGTAAATATCAAGCCCCTCACTCGAGATACCAAGATAGTTAGCTAGGTCTGCATCATCAAACTCTATAGACACACCCCCGACTTGAGTAACTATCCTATTTAAGCGAGTATCGGAAATTTCCATATTCGAATAAAAGACTCGCACTAAATTTGGATAGACTCGTTCATCAAAGTTAATAGCAGACTCCCAAGGCTGATACATATCCCGAATGCTTCTACCACACACAACTAGATGACGAAAATCATCAATGTCAAGAAAAAATTATTCAAGTACCTTGCGACCATCGAAGCGATCTTCGAACCGCTTGGCCAAGGAAGGCGTGGGGAAGTGAATGTTTGCAAATTCAGTGACTTCCCATGGTCGTATGGGATTCCTTGGAGGCACAAATTTGCGCCGGATATTTCTCCGAGGAGGTGCAGCCATGGTGAAGCAAAGTGGAGTGTGAAAAATGCGAGAGAGAGACAATATATTTCCTTCGGAACAAAAGAATTCGAATAATGAATCGGTGAAATGATTAGGAATGAGAAGAGAATGTGAATATGATGCTCAATTTGGTTGAATAAGGAGAAGAATCGGATAAAAAATGAACAAACCCGACCCACGGCAGTTAGGGTTTAGATTTGGGATTTTTCAATTTTAGGCTCGATTCGAAGTTTTGAATAGGTGAAAGTGTTCTAAAGGTGATAAGAATTGATTTTAACGGTTTGATTTGGCACGAAAAGCAAGAAAAATGAGGGTTTGAGGACAGAAAGACCTTCGGCTGCGCAACAATGGCTGAAACAGTGAAAGGCTAAGCTGGAGAGGAAGAAGAAAAAGGCTTTGAACAGTTTTAAAAACGCAAAAACGGTTAACTGTTTATTTAAACGGTTAAAGGGGTAACGGACAGAGGCTAGAGACTGGGTAACGGTGAAAGCCTAAGAGCTTAACGGCTAAGCGGTAACAGTTAGATGACTCTCTGTCAACAAACGGTTCACCGATTGTAGCAAACGGTGAAAGGGTAAAAGGACAAACACATAATCTCGTTTCTGGAACAAAACGGTTCACCGTTTATTGGAAACGGTTATCCGTTTATTTTATCTGTAATTTCGCACATTTGATTTAATTTTTGCCCAGCGAATAAAAAATTCCAAGATCATTTAATTGATCTGAAAATATTTTATGAGCCATTTTAATGCATGATTCATGAACATGTTTTCAACCAATAAATACATATAATCAAGAATTAACAAGGCAAATTCATCATTTGACTATCAAGCTCAAGCATTTCATAAATATTAGATCACAATTATAAGTCAATCAATTCAGTACACTCAATAGCATGAATAGAGACGTTAATGTGAAAATTTCATCATCCCAAGTTCATGCCGAATTTTTGAAAATTGTTCTTCACAAAGTGGTTATGTGAAAATACCGGCAAGTTATTTTTCCGTAGAAATAAACTCTAATGCAATATCTCCCTTTTGAACATGATCTCTCAAGAAATGATGTCTAATTTCTATATGCTTGGTTCTAGAGTGTTGAATGGGATTCTTTGAAAGATTTATAGCACTAGTATTATCACACTTAATAGGAATTTGTTCAAGATTAATGCCATAGTCTCTAAGTGTTTGTTTCATCCAAAGTGCTTGTGCATAACAACTTCCGGCGGCTATATATTCAGCCTCGGTAGTTGAAAGTGCAACAGAATTTTATTTCTTACTAAACCATGAAACAAGTGAGTGTCCTAGAATATAACAAGTTCCACTAGTGCTTTTCCTATCCACTTTATAAGCAGCAAAGTCCGCATCCGAATAACATGTTAAATCTATATGAGTTCCCCTAGGATACTAAAGACCAACATCTATGGTTCCAATCAAATAACGAAAAATTCTTTTAACAGCAAGCAAATGGGATTCCTTGGGACATGATTGAAATCTTGCACACAAACATACACAAAACATGATATCGGGTCTACTTGCAGTCAAATAAAGTAAAGATCCGATCATACCTCGATACATTTTGATATCAACTTCTTTGCCCTTTTCATCTTTGTCAAGCTTGATGGTTGTACTCATAGGAGTGCTTTTTGCCGTTCCATTTTCATAGCCAAATCTTTTCAGTAGATCTTTCACGTACTTGGCTTGGTTTACGAAAATTCCTTCCTCGTTTTGTTTGATTTGAAGTCCAAGGAAGTACTTCAATTCTCCCATCATACTCATCTCAAACTCTTGGCTCATACATGATGAAAAATCTTTACATAACAACTCATTAGTAGAACCAAAAATAATATCATCAACATAAATTTGAACAATAAGTATGTCTTGGTTCTTATGCTTAACAAAAAGAGTTGTGTCCGCTTTTCCCATCAAAAAATCGTTATCCAACAAGAAGTTTTTAAGCCTATCAAACCATGCTCTAGGTGCTTGTTTTAAACCATATAAAGCCTTGGATAACTTATATACATGATTAGGAAATTTTTCATTTTCAAAGCCAGGAGGTTGTTTAACATAAACTTCCTCCATAATATATCCATTTAAGAAAGCACTTTTGACATCCATTTGATATAAAATAAAATCCTTATGACATGCATATGCTAACAACATCCTAATGGATTCTACCCTTGCTACAGGTGCAAAAGTTTCTTCAAAATCAATTCCTTCTTCTTGGTTGTAACCTTGAGCTACTAATCTAGCTTTGTTTCTTACAACCACACCGGATTCATCCATTTTATTTCTAAATACCCATTTAGTGCCTATAATGGATTGATGTTCTGGATAAGGAACTAACTCCCACACATTGTTTCTCTCAAATTAGTTCAACTCCTCTTGCATTGCCATAATCCAAGATTCATCATTTTCTGCATCCGCAAAAGATTTTGGTTCAATTTGAGAAATAAATGCAGCATGCTCACATGTGTTCCTAAAAGACGATCTAGTGGTAACACCCCATGAGGGATCTCCTAGAATTACATCCTTAGGGTGAGAGGAAACATACCTCCACTCCTTGGGGAGTGTTTGAGAAGTACTTTCATTTTGCTCTACATTTGGCTCTTCATGATGTTCCTCTTGAATTCCATGTGGTGCGTCTTCTTGGTTCTCATTTGATGTTTCTTCTCGTTGTTCTTCTTCTGCATTATCATCAACAATGACTTTCTCCGTAGAGTAGGGGTTAGACTCATCAAAAGTAACATGCATAGATTCTTCCACAACTAAAGTTCTTTTGTTATAAACTCTATAAGCTTTGCTTGAATTTGAATAACCAAGAAAAATACCAACATCAGATTTTGGATCAAATTTACCAAGATTATCTTTTGTGTTCAAAACATAACATTTGCATCCAAAAACTTTAAAATAACCAATGTTGGGTTTTCTATCTTCCAAAGCTCATATTAAGATTAGGTCTAATCAACACCCGATTTAAAACATAACAAGCGGTGTTGACGGCTTCGGCTCAAAAATACATAGGCAAAGAATTTTAATTCAACATGGTCCTAGCCATTTCTTGAATAGACCTATTCTTTCTCTCTACTACTCCATTTTGTTGTGGAGTCCTAGGTGATGAAAATTGATGTTCAATGCCAAAGTCGTTACAAAAATTTTCAAATGCATGATTTTCAAATTCTCCACCATGATCACTTCTAATACAAGTAATAGAGTAACCTTTTTCATTTTGAACCTTTTTATAGAAAATTCGAAATGCATCAATGGCATCATCCTTATTAGCTAAGAACAATACCCATGTGTATCTAGAATAATCATCCACAATATGCATAATATTTACCATTTAAACTAGCATATCTAGAAGGTCCAAACAAATCTATATGAAGCAATTGAAGTGGTTTTGAAGTAGAGATATGATTCTTGTTTTTTAAGGAAGTCTTGATTTGTTTTCCAAATTGGCATGCTTCACAAACTCTATCTTTTTGAAAACTGATTTTTGGAAGACCTTTAACTAAATCATTTTTCACGATTTTTGAAATCAAATCCATGCTTGCATGTCATAATCTTCTATGCCATAGCCAACTATCATCATGTAATGCGGAAAAACATTTATCAAGAGTAGATGCACATTCTATGTCAATGATATAAACATTACCACATCTATTACCAACAAATAAGATTTTGCCATCACATGAATTTTCGATAACACAATTAAATTTATCAAAAATAACTTTGTAACCTTTGTCACATAATTGACTAATGCTAATTAAGTTGTGTTTCAAGTTCTCAACCAAACATACATTCTCAATTAGAGTTGAGGATACTTTACCAACATCTACAATTCCAAGAATTTTTCCTTTTGAGTTGTCTCCAAAAGATACGTCTCCACCATTTTCAATTTTGGTGAAGCTGGAGAACCAAGAATAATTCCCTGTCATGTGTCTTGAACAACCGCTGTCCAAGTACCACTTCTTCTTCTTCTTCTTCAAGCCCTGTAGAGAAAATCTCAAGTTTTAGGTACCCAAATCTTTTTGGGTCCTTGAGAGTTAGCAATGGTTCCTTTCGGAACCCAAACACATTTCATACCATAATATGCATTTCTCTTCACTGCACATCTATTTTTCATATGACCATCTTGATTACAATAATGACATACAATTTTATTGTTAATAGATATATTCCTCACAAAATAGCTCTTGTAAAATTTTTGTTTCAAATTTGGTTTATAACCAATGCCACTTTTGTCAAATACACATTTTTGTGAGTTTAGCAAATTATCCAACATCTTTTGCCCATTTGTAAATTTCAAGACAATCTCATTTAACTCATTGCTCTTTTTCTTGAGCATTTCGTTTTCATTTTTCAACTCATCTATGTGTGATTCTAAGTGCTCATGTAAGATGCTAGGCTTCTCATTTGATAATGTAATTTCATCATGCAATGTTTTGTTCCCTACTTCTAGGCATACAATTCTTTCATTTAGAGATTCATTTTCATTTTTAAGCTTTGTCATTTTCTTTTTAAGACATACATTCTTTAACTCATTATGCAAATCTTTAAAAGCATCATACAATTTATCATAGGTAGGATCACTTACCTCATTGAGATCATCATCATCTCCTATTGCCATAAGTGCTAGGTTTGAAACTTCTTGCGATCCTTCTTCATCACTTGAATCTTCCTCGCTATCATCCCAAGTTGCAACCATTGCTTTCTTCTTGAGTTTGTTGATAAGTGGACACTTTGATCTTATATGGCCAGGCTTCTTGCATTCATAGTATGTGATTGCCTCCTTCTTTTCCCTATGGTTCTTGAAGTTTCTGAAATTTCTTCGCTCTCTGGTTTTCTTGAAGAATTTTCTGAACCTTCTTGCTAGCATGGCTAGCTCTTCATCATCTGGTTCACTCTCCCCATCACTCTCATGTTTTGAAGCTTTGAGAGCAATGTTTTTCTTCTTCTCCTCATGCCCTTTTTCTGCTGCCAAATCTTCTTCATATGAAATGAGAGAACCAATTAAATCATCAAGAGGTAAAATATTTAAATCCTTTGCTTCCTCAATGGCGGTCCTTATTGGTCTTCATTCCTTAGGTAGTGACCTAATGATTTTCTTGACTTTTTCGCTATTTGAAAAAGTCTTCCCTAGAGCTCCTAGAGTGTTCACTATGTCCGTGAATCTAGTATACATAGAGTACACATTTTCATTTTGTTCCATTTGGAATAATTCATATTGTCGAGTGTACCTACTTATTTTAGATTCTTTCACTTGGTTTGTGCCTTCATAGACAACCTCAAGTTTGTGCCAAATCTCATTAGCACTTTCACAACTAGACACTCTATGAAACTCTTTCTTATCTAGTGCACAAAACAAGGCATTCATGGCTTTGGAGTTTAGAGAGGCTTTTCTCTTTTCGAATTAATTCCAATCACGTGAAGGTTTTGGAATATCTTCTCCGACTTCATTTTTAGTCAAAGGCATGAAAGGACCATCATCAACAATTTCCCAAATCTCATAATCTAAGGCTTGCAAGTAAATTCTCATCTTAGTTTTCCAATATGGGTAATCATTTCCATCAAAGAAAGGTGGTCTAGTGGTGGACTGTCCTTCTCTAAATGTGGAATCATTTTGAGTTACCATTGATCTTTAGCTCTAGACGGTTAAGTCTAAATAAGAGCACAAGCTCTGATACCAAATGAAATACTAACTAGGCAACCCAAGAGGGGGGTGAATGGGGATTCTAAAAAATATTCAACTCTAAAACAAAATATCATGCAAATCTAAAACGAATTTAAAATAATAACAATTAAATCAATCACAATATAAAAAGATAAGGGAAGAGAGATTCAAACACGAAGATTTTTACGTGGTTCGGCCAACCTCGCCTACGTCCACGCCTCCAAGCTTTCCGGGCTTGAGGATTTCACTAAGCAAGCCTCCAAGGCTTCAATTGCTTACACTTGACTTCCAAGGTGTCAATGAACCTTTATAACAAGAGATTATCCCCAATCTCTTAACCCAAGTGTATCCTAACACTTACAATCACTTAAAATAAAAAATTACCAAATGTTTTTCTCTCACACAATATTTAAGATTACAAATCAATGCCCAATGTGTGAATAGAAGAAGAAAGAATATGTTTAAAGCTCTATGAAGATTGTTTTCTCGAGTATAAACTCAATGGTTGTGTTGTGATCAATCTTCTTTGAATTTGAATGAGCTTATTTATATTTGGAGCTGAAAAACTAGCCGTTACAAACTGTCGGCCCGAAAACGGTTCACTGTTAGCCATTAACAGTTAACCGTTTACGCTGGTCAAAGTTACCGTTGGGCCAAAATTCAAATAAACGGTTTGCCGTTTAGGGTTACCCTTTCGCCGTTAACTTCCAGAGACCTGCAAGATGAACACCAGTTATCCGTTTATAGTAAACGGTTAAGGATTTGCATGAAGTGACTCTCTGGATGTTATCGGTTAACCGTTTGTAATAAAAGGTTCGCCGTTTGTTTCCAGTAACCTGCAAGATGAACATCAGTTACCCGTTTATAGTAAACGGTTAAGGATTTGCATGAAGTGACTCTCTGGATGTTATCGGTTAACCGTTTGTAATAAACAGTTCGCCGTTAGTTTCCAGTAACCTGCAAAACAATTCAGCCTTATCCGATTTTGTTAAACGGTGCCAGAGGATAACCTTCAATTCTGGATGTTATCGGTTAACCGTTTGGAATAAACGGTTCACCGTTAAAGTCCAGTAGCCTTTCCATCTATTGTGATTTCCGTTTTTCATAAACGGTTAGGGCTTAGGCAATATGTTGCTTTCTGGTATTAATCGGTTAACCATTTAAAAGAAATCGGTTCACCGTTTATTTCCAGAATCACATTTTAAACCAGATTTTGCAAAGAATCTTTTTCTAATTTGAAAATCCATCTTTTATGAGTATGAATGGAATGATTATTAAGGCTTTCGTTTATTGAGAAATAGCTCCAATATTTTTATCAAAAACCATTTAAAGTTTGTTATCATCAAAATCAATATTATTAACATATCATGTTAACAACTTTTGGCCAACCATGCACCAGGATGCAAAAAGGATGGCAAAGAACTGCAAAATCTGCCAAAGCTTCTCAGAGGTTCCTGCACAACCTCCAGAAAAGCTGACCGCTATGACATCCCCATGGCCTTTCGCCCAATGGGGAATCGACCTGATTGGTTCGCTACCTAAGGGCCGTGGAGCGGCAACTCATGCATTTGTGGCAATAGACTACTTCATTAAGTGGGTAGAGGTGGGGGTCCTCAGCCAAATCACGGAGAGAAAGACGACAGATTTTATTTGGAAGAATATCATCTGCAGATATGGGATCCCCTATGCCATCATTACAGACAATGGAAGGCAGTTTGACAACAACAACTTCAGGGATTTTTGCCAAAACTTGGGGATGGACCTAAAGTTCTGCACCCCCGCACACCCCCAGGCAAACAGACAAGTGGAAGCAGCCAACAAAGTGATAAAGAAACTCCTGAAAACTAGGCTGGGAGAGAAGAAGGGAGCTTGGGTCGACGAGCTGCCAGGAGTATTGTGGGCTTACCGGAAAACTCACAAAACTGCCACAGGGGAAACCCCATTTGCTTTAGCTTTTGGTCATGAGGCGGTAATCCCGGCAGAAATTGGAGTGGGAACACATCGGACGGAATACTTAAATGAGGAGCAAAACGACGAGCAGATCTGCTTGAGCCTGGATCTGTTGGAGGAGAAAAGGGAAGGGGCCTCGCAGAAAGTGGCCCAATGTCAAGTGCCTGTTCCTGCTCGGTCAACGAGAGACCAGCAGACGATTTCATGAAATATTTATTAAGGCAAGTAAGTGCCTGTTCCTACTCGGTCAACGAGAGACCAGCAGACGATTTCACGAAATATTTATTAAGGCAAGTAAGTGCCTGTTCCTGCTCGGTTAACGAGAGACCAGCAGACGATTTCACGGAATTTTCACTAAGGCAAGTAAGTGCTTGTTCCTGCTCGGTCAGTGAGAGACTAGCAGGCAATGTTACTAAATTTTTACTAAGGCAAATAAGTATCTGTTCCAGCTCGGTCAACGAAAGACTAGCAGACAATTCTATGAGATTTTCACTAAGGCAAGTAAGTGCCTATTCCTGCTTGGTTGCCAAAAGGACTAGCAGGCCATTTTACGAAATTCTATTAAGGCCAACGAATGCCTATTTCTGCTCGGTCCACCGTAGAACCAGCAGCCAAAGTCAAATAAATTGTCAAGTTTAATTTGCAGAAGTAATCCATAAGCAAAAAATCATACGAGAAGACAAATAGAAAGCGTCCAAAATTTTATAAATGTTCAAAAAATGACAAGCAAATGAAAGTCCAAGATTCATACAAAACATTAATCTAAGGTCTACGAAGTTCAGCAGCTTCAGCAGTTGAGGGACCAACGATCTCCGGAAGAGGAGGATCGGCAACATCGGGAGGAAGAGGAGGATCAGCAACATCAGGAGGAGTAGGCACTGACCCCTGACCAACCTCAAGGGCACGATCCCCGGCTTCCCCCTCCTGCACCCCATCTAAGGGAGCCTCCACCTGGTCCTGGTCACCCTGCTCCTTATTGCCCTGGTCGCCCTCGGCCATATATCTCTGCACTCCAGGCTCCAGCTTGTTCATCTTGAGCTCGGGATATTCTTCCTTGAGCACAGACATAATGCACTTATAGCAGAAAGTTAGCCCAGAGTTGTACTCTGCGTCCAGCCGATCATCCACATCAGCATATTTACCTTTCACCTCGGCCAGCTGCTCATTCAGAGATTTGATCTCTCCCTCGAGGGCCGTCTTCAAGGTATCCCGCTCACTTTGAGTGGCCTGCAGATCAGACCTCAGATCACCCAACTCACTCTCAAGCTTGGTAGAGTTGGATTCAGCCATGGCCACCTTTTCTTCCAGATCCCCGATCTGCCTCTGCAGATCAAGCAGCTTTTCCTTCGAGCGGTCAACAGACTCAACTCTTTTCTTCAAGTCCTGGTTGTCAGCTTGAAGCTTCCTCTCATGGCGCGTGATCTTGTTCTTGTAGCAAGAGACTATAGTAGCCAGCTTGAAGGAGACCCTCTGGACAGAACCAGCCAGTTCAGTGAGACTCATGCTCTCTATGTCCTGGACCATTTTTAGTCCCACTGACTTCCCATAATCCCTTTGATACGGGGTCAGGTAGTCACCCTAATCACGAGATGGAAGAGGAGAGGATCGGTCCCCAGAGCGAGTGCTGATCTCAGAACTCTTGTCGGCAGTTTTCTCCCCACCGCTCTTACGAGGTGGAGGAGGGGGCAGAGCAGGAACTAGAGCCTTGGAAGGACCAACATTGGTCTTCTTCGGAGGAGGAGGAGGATTGCTGGAGCTGCTTGGAGCTCGACTACGTTTTCTGGTCATCGCGCTGAGGATCTTGTTATCCATTCCGGCAGCTATGTCCACTAAGCGCGAACCGACCAGGTTTGTTGGTGACAGAAGGTCTTGGCAAGTAGACGCGTTCACCAGAGCAGTTTCCACCTGGAGCAAGGGTCGGTCTTCATGCTCTTTAATCAAACCCCACGACTTTGAAAAACCAAACAAGGTTAAAGAACCCAATAAGTAGCAACTTGAGAAAGAATATAAGCAAAAAATGAGCGACCTGGGGTGACAAAGTTCGTTGGGAGGTAAATATCATCACCAAGCGAACGAGCTACTGTACGCCAATTTCCCTCAGCAAATAAGAATTTGTTCTTCCAATTTTTACAGGAGGAAGGGAAGTCGGTGATTGGTTTCCTCTTCGCAGAGCTCGACATGAAATAGTACCAGCCTGCCTCCTTCGGGCTACTTCTCAGCTGGTAAAAGTGCTTTACTTCAATAAGAGAGGGCTCCTCCAATCCACACCTCTCCCATAACATGAACATAGCCGAGAGAACCCTCCACCCATTTGGATGTAGCTGACCGGGGGCCAGGTGCATACCACCCAGTATCTTGGCAAAATAACGCTGAAGGGGCAGCCGAGCTCCTAATTTGAAACTCTCCAGGTGCATCGTTATATACCCCTTCGGAGGCCGACTAGGAACATCGCCTTTCCCAAGAACCACAAGAGAAACATCCTCAGGAATGTCGTACAGATTCCTAAGCTTGAACATATCGTTTGAGGTGGTGGCACAGGCTATGAAGTCAATAGGGTAAGAATCCACCTCCACCCTATGGCCAAGGTTTCTTTTCTTGGGGGGTCGGCTCGGCTCGGAACTGCTCCCCTCACCGTCATCTATTTCTTCAAGGGCCTCAGCCCCACCAGAACTTCGGTTCTCACTCGAGCCCGACGCGAGGCCACCTCTATTTCCTACAAGCTCTAATTCAAGGGGGGGTGAAGTGGCTATGGGACGGGGGTATTCAGGGGTATCCCTATGACTGGAGGGACCTACATCGCGAGTGGAGTGTAGAGGATCACTGGGTCCAAACAAATGGGGATACGAATCCTCTACCTTTTCATCACTCTCAACTACAATCCTTTTTCCCCTTCGGTTGGACATATCGAAGTTTAAAAAGGGGAAGCACAAAAATCCAAGAGTGTGGATACAAAAGGGACAAACACAGAGCCCACAATACAAAACCCAATCAACAACAACCAGAGAAAGGGTTTAAGACTATACCTGAAATACACTGGCACTGATGATGTCGCGATGACTGAGAAAATACCCAGCAAATGGAGATCCCAGACGCAGAAAATGTGAACGAAATTCGAAGGAGTTATCTTACGGCAGAGAAACGAATGGCAAAGCAAAATTGACTTTAACTTAGGGATTTGAAGTGAAAAGGGGGAAACAGAAACGTTTGAGTGATATGAGTGCCAGCTCATTCACCGTTTTTCGAGGATGGATAGCCCGTCGTTTCAAATTTCAAATTTCAAATACGAAGAGTCTGGAATTGCCACGTCAATAACTGATATAAGAGGCCAGACGAAACGCAAGCCCAGATGTACAATAGACCTGCTCACAAAGGCCCATGCTTAGCTCAAAATCTCCCCAGATGAAAAATGGAACCTCAAGTCCATCCCAGCAAACGGAAGACTAGATGAGAAGTTCCCTGGATTGGTGAGATTCGACTATCAAGTTTCTACTCTCAACTCGTTTCACTCGCACGACTAGAAACTGGGGGACTGGTGTTAAGTAAATAAGAGCACCAGCTCGGCCATGCCATCTTTCCCACCCCGGCATGGATCACCTTGGTCAAATGGTACGTGCAGAACACTGCGAACAAAGGCCGACCAGAGACATATACCGAGCAGATACCCATTCCCCAAAGAGCGGGAATACGATCTCACAAAATCGCGACAGTTGCGCTATGCCCAGAATCGTTGAGGGAGATACGGTGTCCCACATTTACCCGCAATGTAACAGTTACAGTCCCATGAAGAGTTGCCACTACCCGAAATAAGGGGAGATGAGGGGCAAATGGAAACGTGGGACAACGGCTATAAAAGAAGAAGAAATCAATGGGGAAAGGGAGAAAAAAAAAAGAGAGAGGGAAAACTCTGCCAAATTGTAACCAGACTATTTTTTTAGCACAAAGCTGTGAACCAATTTCAAGCAACCTACAAAAGCTTAATTACATCGTTTTCCCTTAAACACTTTGTGCTAACTTAGGCATCGGAGGGTTTACGCCGGCAAAACCACCGGCGTCTCTGATCCGTTTTTTGTGAACGCAGTCTTAGTAGAAGAAGGAAGGATAAGTCCACTTTCAGTGACTGGAACAATCGTTGAGGCAAGTAGAAATTGACACCCACATTATTGACTACGTAAGCGTTGGTGAAAAGATCTGGTCGGGCAAAGGACGAGCAGATTTCAGCATCAACAATCAACACTTATATTTCTTTGTTACAAGAACAATTGATGCAACTCCTCTCTCAAGTACTAAATAGTGTCTACACTCCAAGGTCTAAAACTCATGCTTATCTCATTGTATCAACTTCTATGACCACCATTTTTAAGATTGATCAAGATTTTAATTTTGCGTTGCTTGAATATTAAAGGTCATGTTTTTATTCCCTCTGCGATACTTGTATGTGTGTGTGTATAAACCTAATATGAAAAACAAAGAGAGGTAGAAAGATTAAAATTAGAAACTTATGAATCCAAATTTTATAAGAAAAAAGAAAGGGGTTTGAAATGGGAGACAGAAAGAGCCTGTAAGAGGAATTTCTTTTTCTTTTTTTTTCTTTTTTTTTATATTTTAAGTACTATTGCAAGGGTTTATTAACGAAGAAAAGCAAAAAAAGATCAATTTAGGAATTAAAAAGGATATAGAAGAAAGTTGGCTTTAATAGGATATTAGAAGGGTGCAAAAAGTCCAATTCTTTTTTTTTCTTTTGTCTATTTTTAAGGTCGTATGATAAAGAAGTATATTGCCTATCAGATAGTAACACGTAACTAATTAATTTTAAAATAAATATGTGTACGCAAAATTTATTTAGTGAATTTTTAATTTATTTTAAAATTAAAGCTGCATATGCTACGATTTTATTGAATAAGCATAAGATATTCTTTAAGAGTAATGATACAGCCACAAATTCTTGTACAAATTTATTTTGTACAAACTGATGTGGCATGATAAGATTGGTTGAATTAAATATCACTTGGTCCACATGATTTGTTTTTATTAATTTATATTTTCATTCAACCAATGAATTAATGCCACATCAGTTTATACAAAATAAATTTGTACAAGAGTTTGTGACTATATCATTACTCATTCTTTAATGTATACTTTCCTCTTTGTTTATTTTATTTATTCATCTGTAGTTTTCGGAATTGACAGGAGTGCTCAGAGAATAGAAGCAGCGGCAGCAGCAACTGGACCGACGTTTCTGGTGGAAGGCCGGTCCAGTTAGATCCTAACACTCTTCACCATCGTAAAAGTCGCACTGAGAATTGCGACAGCAACAAGGTCGCTGTCCCCGATCCGAGACCGGTCCGGTCAGATCCCAACCCTTACTATCACAACGACAATCCCACGGCATCTCAACCATGAGCTCATTGATTCCATTTATAATCTTTATTGTTTATGAACTTTTATAATTTTCCGGACGGAATGTTTCAAAGGTTTGAATGTTAGTTAATGAGATGAACCCTTTTATAATATTTTATTTTAATTGATTTTTTTAATTAATTTAATTTTTTTTTGCTTGATAAATTTATGCGGCTAACCCAAATTTGACTTGATTATTTTGTTAATTTTGTTAAACAGATCAAACTCAGACATTTAATTGACGAATCACATTTCATTCCGCTAATTTTAGTATTTGATAATAAATGTGGGCCTTCATTTTTTGCTGTGAAAATCATAAAATCATTTGACAACCATTCTTTGCTCTTGGGCCACGTCCACCAACGTATTCTTGTTTTAATATTTATAAAAGGGATCCAGCCAGTAATTATTATGAGTGCTGTTAAATGAACGAGGGATAACAAAAACGACAGCACAAGCTTGTATTTTTTTGTGCTCTATTAACCTGTACTTGGAGTTGCCAAATTGTGGCTAAGACTGTTGAATCTGTTTCTGTATCTTTTGTGCTCTGTTTACCATAAACAACTAAACATTAGAAACTTCAAATGTTTTGCTATATACACATGTAATACAATAACTTCTATTGTTTTGATATAGGAGATATTCAGAATTTTTTTTGTGACCCCAGTTTGTTTGTAGTTTTGTACTGCTCTGTTTTGTTCAAATAGAACTCTATCTTAGCAGTTTGTTTGTAGTTTTTGCCTACGGAAAGTGATTAATGATCACCCCTTTCAATGAATAATGAAGCAGCCTATGTCATGGAATTGACTACTGACTGTTGAGGGGGCTTTGCCGACTAATGAGTAATAACAATAGTCTTTGAGGTGCTCATGTTTTCACGTTATGCATGACCCTCTCATGAGTTATCATTACCCCCTTTAGCATCACCAGTTCATCCTGATGTGAATTGCAGAAAAGCAAACATCATCCAACTAGAGGTTCCATTAAAGCCAACTTATATTTTCTGCAAGCAAGTTTTTGGAATTCTTGACCCAGGCATCTGTGCGCAGCCTTGGTTGATGGGTGGCCAGCAAGCTGCAGCTTTGCCATCTTCTGTTAAGCCTTCTTTGGGCGTTCAAGGGCTAAAGCCTTACCAGAGTCCTTACAAAGGTGGACACAGACAACAAGGAGAACCGTGCCCCCAGGTGGTTTCCAGCTTGTCAAGAGCTTATGTGCACTGCAAAAGGCATTTTCATGAAGTTCTTAATTAGTCCTCTGCCCCATCACTGCCCCTTCTTCAGTTATCCAACTAAAGAGTGTTTTGTTTTAATGACCATCAAGAGTAGACAGTTGAGGAAACTCAATTCCTAGCCCAGTTATCTGATTACAAATTACAGTGGGAGAAAACATGTTATTGTTAGCTTTTGAGCAACCAACACTGAACACAAATCATCTTAAAACCTTTATAACTTAAAATATTTAGAAAGTAAAATCACCTAACATGTGGAAACTCCGGTAAAGAATTGTTATTTGCAAAGTGCTTGCACATCAGAGCCATGGGATAGGATGAATTTCTCTTCATAAGCTCGAAGGCCATAAGTCCATCTACATTACATTGTGAGGGTTCCTTTGACCGTGAAGTTTTAATGACCATCAAGAGTAGACAGTTGAGGAAACTCAATTCCTAGCCCAGTTATCTGATTACAAATTACAGTGGGAGAAAACATGTTATTGTTAGCTTTTGAGCAACCAACACTGAACACAAATCATCTTAAAACCTTTATAACTTAAAATATTTAGAAAGTAAAATCACCTAACATGTGGAAACTCCGGTAAAGAATTGTTATTTGCAAAGTGCTTGCACATCAGAGCCATGGGATAGGATGAATTTCTCTTCATAAGCTCGAAGGCCATAAGTCCATCTACATTACATTGTGAGGGTTCCTTTGACCGTGAAGTTTTAATGACCATCAAGAGTAGACAGTTGAGGAAACTCAATTCCTAGCCCAGTTATCTGATTACAAATTAGAGTGGGAGAAAACATGTTATTGTTAGCCTTTGAGCAACCAACACTGAACACAAATCATCTTAAAACCTTTATAACTTAAAATATTTAGAAAGTAAAATCACCTAACATGTGGAAACTCCGGTAAAGAATTGTTATTTGCAAAGTTCTTGCACATCAGAGCCATGGGATAGGATGAATTTCTCTTCATAAGCTCGAAGGCCATAAGTCCATCTACATTACATTTTGAGTGTTGCTTTGACCGTGAAGTTCATACTCCAATCTCTCATCAAATCCATCCTTCATATCTGGAAAAAAATGTTGCTGCAATATGGAAGTGTATGGACACTATTATAAACAGTACAGACATTTTGAAACTCCTGCTCTCACTATTATAATGATTAATTTTCACATATATAAATGAGTGCAAGTAAGATTTATTGAACCCGCATATGAATTATTTTAATTACTTTAAAAGTGAAGATACATGTAGTAGGATTTCATTGAATAAGATTGACAAGTCCTTATTCAATAATTCTATGAACCATGTGATGGAAGCATTCTCATGTATATAAATATATCTTTTTCTATAAGATCTCAGAACCGTCAACGTTGGGGTTTTCAGGGATCTTATTTCAAGAAGAGATGCTATTTTGTAAATTATGTTTTAACAGCAATTTTGATAAGCTGGACTTGGACATTGAATTTTGTTTGTTTGGTTTTGGTAGATGATATTGTGAGATAAGTCCTTGATTAATTTAGGAATTTGGTGATGATGTGATTTAGTGCGCATGGCTGAGAAGAGAATAAAGGAGGTAGAGAATTGAAGTTAACGGAGAGCACATGGCATGGCTTCAAGTCAAAGATGGTCTGGAAGACCGTCATGCTGATCTAAGGCCTTAATAAGCATTTACTCATTTAGATGTCATACTTGTGGCGTCTTTAGTGAAAAATGAAAAAATATTACTATTCTTGTGCCAAAATATTGCAATTTTGATGTTTATCTGTTTTATTTTTTATTACTTTGTATTTACAGGGAATGACGCACCATATCGAATTAGGAGAAGGAATTGTGTGGAACAATCCAATGTTTAAAAAGGGAAGGCTCAAAATTTTATTTGCAAAAATCAAAAGGATCACGGCATGTGTGATTGACTGGAACACCTCAAGTATTATAAAATATTCAAACTAACTATTAGAGTCCCACACCACAAGGGCAACGAAATTTAATCACTGTGTTGACCACGGGAGAAGATTTAGAAAGTTAACAACGGGAGTTCAAGAAATAGAGTTTGTTTCACACACTTTTATTCTCATAAATTGAAATGTATTAGAAAATTTTCTTTCCTGTTTTATGAATGGCGATACTTCCATGCTTCAGCATCTTTTGTTCTTTGATCTTGTTGTTGAGCCTGAAGGTTTTATTAGCAGCCGATACAGTAACTCCCGCATCCTTCATCCGTGATGGTGAGAAGTTAGTTTCATTTTCTCAAAGGTTTGAGCTAGGCTTCTTCTCCCCTGGAAAATCAAAGAGCAGGTACCTGGGAATATGGTTCCGGCAGGTCCCCGATACAGTTGTGTGGGTTGCAAATAGAGATAGGCCTATCTCCGATCATAACGCAGTATTAACCGTGAGCAACAATGGAAATCTTGTTCTTCTCAACCAAAAAAATGGCACTATCTGGTCTACAAACGTGTTTAGCGAAGTAAAAAATCCAGTGGCACAACTCAGAGATGATGGAAACCTTGTTATAAGGGATAACTCCAGCGCTAATACTACTGAAAGCTACTTGTGGCAGAGCTTCGATTACCCAACAGACACTCTGTTGGAAGACATGAAGATGGGCTGGGACTTAAAGAATCGTCTGGAACGATATTTATCATCATGGCAAAGTGATGACGATCCATCTCCTGGGAAATTCACTAGCAGACTTGAAATTCAGGTGCTTACTAAAATGTGTACTTTCAATGGATCAGTAAAATTGACCTGTTCCGGACAATGGAATGATCAAGCTGGTTTTGTATCTGCTATTTCATATACAAACTTTCTTTATAAACAATTTTTGGTGGAAAATCAAGACGAAATTAGTTACTGGTATGAGCCCTACAACCGTCCAAGCATAATGACTTTAAAACTCAACCCCTCAGGTCTACTCACACGTCAAATATGGAACGAGAACAGCAATGAATGGGATTGGGACGTGTTGTTCTCATTCCCAGATGAATATTGTGGTAAATATGGATACTGTGGTGCTAATACTATTTGCAGCCCCGACCAGAAACCTGTATGTGAGTGCTTGGAGGGATTCAAACTCAAATCAAAAGTCAACCAGACAGGGCCTATAAAATGTGAGAGAAGTCATTCTTCAGAATGCATAAGGGGAGACCAGTTTATAGAGCTTGATAACATTAGAGCGCCCGACTTCATAGAGGTTTCTCTTAACCAGAGTATGAATCTGGAGCAATGCGCGGCTGAATGCTTGAAAAACTGCACTTGTAGAGCTTATGCTAATTCCAATGTAACAGAAGGCAGCGGCTGTTTAATGTGGTTTGGGGACCTGCTTGATGCCAGTAGGCCAAGAAGAAACTTCACCGGACAGTCTTTCTACCTACGAGTACCCGCTTCAGAAACAGGCACAATTTTTGCTTTCCTGAAATTAATGTTGTAAAACTTTTTCAAGTTGAATCAAAATGTACTTAAGCCAACATGTTTGAGGAATTAAATGTTAGAGAAACAGATGAACAAAACTAAAACTAGGGGTGATTTAAGTAATTCAATTTATTTGGCTCAGCTACCTAGGATTTTATTTACTTTCTATTGAATTTCTTTGACAACATATATGTGTCTGGATGTAGGAAAAAGGAAGCTACTCTGGATACTTGTAATACTTGTTCTCCCACTGGTACTTCTTCCTTCCTTTTACATATTTTGTCGACGGAGGAGAAACTGCAAAGAGAAAGGTAATTTTTTTCATATCACTCACTGGTATGTTGTATGATATGGCATGTTATAGGAGAAGTATACTCGGTTTTAAAAGTTGTCGTCTTACAGAAACAGAGAATATGGAAACAAACCAGGATCTGTTGGCATTTGACATAAATATGGGCATTACAACAAGAACAAATGAATTCGGTGAAGCAAATGGAGACGGCAAAGATAAGGGCAGGGATTCTTGGTTGCCATTATTCAGCTTGGCCAGCGTGGCTGCTGCTACTAAAAACTTTTCTATGCAATGTAAGCTTGGAGAAGGTGGTTTTGGCTCTGTTTACAAGGTAGAATTTTTGGTACCTGAAATGTCCTTAGTGAAGTACTGCTGGTGTAAAACATTAACAATATTTAGAATTCAGGGTCGATTACTTAATGGACAAGAAGTTGCAGTTAAAAGGCTCTCAAGTCAGTCAGGGCAAGGACTCAAAGAGTTTAAAAATGAGATAATGCTTATAGCAAAACTTCAACACAGGAACCTTGTTAGACTTTTGGGTTGCTGTGTAGAGCATGGCGAAAAGATTTTGATCCTCGAGTACATGCCTAACAAAAGCTTGGATGTTTTCCTTTTTGGTATGTGATTTATATTCCCAAGAATTTACATTTTCATTACTTTGCAATGCTATGTCAGATTTTATCATCAGCAATTTTTTTAAACTTGTATCATTTTGGAATTACAACAGATCCAACCAAAAAGCGCCTCTTAGGTTGGCAAGCACGTGTTAGAATTATTGAAGGAATTGCTCAAGGGTTATTATATCTTCATCAGTATTCTAGATTTAGAATTATTCACAGAGATCTTAAAGCTAGTAATGTTCTCTTAGACAGGGACATAAACCCCAAAATCTCAGATTTTGGCCTAGCAAGAATGTTTGGTGGTGATGAATTGCAGGGAAATACTAAACAGATTGTTGGAACCTAGTAAGTAAATTTCTATTGCCGAAAAATGTTGTTTGTTTGTCCCGTTTTCTTATATTATTTAATATTTGTTAAAACAATGAAATTTCAGTGGTTACATGTCACCTGAGTATGCCCTAGATGGTCTCTTCTCTATAAAATCAGATGTGTTTAGCTTTGGAATTTTGATGTTGGAAACGTTGAGTGGCAAGAAAAACACAGGCGTCTACAATGCTGATTCCTTTAATCTTCTCGGCTATGTAAGTAACAAGTCGTTTCACTTTTATTTAATCTTTAGTGAATGAATTTCCGAAGTTAAGAATTGCCCCTGTCAATTAAACTAATATGATCTTGACTTCCTTTAGGCTTGGGATCTATGGAAAGATGATAAGTTTCATGAACTAATAGATCCAGAAATATTGCAAGATGAAATATCGTTGCCAATGCTGGTGAGATACATTAATGTAGCTCTTCTATGTGTTCAAGAAAATGCAGCGGACAGACCAACCATGTCAGATATTGTCTCAATTATTAACAATGAACATCTTGAATTACCTTCACCCAAGGAACCTGCTTTTACCAAAGGTATAAATGTGAAGAATTCATCTCATTCAAATAGTGGGGTGTCTAAACTTTGTTCAGTGAATGATGTAACTGTTTCACTGGCTTATCCTCGATAGACATCAATCTTCCACAACTGTTTAATGTGCTATAATTTGTATATTTATAGCTAAATGTTTTTTAAGTTGATGATTCTAAACTGCCTGCATTGTGTAATGGCAATGTCACGTCATATTAAAGTTTAAAATTAATAAATTAATAATATTGGGACCATGAAAAATCTTGTAATTTAGTGAATATTAATACATTAATAATTATTATTTTTTTAAAATAATATAACGTTAATTTTTATGGAGAATAGAGGTAGTATAATTAAGGAATTTTGGTAGCTTTTGTCTTTTTATTTGAAATTTGAATGAGTTTCAATGCTATTGAAGTTTGAATAAGTTTTAAATACCTGTATTTTGAATGATATGTTAATTTTAATTCTATTTTTTTTTATGTTTGATTGTAAGTCATACATTATTTGTTTTATTAACTCAACAAATCTTAAATTTAGTATTTTTACATTTACACTCTTAAAAGAGTTAATAAAAATGCAATAAAGATTAGTGAAAATTATGTCAGGACAATAAAGAAAATCATAAAGATATGATATGTATTTAGTTTCAAATTTGTTAATTATTAATTTATGTATTAATTGGGTCCTACAGAAAAATAAGATTTTTTAAAAATTTTATTATCAAATTGTTGATTTATCACATTGACCTCAAGTTACGATAGACAAAATTTATTATTTAATGAAAGTTAACAAAGTATTAACTTAAGATCTCATTAACTTTGTCGCCTAATTGCCCTGCTCTTTTTTTTAGATTTGAAGCCAAATTGTCCATAGTTTATTACAGTTAACAATCATTCTTTACGCTATGTCAGTTTACCAAAGAAACATTTTGGATTTTGCCCAATATATATATATATATATATATATAGAGAGAGAGAGAGAGAGAGAGAGAGAGAGAGAGAGAGAGAAAGAGAGAGAGAGAGATTTGTGAAAAATCCAATAGGAATGGTAAAAATCTCCACTGAGACGGGAACCCTTAAGGATTTTTTTTTAATTTGGAGAGGGTATGCGAATGATTTTATACTCAATTTCTTATTCAGGGAAAGGACATAGACGATTTTTCACCTAATTTATTTTTGGGACATGGACGAGGATGAGCAAGAATTAGGCATGGAAATAAAATGTGGATCCAGCCCGCATCTGCAAGGATCTGAAAGATTCAGATCCGGAAAAATCCAAATCTATATATTAAAAAATACATATTTTAGAAAATTGAGATCCGCATAGATCTGGACTTGCAACAGGAAAATCGGATAACTAGATATGGGTAAATTTTATTTTAAATTAAAAATATATATTAAAAATAAATTAAAAATTAAATTTATTTGAGGATTTATGATGATGTTGTATGTTATTCATGTTGAATTATGATTGAATTTTATTTGATATTATTAGATAAATTATTGAATTTTAACTTAAATTAAAAATATAAACTAAAAATTGAAAATTAAATTTTATTTGTGAATATAAGATATTGTTGTTTGTTATTCTTGTTGAATTATTAATTGTTGACTTATAATTGAATTTTATTTGATATTATTAGGTAAATTATTGAATTTTGATTTTCGCGGATCCGATATTTGGAATATTCACACGCATCCGTTGCGGATATTACCCGCATCCAAATCCGCATTTTTTTTTACGGATTTAGATATGGATCTAGATAGAGAAATGTAAATGTGTATCCAGATCCGGATGCACCCACATCCGAATTTGGATTCAGATTTTGCCACCCTTAGCTAATGCCCATCTCCTCCTCAATTCCCCTTTTTCCTATTTTAATTTTTAATTTTAATTTTTTAAAATATTAATGAATAAATAATAAAATTTAAATCATAAAATATTAATATAAATAAAAAAATATTAAAATATTTATACAAATATTAATTTGGACCTATGTTTATTAAAATAATGTAACGGAATGTGTTTAAGCAATAGACGAGGTGTCATTATTTTACTTTTGCCGTCCCATATTCTGCTTCCGCTTATCTCACTAAGTCATAAAACAATTTCAGTGAATATAAGGGCCCTAATTAAAATTTTACCTTTAAGAAACCTTTCAGCCTCTAACAAAGCAATGTATGGACAGCAATGGAAACTTCCTCGAGCTGACTCATGCAATAGATGTGGCTCCAGATCGCTTTAAATCCATCTCAAACACCAGCCCTCTGGAGAAGACTATGGTGGCCAACTTTTTTGTCGTTTGCAATAAAGAAACATAATTAATTTTTAACAGCCTTTCGAACTGGTAGCAATTTTTTTTTTTTGAAAGAAGATTTCCATTAAATCAAAGATGAAACAAATTCAACACTTGTGAAGGGTATAAATCCTTCCACACAACAGTTTCGCAAGACTCTAAAGCTAACTTAGCTAAAGAGTGGGCAAAAGCATTACAAGATCTAGGTGTATAATTAAAACGAACTCGCTCAAATTTTTCCGCTAACTTCTGAATTTCGGAAACCACCCAAAAGATCTCGGACCTACTGCCCTGCTTGTTGTTAACGAGATTAACCACTCCTTGAGAGTCTGATTCCACAATTACAGCTTGCATTTCTGCAAACGAGACATCACCCTGCAGCTTGGATACTTTGATTGCAGCTGCTCTAACATTTCCCATTTCATCTCGGATCACTGCCCCCAGCCCCACCATGCTCTTTTCTGAACTGATGGCTGCATCAATATTGACTTTGACAAAGCCATCAGGAGGGGGGTTCCATTTCTGGAGAGTGGCTCTCTGTTCTGGTTTGCTGCAAATCTCAGCTGGACAGTGAACCCTCTTGTAGGCTGCAATCAGAGCTTCAGCTTTAGCAATCAAAATGTTGGGGTTCTCCTTTTTCCCCTTGAAGATTAGTTGATTTCTAGCATTCCATTTTGCCCAGAAAATGGTTACTAACAGCTCCAGGTCATCTCTGCTTCCCAATTTGCCCATAGCATGCAGCAGACTTAACACATCATGGCTATGAGCTGCATGAATATCCTCTGCAAAATGGATCAGCTTCCAAACCTTCTCAGCCGATTTGCAGCCCACTAGAGCATGAAAGACAGTTTCCGTGTCCATTTTACACACTTGGCAAGTAGGTTCCTGAATAATTTTCCTCTTCCACAGATTCTCAGCTGAGGGGAGCTGGTTTTTTGCTGCTCGCCAAACAAAAATTCTAATCTTTTGAGGCAATGCAAGGGACCAAATAATATTCCATTCGTTTTTGGAATTCACTGAGCTTGAAGGCACGGCTGGGAATTTGAGTTGAAAGGCTGTTTGATAACCACTGCTAACCGAGAACTGGCCATTTTTTCCGTAATGCCAAAGCAGCTCATCCTCCCGTGGGCTTCGAGGCAGAGGGATCTGAGCAATTAAATCAGCATCCATCTTATTGAAATGCGCATAAACCTTCTCCTCATCCCAGCAGTTTTCCGCTTTTATCAGCTCTGAAACCATAGCATCAGGAGGCAACGATGGCTTGAAAACTGGTTGGAAGGTTGAGGGCCGTGGGATCCAATTTGCCCCATGAACATGAATTTTCTGACCATTGCCAACTCTCCACCTAGAGCCCGAGCAGAGAATTTTCCTTCCCCACAAAATGCTCCTCCAAATATATGAAGGGTTTGAGCCGAGTTTGGCATCCAAAAAACTCCTTGACTGGAAATAACGGGCCTGCAGAACCCTTGCCACCAACGAATCCGGATTTTGCTGAATTCTCCATCCTTGCTTTGCTAGGAGAGCTCGGTTGAAACTTGAGAAATCACGGAAGCCCATTCCTCCCCGGCACTTCGCTTTGCTCAAATTTTCCCACTTCGCCCAGTGGATATTTCTCCCTTCCCTCCTGGAGCCCCACCAGAAATTTGCCACCAGCTTTTGAATATCATCACACACCCCCATCGGCAATTTGAAAACGCTCATTGCATAGGCTGGGATAGCTTGGACAGCCGCTTTAATTAAGACCTCTTTCCCGCTGCAAGAAAACAATTTGTGCTGCCAACTTGAGATCTTATTTGAGACCCTCAACCTGATATCATTGAAAAAACTACTCCTCTTCCTTCCGATCATAGACGGGAGTCCTAAATATTTATCATGTCTTGACACAATATTTAGCTCAAAAAGATTCCCAATCGCCGCAGCTCTCTCTTGCTGAACGTTGCCACTGAGGAGGAGGGAAGATTTCTCGAAATTAAAGATTTGGCCGGATGCTGTAGAGTAGCACTCAAGGATCATCTTCAAGTTGTGACAATCGGCCATGGAAGCTCTGCTGAAGATGAGGCTGTCATCAGCAAAAAAGAGGTGCGAGATCCTCAACTCGTGCCCAAAAGATAGCCCATGAATGAGTGTTTGTTGCTCAGCCCGCTGCAGCAAAGAAGAGAGAACCTCTGCACAAGTAATAAACAGATACGGGGAGAGGGGGCAGCCTTGTCTTAAACCCCGCTGAGGCTTGATAAAACCCGTCACTGAGCCATTGATTAGCACCGAAAAAGAAACCGAGCTAATGCACATCATAATTAAACCAACCCACCGATGCGAGAAGCCTAGCTTTTTTAAGGTTTGCTCTAAAAAATCCCACTCTAAACGGTCATAAGCTTTACTAACATCCAGCTTCAAAGCCATTAATCCATTTCGCTTGCCTTTACAATGTCTTATCTTATGCAAACATTCATAGCCAACTATTATGTTATCGGTGATCAACCTTTGGGGGATGAAAGCACTTTGCGACGGGGAGATAATTTCGGGCAAGATTTGCTTAAATCTATTTGCAATAGTTTTAGCTACAATTCTATAGATAACATTGCACAAACTAATAGGCCTAAAATCTGTCACTTTCCTAGGCTTTCCAATTTTCGGCACCAACGCAATGTAAGTATGATTTAGAGGGCCTATGGTACCTTGAGAGTTGAGAATGTGCAGACATGTGGTGAGCACTCCCTCCTTGACCGAAAGCCAATGCTTTTGGAAAAACGGTGCTGGTAGTCCGTCTGGCCCCGGAGCCTTCGTTGGGCACATTTGGCGCAAGGCTTCCACCACTTCCTCAGCAGAAAA
This sequence comes from Citrus australasica, assembly GCA_029618585.1. Classification (NCBI taxonomy): domain Eukaryota; kingdom Viridiplantae; phylum Streptophyta; class Magnoliopsida; order Sapindales; family Rutaceae; genus Citrus; species Citrus australasica. The sequence continues at coordinate 20,915,861 of JARCIV010000001.1, forward strand.
AGGCTCCCCCAAACTTGCATTCATGCTGGCAGTAACTCGCGGATTCATTCCATCCAAAGCTGCTGCAATTTGGAGTTGGCTCGGCTGGGTTGATGTAAAAAGGTTGGTGAAGTAGTTGCAGAATTCACGCTCTACATCATTTGGCTTCTCAATCCAGCTCCCGGAAGTGTCTTCAACCCCCCATATTCTGTTTTTTCTCCTTCTTGCCAACGCTTTGCCATGGAAGAATTTCGTGTTTTTGTCTCCCTCCTTGAGCCAATCTACTCTTGAGCGTTGCTTCCAGAAAATTTCCTCATCCATAAGAAGATTTTGGATTTGCTTCTCCACTTTCCTGATTTCCTCCCCATTCACAAATTGCACCTTAGATTGCTTGAGCTCCCCCAGCTGATTCTTCAGCTTCTCCAAAGTTCTGTCACGCTTCCGAAATTCCATTTTGCTCCACCCCAACAGCCTGCCCATCGATTCTCTTGACGCTTGACGGAAAGAATTGGTTGGCTCTTCACTGTCCCAAGCCCGAAACAGCCACTATTCCTCCTTAACTATTTCGTGACACTCATCATACGAGCTCCACATGTCCTCGTAATGGATTCGCGAGGAATGTTTACCCCTATTATTCAAGCCTTCCCGTCTTCCTTGAACAGCCAGCAACACTGGACAGTGATCCGAAGTCCACGAATCTAGGTGGCGTGCATCACAGCCCACAAACTTGTCACTCCATGCTTGAGAGCAAACAAATCTGTCCAGCCTTTCCTCTACGAAGCCCTTCCCATATCGTCCATTGTTCCAAGTAAAAGCATACCCCCGAAACCCGACATCCTTCAGGCCGCAATCCCTCAACGCTTCGCGGAAGTCATTAATGGAATTCACACTTCTGTCATTACCGCCCATTTTTTCATCCAAGTGCAGAATTTCGTTAAAATCTCCACAACACAGCCAGGGGCTAGATGATAAGGCCGCCAACCGCCTAAGAAGCAACCAAGTGTGTTTTTTCTGACTTGCTTCCGGGTGCCCGTACACGCCCGTAACCCGCATTTGGTTGCCATTTGGCATATGAGTTTCGGCATCAATGTGGTGTTGACTGTAGGATTTTATTTGCACATCAAAATCTGACTTCCAGAGCATTGCTATTCCACCTCCCTTGCCATTGCCATTTACGGCCAAACAATTCTCAAAACTCAGCTTATGTGCAATCTCATTCATTTGCATGGTTGATACCTTCGTTTCACACAAAAACACCAGCTGAGCACCATGCAAAGAGAGGATTTTTCGTAAGGCTTGAAATGCTCGGGGATTCCCCAAACCCTGAACATTCCAGCTAAGAATATTCATAGCTTTCGGCGGGGCTGGTCACCAGCCTCCGCCGATATCTCCATGTTTTTTGCAGCCCTCACTTCCACTTCTTCCAGCATCAGAATTTCCCGCCCCACTTGAAGTCTTGCTGTTGGAGAGACCAGCTCCAGTTTGTTGGTTGCGAGCTGGTTGGAGTTTGATGGTTTGGTTCTTTTCCTTGGGCTGTGCCCGAACTTTGTCCCCCTTGGCCTTTTTCGAGCCGGCACCTCAACATCCCCCCCCTCCTCACTTAGCTCTCTAAGAAGTCTCTTCCACTTCCTCTTGATGGGCTGCAATTTGGATTCCCTCGGCCCATCAGGTTGCCCATCTCCCACGTGCAGAGTGAGTTGTATTTTTTCCCCCTTTTTTGGAATATCCTTTCCCGCGTGAGTGCCCTTTTTCCTTGGGGCTGTTGCAGTGCCACTGGTCTGAGTTTGCTTGTGGCCGTCAGTTTCCTCCGTGTCCCCTGCTTGAAACACTCCTCGCATTAAATGTTGCTCAGCTACATCTCCTATCCCATCATCATGCTTCGCATGCTCCAAGGTTTGCCCCATTTCCTCTTCACTTGGACCTGACCCATGTGTTCCTATCCGGGTGTCTTGTTTGTGGCCTTGCTGATTCTAGAAACTATGAGTTCCTGAGCTTGCTGGTTTCTCACCCGAATGTCCAGTCCCATGGTTCCACCTTCCCTTATTTTACTGCCTCTTGGTAAAACCCCCCACCGTAAATGCTTTCATCCAACTCCCAAAAGGTAGCTCTTCTCTTGGTTGGTTTTGGTACTTGCCGCATTCTTTGTATTGATGCCCAACTATGCCACAACAATAACAGAAATCCGGCAAGCGTTCATAAGCCACCGGCATTGGAATATCAATGTCACCTTCTTGCTTGAGGAATAAAATCCTCTCGAGCGGTTGTGTTATATTAACTGAAATTCTTATCCGAGCATATTCCCCAATACAATCTCCATTTTCATCGGTTTGGACCTCCTCCACTGATCCAATCTTCCCGCCCAACTCCCATAGAATGTCTTTGTCCATACACGCTAAAGGGACATTCTGAATCTGTACCCAGAATAATGCATGAGTGAACGCTTGTTTGGCAACTTCCCCGATCCCCCGTGGCTCAGCGAGGACAATCAATGCCCTGTCAAAGTGCCATGGTCCCCCTGTTAGCACTCGTTTTTTATCCGCTTCATCAGCAAATTTGAACAGGAAGGTGTTGTTGCCCACACATTCGATTTTGACTGCTTTTACAGTCCTCCATACTTGCTGTAACGCGGCCTTAAACCCCTCGTTATTCACTGCCCTTGTGAGCAGAACTTTGCCCACTAAGCAGCCCGCCAGCACTTGTTCTTGCTTTCTTCCCAGATTCACTGCTAGAGTTAGTTTAGCTTTTTCTTCCTCTCTAATATGTATTGCTTGACATTTGCGAATTATTTCTTCAGTATCCATGGTGATTGATGCCTATGGCAGGGGGTGAGTTATTGCCTCTCACTAACGATTAAAACCGTGCCCCAGCTCTCAACACTGACTAAAAACTGATACGAACTTTTCCCCACCAGTACACCAAACCCAAGAGCTTATTGCCTTGGAATAAAAGTTCCACTCACAGGGAGTGACCACATGGGTCCATACAACCCCTCACGCTCCCATGCAAGCCTCTCTATCCCGAGAGAGAGCTTTCCTCAGAGAGACTTTTTTTACCCAGTAGCTATGAGGAAGGAAAGAACAATGTTCCGAACTGGTAGCAATTGAAGATGGATATCCATCACTTTCAGTGATTAAAAATTCAGCAGTTGTAGATTGGTAAGCCCTATTTGTAATTGAAATTGGACAATTGTAATTTAAAAGGTACGGCACTAAAGTATTAGTTAAACATTAACTAGGATATAACTCAATGGTAGAGTGACACCTTGACGTGGTGGAAGTCATCAGTTCGAGCCTGATTATCCCTAAACCCAATAGGAGTTGTGAGTTTTTCTATTTTGACTTGCCACCGCCATGATCAAATAAGAATGGGAATGGATAAGAGGCTTGTGGGATTGATGTGAGGGGGTACGGCTGGCTATATTTCTGGGAGCAAACTCCAGGCGAATATGAAGCGCATGGATACAAGTTATGCCTTGGAATGAAAGACAATTCCAAATCAGCTTTATCTACGAACAAGAAAGCTAATAGTAGTAACTCAGTATCAAACAAGCCGTAGTACCATTGTGTACCCGAAGTATTGAAGGAAGAGCAATTACCTAAACCTGAATGGAAAAAAGTGAAATATGCTAAGAAAGCACTATGCCATCTCTCGAATTTATTGTTCAAATCCATGAAAATGGGTTAGAAATGGGCTATTTATAGCCAAATCAAGCAGTAAGCACTTGAGCAGTGGGTACTTGAGTCCACATATGTGTGTGATTACAAGATCAAGCTGTGTGTGCAGGTAAAGAGAGGTGTACGTGATTGGCGTGTGTGTGCATACAAATGAATCACATGAAATGTGCGTGTGATGGAAATCCATTCAACTTTTACAGTACTCCCCTTATTCCTTAGATATCCATCACTTCATACGAATTGCAATTGACCAAAAATTCAATGGGACAAAATCCAAGCAAAAAAAAAATTACAATTTAATAAATCATAAAGTAGGGTTGGACGCGGTTCAAAATTGCCTCATTAAAAGTCTTTACTAATAAAACTCAATAGAAAAACTTGATCAAAGAAAAAAAAAATACAACACACATGTTTCATTTTGACTTTAAAAATTCTTCTATTATCTTATGAGCGCTCCCCCTGATGATAACATATATCAACTTAATAATTTGTTCAAATGTTACATAGTCAATAATTTATTTTCAATTGTTGATGCAGGCAAATCTTTCAGGAATTATGTTGATGCAGAAATCTAGTCGTCTGTAAGGCTGACCAGGTTGTCTCGTCAACGCTTATGCTAACTTTGGTTGGTGCACGACACTTCTCGTTCCTTCCCCAATTAAGTGAATCCAATAACTTCAATCAACCTCTCTCCTTTCCAGTAACCTGCATTCATAGAAACAGATCAGGGGTGCCGGTGGTTTTTCCTACGAAAACCCTCCGATACTTAAGTCAGTCTGCGGGGTTTCGGGAAAAATATTGGATTTTAGATCAGTGCAAGATAATGATTGTTGAGTGAAAGAAACGTTTTTAGAAGGTTTTTATGGAAATGAATTCTAAATTCAAAATGATAGAGTTTCCCTTGGTTTTTTGTTTTTTGTCCCCCTCTTTTGTCTTTTTCTCAAGTTTTATAGGCAGTCGTTCCTTGCGTCTAGAACATTCTCCCACGTCCTCCATACTCGGGCGATCATGGACCCCCATAGACTGCGAGAACCGTGTGTTGAGTGCTAGAAAATGTATATTTATAAAAGAGAAAATCGTCATTTCACATTTCAAGTCTTACTAACACCCTTACTTTTATGTATTTAAGCTTCTTGTAATTTAATTACGTGTGTTTTATTTTAATTAAGTATTTTATGTATTTTAGGGGCATCATGGTCATTTCACAATGAACGAGAAATCAGACGGCAAAACGGACATCACTTTTGAACTCAAGACAGTCGAAAACCTTAGGAGGAGCATAAAAGGAAAATGTAATTGTTCACATGTATGACACTATTCACATGTACGATACTGTCCATAATATTGTTCACGACACTGTTCACACATACGGAATGATGATGTGGCATTGACCGATGACGTGGCATGATTCCATTGGAGAAAATTCTTATGCACTATTGATCGGTGACGTGGCAGCATGTTAATGGACCAAAAATTGCGCGTACGGTAACATGCATATAGACAGGGTTATTTTCAACCTAACCGCGTCACTGTTCAAGCCGGTTGACTGTTCAAACCACGTGGTCAAACCGTGTCACTGTTCAAACCGCGTGGTCAAACCGTGTCACTGTTTAGACCGTGTGGTCAAACCGTGCCACTGTTCAAACCGTGTGGTCAAACCGTGTCACTGGTCAAACCGCATGGTCAAACCGCGTACTATTGACTGATGACGTGGCACAATCCTGAGCATCCAAATTGTTTTTAATCTGATGGCAATGATTTACTCAATGTATCTATAAAAAGGGGGCCTCCCCCCTAATTTGGCATCTCTAAATAAAGTTTTGGGCTCCATTTTCTGTAATTTCTTCTCTATCTTATATTTTCTACGTATTTTAATAAATTTTTATTTTGCCCCTAGTTCAATTATGAGTAGCTAATTTTCTTTCAAGCTTGTGTTGAAGGTGAAGTCTCAACATGTGTTATGGGCTTTATTTGGTAAATTTATTTTCTCTTCCCCTCTAGTTTTTGTGAATGTTTTAACTTCTCGTCGACAAATAATAATAATATTGTCTAGATACCGCCCTAGTTTCACCGGCTCTCTATTACAAGGTTATTATTATTTGGCACGATAAGCCCTTAGCACCATATTGATTAGAGTGTGGTTTATGAGGTGTGGATACCCCCCTTATGATTTAATTGACACTAGTAAGGAATATTTAGCCCATGGTGCATGTTGATACGGATCCAGATACACAAGCGCTTCATTTCAATAGATTTCTCCTTAATTTATTCTCCCCATTTTAATTTAATTTTAGAATATTCCAAATCATTTTCACTACAAATCCAATCACCAATTTAGAAAAATTAATTCTACACATAATTAAAATTCACCTCCTCGTGGGATCGACACTCGTCACCATTAATCTATTCTACAATAGATTTGTGCACTTACGAGTTCAATAAAATTTGCACAACACCATGCGTAGGTTATTGTGCCTCCCCCCAAACGGTTTGGACATGGCGAAATTATTGCGTTGATGAGGGATCGTGTCTGCTTTTTAAGTAACAGTTCTTCGGTCGGCCTTCAGCTGTACCCCTGAGAGTGTCTGGCACCAGGATATTTGCTCATGATTTATTAAGTCGAGGAGATTCCTCCTCAGCCAGATAATGAGGACATGTGTGGCTAGTGCTCTTTTAATCACCAAAACACCAGTCCCCCCAGTTTCTAGTGTTGCATGTGAAACGAGCTAAAACTAGAAATTAAGAGCCGAATCTGATCATACTGTGGGTTTGGATATTGATAACTCTATGAAATGAGAGTTATTATGGCAATTTTAGACTTAAATCAAGATCTTAGAGAGTAAATGATGTTTTTTTATTGCATTTTTATTACGTTTTGCATAAACATTCATTTTAGTTTAGTCTTAATAAGTTTTACTTGATTTAAAGTAATTCGTGCTCAAATCACGTGCATAATTGTAGGTGTCCAAAAGCCTATAATTCATGGAAGGGATGCTGATGCAGTAGGCTGGCAAAAAGGAAGAAGAAAATGGCCACAAAAGAAGAGAAACAAAATCTGGAGCAGTGGAGAGCTGTAGTCATTGTTGGAGCAACCATTGCTGTAGCAATCCAAGAACAACGACAGAGAAAACTTAGCTCGAGATATCTGCAGAATTGCGATCTGCAGGTTCCTAATCTGACTCATGCGCGCCCTAGACTTTTGTTTACCATAGTTTTCAGTTATAAAAAGGGGCACACATCGCATAAAACGGTAGCAAGGAATTAACATGGGAAAAATCGAGAGGAAAAGAATAAAACAATCAGAATTCAAGGGAACCAATTCTGCATCAGTGAAGAATCCAGCAGAGTTATTTGGATTCAATATTCATCGTTCTCTGCTTGTTCTTTTCTTTACTCTTTGATTGAACCGATGTATTTCATGACCAATATTTTGCTATTTGTTTTTTCTTTTTCAAAGTATAAACTAAATTTGATTGTAGTTGAGTGATAAATAATCTAAATGGGTTTTTTATTGTTCTTATGAGTTGCTATACAATTGTTGTGGCATTTTACTCTAGTAACTTTTATTATAATCGTTATTTCGGTTGACCACCTATTTAATAGTTCAAGTTAAGATAAAGCCGCAAAAGGGCATGTCTTAGTGGATATTATTAGAGTAATACTTGATCTTAATTTAAGTTTCCTAGATTAACTTTTTCTTGAATCCCATAAGGGCTATACTTGAAGTTAAGATTTGTGAAGAACTAGACATAGGCATTCACCTTGTAGAGTAGAGAGAGTAGATGTTCATAATGCCATACTTTAGGTAGAATAAGAACTGGTCATTGTTAGGATCCTTAAGGGCATGAGAAATCCAACACACGACAGCTGAGGATGCAAAATAATTCTGCCCAGTGATGTAGGAATTGTTGTAGCAACTGGTGCTAATTTGATAAAAAGCAGTCAACCCATGAAAAGAGTTTGATCATTCAGCTACTTCATTCTCATTCGATTATTTTACGTAATTTATCTAACCTATTTCATTATTACAATTATTTGTTTTATTTTCTTACAATTGTTAGTTTCATTAATAATCAACTTTATCTAGGTTCATCTTAAAATAAAGGTAAACCGCACTATTGTGATTGCTGTAGCATTTCTAGTAACATCAGTCCCTGTGGAGACGATCTACAATATTCATCACTTTATTACTTATTGTGTACACTTGCACATTGGCATCAATACCAATTGAGTAAAAATTAACCAATAGGTATCTAGTTCTAATCTTGATCTGACAGAGTTGAGATGGCGTTCTTTGCTCAGGTGATTTCTGGCTGCGAGACAATAATATTGACCAGATACCAATATTTTCAAATATACCACTGACCTGACTTTTTTTCATATCATTTTAAATGTCAGTGACGTGGCACTCTCTACACCCTATATTTGAAATTTGAAATTTGAAATTTGAAATAGCGGTTTACCTGCCCTCGCGATGCGTCGATTGAACTGACACCTACGTTACTTAAACGTTTCTTTTCTCTTTCCTTTATAAAATCCCTAAATCAAAGATTTTATTAAACTCGTTCCTCCGTTTCCTACTAAAAATTGATTCTTAATCCAAGATTAAACGTCTTCTCTGCACCGGAGACTCTCCTTCTTCCACCGTTTTTCGCTGTGATAATGGCACTATCCATATTAAACCATCCCAGGCATCGCTCTCTAAACCCATCTCTGGTTGTTGTTGCGTTGGTCTTGTACTGTGCTTTCTTGTTCGATTATTTGGATTTTTTTTTACAAAAAATTTCCTCCATGTCGCAACAAAAAGGAAAAATAATTGAGATTGAAAGTGACGAGGAAATAGATTTTTACCCCTTTCAATTAAAAGAAACTCCCCTCGGTCCCTAGATTCCCTCCAGTGATGTAGGCCCCTATAGTAGTAAGAACACTATGAGACAACCACAATTAGAAATTACCCCACCACCTTCTGGCCACGAACCCAATGGGGGTAGCGATGAGCAAACATCGGGCTCTAGCGAAAGTCGTAGCTCCAGTAGAGCGGAAAGTCTCGAGGAAGAGAATGATAATGAGGAGAGTAGCCCGGAGCCGAGCCAACCAGCCAAAAAAAGCAACCTTGGTCATAAGGTAGAAGTCGGTTCTTATCCTATTAACTTTCTAAGGTGTAGCACTACACAAAATGATTTGTTCAAACTGAAGAACCTTTATTGTATTCCTGGATCCATCTCGTCATCCCTAGAAAAGGTGATGTCCCTCGTCGGCCTCCTAGGGGTTATGTGACCTTGCACTTGGAGTGGTTCAAACTAGGAGTTAGATTGCCCCTTCAACTCTATTTTGCCAAGGTGTTAAGTGACCTGTATTTGGCCTTTGGTCAACTAAACCCAAATGGATAGAGGGTACTCTTAGGTTTGTTCGTGTTGTGGGATAGGTGCGGAGTCGAAGAACCCACCACTAAGGAAATAAAAAATTTATATTAGCTGAGGAACGACCAAAAAGATGCAGGTTGGTACTATTTCATGTCAAGCTCTACGAAAAGGAAACCCTTCACAGACTTTCCTTTCTCATGTAAAAATTGGAAGAGTAAATTCTTTTTTGCTAAGAGAAACTGAGGTCCCGTGATTCAGTCGCCTGGTGGTGGTATTCACGTCCCCACGTATTTTTGCACCCTAGATTATTTGTTTCTCTTCATACCTCATGCCTTTGGTCGTCCTTCACCTTTTCTCTTACCTTTGACTGTATTTTTTAGATTCTTGGGCCTAATTTATAACATCGAGGAGGAATTATTGCTCCAAGTCCAGACTGCTTTGGTCAACACTTGTTCGTGCAAAGACCTTTTGACGTCAACGAGTTTCGTCGAGTCCCATTTAGTTGACGTAGCTCCTGGATGGATAACAAGATCCTCAGCACCATGACAAGAAAACGTTATCGGGCTTTGGGTGACTCTAGTAATGCCCCCACCCCATAGAAGAAAAGCAACGTCACCCCGACCAGGACACCTCCCCCAGCTCTGCCTCCCCCTCCAACTGGAAAAGTTGGAGGCGAAAATTCTCGTGAGAAGAGTCCGAGGGTGCCGCCCCTTGTATGGATAAAACTTCATTGCCTCTGCCCTAGGACCAGAGCGATTACTTGGGCATATACCAGAAGGAGTACTCCAAATTGGTGGGGTCGAAGTTGATTAAAGAGCTGGAGGGTATGACTCTTACCGAGCTATGAAGGTCCCTTTAGAAGATCGCTTTTCAGCTTACTACAACAGCCTTTTGCTATAAGTTTAAGACTTCGCGCCATGAGAAGAAGCGGCAAGCGGAGGTCCAAGACCTAAAGAAAAAAGTGGAGTCCGCTGATCGTTCAAAGGAGAAGATGCTCGAGCTGTACAAGTAGGTTTTTGACCTCGAAGAGAAAGTTGCTCTTGCTGAATCCAAGTCCACTTGGCTTGATAGCGAGCTGGCAGACTTAAAATTTGATCTCGACGTTGCTCAAAGCGAGCGAGACACTCAGAAAATAGTGTATGAAGAATAAATCAAGTCTTTGGAATCGTTGATAGCTGAGTTGAAAGATAAGGCCAGCGATGTGGAAGATTGGATGGATGCGGAGTACAACTCTGGGCTTGCCTTTAGCTACAAGTGTATTATGTCCGTCCTTAAGAAGGAATATATGGAGCTAAGTATGGACAAGTTAGAGGCAGGTGTGAACGAATACATAGCCGAGTAGAGTCAGTGCAACAAGGCCCAAGAAGGGACTCCTTCGGGTGTTGAAGAGCAGGAAAAAGAGGTGGGGGACAAAGCACCAAACACAAATGTGGAGGCGGTCCCTGCTCCATCTGGGATCACTAATCCCTCCTCGGCTAAAGCTATTGATTCCTCTACTGCTGAGGTAGTTGAGCCTCCTTCTCAAGACCCATGAATTTCTCTTTATGTTTAAATCGCAGAATTTTTACTTGTTTGTATACCTTGGATCATTAATGAACTTTTAGCTTCTTCTTTCCATTCTAATACTTTGCTGCTCTGTCTTTTAAATGTTCACCTGCTTGATCTGCTCATGAATGTTAAAACTTTTGTTGGCCCTGTTGTTTGTTTAGTGGGCTTTGTATGCTCATCTTTGCTCGAAGGTGTATATATTTTGTAAATCTTGTCTGCACGTCTTCATATAGTAAAGCAGATGTTGGCAAACTTTTTCTTTAGAGTAATTTTTACAAATATTTCCTGCTCATCCTCATGCGACAGAACACGTTTTCGCAAACCTTTGCCTTCATGCAATTTTTACGAATTTTACTTGCTCGTCCTTATGCGACAGAGCATATTTTGGTAAACTTTTGCCTTAGGGTAATTTTTGCGAATTTTGCATGCTCGTCCTCATGCGACAGAGCAGGTTTTGGCAAACCTTTGCCTTCGTCTCGCCTTGAATAGACTATAAGACTATTGAGACTTTGTTTGCCTTCGAACTGTTTTGGTAAAGTGTCTTTGAATGGAATTCATTATCTCATAATTAGCGAATGCTTGAGTAATTACAGAAAATAGAACATATAAGCATGTGGTAACTTCTTATTACATTTAGCGGAAACAACTAAACTAGAAAATTCTATGAAAATGGCTTGCTTACTGGAAGTATTTCTTCAAATGCTCTACATTCCAAGATCTCTTCACTTCCCGTTCGTCTGGGTAAGCCAGGTTGTAAACTCCTAGACCAGTTGCTCGTATTACCCTATACGGGCCTTCCCAGTTAGAGCCAAAAACATCTTGGTTAGGATCTCTTGTACTTTGATTTACTTTCTTGAGCACCCAATCTCCTGCTCGGATTCGCCTTACGCACACATTCTGATTATAGTAGTGCATGATCCTCTACTGATATTGGATCACCTTCCGTGAGGCTTTTTCTCTTTTCTCCTCTAGCAGATCCAGAGTCACACACATCTGCTCATCGTTCTGCTTCTCATTGAAATATTCTGTTCGATGCGTCCCAACTCCAATTTTTGCTAGCACTACAGCCTCATGACCGAAGGCTAAGGCAAATGGGGATTCTCCGGTTGCAGTTTTGTGAGTTATCCGATAATTCCATAGTACACCTAACAGTTCATCAATCCACGCCCCCTTCTTCTCCCCCAACCTAGTTTTCAGAAGCTTCCTTATGACTTTTTTTATTGTCTCCACCTACCCATTTGATTGGAGATGTGCTGGAAAGCATAACTTCAGCTCAGCACCCAAATTTTGGCAGAATTCTCTGAAGTTGTGGTTGTTAAATTGTCTCACATTATCCGTTGTGAGTACGTAAGGGATTCCATATCTTCATATGATATTTTTTCATATGAACCCGGTTGTTTTCTTTAGTGTAATCTAGCTTAAATCCTCAATTTCTACCCACTTTGTGAAGTAATCTATGGCTACAATAGCATGCATAGCAGCTCCTCGTCCTTTGGGCAAGAGACCAATCGGGTCGATCCCCCACTGTGTAAAAGGCCACGGAGAGGACATAATAACGAGTTTCTCTTAAGGCTGAGTATGAATATCTGAGAAACTTTGGCGGATTCTATAATTTTTAGTCATTTCTCTCGCATTCGGGTGCATGGTCGGCCAAAAATATCCCTGCCTTAACGCTTTAAATGCCAAAGTTCTTGCTCCAAAATAGTTGTCACATATTCATTAGTGTATCTCTCGTACCACATAGTTTTCCTCCTCATCGTCCAAGCATTGCAGAAGGGGTAAAGTGAACCCTCGTCGATAGAGTATCCCATCGAGCAACGTATATCTAGCCACTTGACATTTCAATTTTCTCGCTTGCTTCTTATCCACCGGTAGGCTTCCATCACGAATATATAAAATGATCGGATCTATCCAGGATGCTCGAGCATCCACCCCCATTACTTCTGCTTATTGCCCGATGCTTGGTGAAGTTTTGACCTCTACTGGAACTGACTTGGGCAATTTTGGGTCCCCAGTTGTGGCCATTCCAACCAACATGTTTGCTCGGTAATTTTCTGTCCTAGTAATCTGCTTTATCTTCACCTCCTGGAACACTCTGACCATTTGCTTAGCCTTCTTCAAGTAAAACTCCATTTTCTCGCCTCTTGCTTGGAAATGTTCATTAAGGTGATTACAAACCAGCTGGGAATCTGCTTGGATTTTGACTCTTTCTGGCCGTAACGAATGCGCCAGCTTAAGCCTAGTGATGAAGGCTTTGTACTCCGCCTAGCTATTCATCTCCTGAAATTCAAATTTCACAGCATAAGAAACTTCAACCCCATCTGGACTGCGTATCACTATTCCCGCTCCAGGTCCCTGCTTACTGCACGACCCGTCAACCTTTATCAACCAAAAACCTATCGGCTCTGTATCTCCAGCTGATTGCTCTTTGTGGGCCTTTTTTCCTGACTCTGTGCATTATGCAACAAAGTCGGCCAAGCCTTGTGCTTTGGTAGGCCCTCAGGGTCGATAAGTTATGTCAAACTCACTCATTTCCATCGACCATTTGACTAAGCGGCCAGATGCATCCAGTTTCAAGAGTGTTTGTCGAAAAGGTTGGTCAGTCATCACAATTACTAGGTGTACCTGACTGCGGTTATTAGAGCCAGTGGCCATTTCTCCATCGTCGGGTATCTGGTCTCTGCGTCTACCAAGGCCTTGCTAGTATAATACATTGGATGTTGCGTTCCTTCTTATTCTCTCACCAACACTGATCTGGTAGCTTATTTCAAAACAGCTAAGTACAGGCGCAATATGTCACCCTCTCTTGGTGTTTACAGTAATGGGGCTTGGGCGAGATATTCCTTCAACTACCCGAATGCCTCCTCACATTCTGCCGTCCACTCTATTTTTTTGCCCTTTCCCATAATCTGGAAAAATGAGTGGCTTTTATCTATTGCCCTTGAGATGAATCGGTTCAGGGCTACTAGTTTTCCGTAAGGCTCTACACCTCCTTAATTTCCCGAGGAGATCTCATCTATGTTATTGCCCATATTTTCTTCGGGTTGGCTTCAATTCCTCAGTGGCTCACCATGAATCCCAAGAACTTTCCCGAGCATACCTCGAATGCACACTTCTCTGGATTAAGTTTCATAATATATCTCTTCAGTAACTCAAACGTTTTCTCTAAGTGCAGTATATGTTCTGCTAGTTCTTCAGACTTCGTAATCATGTCATCCACGTACATCTACATAGTACGTCTGATCAGAGGCTTAAAGATTCTATTCACCAATCTTTGATATATGGCCCCTGTATTTTTTAGACCGAATGGCATTACCTTGTAACAAAACAAACCCATGTTAGTAATAAATGTGGTGCTCTCCTCATCCTGCTTGTCCATAGGTATTTGGTCGCATCTAGATAATGCATCCATGAAGCTGAGCAGGTTATGGCCAGCCATCGAGTCAACTAACTGGTCTATCTTTAGCAAAGGGAAGCTATCTGTTAGACACGCTTTGTTGAGGTCCGTGAAGTCTTCGCACATTCTCCACTTTCTATTTGTTTTCTTCACAAGCACTACATTGAAAATCCACTCCGGATACTTGGCTTCCATGATAAACTCGTAACAGTTTTTCCACCTCAATATTTATGGTCTCATACATTTTCTGGTTGAAGCACCCCCTCTTTTATTTCACCGGCCTGGCCCCTTTTTGAATTGGTAGCTTATGACAAGCAATCTTGGGATCAATTCCTGACATATCTTCATGTGACCAGACGAACACATCAACATGGGATCTTGAACATTGTATTAGCTCATCCTTTAAGCCCTGGTTTAAACTGGATCCAATCTTGACGATCTTGCTCGGATCATCATGCTTTATTATCACTTTTGTCTAAGTTTTCAACTGGTTCTTGCCGACCCTTCTTAAAATCTCCCTGGTTATCGAGCGCGGTGACTTGTAAAGTCTCCTTCGTAGCTATGGCGTAGCAGCTCTTAGCCATCCTCTGGTCATCTTTTACTATGCCTTCTACTCCATTCGCTCTATACTTTAACGCCAAGTAGTGAGTGGACACCACACACTGGCTTATCCTCATAAATGGTCGCCTCAATATCATCTGGTAAGAACTATTTTCTTCAACAACAATGAAGTCGAGCATCATGACTTTTTCGGAGAGTCTCATGCCTATAGCAACTGGTAGCTCGACAATCCTCATTGGAGTCAACCGTCCACCTTTAAATCCCTTATAGGATGTATTCGTGCATTCCAACTTTAGATCCATAATTCTTATCTTATCCAGGGTTGGCTTAAAGAGTATGTCGATGGAACTGCCCGTGTCCACTAGTATTCACTAGAATTCTTTGCCCGCCACACTCGCCTTGATTACTAGGGCATCCTCGTGGGGGTATAAGACGCCCTCCTTATCATCGTCCGTCCACATGATGGGAACTTACCTCACCCTCACCCTCTTTGCTGCAGGCAAATTAAGAAACACTTATTTGCTGGTCAAAGCATACCTCCCATAATTCTTCTGTGCTCTGTTCGAGTTACCAGCAAGTGTTAGTCCCCCAGCGATTACTGTAACGGCGGGCTGCTCACGCTCTATATCTCTTACACTTTATGCTCCCACTATGTATTGTCAATTCACGACGGGAAACGAACCGTTGACGTACTCATCGACGTATCGATTTATCACAAGGTCTTCCACTTGGTTTTTAAAATCACAACACTAGCTAATAGTGTGCCCATGGGTGCCATGAAACTTAAAATCTATTTTTATTCCGCTTGTGGGCTGGTTTGGCAACTGGGGTAGGGGGTACAGGATGCCTCACCCTTCAATCCTCTCGTATAATTCTTCTAGAGAGACCTTTAACGGAGTATATTGCTTGTATACTGGACTCTTATCAATCAGTTGGACTGCTCGGCTGTCATGAAAATTGTCATGGGCTGCCATTGAGGGTGGTTGGTTTGGTCGGCTGGCCTAGGGTTCCCCGCATGGAACATCCTTGAGGTATTGTAATGAGGATGGGTAGCCATCTGACGAAATCCCTTGGCTGTTCTAGAAATAGAGCGCGTTGATGCTGAGCTCTGCCATGCTAGAATTGCGACGTCCTATGAGTTATATGATATGGGTAAGGCCGAGCAAATGCTACTCCGCCTGTTGATGATCCCCCACTACGTTTTCCTGACCCGCTCCCCCTTATGCTCTTTTCTCATTCCACCTCAGATCCTCTAGCTGCTCGCTTTTTATTCGTGCTGCCTTCTCCTCCTTAATTTCAACATCCCTTTTTGCCTGCTCATACCCAATTGAATAATTCTGAATGGTGGGGTTCCTCAAATGTACCACAACCGACCTATCTTCACTCCCTCTTTTAACCCTTTCAAAGCTTGTGGATGATTGAAGGCCCCCAAGTCAAGTACGGTCCGGTGATACCTTTTCAGAAAATCCCTAAGGGTTTCGTTTTCCTCTAGTTTCATCTCCATCAATTCCATCATATTGTCCTCTGGGGCTACTGCTCCACGGAATTGCTCGGCCAATTCTTGGCACATTTGCTCGAAACTCCTTATGTTTCCACGCGACAACTTATAGTACCAGTCCCGAGCTCGTCCCTCTAATGTGCACCAGTGGGTCGCTTTTCCCGGAATATTTAAGGTCAGAAAAATAGAAATCTTTTGGTATTATAGTGCCCATTATCTCCACCGAGAGTGGATATTCGTCATCCAACATTATTCTCCAGCTGAGGGGCTTTCTTCTGCCTTGCATTTAGTCTATTACCTGTGCCAATCGCCGCACCTCTCCCTCCATCTTTAAGGCTCGACCAAGATCACATGCTGCAACCAGGTTCTTGTTCAATGTTACGCAACCGCTGTCTGAGCTCGCTTTCCTCGGCGTTCGTCCATTGGCTACCATTTCCCAAAACTCGCCCACTGTGGGGTTGGTCTCCTCCCTCGTTCCCGCGTTCTCTTGAAGTCTGACCTCCACTTTTGTAGTTATGCACTCTGTCAAGTTGTCCCCCTAATGAAAGAATCTCCTCATTTCTATCCCTTCGATGGTTGGGTTCCGCAGCGACCTCATCTCCTATCGTATTGACCTCATAATCCCTTTTTCGCTCATTTCTCAGCTCATGTAATATAGCGATGAGGGTCTCCATCTGCTTTTCCATCCACTCCATTCATTCTTGCATCACTCTCTCCTTAGGCTCATTTGTTATTTCTCTGAGGGTGATGGTCTCATTGGTTTAATGTTCGCCCCCTTGGGGGCTACTCCTCGTCATGTCCATAACTACTCGTTGACCTCTCCTCTGCTAGTCGCTCTATTTATGGTAGCTTTCTGTTCAACTCCCCACACACAGCGCCAAAATATTGATGCTGAAATCTGGTCGTTTGTAAGGCTAACCAGGTTGTCTCGTCAACGCTTATGCTAACTCTGGTTGATGCACAACACTTCTCATTCCTTACCCAATTAAGTGAATCCAGTAACTTAAATAAACCTCTCTCCTTCCCAATAACCTGCACTCACAAAAAGAGATCAAGGGTGCCGGTGGTTTTTCCGACGAAAACCCTCTGATGCTTAAGTCAGTATGTGGGGTTTCGGAAAAAACGTTAGATTTTATATCAACGCAAGATAATGATTGTTGAGTGAAAGAAAAGTTTTTAAAAGGTTTTTATGGAAATGAATTCTGAATTCAAAATGATAGAGTTTCCCCTTGTTTTCTGTTTTTTTGTCTCCCTCTTCTGTCTTTTTCCCGAGTTTTATAGGCAGCTGCTCCTTGCGTCTAGAACATTCTCCCACATCCTCCATACTCGGGCGATCATGGACCCCCAAATGGTTTGGATGGGGTGAAACTGTTGCGCTAATGTAGGATCGTGCCCGCTTTTTAAGTAACAGTTCTCTGGTTGGCCTTCAATTGTACCCCATAGAGTGTCTGGCACTAGGATTTCCGCTCATGATTTATTAAGTCGATGAGATTCCTCCTCAACCAGATAATGAGAACATGCGTGGCTGGTGGTGCTCTTTTAATCATCCAAACAAATTATCCTGTAAAATTATCATTAAAAATATTTCCCTTCAACAAACATATCTTACATGATTAGTTATATCACCTGCAAAAACAACAATATATAAAATTTTCATTAATTTATAGCAATAACGATATATGTCAAATCAGTATCTCCAAATTGACAGATAAATTCCTGTAAATAGATTTGTATATTACAAGCATTAATCAGATATGATACTTAATATCATAATAGGATTAAAAGAGTAAAATAGGGTATTCAAGGGAAGTTTATCCATTCTAAAAATCATTTTTTCAAAATTTACGGATAAAGATACCAATGAAAGTCCGCTCGATTTGCAACCCGATACATTATTTAGCTCCCCTAAACTATTTATTTCATTTTAAGCCATATCAAGGTCTTGTGCCACATGTAGAGCATTTGCCTCTATAGGACGCAGTGTCACTGTAGGGGTACAAGTCTCATCAATGACCTTTTGCTCTGAAGGAGCAATTTATTCAAAAATTGTCCCAGGATATTTTTCTTTAAGGGAACAACAACTCGAGTATTAATAATTAGATCCCGAAGGAGCAATTTCATGCATATACTTCACAAGATATTTATTTTGCTCTATAAAAGCAATAACTTAAGCATTAATCCTGAATGTGTAATTTCATGCATCTACTATCACAGGATCCTGATCAATAATCTTTCCTTTCAAAGAATAAAAATCCAATAAACCAGTGTGTGGTAAACAATTCATCAGCTGCAATCCTAGCTAATAGATTGTTCAACAGGAACAAACACCTGGCTGGGTTCCTTTTATAGCTGGCGTACATGACTTAGTTTCTCCGGATGCAACTGTAGGTGCATCATGAAAGTTGACACCTAAAATCATTAGGCAACTTTTTCTCGCTCCTAATGGAGGAAAATTTTATCTTAACAGATGATAATAAATTTTGGAAAATCTTATTATATAATATATTACTATATGGTAAACTTAATACAAAATAGATATAAATATAAAAACTTATAGAAATTAATAACTAGTTTTAATTGGCATGAATGTCTCTACCATGGTCAATGAATAAACCTAAAACATCCGGATGTGTGCTATCACCAAGATCAACATAATTTGTCTCAACAGTCTTCCCTTTTCTTTTTAGGGATGCTTGATACCAGTCAACAAAATGTCTGGTGGATGATGAGATCTCCAGAAATGGCCTTCTGTCCCATACCTGTCACATATCTCTTTCTGTTCTTTTTCTTGGGCTTGTCCTTCATCATCATTCTTTCACTTTTGATAAGTTCTATTGTAACCATAATGAGGTTGATAGTAATTGTGACTATAACTATGATCACGGTGAAAAAAATAAAATAAAATAAACTCATTTTTTATTATCACTATGACTGTGTAAAATTGGATTCACTTCAGGTAGTAGCTTCGTATCAATTCAAACAATGGCTTCGTTCATCTGAGATAGTCGTATAGGTTTCTCCCAATAACATATATCTTACAAGTAACCTAGCTACCCTCCCACTACGATGAGGTTCTAAAAGTGATGGTTGTTCAGAGATAATTTTGTGGTGATCAGCTGGTTGTTGCTGTTCTTCTTGTTATATAACAGGTGTTGAAAGCTGAGCATCAACCTGATCACCTGACAGTTCTTTAAGTATTACATTACTATTAGGTTTGAAGTTATTCATATAGTCTTCCTCGAAGGAAGTGAAATGTGTGCTCACGATCACTTTCTTATCTTGAGAACTATAAAATAAACCTCCCCTTGTTCCTTTGGGATACCCCGCAAACATACAAACCTTAGAATGTGAATCCATTTTATCTAAATTTGGTTTTAGCACATGTGTTGGTGATCCCCAAATACGGACATGTCATAAACTTGGTTTGCGACCTAACCATAATTCTATTGGGGTTTTAGGCACTGACTTAGATGTAACTAAGTTCAAGAGGTAAACTACAGTTTCCAGTGATAGTCCCCAAAAAGAGATTGACAATGACGAATAATTAAGCATAGATCTCACCATATCCAAAAGTGTTCTATTTCTCCTTTCAGCTACCCCATTTTGTTGTGGTGTCCCCGAGGTAGTTAACTGAGACATAATCTCATTTTCAACCAGATACTCCTTGAAATCTCCTGAGAGAAATTTACAACCTCGATTATATTGAAGTTTCTTTATGTTCTTATCTAATTATGTTTCTGTCTCAGCCTTATACTCTTTGAATTTTTCAAGAGTTTCATATTTATGACGCATCAGATAAACATAATCGTATCTCGAGTAATCATCGGTGGAAGTGATAAAATACTCATAACCTCCTCGAGCTTGGACACTGATGGGTCCACATACATATGTATGTACCAATTCAATTGGGATTGTTGCACGCACTCCTTTGCCCAAGAATGGCTTTTTGGTCATTTTTCCTTCTAAATAGGATTCACATATTGGCAATGATTCATTTTCTAATAAACCCAAGAGTCCATCTTTGATCATTCTCTGTATCATATTTTGGTTTATATGACCCAAGCATAAATGCTAGAGGTAACATTGGTTGGATGAAATATTTTTTTTCTTAGATAAATGTATATGCTCATCATTATTGATCACTATGTCATACATAGAATGGATCATCAGACTTAAATGATATAAATTATCTTCCAATATACCAGAACAAATAAGTCTCTTATTATTAAAAAAAATAGAAACAAAGGATCCAAAATTTACAGTGTACCCTTGTTTTGACAAATAAGCTACTGAAATTAAATTCCTCTTAATGTCTGGAACATAAAGACAATTATTCAAAACTAAAGTCTCATTATTAAAAGATAATAAAATAAATCCAATCTTTACTACTGACACGAACTGTCTTGTCCCTAACTGCAGCTTGACGCTTCCATCACTTAGTTTTCTGGTTTCCTGAAACCAATAAAGTGAATTACAAATATGATTAGTTGCTCCTGAATCCAACACCCAAGTGTCAACAGGATTCTGAACTAAACAAGCCTCAATTACAAAAAGATTTCCCATATCTGATTCACAATCTTAGGGCAATCCTTTTTCCAGTGACTTTTATGTCCACACTTAAAGCATTTGCCTTTTGGCTTGCCTTCTGGCTTGCCTTCTTGCTTGGTTGACGGTTTCTTTTTCCCAGCTTTCTTCTTACCTTTGCCTTTCAGCTAAGGTCTAGAAGAAGAACCTTTTTTCAGCAATATTAATGTTTCCCAGAGATTTCTCAACACGATAAATATCTTCAGCATAATTGAGTTCATTCATCAATTCAGTTAAGGTCATCTTTCTTTTGTTCATGCTATAATTGACCTTAAACTCCTTGAATGTTTTTGGCAGAGATTCTAGCACAATGTCAATCTTTGAGTTATCATCGATTTGTGCTCCCTGAATCTCAGCCCCATTCAAATAGTCCAGCATTTTGAGGACATGATCACGAACTCTTGTGCCCTTCCCCTTTTTTCTGTTCATAATACCTTTCAGCGCTGCTTGTCTCATAGAGTGAGTACTCTGCCCAAACATCTCTTGGAGACTATCCATTATTTCAATGGCAGTCTCAAAGTTCTGATGTTTGGTCTATAGAATATTAGAAATCAAGGCTAAAATGTAGCATTTTGTCATTTCATTGGCCTTTTGCCATTTCTCATAAAGCATCATCTGATTTCTATGAGCATCTTCCGCTGGAACTGGAGGGCATGGCTGGGTTAAAACATATTTATAATTTTCAGCAGTCAGGACAATAAATAGATTTCTTTTCCAATTTATATAGTTCTCGCCAGTGAGTTTATTTTGATTCAGAATAATAGTAAGTGGGCTCAAGGAAGACATTTCTGAAAAATAAAACATCCATGCATAAATAATTTGATATAAAATTTACAATAAATGACAAAAATACATAAAACCATAAATGCATTTTAATTTATTGTAACGACAATTTAGTACCGCTTTGACAAGCTATCTATTGGGGAATTCATGTCTACACTTACTAGACCCAATTATCCATTGGATTATTTACTTTCATTTTGAGACATGATAAATAATTTTTGTTATCTTTTTTAGCCTAAATTTGTTAACAGAGCTTCGTTGGGAAGGTTAATAACAAATATTTAGTTGGGTGTATAATCATTGTTTCAATCTACGTATTTTTTATATCAATAGTCACCGTTGGGGTGATCAATTGATTGAAAAATATTTCAATTTTATCTTTGAAAAAGTTCATCAAATAAAATGTCTAATATATATACCATCCGAAGGGAGCATCACCGTATCATGAAGTCGCGGTATATATATAATTTTATTATTAAACTAACAATGGAGCCCGTGGGAAAAATTAGCTTGATTTTTCCCTCTCCACTCAATATTTTAAAATTAGTTTTTCCTTTTTAAAACATACATTAACTATATATTGTTAATTGCATGCTTTCTATAATATTATTTAGATGATATCCACTATTATTAAACATATGCAAATTTCAAACAATATAATGAAATTCATAATTAATGAATGACATGTATCATTATGCATAGAGTGGCACTACCTATTCTATATAACATGTTATCATGGCATAATATCATCCAAAACATAAGATATAGAAAAATAATTAAATAATCTTAATTCATGACTTTCTTATAATGAAAAAATACATTAACCCTAAACCTAATCTTCATTGGGCTTATTGTCAATGTCCATCTTCCATAGCCTTGTATTTGTTAATGGACTAAGAGAAATTAGGCTTTTAAATTTATTATTGGTCCAATTTTAATTTAGAAAGAAAATAAATAAATAATTTTTTAAATAAAACTTTTTAACCAAAAAATAAATTTAATGTGTTAAATTTTATATATGTATTTTAATCTATTAAGCCTAATTTCAATTGGACCTAAAACTAGGATTCATTAAGTCTATAACTGTTTCTGGACTTAAATACATAAATAAAAAAAATTCTGTCAAAAAAAAAATACGAAACTATAAGAACCTCAATGATAAAAACCATGAAGCCCTAAAATCCATGTATTTCTTTCCCTTTCTTCTCCAGCCGCCATCAATGCATAGCTCAGCCGCTGTTCACCATAGACCAGCCACTGTTCAGAGACGCCACCCATCTCCGTTGCCGAGTTTACTGCCGCCGTCATACCGAAAACCAACCGAACCCGCGTTTCAATGTTTTAATTATTATTTTGTTAGTTAAATTACATTTTTCTTTATTTAGATGCCGTTAATTCATGTTTATGGAATCAAAATAACTAATGAGTTTTAAAATTTTACTCTTTTTTTTTTTTGCCACAAGGTTAAATTCAAAACTCTTCAAAATTATCTAAAGCAATTTTAATAGTGAGCTGGGACACTCACACAAATTCAAATCAATTTTGAACATATTTAAAATTACACTTCAAAATTTTCTAAAATTGACTGGGGAAAGTATTAGGGGTGGGCAAAATCGGGTTCGGATCAACCCGATCGGGTTTCGGGTTGTTCGGGTTAGACAAGAATCAACCCGAATACAACCCGAATTTATGACCCGACCCGAACATAATTCGAACATAATCCGTTACAAACTACCCGAACATAGTTCGGGTCGGTTCGGGTCGGGTCATAAATTCGGGTTGTGTTCGGGTTGAATCGGGTTGTTCGGGTCACGGGTTCGGATTTGGGTAGTTGTAATGGGTTATGACTAGGGTTTTGTAATGTTTTTGTTTTTAAGGCCGGCTGCAGCAGCTTCTCTTTTCCCTTGGCATTGTTGGTAAGGGCTGGAAGATTGTTGTGATGGAAGGCAGATTCATGAGCTGAAGTTGACAGTTCCGGTAGGCGTTTGAGTCCGGCAGCGGCAGCAAGGAGGGTCGCAGTGAAGGTTGAGTTGGTTTCAGTTCGGATAAGCTGGTTTGCAGCTGCTGTCTTTGCGGAACTGTCAAGTCTGAATCGTAAGCTGCATCTTCTGCAAGTCCAGCAGCTCCAGCAACTCCAGCAGCTCCCGCATGGCCATGAACGCCAGCTACAGCCGTGCTGGCAACGAAACTCGACAGTGACTGCAGTTGCTCGGTTTCAGCAGATCCCGTACCAAGATGAGGAGATGGTGGCAGATCGATGATGGCCTGGTGTTCCGAGGAGTTCAGCTGCAGCTGAATGCCGTTCCCAGTGGCCAGAGTGGTGGTTTCCGTTTCCGATCTGGAAGGAGAAGAAAACCGAGAGCTTGACTTTATATTTTTTTTCCTCGTTTTTGTTGCTTTATCAGCCGGATCTGAGGTGGGATGACTGTGCAGTGTGTGTTTGACCCGAACCCAGAAAAAAATTAAGGAGTACAGAGGCAGAAGAAAAAAATTATGCAGAGGCAAATTATTTTGTTTTTTTTGGGAACCCGATCGGGTATTCGGATCGGGTCGGGTTTGACCCGAACCGATCACAACCCGATCGGGTTTGTAAATTTCAATCCGATCGGGTTTTACTCCCGACCCGATCCGACCCGAACCCGAAATTTATCGGGTCGGGTCGGATCGGGTCAGATAAAATGCCCACCCCTAGACAATATCTTGGCTCCGCTATTGGGTTGTCATCATCGGTCACCACCAACGTCCCTTTCCAACAGCCTTTCTTTTCCCAAGTCTTCAATTCGAGGAACCTCGCTCCAGCTAAAGGACCCTCATGAAGAACCTCTCAGGAACTCAAAACAACCCCTTTCTATCTTCCTTTTGTGTGATCTAGTGTGCGAGGCGTGTCACGCTCTTACTGGGGGGTGGTAGGCCCTACAGCAGATTTCTCCAATGAAAGCTTACCGCACGTGCCGTCGTATCATGACCTAGCCGACGGTGCACGCTAAATCTAGCTCCAGCTTTTACATTGTAATCTACTTTCCATCAAAGCTAAAGATGAGCTGGAAAAAAATGTTGCTGCAATATGGAAGTGTATGGACACTTTTAACATTTTGAAATGAAAAAATACTTGCGTCGTCTTTAGTAAAAAATGAAAAAATATTATTTTTCTTGTACCAAAATATTGCAATTTTGATGTTTATCTGCTTTATTTTTTTATTACTTTGTATTTACAGGGAATGACGCACCATATCGAATTAGGAGAAGGAATTGTGTGGAACAATCCAATGGTTAAAAAAGGAAAGGCTCAAAACTTTATTTGGAAAAATCAAAAGGATCACGGCATGTCACATGTGTGATTGACTGGAACACCACAAATATTACAAAAATTTCAAACTAACTTTTAGAGTCCCTCACCACAACGGCAAAGAAAGTTAACAACGGGTTGAACACGGTAGAAGATTTAGGTGGCGTTTATTTTTTTGTCTGAAATTTGAATAGACTTTAATTAATTTGAATTCTGAATAGGTTTGAATGTCCGAATCTGAATAATGTGTTTATTTTTTCGTCTGAATTTCGAAAAATAAGTATTAAATTATTTATTTTTTTCAACTTAAAAAGCTGAAAATATGTACTTTTACATTTGTATCCTTATTAAATTTGAATGCCAAATAAATAATCTATTAAATACCACAATATTTTAACATTTATAAGTAAAACTATATTCAAGTGAATACATAATTATTTTGAAATTTTAATATATAAAATACCATAAATTTTAAATTTTATCGTATATAATATAAAAAAGAAAAAACATAGATATTTTTATGTGGGGTAAATATCTATGGGTGAGTTTTGGGATAGACATGAAAAATAAATTATAAAATAAGCATATTTTTGACATTAGCAAGTAATTGACTTAGGTGGCGTTTGTTTTTTGACCTGAAATCTGAATAGACCTGAATTAGTTTGAATTCTGAATAGATCTGAATGTCTGAATCTGAATAAAATGTTTGTTTTTTTGTCTGAATCTCAAAAAATAATTATTAAGTTATTTTTTTTCAACTTAAAAAACTGAAAATATGTATTTTTACATTTGTATCCTTATTAAATTTGAATGTCAAATAAACAATATATTAAATACCTCGATATTTTAACATTTATAAGTAAAACTATATTCAAGTGAATATATAATGATTTTAGAATTTTAATATATAAAATATCATAAATTTCAAATTTTATCGTATATAATATAAGAAAGAAAAAACTAATAAGATGCTTAAAACAATTGATTTATCATTTCATATTGAAGTTGTCGCATGTAATTTTGATCGTCAATACTTGAGGAGTTGATAACAAAGTGAGGAGGGATTCCATGACGGCTAAAAAAATAATGATGAGATTATCATGTCGGGTAAATGTCTATGGGTGAGTTTTGGGATAGATATGAAAAATAAATTATAAAACATGAATATTTTTTACATTAAAAAATAATTGACTTAATTCATATGTCTCCATTAAGTAAAAAGCCAAAAAAAATAGCTTATTTTATTAAGTCAAAATTATCTAAAAAATCTCATTAAATTATAAAAACAAACACTTCTAATTAACTTAATTAATTAAATTAAGTCACTTTAAGTCATTAAGTTAAAAAACAAACGACACATTACAAAGTTAACAACGGGAGTTCAAGAAATAGAGTTTGTTTCACGCACTTTTATTCTCATAAATTGAAGTGAATCCGATCTCAAAACAATTATTAGAAAATTTTCTTTCCTGTTTTATGAATGGCGATACTTCCATGCTTTAGCATCTTTTGCTCTTTGATCTTGTCGTTGAGCGTGAAGGTTTCATTAGCAGCTGATACAGTGACTCCAGCATCCTTCATCCGTGATGGTGAGAAGTTGGTTTCATTTTCTCAAAGGTTTGAGCTAGGCTTCTTCTCCCCTGGAAAATCAAAGAGCAGGTACCTGGGAATATGGTTCCGGCAGGTCCCTGATACAGTTGTGTGGGTTGCAAATAGAGATAGGCCTATCTCCGATCATAACGCAGTATTAACCATTAGCAACAAGGGAAATCTTGTTCTTCTCAACCAAACAAATGGCACTATCTGGTCTACAAACGCGTTTAGCGAAGTAAAAAATCCAGTGGCACACCTCAGAGATGATGGAAACCTTGTTATAAGGGATAACTCCAGCGGTAATACCACTGAAAGCTACTTGTGGCAGAGCTTCGATTACCCAACAGACACTCTGTTGCAAGGCATGAAGATGGGCTGGGACTTGAAGAATCGTCTGGAACGATATTTATCATCATGGCAAAGTGATGACGATCCATCTCCTGGGAAATTCACTAGCAGACTTGAAATTAAAGTGATTCCTAAATTGTGTACTTTCAATGGATCAGTAAAATTTGCCTGTTCCGGACAATGGAATGGAGCTGCTTTTGTATCTGCTATTTCATATACAAACTTTCTTTATGAACAATATTTGGTAGAAAATCAAGACGAAATTAGTTACTGGTATGAGCCCTTCAACCGTCCAAGCATAATGACTTTAAAACTCAACCCCTCAGGTCTACTCACGCGTCAAATATGGAACAAGAACGGCAATGATTGGGACCTGGTGTTCACATTTCCAGATGAATATTGTGGTAAATATGGGTACCGTGGTGCTAATACTATTTGCAGCCCCGACCAGAAACCTATATGTGAGTGCATGGAGGGATTCAAACTCAAATCAAAAGTCAACCAGACAGGGCCTATAAAATGCGAGAGAAGTCATTCTTCAGAATGCATAGGGGGACACCAGTTTATAAAGCTTGATAACATTAGAGCGCCAGACTTCATAGAGGTTTCTCTCAACAAGAGTATGAATCTGCAGCAATGCGCGGCTGAATGCTTGAAAAACTGCACTTGTAGAGCTTATGCTAATTCCAATGTAACAGAAGGCAGCGGCTGTTTAATGTGATTTGGGGACCTGCTTGATGCCAATAGGCCAACAAGAAACTTCACCGGACAGTCTGTCTACCTACGAGTACCCGCTTCAGAATCAGGTACAATTTTTGCATTGTTGAAATTGATGTTGCAAAAGTTTTTCATGTTGAATCAAACTGTATTTAAGCCAACATGTTTGTGGAATTAACTGTTAGAGAAACAGATGAACAAAACTAAAACTAGGGGTGATTTAAGTAATTTAAGTTATTTGGCTCCGCTACCTAGGATTTTATTTACTTTCTATTGAATTTCTTTGTCTGGATGTAGGAAACAAGAAGCTACTCTGGATACTTGTAGTACTTGTTCTTCCACTGGTACTTCTTCCTTCCTTTTACATATTTTGTCGACGGAGGAGAAAATGCAAAGAGAAAGGTAATTTCTTTTCATATCACTCACTGGTATGTTGTAAGAACATGTATATGTTGAAACAACATGTATACTCAGTTTTAAAAGTTGTGGTCTTACAGAAACAGAGAAAACGGAAACAAAGCAGGATCTGTTGGCATTTGACATAAATATGGGCACTACAACAAGAACAAATGAATTCGGTGAAGTAAATGGAGACGGAAAAGATAAGGGCAAAGATTCTTGGTTGCCATTATTCAGCTTGGCCAAATGGCCAGCGTAGCTGCTGCTACAGAAAACTTTTCTATGCAATGTAAGCTTGGAGAAGGTGGCTTTGGCCGTGTTTACAAGGTAGAATTGTTGATACCTCAAATGTCCTTAGTGAAGTACTGCTGGTGTAAAACATTACCAATATTTAGAATGCAGGGTCGATTACTTAATGGACAAGAAGTTGCAGTTAAAAGGCTCTCAAGTCAGTCAGGGCAAGGACTCGAAGAGTTTAAAAATGAGATGATGCTTATAGCAAAACTTCAACACAGGAACCTTGTTAAACTTTTGGGTTGCTGTGTAGAGCAAGGCGAAAAGATTTTGATCCTCGAGTACATGCCTAACAAAAGCTTGGATGTTTTCCTTTTTGTTATGTGATTTATATTCCCAAGAATTTACATTTTCATTACTTTGCAATGCTATGTCAGATTTTATCATCAGCATTTTTTTAAACTTGTGTCATTTTGGTATTACAACAGATCCAACCAAAAAGCGCCTCTTAGGTTGGCAAGCACGTGTTAAAATTATTGAAGGAATTGCTCAGGGGTTATTATATCTTCATCAGTATTCTAGATTTAGAATTATTCATAGAGATCTCAAGGCTAGTAATGTTCTCTTAGACATGGACATGAACCCCAAAATCTCAGACTTTGGCCTGGCAAGAATGTTTGGTGGTGATGAATTGCAGGGAAATACTAAACGGATTGTTGGAACCTAGTAAGTAAATTTCCATTGCCGAAAAATGTTGTTTGCTTGTCTCGTTTTCTTATATTATTTAATATTTGTTGAAACAATGAAATTTCAGTGGTTACATGTCACCTGAGTATGCCCTGGATGGTCTCTTCTCTATAAAATCAGATGTCTTTAGCTTTGGAATTTTGATGTTGGAAACGTTGAGTGGCAAGAAAAACACAGGCGTCTACAATGCTGATTCCTTTAATCTTCTCGGCTATGTAAGTAACAAGTCGTTACACTTTTATTTAATCTTTAGTGAATGAATTTCGAAAGTTAAGAATTGCCCTTGTCAATTAAACTAATATGATCTTGACTTCCTTTAGGCTTGGGATCTATGGAAAGATGATAAGTTTCATGAACTAATAGATCCAGTAATAACGCAAGATGAAATATCGTTGCCAGTGCTGGTGAGATACATTAATGTAGCTCTTCTATGTGTTCAAGATAATGCAGCAGACAGACCAACCATGTCAGATGTTGTCTCAATAATTAACAGTGAACGTCTTGAATTACCTTCACCTAAGGAACCTGCTTTTATCAAATGTATAAATGTGAAGAATTCGTCTCTTTCAAATGATGGGATGTCTAACCTTTGTTCAGTGAATGATGTAACAGTTTCACTAGTTTATCCTCGATAGACATCAATCCTCCACAACTGTTTATGTGATATAATTTGTATATTTATAGCCAAATGTTTTTTAAGTTGATGATTCTAAATTGCCTGCATTGTTTAATGGAAATGGCACATCATATTAAAATTTAAAATTAATAAATTAATAATCTTGGGATCATGAAAAATCTTTTTAATTTAATTAATATTAATATATCAATACATTAATAATTATTATTTTATAAAAATAATATCTCGTTAATTTTTATGGAGAATAGAGGTAGTATAATTAAGGAATTTTGGTAGCTTTTGCATTTTCATTTGAAATTTGAATGAGTTTGAATGCTATTGAAGTTTGAATAAGTTTTAAATACCTATGTTTTGAATGATATGTTTATTTTTTTATTTTTTTATTGTAAGTCATAAAATATTTATTTTATAAACTCAATATATCTTAAATTTAGTATTTTTACATTTATATCCTTAAAAGAGTTATATATATTTTGGATTATGTTTATATATTTACTGTGTTATCTAGTATAATAGCATTATTTACATATCGTAAATATTTATAAAGTAAGCATTAGATATATAGATAAAAATGAAAAATGAAAAATTAACTTTGATGGCAAATCGCATTGGTCCAACCAAGAATTTAACATAATATTTGTACGTAAAAAATTATTACCTAATAATAAATTAATTTATTTAAAATTAAAATTGAATGTCTGTTAGTTATTTAGTTTTCATTGGACCAAGTGAAAGTTGAGACCGAGATAATTCTAATATGACATGTAAATTATGAATATCATTTTGGTAAGAAGGAAAAAGGTATCAATTTTTTTTTTTTTGGAAGTAAATACACTTATGAGGATATTTATGAGAAAACAAATAATCTTTCATTCTGACATATGGTCATTTAGATAACAGTTAGAAATATTTTATTCATATGAAAATATCTTACAATAAGACTTCAGATACCCAATAAAAAAAAAGACAAGCCAAAATATCAAAATATTTTAAAATAAGCCAAATTAAAACAAACAAGACGTTAGTGATTCTATAAAGTTGTATGACACAATTCTGATTTAATCTTAATTGAGTAAATCAATTACTTGATAATTATTTAGCTAAATTGTATGGCTAGATCACGATTACATGGTAATTCATCAGAGCATGTTTTTTTAAGACAATTTATTAAGCTCTCTCTCTCTTATTCTCTTATCATAGCACATAGAATACAACAATGTTTTCACATTGAAAGTTGTAAAAAAATGCAACAATGATTAATGAAAATTATGATCATACAATAAAGAAAATCATAAAGATATAATATGTATTTAGTTTCAAATTTGTTAATTATTAATTTATGTATTAATTGGGTCCTATAGAAAAATAAGATTTTTTAAAATTTTATTATCAAATAAATTTATCACATTTACCTCAAGTTAGGATTTACAAAATTTATTATTCAATGAAGTTAACAGAGTATTAACTTAAGATCTCATTAACTTTGTAGCCTAATTGCCCTGCTCTTTTTTTTAGACTTGAAGCCAAATTGTCCATAGTTTAATACAGTTAACAATCATTCTTTACGCTACGTCAATTTTCCAAAGAAACATTTTGGATTTTGCCCAATATATATATAGAGAGAGAGAGAAATTTGTGACAAATTCAGTGCTAGGGACGGAAAAAATCCCTACTGGGATGGGAACCCTCAAGGATTTTCCCAATTTGGAGAGGGTACATGGATAATTTTATACCCAATTTCTTATTCAGGGAATGGACAGGGACGATTTTTCACCTAATTTCTTTTTTGGGCAGGGATGGGGATGAGTTAGAATTAGGCATGGAAATAAAATACAAATCCAGCCCGCATCCGCAAGGATCCAGAAGATCCGGATCCGAAAAATTTGGATCTATATATTAAAAAATACAAATTCGGATTTAGAAAATCGAGATCGCATAGATCTGGACTTGCATTGAGAAAGCCGGACATCTGGATCCGGTCAATTTTATTTTAAATTAAAAAAATTAAATTAAAAAATAAATTTTATTTGAGGTTTTATGATGATGTTGTATGTTATTCATGTTGAATTACTAATTGTTGAATTATGATTGAATTTTATTTGATATTATTAGGTAAATTATTGAATTTTAACTTAAATTAAAAATTAAATTAAAAATATATACTAAAAATTGAAAATTAGATTTTATTTGTGAATATAAGATGTTGTTTTGTGTTATTCATGTTGAATTATTAATTGTTGACTTATGATTGAATTTTATTTGATATTATTAGGTAAATTATTGAATTTTGATTTTTGCGGATCCGATATCTAGAATATCCACCCGCATCTGTTGCGGATATTAGCCATATTCGGATCCACTTTTTTTTACGGATCTAGATACAGATCCAAATGGAGAAATGTAAATGTGGATTCGAATCCAGATTTTGTCAACCCTAGCTAGAATGCCCATCCCCTCCTCAATTCCCCATTTCCCTATTTTAATTTTAATTTTAATTTTTAAAAATATTAATGAATAAATATTAAAATTTAAATAATAACAAATATTAAAATATTTATACAAATATACTATGAAACTTTCGGGTTTATTTAACTAGTTGTAATCCTGATTGCTATTTAATCAGGTCTTATTCAAAAGGTTTTGGCCCAAAATTTTTGTTTCAAAGTTTTAACTAATAAAATAAAAACTAAAGTAAAAGATGAAGCTATAACATCCAAACTTTACTAAGATATAATGTCAAACTTTACTTTTGTTTAAATTTTTTATTTTAATAGATTAAATCAAATTAAAAATATATCAATTATTTAAGAATTATTCAGGGATCGGAAACCCTAAAAAATCTTTTATTATTATTTCGAGAAGGGATGGAGATCACCTTCAACAATTCCGACCAAGGTGGAGATATATGCTTAATATCATGGATGAGTAAGTGACTATCAGTCCCCACCCCTCCTCTCACCTCTCCTTTGGCATCCCTTTCCAGCGCAAGTTTTAAAATAACGCTGAAGTCTATGAATTTGAGTAGGGAATAAGAAATTGAAAAAAGGTTAGTTTGGGACCACAAATGCCGTATTTTTCAGGAATTTAGAGAAGACTACATAATTTCGAAAATTCAATGGGCACTGAAAAAATTATTACCTATAAATTGAATTTGCCAGCATTTTATTTTAATTATTATTACCAGCACACTCATCGTTGCTTTTAAAGGATGGAAACGATGCTGCCATATTAATTCTTTAACAATTCATTCGTTAACAATAACCGACCTACCCTCATGTGTTGTTGGGGGCCCTCAAATCGAAAAATGACGCAGGAAATGATTGTCAGTATAGAATTAGTTTTTGAGTTTTTTTAAATATAATGTTTTTTCTTTTTTTATTGTTAGTCAGATTTGTCGTATTTAAGTTCTTGTGCAGGGAGGTATTACTTGTTTGGATTAGAAGAAATAGTCCACTGCATAGGTTGTAATCTCAAATAATCAATTAATTAACTATCTTAATTTATAAACTCATTTCTTTCATATTTTTCTTCGTCGATCTTAAAATCTGTCATCTAGAATTGTTTACATCATTAGTCATTTGGTTGTTGACGTAAGGTGATTTTATCTGTCTATTAATTTGGACCTACGTTTATTAAAATAATGTAACGGAACGTGTTTCAGCAATAGACGAGGTGTCATTAGTTTACTTTTGCCGTCCCATTTTCTGCTTCCGCTGTCTCACTAAGTCATAAAACAATTTCAGTGAATACAAGGGCCCTAATTATAATTTTACCTTTAAGAAACCTTTCAGCCTCTAACAAAGCAAAGTATGGACTGCAATGGAAACTTCCTCGAGCTGACTCATACAATAGATGTGGCTCCAGATCGCTTTAAATACATCTCAACCACCAGCCCTCTGGAGAAGACTATGGTATGGCCAACTTGTTTGTCGTTTGCAATAAAGAAATATAATTAATTTTTAACAGCCTTTCGAACTGGTAGCAATTGTAGATGGATATCCATCACTTTCAGTAATTAATAATTCAGCTGTTGTAGATTGGTAGACCACGTTTGCGATTCGGATTGAACAATTATGACTTAAAAAATGCGACACTAAATTATTAATTACTGAAAGTGATGGATATCCATCTTCAATCGCTACCAGTTTAGACCAAGCGGTAAGCACTTGAGCAGTGTGTACTTGAGTCCACAGATGTGTGTGATTACAAGATCAAGCTGTGTGCGCAGGTAAAGAGAGGTGTATGTGATTGGCGTGCGTGTGCGTACAAATCAATCACATGAGATGTGCTTGTGGTGGAAATCCATTCAGCTTTCGCAGTACTCCTCCTTATTCCTTAGATATCCATCACTTCATACGGATTGCAATTGACCAAAAATTCAATGGGGCAAAATCCAAGCAAAAAAACAATACAATTTAATAAATCATAAAGTAGGGTTGGACGGGGTTCAAAATTGCCTCATTAAAAGTCTTTACTTAATAAAAACTCAATAGAAAAACTTGATCAAAGAAAAAAAAAAAGAATACAACGCACATGTTTCATTTTAACTTTAAAAATTTTTCTATTATCTGATGAGCGCTCCCCCTATAATAACATATTATTGGGAAAATATATTTTTTAAAAATATATGTGTTTATTTAATTATAATAAATATTTTTTTATTAATAAAATTAATGAGGTATTTTATTCAAATATCTTAATTGCATTAATATTTTGATCAAAGTCCATTTAATCATATTATATGTATTTATGTGATTACCATGTGAATTCACAGAAGACATAAATATAAGTTATCTTATGATTAAATAAATTTAGTTCGCAGTTGATAAATAAAGTTGGACACTTTATTTAGGTATAGACTGTAATGAATTCATTGAATGATTTGTTTTAATCATGTATGAATTTATTGATGTAGTACGACTACATTGAACTGGATCACATATGAGATTTAATTAACTTTGTAATAACTGTCAGACTTATTAAATCTCATAGGCATTGATTTTACTGTAATCTTTATCTTGAGTTAATTATGATTTCATTATTGTAATTGTTATTCCATTTGAGTTACCAATTGACACGACACATACTTGTGGCCAAGATTACCCGGTATCTTGGTGGGAGCAATTATGAGTATTGGAGTTATGGATTAACAATATAGAATTTGTATGACACATCTTTTGATGGGTTTTCGGCATTTGATCATAGAATTCTCTGGTCAGAGTGTGTCAACATATTTAGTATGTTGAAAATGATCATTAGAGAAAACCAGTAAGTATCAAGGAATAAGATGTAATTAAATTGATTGGATAGTTGAGATGTCGATTTAATTAATGATGTGGTACAAAGGATTGGGCAGTAAAGAAATCAATGTGGCTTGGGACAAATTATAATTCGAGCATACAATTATGGAGGTCAATTCCAATCTTTTAGTGGAGTAGATTTGGAATTAAATAATTAGGCTATTTTAATTACAGGCCTAATTGTTATAGCCACTATTGTATGTTCCCAAATGATCCTCGGGTTAGCTCATTTAATTGATTGCACCACTACTGGATTAATAAGCAAGATAACTAGCTATTTTGGTCAAAAGCCTAAATATATCATTTAGTGGGAGGCTCCATTTAATTAGCTTATGTGCAAGGGGCCTTATGTTATTTTACAAGGTGGGTCCCCTATAGAAATTAAAAGCAAGTAACGTGAGTTTTGATTTTGATTATTTTGGAGCCTAGGGTTTTCACTAAATGGAGATATAAAAAGTTTATTTTCTCTAAAGAAAGACAGCAGCCACTTTATACAGATCAGAGAAAAAGATTTTTCTCTCTATTTGTTGAGAGAAAAATTTTCTCGTGCTAGTTATTTGGTAGTGATAAAGGCGCCCACACGTCAAGTGCAGATCAAACCTGAGTCATAACTTGGAAGATCATTGGTGCCAGTTCGTGTTCTAACAAGTGTGGTGGTGACGGATCGTGATCTGGGAGCCTAAATCATTTCAACGGAAAAGCCAAATCGGATTTTTAAGGTACGATTTCTAGATTACAAATTCTTATATATAATATGAGAGCGATCCTTAAAAGGTTTTATAATAAATTTTAAAAAACTGATCTTTCCCCAATAATTGGTATCAGAGTTATCTCATATTAATATATAAGAATTTCGTATGAAATTAATCTTGATATTTATGTATTAGAGTGGCACAAGTTATTCAGATATATATTATTTGTTTAATATATGAATAAAGCATGTTTATGGTTTGTCTTAATTAATGGTTAGATTTTCTGCTGTACTTTTTGTTTGGATCTGTAACAAGAGGGGTGGCTTTTTATCACCATGTTTCTCTCTTGATTTATTTTACTGTTATAGAAATTTTGTAAGCCAAAATTGGCCTAGTAAATTTGTAAATCAATCACGGATGGCAGATCAAAGTGACGGAGGCCGGAAATTTCGACTTCGACCACCGACCAGCACACTCGCTGCAGCCAACGTGCGGTACACGCTGCAAGCGCATGCTAGCAGTGCGCTCAACAGGCAGCACGTGCTGCGCGCAGCAAGCGGCGCGCGCTGTACGCGCAGCAGCAACGTACACTCCAACAAGCAGCGCGCGCAGGGTTGGTTTGTTTCCAGCGTATCGGTGACGGCGAACTCGGCGTTGATGGCGGCTGTCCAGTGAGAATGGTCTGAACAGTGGCCCTTTGTGGAGATGGCGGTTGGGGAAGATGAAAGAAAGAAAATATGATTTTAGGGTTTCATGATTTTTATCATGGAGGTCCCTATGGTTTCATAATTTTTTCTTCGGGCAGAAAATTTTTAATTTTTTGCGTTTAAATTCAAAAACAGTTTTGGGCTTAATGAATCCTAGTTTTAGGCCCAATTTCAATAGGGTTCGATGGATTAAAATGCATAGATAAAATTGAATACATTAAATTTATTTATGGTCCAAAAGTTTTATTTTAATAATTTTTTAAAAATTATTTATTTATTTCCTTGCAAAATTAAAATTGGACCAATTGTAAATTTAAAAGCTCAATTTCCCCTAGTCCATTAACAAAGGCAAGCTTATGGAAGATGGACATTGACAAGAAGTCCAATGAAGATTAGGCTTAGGGTTAATGTATTTTTTATTATTAAGAAAGCCATGAATTAAGATTATTTAATTGTTTTTCTACATGTTATGTTTTGGATGATAACATGCCATGATAACATGTCATATAGAATAGGTAGTGCCACTCTATGCATAATTATACATGTCATTCATTAATAATGAATCTCATTATATTGTTTGAAATTTGTGTATGCTTAATAATATTGGATATCATCTAGATAATATTATAGGAAGCATGCAATTAACAATATGTATATTTTAAAAGGAAAAACCAATTTTAAAATATTGAGTGGGAGAGGAAAAATTCAAGATAATTTTCCAACGGGCTCCATTGTTAGTTCAATAATAAAATTATATATATACCTCGACTTCATGATACGGTGATGCTCCCTTTGGAGGGTATCTATATTAGATATTATATTTGATGAATTTCTTCAAAGATAAAATTCAAATATTTTTCAATCGATTGTTCACCCCAACAGTGACTATTCATATGAAAAATGCGTAGATTGAAACAATGGTTAAACACTCAACTAAAATTTGTTATTAACCTTCCCAATGAAGCTCTATTAACAAATTTAGGCCCAAAAAGGATAACGATAATTATTTATCATGTCTCTACATGGAAGTAAATAATTCAATGGGTAATTGGGTCTAGTAAGTATAGACATGACTTCCCCAACGGATAGCTTGTCAAAGCGGAACTAGATTATCGTTACAATAAATAAAAATGCATTTATGGTTTTATGCATTTTTGTCATTTATTGTGAATACAATTTCAAATTATTTATGCATGGATATTTTATTTTTCAGAAAATGTCTTCCCTGAGCCCACTTACTATTATTCTGAGTCAAAACAAACTCACTGGAGAGAACTATATAGATTGGAAAAGAAATCTATTCATTATCCTGACTGCTGAAAATTATAAATATTTCTTAACCCAGCCATGCCCTCCAGTTTCAGTGGATAATGCTCATAGAAATCAGAGGAGGCTTTATGAGAAATGGCAAAAGGCCAATGAAATGGCAAAATGCTACATTTTTGCCTCAATTTCTAATATTCTGCAGACCAAACATCAGAACTTGGAGACTGCCACTGAAATAATAGATAGTCTCCAATAGATGTTCGGGCAGAATACTCGCTCCGCGAGACAAGCAGCGCTGAAAAGAATTATGAACAGTAAAATGGGGAAGGGCACAAGAGTTCGCGATCGTGTCCTCAAAATGATTGACTATTAGAATGAGGCTAAGATTCAGGGAGCACAAATCGATGATAACTCAAAGATTGACATGGTGCTAGAATCTCTGCCAGAAACATTCAAGGAGTTTAAGGTCAATTATAACATGAACAAAAGAAACATGACCTTAATTGAATTGATGAACGAACTCCATTCTGCTGAAGATATCTATCGTGCTGAGAAATCTCTGGTAAGCATAAATATTACTGAAAAAGGTTAATCTTCTGGGCCTAAGCCGAAAGGCAAAGGTAAGAAGAAAGCTGGGAAAAAGAAATCGTCTACCAAGCAAGATGGCAAGCTGAAAGGCAAATGCTTTAAGTGTGGACAGAAAGGTCACTGGAAAAAGGATTGCCCTAAGATTGTGAAATCAGGTATGAGAAATATTTTTGTAATTAAGGCCTGTTTAGTTCAGAATCCTATTGACACTTGGGTGTTGGATTCAGGAGCAACTAATCATATTTGTAATTCACTTTATTGGTTTTAGCAAACCAGGAAAATAAGTGAAGAAAGTGTCAAGCTGCAGTTAGGGACAGGATAGTTCGTGTCAGCAGTGAAGACTAGATCTGTTTTATTATCTTTTAATAATGAGACTTTAGTTTTGAATAATTGTCTTTATGTTCCAGACATTCAGAGGAATTTAATTTCAGTAGCTTGTTTGTCAAAGCAAGGGTACACTGTAAATTTTGGATCCTTTGTTTCTATTTTTCATAATAAAAGACTTATTTGTTTTGGTATATTGGAAGATAATTTATATCATTTAAGTCCAATGATCCATTCTATGCATGACACAGTGACCAATAATGATAAGCATACACATTTATCTAAGAAAAAAAAATATTTCTTCCAACCAATATTACCTCTGGCATTTACGCTTGTGTCATATAAACCAAAATAGGATACAGAGAATGATCAAAGATGGGTTCTTGGGTCCATTAGAAAATGAATAATTGCCACTCTGTGAATCCTGTTTAGAAGGGAAAATGACCAAAAGATCATTCTCGGCCAAAGGAGTACGTGCAACAGTACCACTTGAATTGGTATATACAGATGTATGTGGACCAATCAATGTACAAGCTCGAGGAGGTTATGAGTATTTCATCACTTTCACTGATGATTACTCGAGATTCGGTTATGTTTATCTGATGCGTCACAAGTCTGAAGCTCTTGAGAAATTCAAAGAGTATAGGGCTGAGACAGAAAAGTAATTAGATAAGAACATAAAGAAACTTCGATCTGATCGAGGTGGTGAATTTCTCTCAGGAGATTTCAATGAGTATCTGGTTGAAAATGGGATTATATCTCAATTGACTGCCCCGGGAACACCACAACAAAATGGGGTAGCTGAAAAAAGAAATAGAACTCTTTTAGATATGGTGAGATCTATGCTTAGTTATTCGTCATTACCAATTTCTTTTTGGGAACTAGCACTGGAAACTATAGTTTACCTCTTGAACTTAGTTCCATCTAAGTCAGTGCCTAAAACCCCAATAGAATTATGGTCAGGTCGCAAACCAAGTTTACAACATGTCCGTATTTGGGGATCACCAGCACTTGTACTAAAACCAAAGGCAGACAAAATGGATTCACGTTCTGAGGTTTGTATGTTTGTGGGGTATCCCAAAGGAACAAGGGGAGGTTTATTTTATAGTGCTCAAGATAGGAAAGTAATCGTGAGCACACATTTCACTTCCCTCGAGGAAGACTATATGAATAATTTCAAACCTAAGAGTAAGGTAATACTTGAAGAACTGTCAGGTGGTCAGGTTTATGCTCAGCTTTCAATGCCTGTTACAGAACATGAAGAACAGCTACAACCAGATGATCAACACAGGATTATCCCTGAACAACCATCACTTTTAGAGCCTCGTCGTAGTGGGAGGGTAACTAGGCTACCTGCTAGATACATGCTTTTGGGAGAAACCTATACGGTTATCTCAGATGAACATGTACAAGATCCCACTAGTTACAACGAAACTCTAATAGATAGAGATGTTGAATTTTGAAAAAAGGCCATGATTCAAGAAATGAAATCTATGTATTCCAATAAAGTCTGGGAACTTGTAGAGGCACCAAATGGGGTAAAACCTATAGGATGCAAGTGGATCTACAAGAGAAAAATAGGAGTAGACGGAAAGGTGGAAACATTTAAAGTAAGATTAATAACCAAAGGATTTACTCAGAAAGAGGGAATCGATTATGAGGAAACCTTTTCTCCAGTTGCTATACTTAAATCCATCAGGATTCTGCTCTCCATTGCTGCAGTGCTAGATTATGAAATTTGGCAAATGGATGTTAAGACTGCCTTTCTTAATGGGCATCTTGAAGAAAACATCTACATGCAGCAACCAGATGGATTTATACAAAAAGGCCAAAAACACATGGTATGTAAGTTGCAGAGATCCATTTATGGATTGAAGCAAGCATCCCGATCATGGAACATCAGATTTGATCAAGCAATTAAATCGTTTGGATTCATTCAGAACATTGATGAACCATGTGTGTACAAGAAAATTCAAAAACAATCTGTAGCCTTCCTAATTCTTTATGTAGACGATATTCTCCTAATTGGAAACAATATAGGAGTATTGACTACAATAAAGAGTTGGTTAGCAAAATAATTTGATATAAAAAACCTGGAAGAGGTAAGTTATATTCTTGGTATCAAGTTACTACGAGACCGGAAGAATAAAACTTTATCCTTGTCTCAAGCGGTCTATATCGATAAGATATTGGCTAGATTTAACATGGAAAATTTCAAGACTGGTTTATTACCATTCAGACATGGAATTATATTCTCTAAGGATCAATCACCTAAAACATCTGAAGAGATAGAGAGAATGAGACGAGTTCCCTATATAGAAGCTGTGGGAAGTCTCATGTATGTCATGCTTTGCACTAGGCCAGACATCTATTTTGCGGTAAGGATGGTTAGTAGATATCAATCTAATCCTGGACCTGAACACTGGACTGCGGTCAAGCATATAATGAAGTATCTGAAAAGAACTAAAAATTATATGCTTGTGTATTCTGGTGATGAACTCATTCCAGTAGGTTATACTGATTCTGACTTTATATCAGATAAGGATCCCAGAAAATCAACTTCCGGCTATATGTTTACATTGGGAAGTGGAGCTATTAGTTGGAGGAGTGTGAAACAATCTTGTATTGCAGACTCCACAACTGAAGCTGAATATGTGGCTACATCCGAAGCTGCAAAAGAAACTGTATGGCTCCGCAAGTTCCTACAAGATCTTGAGGTGGTATCTGCTGTAATTGCACCCCTTAAACTATTTTGTGATAATAGTGGTATGGTAGCTCAATCTAAGGAACCAAGGAACCACAAGAAACAAAAACATATTAAGAAAAAGTATCATCTTATAAGGGATATAGTGTAGAGAGGTGATGTGGAGGTTGCTCAGATTGCGTCACAGCAAAACTTGGTAGATCCTTTTACTAAGGCCATACCTGGGAAACCTTTTAACTTGCACTTAGAATCTATGGGCATGCGTGAGATGCCAAATATGCTTTGAGAGCTAGTGGGAGATTGTTGGGAAAATATGCTCTTTAAAAGCATATGTATTTATTTAATTGTAATAAATATTTTTTCTGATTAATAAAATTAATGAGGTATTTTATTCAAATATCTTAATTGCATTAATATTTTGATCAAAGTCCATTTAATTATATTATATGTATTTATGTGATTACCATGTTGATTCACAGAAGACATAAATATAAGTTATCTTGTGATTAAATAAATTTAGTTCACAATTGATAAATAAAGTTGGGCACTTTATTTAGGTATAGACTATGATGAATTCATTGAATGATTTGTCTTAATCATGTATGAATTTATTGATATAGTACGACTATATTGAACTGGATCACATATGAGATTTAATTAACTTTGTAATAACTGTCAGACTTATTAAATCTCATATGCATTGATTTTACTGTAATCTTAATCTTGAGTTAATTATGATTTCATTATTGTAATTGTTATTCCATTTGAGTTACCAATGGGCACGACACATACTTGTGGTCAAGATTACCCGGTATCTTGGTGGGAGCAATTATGAGTATTGAAGTTATGTATTAACAATATAGAATTTGTACGACACATCCCTTGATGGGTTTTCGGCACTTGATCATAGAATCCTCTAGCCAGAATGTGGCAACATATTTAGTAAGTTGAAAATGATCATTAGAGAAAACCAGTAAGTATCAAGGAATAAGATGTAATTAAATTGATTGGACAGTTGAGATGTCGATTTAATTAATGATGTGGTACAAAGGATTGTGCAGTAAAGAAATCAATGTGGCTTGGGACGAATTATAATTTGAGCATACAATTATAGAGGTCAATTCCAATATTTTAGTGGAGTAGATTTGGAATTAAATAATTAGGCTATTTTAATTACAGGCCTAATTGTTATAGCCACTATTGTATGTTCTCAAATGATCCTCGAGTTAGCTCATTTAATTGATTGCACCACTACTGGATTAATAAGCAAGATAACTAGCTATTTTGGTCAAAAGCCTAAATATATTATTTAGTAGGAGGCTCCATTTAATTAGCTTGTGTGTAAGGGGCCTTATGTTATTTTATAAGGTGGGTCCCCTATAGAAAAAGCAAGTAACGCGAGTTTTGATTTTGATTATTTTGGAGCCTAGGGTTTTCACTAAAGGGAGATATAAAAAGCTTATTTTCTCTAAAGAAAGACAACAGCCACTTTATACAGATCAGAGAAAAAGATTTTTCTCTCTATTTGGTATCAGAGAAAAATTTTCTCGTGCTAGTTGCTTTGGTAGTGATAAAGGCGTCCACACGTCAAGTGCAGATCAAACCTGAGTCATAACCTGGAAGATCATTGGTGCCAGTTCGTGTTCTAACAAGCGTGGTGGTGACAGATCATGATCTAACAAGAGTGGTGGTGACGGATCGGTGTTCTAACAAGCGTGGTGGTGACGGATCGTGATCTAACAGGAGTGGTGGTGACGGATCGTGATTTGGGAACCTAAATTATTTCAGCGGAAAAAGACAAATTGGATTTTTAAGGTACGATTTCTAGGTTACAAATTTTTATATATTATATGAGAGCGATCCTTAAAAGGTTTTATAATAAATTTAAAAAAAACTGATCTTTCCCCAACACATATATCACCTCAATAATTTGTTCAAATGGCACATAGTCAATAGTTTATTTTCAATTGTTGATGCAGGCAAATCTTTCATAAATTATCCTGTAAAATTATCATTAAAAATATTTCCCTTCAACAAACATATCTTACATGATTAGTTATATCACCTGCAAAAACAACAATATCTAGAATTTTCATTAATTTATAGCAATAACGATATATGTCAAATTAATATCTTCAAATTGGCAGATAAATTCCTGCAAATAGATTTGTATATTAAAAAGCATTAATCAGATATGATACTTAATATCACAATAGGATCAAGAGAGTAAAATAGGGTATTCAAGGGTAGTTTATCCATTCTAAAAATCATTTTTTCAAAATTTATGGATAAAGATACCAATGAAACTCCGCTCGATTTGCAGCCCGCTACATTATTTATTTTCCCGAAACTATTTATTTCATTTTAAGCCATATCAAGATTTTGTGCCACATGTAGAGCATTTGCCTCTATAGGACGCAGTGTCACTGTAGGGGTACAAGTCTCATCAATGACCTTTTGCTCTGAAGGAGCAATTTATGCATAAATTGTCCCAGGATATTTTGCTTTAAGGGAACAACAACTCGAGTATTAATAATTAGATCCCGAAGGAGCAATTTCATGCATATACTTCACAAGATATTTAT
Source organism: Citrus australasica (assembly GCA_029618585.1). NCBI lineage: Eukaryota > Viridiplantae > Streptophyta > Magnoliopsida > Sapindales > Rutaceae > Citrus > Citrus australasica. Next base: position 20,959,375 of record JARCIV010000001.1, read on the forward strand.
TTTGCTCTATAAAAGCAATAACTTAAGCATTAATCCTGAATGTGTAATTTCATGCATCTACTATCACAGGATCCTGATCAATAATCTTTCCTTTCAAAGAATAAAAATCCAATAAACCAGTGTGTGGTAAACAATTCATCAGCTGCAATCCTAGCTAATAGATTGTTCAACAGGAACAAACACCTGGCTGGGTTCCTTTTATAGCTGGCGTACATGACTTAGTTTCTCCGGATGCAACTGTAGGTGCATCATGAAAGTTGACACCTAAAATCATTAGGCAACTTTTTCTCGCTCCTAATGGAGGAAAATTTTATCTTAATAGATGATAAAAAATTATGGCAAATCTTATTATATAATATATTACTATATGTCAAACTTAATACAAAATAGATATAAATATAAAAACTTATAGAAATTAATAACTAGTTTTAATTGGCATGAATGTCTCTACCATGGTCAATGAATAAACCTAAAACATCCGGATGTGTGCTATCACCAGGATCAACATAATTTGTCTCAACGGTCTTCCCTTTTCTTTTTAGGGATGCTTGATACCAGTCAACAAAATGTCTGGTGGATGATAAGATCTCCAAAAATGGCCGTCTGTCCCACACCTGTCACATATCTCTTTCTGTTCTTTTTCTTGGGCTTGTCCATCATCATCATTCTTTCACTTTTGATAAGTTTTATTGTAACCATCACGAGGTTGATAATAATTGTGACTATAACTATGATCACGGTGAAAAAAATAAAATAAAATAAACTCAATTTGGATGATCACTATGACTGTGTAAAATTGGATTCACTTCAGATAGTAGCTTCGTATCAATTCAAACAATGGCTTCGTAAGAGCATAATCGGTTATTGAGGTCCATGGCTTCTAGATGAATTACTGAGGCACATAGCTTTTAGTTGAATTACTGACACATGGCTTCTAGCTGAATTACCAAGGCAGAATCCAAGATAAATTATTTTTATCAAAAATATTGAGGGCCTTCAATTCAGGCTTCATTGGATTTGCCATCTTCAATTATTCTTTAAAGGCTTCAAAATCTCAATATATGGCTTCAGTACGTGCAAGAATGTTCAAATTTATGGCTTCATATGAACGAGTTTTAGTATTAAAGCTTTAAGGCTTCAATCTGAATTTTGTACGCTTCAATTTTGATTCTGCACGCTTCAGTCTTGATTTACGCTTTAGTCTTGTACGCTTCGGTCTTTAATTTTAATATCAGTAACAGAAAATAAACAAAAATACTAATTAGCAAATGAAATAATAAAATGAGACAATATAATACCTCCTGTAATATAGCGATCTAGTGTTGATAACGTGTTGTAATATTGTTGGGTACAAGGAGCATTGAAGGAAGAACAATTAACAAAAGCGGAAGAGAACAAAGTGAAATTTGCCAAGTAGCACCATGCAATCTCACAAATTTATTTTCAAATCGAAATCATGAGAACGGGTTACAAATGGGCTATTTATAGCCGGATCAAGCGGTGTGCACTTGAGTCCATAGATGTATGTGATCACAAGATCAAGCGGTGTGTGCAAGCAAAGTGAGGTGTATCTGATTGGCGTTTGTGCGCATACAAATCAAATCCCATGCGATATGCATGCGGTGGAAATCCACATAGCTTTCACAACAAGAGCAATATTTGCTTAAATTTTGGAAGTCATTGGTCAAGAGTCCTGCTAAGTGTTCATAATAAATCGTGGTTGGCCTAATGACAGATCTAGAAAAATGATTTATTGGGGGTTAAATTAAATAATAACAAGATGTGAAATCTAAAACTTGAATTTATAAAAAATTTTATAATACATTTACAATTGTTCTTTACGCGGTTTCATATTTTGAAAATATTATGCAATAGACTAATTATCAATAATATTAAATACATCTTTTCTACACAAACAATCAAATTATCATTAATCCATTCATCTCCCATTTCATTCCGAAATTCATTTTTTACGAATTTCATTACTGAAAATGTTCTCTCTACTGTAGTTGTGGAAATTGGAAGAACTAATGCTAATGTCACCAACAAATACACTAGTGGATGCACCTTATCTTTTAGCAAGGTTGTTGATTCCCTTCAATCTTGCAAACTCAGTACTAGCGTGCATATCCATTATATGTAAGTTTAAAGTTGAGTTTTAAGCACCATAAACTCTATTGAAGGAAATCATTTGGATAAAATTGAGCAAGACGTGCTGGTTTGTCTTTATTAAAAGCAGCAAATGAATCATTTGGACTTGGACATGCTAAACAAAGAAGCAATTCCATATTAACCCATTGAAACAATTATTTAACTCCTAAAGTTGCAAATCTAAAACAGCAAAAAACAGTTCAACTCGAAAATGATGCATGTTTGAGATCTCTCAAGCCTTACATTGTAATCAATCCCACACTAAAAACACATCATTCATGTTAGGGACATCAATATCATGCTTCAAACAAAAAGAAGAAATCTCAAAATCAATGAATCCCACACATCTCTCATCATTTGCAAGTTTTTCATACATATTTCAACCAATTGTATGGCATTTAGAATATCTTGATCCTTTCTTTGAAGTGCTTGTAACAACTCGTTTGAAAGTGCCAGTATATCTTTAATCAAATATAGACTAAGCACAAAATCAAAAGATTAAATAAACTATACCAAACAATTTGCTTAAAATCTATGTTCACTAGAGTTTGACTTATCTTTTCCAACTATCTCAAGCATACTAATTATGTATGGAAACAAATAGATTATGCCAAGTAACGTACCATAATGCGAGCCCCAACGTGTATCACCAAAATGTTTCAATGTAGTCTCATGATTTTGGCCTTGCCCACTCGATACTTCATCATTTTCAAGTGCTTCACCAACTAAAAGTAATTGCTTATCTCGAAGAATATCTCAACGTTTACATGAAGCCCTAACAACATTGATAACATTAGCAACTACATTGAAGAACCAATTAATTGGATCGTATTTCTTTGCCACAGACACAATAGCTAACTATAATTGATAAGAAAAACAATGTATACAATAATTGCACTCATTCTCATTAACAATAAGTGTTTTAAGACCATTGAACTCGCTTCACATGTTGGTAGCCCTATCATAACCTTGCTTGCGCAACCTAGCATACTTAATCCATGCTTAGAAAATAACTGGTCAATAGCTTCCTTGAGCAAGGTAATAGTGGTACTAGTAATATGCTTAAGACCTATAAAACGCTCAATAACATATCCATTCCTTTCTACCATATCACAATACAATAGCCATATGCTCCTTCATAGATGCATTATTGGATTCATCAATCAAAACAAAAAAAACAGTGCATCACCTATGTCTCTAATAATAGCATTGGTAGTTTCAGTAGAGCAAGCCCTTACAATATCTTTTTGGATTAAAAGCGCAATTAACATGCCATTTCCAGGAGCATTCTTTAAAGTATTTTTTTTTTATCTTCATTGTGATTAGCAAGAAATCTTAAAATTCAAAGATAATTTCCTTGGTTACTTGAATTATTAGGCACATCATGACCATGGAATGCAAGCCCTTGTTCTAAAAGAAGCCGAGCAACATCAATGGATGCGAATAGGCAAGTTCATAATCTTTTCAATCTTGATCAAAATATTTGTTAAAAAATGTTTGGACATGCTGCTTTTATTCAATTAAATCTTCACAATAACTCTTGGCTTTGTTGTGAGTACTATTAGGACCTTTAATATGATCTTATAATCTTTCTAGTTTCTTCCAATTTGAGAAGCCATTTTTTTCTAAACGTCTCACCACTTGCTTGTTCACTAATTTCTGGTCTAAAAAAATAACAACATAAACAATATACAACATTTTTGTGATATACTATATTCTAACCAATTTTTGTATTTATTGAACCAAGCCAGATTGAATCGTCGCTGTTCTTACCCAAATTTAGACTTACAAAAATTGTGGAATTTGGGTTAGTAAGAACCCATTTGTAAATATGCTCTACGAACTCCATCTCGAACATTAGGATTGTAAGAAGAAATTGGGGGACGTTGTCTAAGATCAAAAGGAAGTTCTGACAATTCTAAGTCAGACTTATTTCGTTTTCCTGGACCACTTTTATCTCTTTGAAAATGGCGGTATCACTGGTCTTCTTTTATAATACTTTTCCATATTTGTTTCAAAATTATATATGTGATTACTTATATAAAAATAATTTAATTACAATTAAAAGAAAAGACTGAGTGTAAAGTGTGTTCAGTGTATAACTAATAACTATGGACAAAATTACTAAGAAATTGTAAAGGCTAGAATTAGTCACTCAAGCAATTACAATGTTATATAGTGATCTATTAAGATAAGTTAAAATTACCCTAAATTTGACATGTGAAAAGAAATAAAATACTAAATTATTAACTTAATTCGAAGAAAAAAAAAATGAAATGGACATGTTTACCTAATACAAAGATGCTGCAAAAGAACTCACTTTAACGGTCCCACCTAACCCCATAATAATTAAATAAATTAAATCCTTTTTTTGCTTTCTTCGCTGAGAGTAAAGAATGGAGAAGTGTAATAAGGAATGGAGAAGCGACTACTTGCAGCTTGGTTTTTTCCTTAACACAATTCCTAATTACAAATGTGGTTCCCACGGCTCAACAATTGAGAATTATAAATATTTTGGGCAGTGTGCTTTGATTTTTAAGTTATTTTTACAATTGTTAAAAGAGTTGGACTATTGACACCCCTTCGTTGTTCTTATAAAACTCCTGTGATATTATAATTATATTTAAGAATAAATATAAATATAATTAATCTCATTTATATCTTCTTTCTCTCTTCAATTTTATTTTGCTTGCACAATATAAATTTCTTTTAATCATTAAAATAATATGAATTTAAGAAGCAATCTATAAAAAAAATTTAATCATTAAATTAATCTAAATTTAAGAAGCAAATTTTTAAGCCAAAATAATACTCTTGTAATATATGTAGCAACAAAATTAGGATACAACATTGTGAGAAAATAAAATAAATAAAATTTTATCTCACTACAAATATTTTTTAAGGATTCTTAAACTAATTGTTGCACCCAAAGTTTATATGTACAATAAAATTGTAGTGGACCCATAAAATATTCAATATTTTATAACGTTTTTCTTATTTTTTCTTTTAGATTTTTTTTAGAAATTAAATAATAGAGAAAATTTGAAAAGAGGAATACAATTATTAAGACTAAAAGAGTGAGAAAGTTATTAGAAATTACAAGATTTATAAATGAAAATAGTGTTTATTTAGAAAAAGTGTACTTTTGACATTAAATGAAATATAATTGAAAAAAGGGTTTCAAAAGAATTTTGAAAGGGTGCTAATAGTTCCACTCTTGTTAAAATAGTAGTTTCAAATTAAAAAGATGGGGCTATCTAACAACTTGATACGGGCTATTTAGAATTCCTCTTATTTTTCATTTAAAAAGAAAAAAAGAAGTAATCCTTTTTCTGGTTGAATCCGCCTCTCAGGTTGCCAAAGAGCCGGTCCCATGGGTGGGAAAATCCATAGCGCAATCTTCAAATTAATTGGCTCAGCTCCTCGTGCTCAAGCGTGGGTGTTTTTTCCAAATTTAGTTTATTTAAGTATGAAATGCCCTGAAACCACTTGGGCTAAGCCCAAGTGGCTATTCCTTACAAATGTGAGGGAAGGAGTTTGAGCTTCCGCAGACGCGTTGCAGGGGTTTAATTTAAATATCTTTTTTTGAAGTCTCAGAGCTTAAGTGAAGGCAGTCATTCTCTCAGGTGTCATGTTATTGGAAATGCCTCCATCTACGAGATTTTAAATTTGAACAAGCATTTAGCTAGAGCTCCAACAATTTTCACGGTATTTTGGTGTTCACCAATAATTTCTTGGATTAAAATTGATACGGATGGGTTGATGAAAGGGAACTTAGGGGATTCGTCTTGTACTGCTATTTGCAGAGGCTTTAATGGCATCTTAAAAGGTTGCTTTGCCTTGGGGCTTGGCCATCATAGTGCCTTTTTTATAACGTTATATGCTATTATCCTGGTTATTAACGGGGCCTTTTCTAATGGTTGGCGCAAAGAATGGTTAGAAAGTGACTCTTTTATGGCGCTTTTGTGCTTCACTAATCAAGATTTTAATCCTCCTTGATATCTTCACAATATATGGTTAATTGTCTTCATTTACTAAAGGAGATGAAATTTAGGCGTTCTTATATTTACAGCGAGGGAAATTCTTTTGATGATTTTTTGGAAAACTTTTGATAATTCTTTCACTTGGTGGGATTACCCACCAGTTCTATTTGGAAAATTTAGAAAATGTTTGGCGTTTGCCTAAGCGTTGTTTTGTTACTTAACCTGTAATTTTTCTCTACTTTTTTCTTGCTAATTAAAATTTTCTCAATTAAAAAAAATTAATCATGCTAGACCGAACCAATCTGAGCTTCAGGTAAAAAAAAATCTATTTAATAGTAAACCTTTTGACACCGCTCAAAATTCCTTTTAATATTTAAATAACGTAACACAAATTAATTCGTCTATTGTTTTGAATGAAAATTGAATTAAAAACTTAAATGATTTTTTATCAAACTTTTTACACCTATCTCATTTCATAATTTATAATTATATTTTTAAATTTATTTAAAAAATAATTTTTTTGAGAAAATTATAATGGTTTAGAATTATGAAGATAGGAATTATTATAGTAGTTTAAGTACAGACATTTTGAAACTCTTGCTCTCACCATTATAATGATTAATTTTCAGATATATATATGAGTGCACGTAAGATTTTATTGGATGGCATACGAATTATTTTAAATGTGAACACACATGTTCTAGAATTTCATTGAATAACATTGATAAGTCTTTATCGAATAATTGTTCGAATCATGTGGTGGAAACATTCTCATGCATGTAATATATCTTTGTCCATAAGATCTATGAACCTTCAAAGTTGGTGATTTTCAGTGATCTTATTTCAAGAAGAGATGTTATTTTGTAATTTACGTTTTAATATAAGGAAAATTATCAACCATATACCCTTAAATGACACACATATTAAACGTGTGTGAACTCTTTTCAAGTGTATCACTCGTATACCCTAAGTTGACAAAACACTTCGGCCATCCACCAATCCGTTAACTTCCGTTATAAAGTTAACAAAATTGTGGCAAATTGACTATTTTGCTCTTGAAACTCAAAATTAGGTAAAAAAATAAATTTACCAAAAAAATAACGTAAATTTTAATACACAATTTTTTTATTTTGTTATTAACAATATATTTTTTTGATTAAAAAATAAATTATTAATGGTACATAATATTAACAATTATCCATAAAAAATATCCATATTATACTATAAAAAATTATTAACAACATATTATTTACAAATTATACATATTATATCATAAAAAATTTCAGTTGGAGTTTGGAGGAGTAGATCGTCAAAAATTTAGGTTAAATTTTAGAGGAGTAGATTTGGTTGTAAAGTAGTTTTTTTAACAATTATTAACAATTATCTGATAAATGGGATGACATGTCATGTTTATTAATATATATCGTATGACATATCATTTTTTGCTAGGTAAATGGGATGACATGTCGTTTTTGTTAATCAAAATTTCGTTCATCTTAAAAGACTAGATTACCCTTATGATGTCAGCGCTTGCAAACGGGAGTTAACGAATTGGTGGATGACAGAAGTGTTTTGTCAACTTAGGGTATACGAGTGATACACTTGAAAAATATTGACACACATTTAATACAAATATCATTTAAAAATATATGACTGATAATTTCCCTTAATACAATTTTAATAAGCTGGACTAGACATTGAATTTCTTTGTTTAGTTTGGTGATGTACTTTCGTGAACATAGCTATGAAGAGAATAAAGGAGGTAGAGAATTGAAGTTAAAAGGAGGGCACATGGCATGGTTTCAAGGCAAAGATGGTCTGGAAGACCGTCATGCTGGCTTGTTGTCACACTTACGTCATCTTTAGAAAAAGTGAAGAAGATATTATTTCTGTATTGCAATTTTGACAATAACAGTTTATCTGTTTTATTTTTTATTACTTTATATTATCTGGGTATGACGCACCCTATTGAAATTAGGAGGAGAAATTGTGTGGAACAAGCCAGTGGTAAATGACCGAAACCCTCAAATACATAAAGAGAGGCTCAAAATTTTATTTGGAAAATTCAAAAGGACCACCAGATGTGTGAATGAATTATCGAAACCCTCAAATACCAAAAAGAAAAAAAAATCAAACTAACTTGTAAAGTTCCACACCACAGGGTCAAACAAATAAAATCACAGTGTTGACGGACAGATGCCACGCTAAACTTTCATTTCTCATCAAAAGCAAATGAAATTTTCGAAGAAATTATTTGTGTACTTTATACGTTTTGAAAAGTCTTCAGGACTTCGAAAGTTAACAACAGGAAGTCAAGAAATAAATTTTATTTCACACCTGGCAAGACTTTTGTTTTCATAAAATTAAATGAATTCGATCTCAAAACAATTACTAGAAAATTTTCTTTCCTGTTTTATGAATGGCAATTCTTCCATGCTTCGGCATCTTTTGTTCTTTGATCTTCTTGTTCAGCATGAAGGCTTCATTAGCAGCTGATACAATGACTACAGCATCATTCATCCGTGATGGTGGCAAGTTAACCTCATCTTCTCAAAGGTTTGAGCTAGGCTTCTTCTCCCCTGGAAAATCAAAGAGTAGGTACCTGGGAATATGGTTCCAGCGGGTCCCTGACACAGTTGTGTGGGTTGCAAATAGAGATAGGCCTATCTCCGGTCGTAACGCAGTATTAACCATAAGCAACAATGGAAATCTTGTTCTTCTCAGCCAAACAAATGGCACTATCTGGTCTACAAACGTATCTAGCGAAGTAAAAAATTCAGTGGCACAACTCAGAGATGATGGAAACCTTGTCATAAGGGATAACTCCACCGGTAGTACTGCTGAAAGCTACCTGTGGCAGAGCTTCGACCACCCAACAGACACTCTGTTACAAGACATGAAGTTGGGCTGGGACTTCAAGAATGGTCTGGAACGACTTTTATCATCATGGCAAAGTGCTGAAGATCCATCTCCTGGGAGGTACACTTACGGGCTTGACATTCATGTGCTGCCTAAAATGTGTACTTTCAATGGATCAGTAAAATTTACCTGTTCCGGACAATGGGCTGGAACTGGTTTTGTATCTGCTCTTTCATATACAAACTTTATTTATAAACAATTTATGACGGAAAATAAAGATGAATTTGTTTACTGGTATGAGGCCTACAACCGTCCTAGCATAATGACTCTAAAACTCAACCCCTCCGGTTTCGTCACGCGTCAAATATGGGACGAGAACAGCAATAAATGGGACGAATTGTTCTCGATTCCAGATCAATACTGTGGTAAATATGGGTATTGTGGTGCTAATACCATTTGCAGCCTCGACCAGACACCTATGTGTGAGTGCTTGGAGGGATTCAAACTTAAATCACAAGTCAACCAGACAGGGCCTATAAAATGTGAGAGAAGTCATTCTTCAGAATGCACAAGGGGAACCCAGTTTATAACGCTTGATAATGTTAAAGCGCCCGACTTCATAAACGTTTCTCTAAACCAGAGTATGAATCTGGAGCAATGTGCGGCTGAGTGCCTGAAGAACTGTACTTGTAAAGCTTATGCTAATTCCAATGTAACAGAAGGCAGTGGCTGTTTAATGTGGTATGGAGACCTGCTTGATTCCAGAAGGCCAATTAGAAACTTCACCGGACAATCTGTCTACCTACGAGTACCCGCTTCAGAATCAGGTACAATTTTTGCATTGTTGAAATTGATGTTGCAAAAGTTTTTCATGTTGAATCAAACTGTATTTAAGCCAACATGTTTGTGGAATTAAATGTTAGAGAAACAGATGAACAAAACTAAAACTAGGGGTGATTTAAGTAATTTAAGTTATTTGGCTCAGCTACCTAGGATTTTATTTACTTTCTATTGAATTTCAATGACAACACGTGTGTCTGGATGTAGGAAACAAGAAGCTACTCTGGATACTTGTAGTACTTGTTCTTCCACTGGTACTTCTTCCTTCCTTTTACATATTTTGTCGACGGAGGAGAAAATGCAAAGAGAAAGGTAATTTCTTTTCATATCACTCACTGGTATGTTGTAAGAACATGTATATGTTGTAACAACATGTATACTCAGTTTTAAAAGTTGTGGTCTTACAGAAACAGAGAATACGGAAACAAACCAGGATCTGTTGGCATTTGACATAAATATGGGCATTACAACAAGAACAAATGAATTCGGTGAAGTAAATGGAGACGGAAAAGATAAGGGCAAGGATTCTTGGTTGCCATTATTCAGCTTGGCCAGCGTAGCTGCTGCTACAGAAAACTTTTCTATGCAATGTAAGCTTGGAGAAGGTGGCTTTGGCCATGTTTACAAGGTAGAATTGTTGATACCTCAAATGTCCTTAGTGAAGTACTGCTGGTGTAAAACATTAACAATATTTAGAATGCAGGGTCGATTATTTAATGGACAAGAAGTTGCAGTTAAAAGGCTCTCAAGTCAGTCCGGGCAAGGACTCAAAGAGTTTAAAAATGAGATGATGCTTATAGCAGAACTCCAACACAGAAACCTTGTTAGAATTTTGGGTTGCTGTGTAGAACAAGGCGAAAAGATTTTAATCCTTGAGTACATGCCTAACAAAAGCTTGGATGTTTACCTTTTTGGTATGTGACTTATCATTCAAAAGGATTAACATTTTCACTACTTTGCAATGCTATGTCAGATTTTATCATCAGCAATTTTTTCCATTAACTTGTACCATTTTGGTATTACAACAGATCCAATCAAGAAGCGCCTGTTGGATTGGGAAGCACGTATTAGAATCATTCAAGGAATTGCTCAAGGGCTATTATATCTTCATCAATATTCTAGACTGAGAATTATTCATAGAGATCTGAAGGCAAGTAATGTTCTCTTAGATAAGGACATGAACCCCAAAATCTCCGACTTTGGCTTGGCAAGAATGTTTGGTGGTGATGAATTGCAAGGAAACACTAAACGGATTGTTGGAACTTAGTAAGTAAACTTCCTTTCTTGAAAAATGTTATTTGAATGTCCCATTTTCTTATATTATTTAATATTTGTTGAAACAATGAAATTTCAGTGGTTATATGTCACCTGAATATGCCCTGGATGGTCTCTTCTCTATCAAATCAGATGTGTTTAGCTTTGGAATATTGATGTTAGAAACATTGAGTAGCAGGAAAAACACTGGCGTCTACAATACTGATTCCTTTAATCTTCTTGGACATGTAAGTGACAAACTTTTTCAGTTTTGTATGATCTTTAAAGAATGAATTGCAAAAGTAAAGAATTGTTTCCGTCGATTAAACTAATATGATCCTAATTTTTTTTTCTTTTTTTAGGCTTGGGATCTATGGAAACATGAGAGAGTTCGTGAACTAATGGATCCAGTAATATTGCAAGACGAAATATCATTGTCAATGTTGATGCGATACGTTAATGTTGCTCTTCTATGTGTTCAAGAGAATGCAGAAGACAGACCAACTATGTCGGATGTTGTCTCGATGATTAGTAATGAGCATCTTAATTTACCTTTTCCCAAGAAACTTACTTTTGTGAAAGGTCAAAACGTGAAGAATTCATCTTATTCCACCAGTGGGACATCTGAAATCTGTTCTGTGAATGATGTAACGGTTTCACTAGTAAGTCCTCGATAGATGTCAATCCTCCAAAGCTGTGTAATGCAATATAATTTGTATATTTGTAGCTGAATATTTTTCATGGTGATTATTCTATATTGGTACATTGGTTAATGGAAATGGCACATAATGTTAAAATTATATCATTAACTTTGTAGCTAGATTTCCCAGGAACTTTTTTGGCATTTGAAGCCGAATTGTCTATTATTCAATACAATCAACGATCATTCATTATGCTATATCAGCTCCTAGAGAAATATTTTGGATTTTTACGCCTTATACACACACACACACACACACATGCTAGTACCTTATTAAAATGCAGAAAAAGTGAAAAACTATTATGCATTATGTTATTACATTATATGGCATAATAATTTTCTTGCACTTTAATAAAGTGCAATGCTGATGATAGCAATTGATAAAAATTGAAACATTAAATTGTTAGAAAATTTTAATGATAAAGTGATATGTCAAAAAAATTAGGTGTTAAAATAATAATATCCCTTACATTAGTTTTAATCGAAACCATTATTTTACTAAAATGAAATCAACTGCTGTTGTTGGATTGCTCTTACTTAGAGCTAATTCAATCCCAAAAAAGAGTGATGATACAGTTATAAAATTTTATACAAACTTATTTTGTACAAACTGACGTGTCATTAATTTATTGGTTGAATAAAAATATAAAATAATAAAAATAAATTATGTGGGCCAAGTGATATTTAATTCAACTAATCTTATCATGCTACATCATTTTGTACAAAATAAATTTATACAAGAGTTTGTGACTTTATCATTACTCCTCAAAAAATGATTAACCATAAATTGAAATTTTTTTAAATTATTATTATTATTATCATCAGCATTCGTTGCTTCCTTTTAAGGATTGGAGCAATGATGCCATAATATTTTTGTATAAAATAACTCCACGACCTCCCTCGTGCGGAACTAAGTTGTGATGGCCCTCAAATTATAAAATGAAGCAGGATGTGATTATGAGTGTAGAATTAGTTTTCGAGTTTATTTTATTTATTTATTTATTTTATGTTAGTCAAGGTTGAATCTCAAAAGAATTAATCAATGATCTTATCCAATAATTTTTTTTTGGTTTATATTTTCTCTTTATTCATCTAAATCCCTCTAGAATCATTTAGATTATAATGTCATCAAAAGATGCTCGTAATGGCTTTAAATTCATCCTGAGCACTAGTCCTCCGGAGAAGAAAATTAGATGGTCAACATTTTTCTTGTTGCGAGGAAGAAACGGAGTTAATTTTTACCAGCCTTTGGAGATGATTAAATAACGACAATGAAAAAATTATATGCCCCGTCACCGTCAATAATTAGTCATGCAGCAACATTAATCTTCTAGAAAGTCGTTGCTGGAAGTCATTGGTCAGTAATTTTCGATTCTCTGTATTTGAAAAAGGATTAATTACTTCGTCAAAAGGCAGATTAGATAGCCATCGCTTTCAACAGTTAATAATGCGACAACATTAATCTTCTAGAATTAAAGTGTTCATAAATCATGGCTGGCAAGGAGCCTATCCCATATGGGTACGAAAATCCATCTCCCACTCTTCAATTTAATCGGCCCAGACTGGCCCAATCTGATCTTAAGGTAAAAAAAGCAGACTTTTTTAACTCACGAAGTCCATGTTTGAAAAGAAGAAATGAGAGGAGAGGGGATAAAATAAGAGGAGAAAAAGATTTATTCCAATTTTATTATTTAGTTTGATATGGATTTCATTTTTTAAAACCAAACATGTCATAAGGTTCCATGCCAATTTATTTGGGCTTTTTAACTTTTCTTATCAATTTTCTAAGGCTAGTAGCGTCTAAGGATGGTAGAAATTTCTATGGAGATGGTTGAAGTGAGATTTTTTTTTCTCCTTTCCAATTAGAGAATGTATGGAAACAAGAAAAGAATAATTTAGTACTCAATATCTTGTTTGGGGAAGAGACGACGATTCAACAAAATTCTCATCCCTTCCCATTTTTCGTTTTCGAATTTTTTATTTTTAATTTATTTTTTTATTTTCTCTAAATTTTAGTGAATACATTTAACATTTAAATTATAAAAATTTAGATATAAATAACAAATATAATAACAGTTATAAAAACTATGTAAATAAGAGTTAAATGAAATTTGTTACAATTATTTATGGGTGGTGATAATTCTGCCCCACGATTTTTGTAAATCCACCATCCTCCAAAAAATAATTATAAAATTTCATATTATTTTTAAAAAAATACGAATAAGTAAGAAGTTTGTATGATAGAAGAATTGTTGGATAAGCCTTTTGATCAATTTGAGAATTTCGTGATGATTTACTTAAGTTTGCTTAGAAGAGAAGAGATTAAAGGAGGTAGAGAATTGACGTGAGACATTGAAAGGACTCATGACACGGACACCTTGGTAGCAAGTAATGTTGAAGTCATTATAGTAGTAGTCAGGGGCGGCCATAGAGGACTAGTGGTCCTTACATTTTGCCAAAAGTTCTTTTATTAATTATTAGTAAGATCTTAAGATATTTGTTTAATATTTATATTATTTTGCCAAAAGTTTACTGTTCATAAAAACTCCTCTTCAATTCAACTGATAATTTCTTCTTAATAATGAATTGTCTCTAGCACGTGCGAGAATGGGCAAGCCTAGTTTTTGATTTTTTTTTTTGGCGTTGCTAACATTTAATTTTTTTAATATAAACTTTGAAATCATTTGTGTTAGTATGTTTAAAATTCAAGGGACACAAAACTAATGTAAAAATAAATAATAAACAAATAAATAAAAATTGGAGTATTAGGTATAATTTCATGACGATTGACAAATAAAAGGCTAGAGAGGATTGGAAAAGGAAGAGATAAAGGAAGGGCTAATAAATTAAGTTGTGAAAGAAAAAAGGTAAAATAAATTACACTAATTCAGTTTAATAATGGTATTTTACGTATTAAAGAGGTTCATAAGGTAAAGTTTTAATTTTTAAAAAATTCGTAATGCTTTTATTTAATAAATGAGTTTTGTGAATCATTTGATATGTTCAAATAATAGCACATCTAAAATCTTAATTGTTTAAAAGATTATGAATTAGGGAGAGGCCTAAATGTTTCCATTTTTGGGAAAATTCAATGTATAATGGCACATCTGAATGATCGAAACCTCGAATACATAAAAAATTCAAACTAACTAATAAAATTCCACGCCACACGGTCAAGACAACTGAATAGTTTGTTGATAAAGGAGTAGAAATCTGACAGAGCTCAATTTTCTTCTCACATATATGGACGAGGCTAAGTTGCAGCTTCTGCAAGTAACAGCTTTGGCAAGGTAAGCTTCCAAGACCTTGCATCAGCAGCTTTTTCTCTCTCATTCAACACGCGTGTAAGCTTTCTATTTGCTATGTTACAAACAGAATTTGTAACATAACAAGGTCCCAAAAACAAATGAGTTTTTTCCACCCCTACTAATCGTGTTGAACACTCTACAAGACTTCAAAATTTAACATCATGAGGATTGAGCTCCAAAAATAGACCTACTTCACGCTTGGCAAGAATTTTGTCATCTTTCATGCTCCAACATCATTTGTTCTCTGATCTTCTTGTTGAGCATGAAGGTTTCATTAGCAGTTGATACAGTAACTCCAGCATCATTAATTCGTGACAGCGGGAAGTTAGTTTCGTCTTCCTAAAGGTTTGAGCTAGGCTTCTGTTTGGGGGATATACTTCGACGAGACCAGCCGTGACGAGCAGATACTTGGTAGCAGAGTGTACTTCGGCGAAGACCAGCAGTGATGAGCAGACATCTGGTAGCAGGGGCTCGCGAGCAAGTATGTACTATAAGAATCTGGCAGCAGGAGAGCAGGAGCAGAAATATTCTGCTCGTCCACGAATGCACCATTCGCGAGGCCGATCCTCTGTTAGAAGCATAAAGCCATTCCAGTTAAGGCTTGAGTCGAGGAGACCCGATCAACGACAGTTGGCGAGGCGTGCTCTCCAACTCGAGAATCAAGGCACAAAGGCCATACAACCACCCACGACTACGGAAATGGAATATCCACTTTCGAGAGATGGGAGGATAACGGGCGCGAATGGCAGGAAGGTCTGAATTCAGGAAAGGCCTATAAAAAGGTAGCCAGCGAAGGTAAAAAGGTTAGAACTTTTGACATTATAACAGAGATAAAGAAAGCTCTAAAGAATGGAGACTAAAGAAAAAGCCATAAGATTGGTGGCTAGCGTTTCCAGAACCTTCATATCTGACTTGAGCGTCAGAGAGTTTACGCTGGGAAAACAACCGGCGTGCTCTGACCTGTTTCTGTGTACACATGAATTTTTGGAGAAGAAAGTATATGAGAAGAGATCCTGATCGTGGTAGAAAGAGTAACCAGAATCTCGCATCAACATTTTGGCGCCGTCTGTGGGGAGTTGATCAAAAAGCTTCTGTTGACAGTAAAAAGAGGAGTAAAGCAAGTGGAAAAACAATGGAGGCATGAGGAAGTAGTGCACAAGGGGGTAATATGAGGCTTAACGATTCCGTGACGCTGAGGGAGATAGCCAGTGAAGCACGGGAAAAAACCATGTTTGACCAGATGGAACGGATGGAAAAGCAGATAGAGACCCTGACAACCATCCTACATGAGCTGCGGAGTGAACGGAGGGGAACCCAGGAGGAAAGGGTGAGAGGTGGTGGAGTGGCACCAGGTCACGATAGCACGAGGAGAAGTCAAACCACCAGGAGATTTGGTGGTGTCTCCTGGTGGTGAGAGAGGTAACTTATCTCTGCGGGGAGAAATTCATAGAGAGGAAGAGCAATCCCCAGCAAGACAGATTTTTTATGAGGACGACGGGGTGACGAATGCAGAGGAAACAGAGCTCAGGCAACACTTACATGATGTAGAGCAAGAGTGGGATCAAGTTGCAGCACGTGACCCTGGTCGTCCAGTGCAGCTGGAGGAGGAAGTGCGCAGACTAGCACAAGTAATTGATGGCATGCAAGGAAGGAGCATAGCTCCTGATTGGAGGATAATGCTGGACGGAGAATCACCGCTTGCGGCAGAGATCATGAGGCAGTCATTCCAAGAGATTTTCGCCTCCCAGACCTTAGATATTCGGGACGAACTGATCCGTTGATGCATATAGAGCGCTTCAACGACATAACTGGGGTGCAGGGATTATCTCAAGCCCAAAGGTGCAGGGGTGCAGGGATTATCTCAAGCCCAAAGGTGCTGGGTGTTCCCACTATCCTTAGAGGGACGTGCACGCCAGTGGTACATGAAACTTCCTCGGGGGAGCATTAAAACTTTCGAGCAGATGTGCCAGGAATTTGCAGAGCAGTTTTGTGGGGCAATGACACCAGAAGATGACATGATGGAGTTGAAAAGCATGAAGCAGGGGGAGTAAGAAATCCTTTGGGAATTCATCAAGAGGTTGCATCGTGCTATCCTCGATTTGGGAGCCTTCAACCATCCTCAGGCATTAAGGGGATTGAAAGAAGGGGTGAAGATAGGAAGGCTATGGTACAACTTGAGAAGCCCAGTTATTCAGACGTATGCAGCCGCATACGAGTAGGCTAAGAGGGACATAGAGATTGAGGAAGAAAAGGCAACACATATTAAGATATACCAGCTAGAGGGGTTGGGAAAGAAAGAGAATAGAGCATTACCAGGGAATGAGCCGATCAGGAGGAGGGACCACCAGGCCTCAAGTAGTAGTGCAGGAGGTCAGGTAACTACTTACCAGCCTCATCAGAGGCTACCACAGTATCAGCGCAGTAGGGCGCAACCCCTTCGCTCACCAGTTAGGGAGCCTTGGAGAAGGCATGACTCGGCATATGGTGGTCTTCATCCACACTCCCACGGTAGTAGAGGGAGCAGACCAGAAGCGCTGCCACCGCCTCCAACTCAGAACGGCGCAAATAGAGAAAGGGCAATGCACATGATCGACCAGAACTAGGACTATTGGCGATATACTTCCTTGAAGATACCTCTGGACGAGGTGTACGAGGCCATAAAGGATCGGGGATTACTGTACCTCCCTACCCCAATAACAAAGCTACCCAGCAGGAGGGATATGGGACGCTATTGTAAGTTCTATGGCACTCATGACCATACCACTACAGAATGCAGAGATCTCAAGACCCATGTTGAAGATTTGGTGAGAAATCGGTACCTGGACGAGTTTATAAATGAGACTTTCTCGATGGGGGCCTCGACAAGTGAAGGGGAGCAGAGTGACAAAAACTTGAGGCGCAAGTAGCCTACAGTAAGGGTGATAGCTGGGGGCCCAACATTGGCCGAAGATTCCAACAGATCGAGGAAGAATTATGCTAGATATGCCATGACTAGTAAAGAGGTCTTCTTCAACACCCCATCAGCCAAACGAGTAAGAGTCAGGCAAGTGCCAATCATGTGGACAGATGAGGATGAAGAAGGGATTCTATACCCCCACGAGGATGCTTTAGTTATCAAGGCCACTGTTGCTAGTAAAAAGTTTGACCGGATACTGGTCGACACCGGGAGCTCAGTTGATGTGTTGTTTAAGTCAACTCTGGAGGAGATGGGGATAACAGACCTGAAGTTGGAGTACACCAATACCTCCTTGAAGGGGTTTAGAGGAGGAAAGCTGGTCCCTCTAGGCGTGATCGAGCTGCCTCTAGATTGGGAGCTCCCCGACAGAAAGGATTATGATACTGGACTTTGTGGTGGTAGATAAGGAAGGTCCTTACCAGATGATCCTAGGTCGGCCATTTCTGAGGATGAGCAAAGCAGTACTGTCCAACCATTATCTAGCTCTCAAGTACCGGGTGAATGGGGTAGTTAGGGTGGTATGATGAGACCAGAGAATCGCATGAAGCTGTTACTCCTCGGCTGCAAGGGAAGCAATGCAGATAACATCCCTTGATACCCGAGTGGAAAACAAGAATGGCAGACAAGAACCTGTAGAGGAGTTGGATACAGTAAGCCTAGGACCATAGAATCCGGGAAAAATGATCAGAATCGGGTCGAGACTTAAAGAAGAGCAGAAGCAGGAGTTGGTGCAATGCTTGCGGGCTCATGCAGTTGTGTTTGCTTGGACACATGAAGACATGCCAGGGATTGATCCTGAGGTCGCATGTCATAAGCTGACAATAAAAAAAGGTGCTCGGGCAGTAAGATAGAAAAGGAGGTGCTTCAACCAGGAGAGGTATGAGGCTATAAATGGCGAGGTGGAGAAGCTCTTGAAAGCAGAGTTCATTCGGGAAGTCAATTATCCTGAGTGGATATCGAATGTGGTGTTGGTAAAAAAGGCTAATGGCAAGTGGAGGATGTGTGTGGATTTCACGGACCTCAACAAGGCATGCCTGAAAGACAGCTTTCCCTTACCAAAGATTGACCAGCTTGTAGACTCGACAACTAGACATAGCCTGCTCAGCTTTATGGACGCATTCTCGGGATACAACCAAATCCCCATGTTCGAGCAGGATGAGGAGAGCACGGCATTTATTACTAACCAGGGTCTGTTCTGTTACATGGTAATGACGTTCGGTCTTAAAAATGCAGGGGCCACGTACTAGAGGCTGGTGAACAAAGTCTTTAAGCCGTTGATTGGGAGAACAATGGAGGTGTACGTGGATGACATGATAACTAAGTCGAAAATCCCGAAGGAACATGTCGAGCACCTCGAGGAGACATTCGCACTTTTGAGGAAGTACAAGATGAAGCTCAACCCGGAAAAGTGTGCTTTTGGGGTCGAGTCAGGGAAATTCCTCGGATTCATGGTGAGTCACAGGGGGATCGAGACAAATCCCGCGAAGATCCTGGCTATCGTTCAGATGAGGTCTCCTCGTAACCTAAAGGAGATGCAGAGCCTTACGGGGAGGCTGGCGGTATTGAGCCGATTCATATCCAAGGCTACATATAAGTGTCAGCCATTCTTTCAAGTGATAAGGAGAGGGAAGAAAACAGAATGGACCCTAGAATGCGAAGAGGCCTTTCAGAGCTTGAAGTAATACTTGCAGCAAGCACCCCTACTGTCCACACCAAGGGATGGGGACAAGTTATCTTTGTATTTGGCGGTATCAGATCGTGCCACAAGTTCTGTTCTGGTAAGAGAGGAAGAAGGGGTTCAGTATCTGATATACTACACCAGCAAGGCACTGCTCGACGCTGAGACCCGATACCCACCGTTGGAGAAATGGGCACTCGCTCTTGTGGTCGCTGCTCGGAAGTTGAGGCCGTACTTTCAAGCATTTCTCGTCTCGGTAATAACAAACCAGCCGTTGCGTCAAACCCTACACAAGCCGGATTCCTCTGGTCGGCTCGTGAAGTGGGCTATAGAGCTGGGCGAGTTCGACATTGATTACAAACCCCGAGCAGCGATTAAGGCGCAAGCAATAGCCGATTTCATAACAGAGTTTGCAGAGCCTGAAGTATATTTGGACCAGCTGGATATTGCTACAGACAGCAGCGAAGCCCGAGTATGGCAGATGTCTGTAGATGGTTCATCAGGGGAGCAGGGATCAGGAGTAGGAATTGTCTTGGAAGGCCTAGAGGGGGAGGAGATCTCTTATGCTGTAAAGTTAGAATTCGCAGCCACAAATAACCAAGCAGAGTACAAAGCCTTGATAGCAGGTTTGGAATTGGCTAAGGCCGTGAAAGCAGATAGAGTGAAGATCAGAACTGATTCCCAACTGGTTGCGAATCACGTCAGTGAAAGATTTCAACCGAGAGAGGAGAAGATAGAGCAGTACCTGAAGAAAGTCAGGCAGATGATGGGGAAATTTGAAGCGGTAGAGGTGATACAAATCCCCAAGGAGCAAAACAGTCGAGCAGATATTTTGGCCCGAATGGCAGCGGTAGCAGACCCAAAAATGCCAAAGTCGATCCCTTTGGAGGTGAAGTCCAGCCCGAGCATCGAGCAGAATCTAGAGGTGCTGCGGATAGAACAAAAATGCTCGTGGATGGATCCGATAATTTCATATCTTAGAGACGGGGTATTACCACCAGATAATCTGCGAGCTCGGAAGATTAGAGCCCAGGCCTCAAGATATACGATGATTGATGGGGTACTATATCGGCGAGGGTATACACTACCGTTCCTTCGGTGTTTGGATGAGAACGACGCGGACTACGTACTGAGAGAAGTACATGAAGGAATTTGTGGAAACCAATCTGGTGGGAGGTCCCTGGCCCATAAGGTTCTAAGGCAGGGGTATTTTTGGCCGACAATGCATCAGGATGCGCAGGAGAAGACCAGGAGCTGTGTAAGCTGCCAAAGTTTTGCAAGTTTCTCCAACCAACCACCAGAGAAGCTTACTTCTATGGCATCTCCTTGGCCATTTGCTCAATAGGGAATTGATCTGATCGGCTCGTTGCCAAAGAGACGAGGAGCAGCAACGCATGCGATAGTTGCGATAGCCTACTTCACAAAGTGGATAGAGGTAGAAGCCCTTAGCAGGATCACAGAGAAGAAGACAACAGACTTCGTGTGGAGAAGCCTGGTCTGTCGGTACAGGATCCCTTATGCCTTGGTAACGGATAATGGCAGACAATTCGATAATCACAGCTTCAGGGATTTCTACCAGAACCTCGGGATAGAGTTGAAATATTGCTCGCCTGCTCACCCACAGTCTAACGGGCAAGTAGAAGCAACCAACAAGACGATCAAGAGGCTTTTAAAAACCAGGCTTGGAGAAAAAAAGGGAGCTTGGGTTGATGAGCTATTAGGTGTGCTATGGGCGTACAAGACAACCCATAAGACAGCGACTGGGGAAACTCCATTCACCTTGGCCTTCGGACACGAAGCGGTTGTACCAGTTGAGATAGGAACAACCACGTACCGGATAGATCATTTCGATGAGCAAGAGAACAACAACCAGATGTGCTTGAATCTGGATTTGCTAACCGAGAAGAGGGAACAAGCATCGAGGCGATCAACCATTTACCGGCAGAGGGTTTCTCGGTACTACAACCAGAAGGTGAATGTATGGCAGTTCAAGGTCGGAGATTGGGTGTTGAGAAGAGTGAATCAGAACACAAAAGACTCGGCCCAGGGAGTACTTGGACCAAATTGGGGAGGGGCCATATAGGGTCAAGCAGCTAGTTGGACCCGGAGCTTACAAGATGGTCCGCACGGATGGCCACGAGGTGAAACGCCCATGGAACGCGGCACACCTCAGGAAATATTTCCAGTAAGACTTGTTCATGTTTTGAAGTTATTTCTGTTCGTGCTCGTTGTTTTTTGTTTTTTATTTCTTATTTCAAAGCAATCTCATGTAAGTCGAATTCAATAATAAGTGAATTAATGAGGAATTTCAGTCAGCTGTACTAATTCAAAAATTTACTAAGGCATGCAAAGGCTCACCAAGTCTCAAAGCCTGTTTATGGTGAGACCAGAAGCCAAGCGTGCCAGGATCTACTCGACCACGCGAAGGCGAGCAGAATCCCAAGCATTCAAGAACTCACTAAGGCATGTAAAGGCTCACCAAGTCTCAAAGCCTGTTTATGGCGAGACCAGAAGCCAAGCGTGCCAGGATCTGCTCGACCACGCGAAGGCGAGCAGAATCCCAAGCATTCAAGAACTTACTAAGGCATACAAAGACTCACCAAGTCTCAAAGCCTGTTTATGGCGAGACCAGAAGCCAAGCGTGCCAGGATCTGCTAGACCAAGCGAAGGTGAGCAGACTCCCTAGCATTGAAAAATTTTCTAAGGCATGAAAAAACTCACCAAGTCTCGAAGCCTGCTCTGTGACGAGACCAGAAGCCAAATAAACAAATAAATAAATAAACCAAAACTCTAATACGAGAAGGCAAACAAGAACATGTTTTATTAAGCTTCTAATAGTCTGCAAAGTTGCTACATACAATGTTCAAAAAGCAATTACAACACAAGACAAGTTTAGGAAGACGGCTGGTCAGTAAGCCGAGCAGCCTCAGTGGGCTGTTTCACCTCAGGTGCAGGGAGGGTATCACCAGTTGCGTCCGGAGGGGTACTCGCCTCGCCAACATTAGCAGGGACAACACGAGGAGAAGAGTTTTCCTCTTCAACCACAATTGGTTCCACCTCTTCGACATCCTCTTTTGCTGCCTCCTCGTCCATGTGTTGAGCAACACCAGCTGCAAGGTCATCCATCTTCAGATCAGGGTGCTGCTTCCCAAGGACGGCCATGATGCAACGATAGGAGTGTCGAAGTCCCTGGTCGTATTGGTTGTCAGCTTCCTTCTCCAAGTTCTCGACCTGAACTCGGTGGGAATCGTGGAGAGATTCGAGTTGAGCCTCGTATATAGCCTTCTGCCTTTGCAGATCTTCCTGGACCTTAGTCAGCTCTTCCTCGAGAGTAATGACCTTTGCTTGAGCAAGAGATTCTCGCTCTAGCAGCTTCAGATTCTCGAGATTCAAGTCTCCTGCTTTCTTCTCGGCAACGTCAGCTCTGGTCATCGCCGATTGAATGTCCTCATTCATCTTTCGGTCGTAACGGCCAACCTTGGCCTTCTAGTAAGTGGACATGCAGCTGAGGTGGAAGGCGCTATACTGCATGGCCCCCACCAGCTCACCTAGGGTGCAGCCGTCAAAGTCCTCCAAGTCCTTCTTGCTCACGAGTTTAGAAAGCTCGTTTATATAGGGGACCAAATGTTCTGCTCGATTGTCAGATAAACGAGATCTTGGCCCAACGGGAGGAGAAGAGGAAGCAGGATCAGCGGCTGCTCCGCTAGTTTGTCCGACTTTGGCAGGAGGAGGTGGTAGAGTCTTCAGGGGAGGAACCTGCTGCACAATGTTCGCCCGCTTTGCAGTGGGAGCGTCCTTATTCTGGTCCCGCTTGGTAGCTTGAGGTCGAGGACGTTTCCGAGTCAGAGCTCCAATCACAGCATCCTCCATCTTATGGCCAGTGGACACCAAACCAAATTCGACCAGGTTATAAGTAGTTAGCAGCTCTCGGTTCGAGCAGGAATTGACCAGTACAGCCTCGACTCGCTTGAGCTGGTCAGGTTTAAGCGGAAAGTGAACACCCCAAGAACACGCAATGCGAACAGACATCTGGTTAGAGTCAAACCAGTAAAGTGAGAACAACTATGGAGACAAGACATTTAAAGCGAGCAGGCAACCTGGGACCACGAAACGGGGTGGGACGAGATAATCCTTCCCGTCAATCTGTGCAACTTGACCCCAGAGACCCCCAGCAAAAAAGAATTTTCTCTTCCAAGTCCCACCACCCCCAATTGGAAGATCAGTTATGGGTTTCCTGCTTTTGGTACTAGATTGGAAGTAGTACCAGCCGACATCTTTGGGGTTGCTCTTTAGCTGGTACAGGTGCTTCACCTCATCAACTGTGGACTCGCTTTGGCAACATCTATCCCACAATATGAACAGACCAGAGAGTACTCTCCACCCGTTGGGGTTCAGCTGACCAGGAGATAAATTCAACCCGTTAAGTATTCGGACAAAGTAGGGTTGCAGGGGACACCTCAGCCCATACTTAAAACTCTCCAAAAACAGGGTGACATATCCCCTAGGAGGCCGGCTAGGAGTATCTTTCTTTCCTGGGACCCTAAGAGGTATTTCATCAGGAATCTCATACTTAACCCGGAGGTTAGTGAGCTCGTCTATTGTAGTCGTGCACGTGATGAAATCGATAGCGTAATTTTGCGATAAAGCTCTACCTCCTACTGTGCTCCTCACATCTGGTCGCGACATTTCTGGTAAGGGCATCTCACCAGAATCACCTCCCTGGTCCTCACTCAGGGTGTCTTCGGAGCCAGATGATCCCTCGTCACCGCTATTTCGGTTCGACGAGGTTGTTTGGGGGGACATTCTCCTAGCACTAGTCCCAACACTAGATCTAATAGGTTCTAAGGGGATCCCGGGGTCAAAGGCAGTATCGGCGAGCAGACTAGGTAGGAAGTCTAACTCGTCGTCATCAACCTCAATGATTTTTTCTTTACCCTTCGACATTCCCTAAGCTATAACTCGAGCAACACCACCAACTATTACCCAAGCAAAACAGAGAGAAAAGAGATATCAACAACTATCCAAGACCGAGGAAATAGAAGTAATACCTGAAGTAATGGCTCAGTCGGAGAGAGTGGCTCAGTCGGAGAGAGACAGGGACGAAAGCTTTTATGCCGAAACTCGTTCGCGAGAGAAACAGAAGTGGAGTAAACGACGATTTTTTCGTTTGGGGGTTTTGAGTTTTCCTAATGAGGAACAACCCCTTGGGCTGCCAGCATTTAACGGCACCAAATCCCAAGGGTTTCGCAACCCTTGGTTTGAAATTCAAATGGAGGGATAGATTTCTGCCACATCACCTCATCCGTAATTAAATGCGACACGACTCTTGACAGACTTTTCCTACCCTACGCAAGCCAGAACCGTTGAGTTTCTACTGTCGACTCACTATGTTACCCAACACCAGAAACTAGGGGACCGATGTTTGGGGGATATACTTCGACGAGACCAATCGTGACGAGCAGATACCTGGTAGCAGAGTGTACTTCGGAAAAGACCAGCAGTGATGAGCAGACATCTGGTAGCAGGGTCTCGCGAGCAAGTATGTACTGTAAGAATCTGGCAGCAGGGGAGCAGGAGCAGGAATATTCTGCTCGTCCATGAATGCACCATCCGCGAGGCCGATCCTCTATTAGAAGCATAAAGCCATTCCAGCTAAGGCTTGAGTCGAGGAGACCCGATCAATGACAGTTGGCGAGGCGTGCTCTCCAACCTGAGAATCAAGGCACAAAGGCCATACAACCACCCACGACTACGGAAATGGAATATCCACTTTCGAGAGGTGGGAGGATAACGGGCGCGAATGGCAGGAAGGTCTGAATTCAAGAGAGGCCTATAAAAAGGTAGCCAACGAAGGTAAAAGGGTTAGAACTTTTGACATTATAACAGAGATAAAGAAAGCTCTAAAGAACGGAGACTAAAGAAAAAGCCATAAGATTGGTGGCTAGCGTTCCCAGAACCTTTATATCTGACTTGAGCGTCGGAGGGTTTACGCCGGGAAAACAACCGGCGTGCTCTAACATGTTTCTGTGTACGCAGGAATTTTTGGAGAAGAAAGCATACGAGAAGAGATCCTGATCGTGGTTGAGTTGATCGAGCAGAGATCCTGGTCGTGGTAGAAAGAGTAACCAGAATCTCGCATCAACAGCTTCTTCTCCTCAGGACAATCAAAGAGCAGGTACCTGGGACTATAGTACCGGCAGAGCCCTGATACAGTTGTGTGGGTTGCAAATAGAGATAGGCATATCTTCGACCATAACGGAGCATTAACCGTCAGCAACAATGGAAATCTTGTTCTCTTAGACCAAAAAATTGAGACTACCTGGTCTTCAAATGTGTCTCGTGACGTAAAAAGTCCAGTGGCACAACTCCTAAATGATGGAAATCTTGTTGTTAGAAATAACTCCAGCACTAATACTACTGAAAGCTACTTGTGGCAGAGCTTCGACTACCCAACAGACACTCTGTTACAAGACATGAAGTTGGGCTGGGACTTAAAGAAGGGCCTGGAATGATATTTATCATCATGGAAAAGTGCTGATGATCCATCCCCTGGAAAGTTTACTTACGGACTTAACATTCAAGTGTTGCCTAACTTATGTACGTACAATGGATTTGTAAAATACACCTGCACCGGGCAATGGAGTGGATTTGCCTTTGTGATAAGGCATGTGATAAACCATGTATACTTACAATTTTAAAAGTTGTTGTCTTACCGAAACAGAGAATATGGAAACAAACCAGGATCTGTTAGCATTTGACATAAATATGAGCATTACAACAAGAACAAATGAACTCTGTAAAGCAGATGGAGAAGGAAATGATAAAAGCAAGGATTCTTGGTTGCCATTATTCAGCTTGGCCACCGTATCTGCTGCTATAGAACTTTTCTTTGCAATGTAAGCTTGGCGAAGGTGGCTTTGGCCCTATTTGCAAGGTAGAATTCTAGATATCCCTACTGTCTTAATGTAGTACTCCTGGTATAAAACATTAACAATGTTAAGAATGCAGGGTCGATTACTTAATGGACAAGAAATTGCAGTTTAAAGGCTATCGAGTCAGTCCGGACAAGGACTCAAAGAATTTAAAAATGAGATGATCCTTATAGCAAAACTACAACACAAAAACCTTGTCAGAATCTTTGGTTGCTATTGATGTTGAAATCTGCTCACCCTTTACCCGACCAGATCTTTTCACCAACGTTTATGTAGTAAATAACGTGAATATTGAGTTCCTTTTGCCTCAACGATTGCTATAGTAAATGGAGTTGGAATTACTCTTTCTTCTTCCTCGAAACCTGCGCTCACAAAAATGGATCAGAGACGCCGGTGGTTTTGTCGGCGTAAATCCTCTAATGCCTAAATTAGCCCAAGGCGTTTACGGGAAAACAATATGATTAAGGATTAGAAAATTGCTTTGAATGGGCTCACAGTTTGTGGTAACAAGTAATCTGGTTGTAATTCGGCAGAGTTTTCCCTCTCTCTTCTTTTTTCTGTCTCTTTCTTCGTTGATTTCTTCTTCTTTTATAGTCGCTGTCCCACGTTTCCATTTACCCTTCATCTCCCCTTATTTCGGGTAGTGGCAACTCCTCATGGGACTCTAACTGCTACGTTGCGGGTAAACCTGGGACACCGCATCTCTTTCAACGGTTCTGGGCATAACGTAACTATCGCAATTTCGTGAGATCGTGTTCCCGAACCTTGGGGAATGGGTATCTGCTCGGTATATGTCTCTGGTCGGTACATTCTTCTGGCTGACACTCATCCCTGGTCGGCCTTAGTTTACAGTGTTCTGCTCGTATCACTTGACCGAGGTGATTCATGCTGGGGTGAGAAAGATGACATGGCCGAGCTGGTGCTCTTATTTACTTAACACCAGTCCCCCAGTTTCTGGTCGTGCGAGTGAAACAAGTTGAGAGTAGAAACTTGATAGTTGAATCTCACCAATCCAGGGAACTTCTCATCTAGTCTTCCGTTTACTGGGATGGACATAAGGTTCCATTTTTTGTCTGGGAAAATTCTGAGCTAAGCATGGGCCTTTATGAGCAGGTCCATTGCATATCTGGGCTTGTGTTTCGTCTGGCCTCTTATGTCAGTTATCGACGTGGCAATTCCAGACTCTTCGTATTTGAAATTTAGAACGACGGGCTATCCATCCTCGAAAAACGGTGAACGAGCTGGCACTCCTAACACTCAAACGTTTCTGTTTCCTCCTTTTCACTTCAAATCCCTAAGTTCAAGTCATTTTTACTTTGCCATTCGTTTCTCTGCCGCAAGATAACTCCTTTAAATTTCGCTCACGTTTTCTGCGTCTGGGATCTCCATTTGCTGGATCTTTTCTCAATCACCGCAACATCATCAGTGCCAGTGTATTTCAGGTATAGCCTTCAACCCTTTCTCTGGTTATTGTTGATTTGGTTTTGTGTTGTGGGTTCTGTGTTTGCCCCTTTTGTATCCACACTCTTGGATTTTTGTGCTTCCCCTTTTTAAACTTCGATATGTCCAACCGGAGGGGGAAAAGGATTGTAGTTGAGAGTGACGAAGAAGTAGAGGATTCGTATCCCCATTTGCTTGGACCCAGTGATCCTCTACAGTCCACTCGCGATGTAGGTCCCTCCAGCCATAGGGATACCCCTAAATACCCCCGTCCCATAGCCACTTCACCCCCCTTGAATTAGAGCTTGTAGGAAATAGAGGTGGCCTCGCGTCGGGCTCGGGCGAGAACCGAAGTTCTGTTGGGGCTGAGTCCCCTGAAGAGATAGGTGATGGTGAGGGGAGCAGTTCCGAGCCGAGCCGACCCCCCAAGAAAAGAAACCTTGGCCATAGGGTGGAGGCGGACTCTTACCCTATTGATTTCATAGCTTGTGCCACCACCTCAACCGATCTGTTCAAGCTCAAGAATCTCTATAACATTCCCGTCGATGTTCTTCTAGTAGTCCCTGGGAAAGGCGATGTTCCTAGTCGGCCTCCGAAGGGGTTTGTCACGATGCACCTGGAGAGTTTCAAATTAGGAGCTTGGTTGCCCTTTCAGCGTTACTTTGTCAAAATACTGGGTGGTATGCACCTAGCCCCAAGTCAGCTACATCCAAATGGGTAGAGGGTCCTCTCGGCTATGTTTGTGCTATGGGAGAGGTGTGGATCGGAGGAGCCCTCTCTTGTTGAGGTAAAACACTTGTACCAGCTGAGGAGTAGCCCGAGGGAGGCAGGCTGGTACTACTTCATGTCGAGCTCTGCAAAGAGGAAACCAATCACCGGCTTCCCTTCCTCTTGTAAAAATTGGAAGAACAAATTCTTCTTTGCTGGGGGAAACTAGTGTACAGCAGCCCGCTCGCTTAGTGGTGATATTTACATCCCCACGCAATTTGTCACCCCAGGACGCTCATTTTTTGCTTATATTCTTTCTCAAATTGCTACTTATTGGGTTCTTTAATCTTGTTTGGTTTTTCAGAGTCATGGGGTTTGATCAAGAATCTTGATGACCGACCTCTGCTCCAGGTGGAAACTGCTCTGGTGAACGCGTCTACCTGCCAAGACCTTCTGTCACCAACAAACTTGGTCGGTTCGGGCTTAGTGGACATAGCTGCTGGAATGGATAACAAAATCCTCAGCGCGATGACCAGAAAGCGTAGCCGAGCTTCAACCAGCTCCAACAATCCTCCTCCTCCTCCGAAGAAGACCAATGTTGGTCCTTCCAAGGATCTAGTTCCTGCTCTGCCTCCTCCTCTACCTCGTAAGAGCGGCGGGGAGAAAATTGCCAAAAGGAGTTCTGAGGTCAGCATTCGTTCTGGGGACCGATCCTCTCCTCTTCCATCTCGTGACCAGGGTGACTACCTGACTCCGTATCAGAGCGATTATGGGAAGTCAGTGGGACCAAAAATGGTCCAGGATATAGAGAGTATGAGTCTCACTGAACTGGCTGGTTCTGTCCAGAGGGTCTCCTTCAAGCTGGCCACCATAGTCTCTTGTTACAAGAACAGGATTACGCGCCACGAGAGGAAGCTTCAAGCTGAAAATCAGGACTTGAAGAAAAGAGTTGAGTCTGCTGACCGCTCGAAGGAAAAGCTGCTTGATCTGCAGAGGCAGGTTGGGGACCTGGAAGAGAAGGTGGCCATGGCTGAATCCAACTCCACCAAGCTTGAGAGTGAGTTGGGTGATCTGAGGTCTGATCTGCAGGCCACCCAAAGTGAGCGGGACACCTTCAAAACGACCCTCAAGGGAGAGATCAAATCCCTGAATGAGCAGCTGGCCGAGGTGAAAGATAAATACGCTGACGTTGATGATCGGCTGGACGCAGAGTACAACTCTAGGCTGACTTTCTGCTATAAGTGCATCATGTCTGTGCTCAAGGAAGAATATCCCGAGCTCGAGATGAAAAAACTGGAGGCAGGAGTGCAGAGATACATTGCCGAGGGCGACCAGGTCAATAAGGGGCAGGGTGACCAGGACCAGGTGGAGGCTCCCTTAGATGTGGTGCAGGAGGGGGAAGCCGGGGATCGTGTTCTTGAGGTTGGTCAGGGGTCAGTGCCTACTCCTCCTGAGGTTGCTGATCCTCTTCCTCCTCCCGTTGTTGCTGATCATCCTCTTCCGGAGATCGATGGTCCCTCAACTGTTGAAGCTGCTGGACCTCGTAGGCCTTAGATTAATTTTTGTATAAATCTTGGACTTTCATTCGTTTGTCACTTTTTGAACATTTAAAAAATTTTGGACGCTTTTTATTTGTCTTTTCGTCTGATTTTTTGCTTATGGATTACTTCTGCAATTTAGACTTGACAATTTATTTAACTTTGGCTGCTGGTTCTATGGTGGACCGAGCAGAGATAGGCATTCGTTGACCTTAATAGAATTCCGTAAAATGGCCTCCTGGTCCTTTTGGCCACCGAGCCGGAATAGGCACTTGCTTGCCTTAGTGAAAATCTCATAGAATTGTCTGCTAGTCTTTTGTTGACCGATCAGGAGCAGGCAATTATTTGCCTTTATAAAATTTTTGTGAAATCATCTGCTGGTCTTTTGTTGACCGAGCAGGAACATACACTTACTTGACCTAATAAAATTTCGTGAAATCATCTGCTGGTCTCTCGCTGACCGAGCAGGAACAGGCACTTGTTTGCCTTAATAAAATTCCGTGAAATCATTTGCTAGTCTTTCGTTGACCGAGCAAGAATAGGCACTTGTTTGCCTTAGTAGAATTTTCGTGAAATTATCTGCTGGTCTTTCGTTGATCGAGCAAGAATAGGCACTTGTTTGCCTTAGTAGAATTTTTGTGAAATCATCTGCTGGTCTTTTGTTGACCGAGCAGGAACACGCACTTACTTGCCTTAATAAAATTCCGTGAAATCATCTGCTGGTCTTTCGTTGACCGAGCAGGAATAGACACTTGTTTGCCTTAGTAGAATTTTCGTGAAATCATCTGCTGGTCTTTCGTTGACCGAGCAGGAACAGGCACTTACTTGCCTTAGTAGAAATTTTAATGGACTTGCTAACAAGAGAATTTTCTACTGAATTCATCTTTATTGAAACTTGAATGTATTACAGAAATGCGAAATATGTGCATGTACAACAAGTCCTCATGCATTAAACAGAAATAGCTTGTCAAAATAAAAACTTCTTAGTAGAGCTTTTCGCTTACTGAAAATACTTTTTCAAGTGCTCAGCGTTCCACGACCTCTTCACGTCTCGTCTATCTAGGTACGCCAGCTTGTAAGCTCCTGGTCCAATCGCACGTATCACCCTGTACGGGCCTTCCCACTTTGGGCCGAGCACGCCATGATTAGGGTCCTTAGTGTTTTGGTTCACCTTCCTAAGTACCCAATCCCCTGCTCGGAACTGCATTACGCGTACGTTCTTGTTGTAATAGCGCATGACCCTTTGCTGACATCGGGCCACTTTCTGCGAAGCCTCATCCATTTTCTCCTCCAATAGGTCCAGGCTCAAGCAAATCTGCTCATCATTTTGCTCCTCATTGAAGTATTCTGTCCGATGCGTTCCTACTCCAATTTTTACCGGGATCACCGCCTCATGACCAAAAGCTAAAGCAATGGGGTTTCCCCTGTGGCAGTTTTATGAGTTGTCCAGTAAGCCCACAATACTCCTGGTGGCTCGTCGACCCAAGCTCCCTTCTTCTCTCACAACCTGGTCTTTAGGAGTTTCTTTATCACCTTGTTGGCTGCTTCCACTTGCCTGTTTGCCTGGGGCTGTGCGGGGGTACAAAACTTCAGGTCCACCCCCAAGTTTTGGCAAAAATCCCTGAAGTTGCTGTTGTCAAACTGTCTTCCATTGTCCGTAATGATGGCATAGGGGATCCCATATCTACAGATGATATTCTTCCAAATAAAATCCGTCGTCTTTCTCTCCGTAATTTGGCTGAGGGGCCCCACTTCTACCCACTTGGTGAAGTAGTCTATTGCTACAATTGCATGTGTTGCCGCTCCACGGCCCTTAGGTAACGGACCAATCAGGTCGATTCCCCATTGGGCGAAAGGCCATGGGGATGTCATAGTGGTTAGCTTTTCTGGAGGTTGTGTAGGAATCTCTGAGAAGCTTTGGCAGATTTTACAATTTCTTGCCATCCTTTTCGCATCCTGGTGCATGGTTGGCCAGAAGTATCCCTGTCGGAGTGCCTTGAAGGCTAAAGTTCTCGCCCCCAAGTGATTGCCACATATTCCTTCGTGAATCTCCCTTAATACATAATCTGCCTCCTCGCTATCCAAACATCTCAAGAGGGGCAGGGTGAATCCTCGGCGGTAGAGCACCCCATCGAGTAGCGTGTACCTTGCTGCTCGGCATTTTAACTTCTTTGCTTGCCTCTTATCCTCCGGTAAGATGCCATCACGGATGTAAGAGGGAATCGGGTCCATCCAGGATTCCTCGGTGCTTATTCGCATTACCTCCACTTCCTCCCGTATGCTCGGCGAGGTCCTTACCTCCAGTGGAACTGACTTAGGTAATTTCGGGTCGGTTACTGCAGCCATTCTGGCCAACATATCAGCTCGGTAATTCTCATTCCGGGGTATCTGCTTTACCTCCACCTTTTTAAAAAGCCCAATTATCTGCTTTCCCTTCCTCAGATACAACCCCATCTTCTCTTCCCTTGCTTGGAACTGATCACTGAGCTGATTACAGACTAACTGGGAATCTGCTCGGATTTCTACTCTTTCGGCTCTTAGTTCGTGTGCAAGTCCGAGCCCGGTGATAAAGGCTTCATATTCAGCTTGGTTGTTCGTAAGCTGAAATTCAAACTTCACTACATACGTTAGTTCAGTCCTTTCTGAGCTTCGTATTACAATTCCTGCTCCGGACCCTTGTTCACTACACGACCCGTCAACCATTACCAGCCACACCCCTTCTGTTTCCTCCTGAACCTCTTCCCCTGACTCAGCACGGTCTACCACAAAATCGGCTAGAGCTTGGGCTTTGATTGCTCCTCGGGGCCTATAGGATATATCAAATTCACTCAGCTCCACGGACCATTTTACTAACCGACCAGAAGCGTTTGGTTTTTGCAACATCTGCCAAAGGGGCTGGTCAGTCATCACAACTATCGAGTGAGCCTGGAAATATGGTCGAAGTTTTCGTGCTGCCGTTACCAGAGCCAACGCCCATTTCTCCATTAGGGGATACCTGGTTTCTGCATCTACCAGGGCCTTGCTTGTGTAGTATACTGGGTGTTGCTTTCCTTCTTCCTCCTTGACTAACACCGAGCTGGTAACTCATTTGGATAACGCCAAGTACAAAAGCAACTGGTCATCCTTTCTCGGAGTTGACAGTAACGGGGCGTGGGCCAAGTATTCCTTCAGCTGTCCAAACGCCTCCTCGCATTCCGATGTCCACTCCATCTTTTTTCCTTTCTTTATGGTTTGGAAGAAAGGGTGGCACTTATCCGTGGCCCGCGAAATGAATCGGTTCAATGCTGCCAATTTCCCCGTAAGGCTCTGCACTTCTTTAACTGTTCGTGGGGACCTCATTTCTGTTACTGCCCGTATCTTTTCTGGATTGGCCTCGATCCCTCGGTGGCTCACTAGGAATCCCAAGAACTTACCTGAACTAACCCCGAACGCACATTTTTCTGGTTCAGCTTCATCTCGTACTTCCTTAGTAATTCAAAGGTTTCCTCCAAGTGCTTCACATGATCCCCCGATTCTTTGGACTTTGTGATCATATCATCCACATACACCTCCATAGTGTGACCGATCAATGGTTTGAAGATCTTGTTCACTAACCTCTGATAGGTAGCCCCTGTATTTTTTAGGCCGAAGGGCATTACCCTGTAACAAAACAAACCCATGTTAGTTATAAAGGCAGTATTATCCTCATCCTGCTCGTCCATGGGTATCTGGTTATATCCGGAGAATGCATCCATGAAGCTGAGCAAATTGTGACCCGCTGTGGAGTCCACCAATTGATCTATCTTTGGTAGGGGAAAACTGTCCTTCGGGCATGCCTTATTGAGGTCCGTGAAATCTACACACATTCTCCATTTCCCATTGGCCTTCTTCACCAATACTACATTGGAAATCCATTCCGGGTACCTGGCTTCCCTTATAAATCCTGCTTTCAACAGCTTTTCCACCTCGGCATTTATGGTTTCGCACCTCTCCTGGTTGAAGCACCTCCTTTTCTGCTTTACCAGCTTTGCTCCCTTCCTGATCGCCAGCTTATGGTAGGCTACCCTGCGATCAATTCCTGGCATATCCTCATGAGACCATGCAAATATGTCTGCATGAGACTGTAGACACTTCACCAGCTCGCCTTTAAGTGTCTCACCCAATCTTGACCCGATCTTTACCACTCTGCTCGGGTTGCCCGTACTAACACTGACCTCCTCCAGATCCTCAACAGGTTCCTGGCGACCCTTTTTAGAATCTCCTCGGTTATCTAGCGAGGTAACCTGTAGTGTCTCCTTGGCCGCTGTAGCATAGCAGCTCCTTGCCATTCTTTGGTCTCCCTTTACTACACCAACCACCCCGTTTATTCTGTACTTCAATGCCAAATAATGCGTGGACATAACGCATTGGTTTATCCTCATGAATGGTCTCCCCAGTATCATCTGGTAAGGGCTTCTTTCTTCTACCACAACAAAGTCCAGCATCATCGTTTTTTCAAACGACTTTGACCCCATAGTAATTGGGAGTTCAATGACCCCTAGGGGAGTTAACTGTCCCCCTCCAAATCCCTTCAGGGATGTATTCGTCTGTTCTAGCTTCAAATCGGATATTCCCATATCATCGAGGGTCGACTTAAACAAAATGTCAACCGAGCTTCCCGTGTCCACCAGTATCCGCCTCAATTCTGTACTGGCCACCGTCGCCTTAACCACCAGTGCATCCTCATGAGGATATAAAATACCTTCTTCGTCATCCTCTGTCCACATAATGGGAACTTGCTGCACTTTTGCCCTCTTGGCTGCTGGTAAATTGAAAAACACCTCTTTGCTAGTCATGGCATACCTCCTATAGTTCTTCCGCGCCCTGTTCGAATCTCCGGCCAATGTTGGCCCTCCTGCTATCACACGGATAATTGGCTGTTCACGTTCCAGACCCCTTTCAACTCCCTCCTCCCACGTGTACTGTGCTTCGATGATGGGGGACACTCCATCCACATATTCATCCAAGTACCGATTCCTCACCAGATCCTCCACCTGAATCTTTAGGTCACGACATTGGCTGATAGTGTGACTGTGAGTGTTGTGGAATTTGCAGAACCTGCTCCTATCGCGTCGGTGAGCAGATTTTGTTATGGGGGCCGGAGGGTATAGCAGGCCTCGTCCTTCGATCCTCTCATATAACTCCTCCATCGAGATTTTCAATGGAGTGTACTGTCTATATGCCGAGCTTTGATCAACCAGTTGAACCTCTCGGCTATTATGGATATCACCCCGAGCTGGTGTCATTGGTAGCTGATCTGGTCGTCCAGCCCTGGAGTTGGTTGTATGCAGTGCTCTGAGATTGTTGTGATAAGGGTGGGTGGCCATCTGTCTGTATTCTCGCTGCTGTTCCGGGAATGGGGGGCGCAGATGTTGAGCTCAGCTGTGTTGGAACTATTGTGGTCTCTGAGCTATGGGGTAGGGGCGGGACCGAGCTGATACTCTGCCCATTGCTGAGGATTCCCCAGCTCGCTTTCCCGATCCGCTCCCGTTCGGGCCTCTCCGTTCCTTTCGTCTCAGCTCTTCCAGTTGTTCACTTTTCAATCGTGCCGACTTCTCTTCCTCAATTTCTATATCTCGCCTCGCCTATTCATACCCCGCCGAGTAATTCTGCACTAGGGGGCTTCTTAGGTTGTACCACAGTTGGCCTATTCTCACACCTTCTTTTAATCCCCCTCAGCGCCTGCGGATGGTTAAAAGCTCTCAGGTCCAGCACGGCTCGATGGTACCATTTTACAAAATCTCGAAGGGATTCATTCTCTTCCTGTTTCATCCCCAGAAGCTCCATCATGTCATCCTCTGGGGCCACGGCTCCTCGAAACTGCTCGGCCAACTCTTGGTACATCTGCTCGTACCCTTTTATACTCCCCCGTGGCAGCTTGCGGTACCATTCCCGAGCCCGTCCTTCTAGTGTCAACGGGAACACTCTGCACCTCTGCGCTGGTGTCAACCCCTGCACACCCGTCATGTCGTTGAAACGTTCGATGTGTACCAGCGGATCGCTTCGCCCGGAATACTTAAGGTCGGGGAAGCGGAAATCTCTTGGGATTACTGTACCCATGATATCGATTGACAACGGAGATTCTTCATCTAGCATTATCCTCCAGCTCGGGGGCTTTTTCTTGCCCTGAATCTCCTCCATCACCTGCGCCAATCTGCGCACCTCTCCCTCCAGTTCTATCGCACGGTCAGGATCGCGTGCAGCTATCTAGTCTCGTTCCTGGTCGGTATTCTGTAACCACTGTCTGAGCTCTCCTTCTTCAACATTGGCTCCTCGGCCATCAACTTCCAGTACCCTTCCAGGGCGGGGTTGGTTCCTCTCTTTGCCTACGCACTCCCCTGTACCTTGACCAGTACTTCTATGGGGATGCACCCTATAAGGTTGGTCCACCGGTGGAGAGATCTCCTCGACTCTACGCCTCTGGAGGCTGGGTTCTGCCCCGACTTCTTCTCTCCCCATGGGGGTTTCGCGGTCCCTTCTCCGCTCCTCCCTCAGCTCACACAATACGGTCGTGAGAGTCTCCATTTGTTTTTCCATCCGCTCCAGTCGATCTTGCATCATCCTCTCTCGAGCTTCGCTCGCTATCTCCAGGAGGGTGATTGTCTCGACAGTTTCGTTGTCGTCCCTTACAGCATCCTTCCTTGACGAATCCATGTCCACCCGTTCGTTGCTTCTCCGGTCACTACCAACTTGGTGGTAGCTTTTTATTCACTCCCCACAGACGGCGCCAAAATGTTGATGCTGAAATCCGCTCGCCCTTTACCCGACCAGATCTTTTCACCAACGCTTATGTAGTAAATAACGTGAATATTGAGTTCCTCTTGCCTTAACGATTGCTATAGTCAATGGAATTGGAATTACTCTTTCTTCTTCCTCGAAACATGCGCTCACAAAAATGGATCAGAGACGCCGGTGGTTTTGCCGACGTAAACCCTCCGATGCCTAAATTAAACCAAGGTATTTACGGGAAAACAATATGATTAAGGATTAGAAAATTGCTTTGAATGGGCTCACAGTTTGTGGTAACAAGTAATCTGGTTGTAATTCGGCAGAGTTTTCTCTCTCTCTTCTTTTTTCTGTCCCTTTCTTCGTTGATTTCTTCTTCTTTTATAACCGCTGTCCCACGTTTCCATTTGCCCGTCATCTCCCCTTATTTCGGGTAGTGGCAACTCCTCATGGGACTCTAACTGCTATGTTGCGGGTAAACGCGGGACATCGCATCTCTCTCAACGGTTCTGGGCATAACGCAACTATCGCGATTTCGTGAGATCATGTTCCCGAACTTTGGGAAATGGGTATCTGCTCGGTATATGTCTCTGGTCGGTACATTCCTCTGGCTGACACTCATCTCTGGTCGGCCTTAGTGTACAGTGTTCTGCTCGTATCACTTGACCGAGGTGATTCATGCCGGGGTGAGAAAGATGACATGGCCGAGCTGGTGCTCTTATTTACTTAACAGTTGCTGTATAGAATAAGGCGAAAAGATTTTAATCCTTGAGTACATGCCTAACAAAAGCTTGGATATTTTCCTTTTTAGTATGTGATTTATCATTCACAAGATTAAATATTTTCACTACTTTGCAATGCTATGTTAAATTTATCATCAACATTCTTTTTAACTTTATCGTTTATGTTGATCAGTATTCATTTTGGTATTGCAACATATCCAACTAAAAAGCGCCTGTTAGATTGGCAAGTACGTGCTAGAATCATCGAAGGAATAGCTCAAGGACTATTATATCTTCATTAGTATTCTAGATTAAGAATTATTCACAGAGATCCGAAGGCAAGTAATATCCTCTTAGATAGTTACATGAATCCCAAAATCTAAGACTTTGGCATGGCAAGAATGTTTGGTGGTGAGGAGTTGCAGGGAAATACTAAACGGATAGTTAGAACTTAGTAAGTAAATTTCCATTCCTAAAAATTGTTGCTTGCTTATCTAGTTCTTGAACTCCTTTAAT
Source organism: Citrus australasica (assembly GCA_029618585.1). Lineage (NCBI taxonomy): Eukaryota > Viridiplantae > Streptophyta > Magnoliopsida > Sapindales > Rutaceae > Citrus > Citrus australasica. Next base: position 20,997,704 of record JARCIV010000001.1, read on the forward strand.
ATTTATTGAAATGATGGAATTTCAGTGGTTATATGCCACCTGAGTATGCTCTAGGAGGCTTTTTCTCTATCAAATCAGATGTGTTTAGCTTTGGAGTATTGATGTTGGAAATATTGAGTGGCAAGAAGAGCACGACTGTCTACAATATCGGTTCTTTTAACCTTCTTGGTCATGTAAATGATAAATTGTTTCGGTTTCGCATGATTTTCCATGAATGAATTACATAAGTTAAGAATTACTTCTGTCAATTAAACAAAAATGTGTTCAATATTGATCCAAAACATTTCTTTACAGGCTTGGGATCTTTGGAAAGATGACAGAGTTCATGAACTTATCGATCCAGTAATAACGCAAGATGAAATATCATTATCAATGCTGATGAGATATGTTAATGTTGCTCTTCTATGTGTTCAAGAGACTGCAGCAGATAGACCAACTATGTCAGATGTTGTCTCGATGATTAGCAATGAGCATCTTAATTTATGTTCTCCCAAGAAACCTGCTTTTGTGAGAAGTAAAAATGTGAAGAATTCATCTCATTCCAATAGTGGAACATCTGAATTTTGTTCAGTGAATGATAAAACAGTTTCACTAATCAATCCTCGATAGACATCAATGCTCTAGATCTGTATAATGCAATGTACTTTGAATGTTTGTAGTTGAATTGTTGATTCTAAATTGGGCGCATTGGTTAATGGCAATGGCACATCATATCAGAAGTATCTAATTAATTTTGAAGCCTAATTGCCCTATTCTTTCATGGGCTTTTGACGCCCAATAGTCTAGTCTTCAGCACAATTTACAATCATTCATTGTTCTATATCAGGTGAGAGAAACATGTATTTTTTCTGTTTTGTTATACATAGAGATTTGTGGCAGTTGCAGTGCATTTGCGCAAAACAGATTTCCTAATGTAAGTTTTAAACAGAGCAGTAATATTGAGATAAAAAAAATTATTGAATTTGATGTATTGTTTAACAATCAATTTTAAAGTTTCGATTGTACGGAGACCTGATGATGCAAATGGGGAGTGGAAGCGGATTGAAAGGATGAATGAAATGCTAAATATGATTTTAGAAACGGTTCAACCCAATGCAATTAGGCTACACTCTAATAAAGCGTGGTTAAATCTCATTTGGATCCAAACGATATTACAAGAGAGATTTCGATAGATAATTCTAAAAGAGAACTATAAAAGAGGAACTTTATTAATCAAAAGTTCTACTAGAAATAATAACAAGACTTCTAGGGTAAACCTGGTTTCCTAAATTAACTCAAATAGGGAAAATAAAATACAATTATATTGAAAATAAAAATATTTAAACACATAGTTGATGAGAGGCTAATTTCTATTGAAAATAACAACAAAAAGACAAAAATAATAAATAGTATAAATGAACACTAGATATCATTTTAGAAACGCCCGAGCCAACATAATTATATTACACTCTAATTAAACTACGATTAGATCTCGTTCTAATCCAAACGGCTCATTGAGACTTTGATATCACTTTATGAAAAGATTAGATAACACTGTAATTCTACGATAACAATGACAAGATTCCTATTTGTCGTAGGATAAACCTACTTCCGAAGTTAACTCAAATAAGAAAAATAATAAATCACAATTATACTAGAATTATTAAACATACCTAATAAGATGCTACTCGAAGTGGAAAATAACAAAAAAAAGAGACTAAAATAAGAAAAGCCTAAAATCTCCTAAAACTTCCTACCTCAATTGTTATAGGGAAGAATAGGAATTGAAGAAGAAACAAGAAATAATAATAATAATTAAAAGAACATGCGTCACCCAAAATGTCCATTGTACTGGGCGATGGGTCCGCGTCCATTTCAATAGTGGATTTTGTTATTTTTAAAAATTAAATTAGTGAAAACATAATTTTAAATTTTTGTTTGTTAGTTTAGTGATTGTTGTATGTTATGATTATGTGCCATGCATAATGATTTGATTAACAACCTTGTTGTTTATTGGACTACTTTTGTATAAATGATGTAGTATATTTAAAAATTTCATTTCGCTACACCGTTTCTTAAATTGGTGCTGGTTATTAAGACGAATGTGATATTGAGCTCGTCCAATGGTTTTTATTTATAAGAACTTATTGTAGGAGGGTATTGAGAAATATTTTCTCTCGTTTTTTGATAACTTTTCTGTGCCATACACATCAGACATGTTTTCTAGCATATGCCCAAAGTATTGATGGAGAAAAATTTATATAAGGCTTTATGTTGAGCTGGTGGGATGGTCTAGTAGAGCTCAGATTTCAAAATGAAACACACCAATTTTGAGACAAAAAAAACATGAAGGTTGGGGAGATGGGGGAAAAATCTATACTTTAACTGCTAGGAGTAAGGTTGCCTATTTGCCTTAGATCTTTACAAAAAGGAATACTGTGATCTAAAATTTGTAATTTCTGTAAATTGTTTTATTGCTGCTGGAAATGAAGCCACCATCGAGAACATGATAAATGAACAAGAATCAGATGACAACTTGGGAGGGATTTGTGACAAGAGGAAATGATGTGAGATGAGCTCAGACCTGAGAGATGAAGAGAATTTGGGCCCGATTGATTTTAGTCTAGTCCTCTCCAATTACCTGACAAACGCGGTGTTTGTGGTTCCAAACTGGCCATTTTTTTCAAGTTTCTTTTCCCGAATCCCCACTCCCTTTACTTGAGACTGTCTTTATGAACATTTCTTTCCCTCTACCTCGTAGCATTACCTATTTCAAGGTCTCAAATTAGTGATTTCGAAGTGAAAGATTATTTGTTGTTGTAAGTAGTCAAAAAGTTATTAGCTCTAAATTGAATTTGGCGGCTTATTCTTCTCCATTTATTATTATTATCAGCATAATCATTGGTTCTTTTTAAAGGATAGGAGCAATGCTGGACAATAAACCCACCCTAATTCTGAATTATGTTGTGCTGGCCCCCAAATTGAAAAATGATGCAGGACAAGAAGTGATCTTTGAGTTTTTTTCCCCACCCTTTTTTCCTCTCTTAGTTAGATGTGCCTTATTCAAGTACAGAATAAACAGTACTTGCTAGGATAAGAAATAATAGGGTATAAAGATTGTAATCCCGAAGAGAGTTAGGGACACTTGGTAAATCTTTTTTTTTTTTAAATCACTTCGGGTAAAATTATTTCATCCTAGAGCAGATTTTAAAAGATAAGAAACGAATAGTTTTTTGAAATCTGATTCTAAGAATCAGTTTTAAACTTAATTTCATTTCATATATATCCTCACATATACCATAATATCTAAAATAAATGTTAAATTATTCTTATTTGATTAGGAAATTGAATTATAAAATTTAGGGAGATTATTAGGTTATTACTATTTCCAATTATATATTGAGATAACAATATAAAAATTAAAAGTAATAAAATAAAAATTTGTTATAGTTATCTATTGTTATATATTCAAAATATAAAAATTTTATATATACATGTTTATAAATGTATAAATATATTATATTCAACGTTATGCCTATATTTAGTTGTTTATATTTTTACAACTGTTCAATTGTAAGATTTACCAAACACATAATATTGTTTTTAAAACTATTAGCAATTTTAAAAATAAATTAAAACATTTATTTTGAAACTATTGTTTTTAAAACTATTCATAACCGATTATTTTTACAGCATAACCAAAAGTAATTATTTTGAAAGCAAAATCATTAGTAAATTGACCTAAATTAATTTTCTTATTCAATAGAATCATTTCTTTTATATTTTCCTTACATTGGTCTAAATCTCACTTAATAGAGTTGCTTTGGTTGTTATCTATTTTTGTCGTAAGACGGTTTTATCAATCTATTAATTTGGGCAAACGTCTTCAAGAATAATGACAAGTATATTATTGCTCCATTTGTCATGATCCAACAAGATATTGTCCGTTTTGAGCTTTAACAAAGCCCGCACGAGTTTATTCCCGGGACGCCCATACACTCCAAAACACGTCTTGTCAATTAAGGTGTGGATTACCCCTTATAAACCCAGCACCTCTCCCGTGCTTTGCCGATGTGGAATTCGTCTAGGGTGTTATACTTTTATCTGTCAATTTTAATCATCCTTTCACTACTAGAAAAATGGTCTTTACTGACTTTAGAATAGTGTCAGAAATTACTTTCACTGACACTTGTTAATTATGTCAGTAATCTCGGAGTCAGAAAAATAATGACACTTGTAAGTAGTGTCAGTGATTACTATTACTTCAGTATCACCAATATTATGATACTATAGTGTTAGTAGTTATTGATATTTTATTAGTGTCTATGATTATTGTTACTGTGGTATCACTAGTTAATTTATTTTAAAAAAATAAAAAATTAAATTTGATCATTGCCTACTGATTTATTGGTAAAATTAAAAGGCACCACAAAATAACAAAAAGAAATTGATTTATATCACAAAATCTTTCATTTCACATTTAAATATTAGTAGTATATATTACAAATTCCAAAACTTCAATAACAAAAATATGAGATATTCTACACTCATAACTAAATAATCCAAATTCAATACATAACAATTTCTACCATCCAATCAAATGCCTGCTACTTGTGGCTAAATTTAATAAATCTAGAAGCTAAATTGAGAAGGATGACTGTCTTTCACTCTTTGAATATGAGTAGTATAATTGCGTTATCACACCAGCAGCTTCTCCATTCAATAGACTGTATGGGTTAGGCTATGAGTGATGTTGAGGAATAAACACTTCAAACATATTGATCAAATCTGCATATGAATACATGAAAAAGAAAAAGAAAATTAGCTGCCAATATCCAGCCATTAGAGAAACAACAATTAACAGAAATAAAATTATTTCATTCGAAAGAAAAAAATACTCATAAGCTATTTATCTTCTTAAAGTTATTTCAGCACAAGCATGTTACTCTATCTACATATACCAAATGATTTTTGTGCATAGTTAAAAGCTATCACAAATGTTCTATTATAAATAAATCACCACTCATTTCCTCAATTTATTCATTCTAAAAACTTATTTAACAAGGCAAAAAATAAGTCCTCAAACTGCAGTTTCCTTAAACTGGGCATAAAATAACTATGAATCTCCATATTTATATTAGGCATAATAAAGTTTGGACATAAAATATTTCAATAATTTGAGCGTTCGATCCAAAATTATTACTACTAAAAGAAATAATATTTGCAAACTTAGTTAAACCTTTATAAAATGAGTATGAGATTTATTATACTACTTTAAATCTATTCATGTGGACCATCTAAAGAATATCACCCTAAATTGTAATTAAGGATTCATTAATTTTGCCTAATTATAAAACTTTAAGAAGATAAAAAAAAAGTAGAATAAAAATATAATTATTACATATTTCCACTCACAAGTAATGTTGCTTTAACTTGATTGACATCATAACCCAAAATCACTTTAAACATTTTTCCTAAACCTAGAAAGGGAAAAAAAAACTTCAAAATATAATTATTATATATTAAGACATGCATGTATAACATAACCATTTATTGGAATATTCATGGAATAATCCACAGTTCTTAAAATTAATATGCTACACTAAGTATATATTTGATACAGTAAATTAATTTTCAAACTATTACTCATATGCTCATCATCCAAAATCATTTCTTGGAAGCCTTCAAAGTCTTAAACTAGGATGTCAAACTCAAACCAACACAAAACAAGAATGTCAAACTCAAATCAATCGCAAACCATAGAAATTAATAATCGGGCTAATATTTAAGTTAAATTAGTTCAATTAAAAAGAATAGCTAACAAGCTCCTAGCTTTCTGGAACCACCTGGCTGGTCCTAAAACCATTCATTTTTGGGCTCCAACATTCAAATGGGGCATCATCATAGCAAACGTTGCAGACTTTTCAAACTACAATGTGAAAAACTGGAACCTTTTTAGTGTCAATTTTGCAATGGCTAGGACGGGCTTGTATAAACTATCACGCAAAATCAAGCAAAATTAAAATGAATATGATTACCTTAAATAAAAAAGAAAAAAAGGAAAAAGGAAAAGACTAACCTTTAAGAATAGTCCCAAATATAATGAAAAAGATTTATGCCTTTGGTACTTTCTTCTCCCATTGCAATTCGCAGTGTTGACACATTTTTTTCCTGAAAAGTACTACAAGTTAGTAGATTTATCACTAATCAGATTTAATAGGAAACATTAACAGCTTGAATTTAAGATTTTCTTTAATTCAATTTGGATTGCTATGAAACTTACAAAACATAATTAGACATGTCAATGCACCACAAATAAAATTTCCAAGTCATTTGGACAACCCTACATTTGCTTCTCACATGATAAAACTATATAAGTTAAAATTGCATATGAAACTGTAAAAGTAGCAACAGGTGTTTGAATATTTATTAAATTTAAAATACTAAATATATCAGAATGATACTTTCCAGATTTTAAGTGGACATATAAGTCAACAACATATTAAAATTTGAGGCTATTCCGATATCATTAGGATAGTGTTTGATAGGATCAAAGATTAATGAACAGTTCTGTCAAAAGAAGTTACTGCAGAGGCAGCAGAGTTTGAAAAATCATTAAAAATTAATTACAAGTTCAATCAAAATAAAATTTTCCAGATTCGAAGTATGCAAATGGAAGTGTAGTTTATCTTAATTTCAGCTTATTCTAACTCTGTTAGACTATACGTTTGCAATATCAAACATGGTACATATGTAATTTCTAATAAAATTGGACAACAACCAACCATATTGAGAAATCCATTCAAAATAAAAAATAAACCCAATTCATTCCAAAATTTCCAGAATTAAAATGTTCTCATTTAAACTTAGTTTAATCAAACTTTCAAATCAATTGAAAGTCATTTAGTCAAGTTTGGAAACAACCAAGTTCACAACAATAGTCTATCAATCCTCAAATTTTCAGCATAATTTCGTAAACTATTAATTAATCTTTCACCTCAAAATCAAGTGTCCAGCAACTCGAATATCATCAATTCCCATATAATAATTTGAACTTCTACCGCCAAATGTGCTGATTAATCAAAAAACTGAAATCAAGATGAAGTACTAAATTGAGTAGAAGAATGATGTAAGAACCGAGAACGAAAAGGCTAGGGGTACTACCACCCAATATTCACATGGTAGCTAAGTATCAGAATTTAGCCAAATATATAATGATTATCTTGAAATCAACTAATCAATTCACAGCTCTTCCACAATGGGAAAAAAATAGTACTCACCCAAAAAATCAACAATCGTATGGACAATACTCACCCATAATTTTATATTTATCAAGTCTAGAGTAAGTAAGATCGTAAGCTTATGCAATTCAATAAAGTAATATAAAAATTATTATTTATTAATGGCGAAAGGATATACTGTAGTAACTATCTTACTCATCAATAATACCCTTTAATTTGTTCACCATTACAATCGCAACTCAAGAGGCACCGTCCGTTATTGAAACCACAAGCATAGAGGCCAAGTTCAAGGGAACAGAAGCATTGGATGTTTTTTGAAAGCCGGTGGTGTAATGAAGGCAGCGCCACATTTTTCAGCCATTGATTTGAAGTCGACAATCTAGATTTTCCTTGCCACAAATGAGAAACCCTAAAATTAGTTGAATATAATTATATTGAATTTTAATCAAAATTAAAAGGGAAAAAGAGAAATTACTGAACGTCAATAGATCTTGACTTTCTGTTGGAACTTGCTAAAGAGTCACTACTAGAAAAATGGGCTTTACTGACACCAATTTATTGTCAGTAATGACTTTTACTGACACTTATTAATTGTGTCAATAATGCTCAAGCCAGAACACACTGACACTAATCTTTGGTGTCAGTGATTTTTGTGTCAGTAATTTATTTCACTACAGTATCACTAAAATAATGACACGATAATATTAGTATTTAATGATACTATTTACACGTCAGTGATTTATGTGACTATAGTATCAGAAACTGACTCGATAATATAAAAAATTCTTATTGTTATTTTAAATATGTAGTGTCAGTATTTAATAATGTTATGTTGCTTTTGGTTAATAATATATTTTTATTTTAATTATATTTTTCGTGTTTGTTATACAACCAAAAGAAAACTCAAAATATATTTATTATTAAATATCTTGCAACACAACTCATGTAACAAACATCTCAAATACATCACTTAAATTCAAACAATTCAACTACATCACTATACGTAAAAGACTTAACATAAGTATCAAATTAAATTTTCAACAATCTCTAAACAACAAGTGCTAACTACTACTCAATTAAGTTTCCAACCCAAAAGAAAAAAAAATAGCACAAGGTCACTCAATATCCATCCACAGCTTCATTTTTTTCCCACCTACAAGTGCATAAAATCAATTAGTATACTGCGAAAAATAAATCTTAGTTATTTTGAAGCAAAAATACTCATAAATTACTTCAACATGGAAGAGTAGGATTAAACAACCTTCCTATAGTTTGCCCACTGTATTATTACTATATTATTGGATGTTCTCAATTAAACATATGAATAATATATATATAAGGTAGTTAATAGAGAAACTTCTCTGTAGTATTTTCATACCTATGCCAAAACAGAGAAGAGAAAGAAATGGTGTCTGACCTCGGAGTAAAGGAACCGCTATGGTAAAGGAACGAACATGGAAGAAAAAAAAACTTGTGCAAACGGAGCCAGTAGCATTTTGCAAGAATTAAAGATTTTGGGTGAAATTCTCTCTTATAAACACTTATTTGTATTGGGAGCATGCATACTTCTGAGTATGATATAACCATACATTGAGCATGCATACTCCTAGCTTTCTGGAACCACCCGGCTGGTCCTAAAACCATTCATTTTTGGGCTCCAACATTCAAATGGGGCATCAATATAGCAAACATTGCAGACTTTTCAAACTACAATATGAAAAACTGGAACCTTTTTAGTGTCAATTTTGCAATGGCTAGGATGGGCTTGTATCAACTATCACGCAAAATCAAGCAAAATTAAAATGAATATGATTACCTTAAATAAAAAAGAAAAAAAGGAAAAATAAAAAGACTAACCTTTAAGAATAGTCCCAAATATAATGAAAAAAGATTTATGCCTTTGGTACTTTCTTCTCCCATTGCAATTCATAGTGTTGACACATTTTTTTTCCTGAAAAGTACTGCAAGTTAGTAGATTTATCACTAATCGGATTTAATAGGAAACATTGACAGCTTGAATTTAAGATTTTCTTTAATTCAATTTGGAATGCTATGAAACTTACAAAACATAATTAGACATGTCAATGCACCACAAATAAAATTTCCAAGTCATTTGGACAACTCTACATTTGCTTCTCACATGATAAAACTATATAAGTTAAAATTGCATATGAAACTGTAAAAGTAGCAGCAGGTGTTTGAATATTTATTAAATTTAAAATACTAAATATATCATAATGATACTTTCCAGATTTTAAGTAGACATATAAGTCAACAACATATTAAAATTTGAGGCTATTCTGATATCATTAGGCTAGTGTTTGATAGGATCAAAGATTAATGAACAGTTCTGTCAAAAGAAGTTGCTGCAGAGGCAGCAGAGTTTGAAAAATCATTAAAAATAAATTACAAGTTCAATCAAAATAAAATTTTCCAGATTCGAAGTATGCAAATAGAAGTGTAGTTTATCCGAATTTCAACTTATTCCAACTCTGTTAGGCTATACGTTTGCAATATCAAACATGGTACATATGTAATTTCTAATAAAATTGGACAACAACCAACCATATTGAGAAATCCATTCAAAATCAAATATAAACCCAATTCATCCCAAAATTTCCAGAACTAAAATGTTCTCATTTAAACTTAGTTTAATCAAACTTTCAAATCAATTGAAAGTCATTAGGCTAGTGTTTGATAGGATCAAAGATTAATGAACAGTTCTGTCAAAAGAAGTTGCTGCAGAGGCAGCAGAGTTTGAAAAATCATTAAAAATAAATTACAAGTTCAATCAAAATAAAATTTTCCAGATTCGAAGTATGCAAATAGAAGTGTCGTTTATCCGAATTTCAACTTATTCCAACTCTGTTAGGCTATACGTTTGCAATATCAAACATGGTACATATGTAATTTCTAATAAAATTGGACAACAACCAACCATATTGAGAAATCCATTCAAAATCAAATATAAACCCAATTCATCCCAAAATTTCCAGAACTAAAATGCTCTCATTTAAACTTAGTTTAATCAAACTTTCAAATCAATTGAAAGTCATTTAGTCAAGTTCGGAAACAACCAAGTTCACAACAACAGTCTATCAATCCTCAAATTTTCAGCATAATTTCGTAAACTATTAATTAATCTTTCACCTGAGAATCAAGTGTCCAGCAACTCGAATATCATCAATACCCATATAATAATTTGAACTTCTACCGCCAAATGTGCTGCTTAATCAAAAAACTGAAATCAAGATGAAGTACTGAATTGAGTAGAAGAATGATGTAAGAACCGAGAACGAAAAGGTTGGGGGTACTACCACCCAATATTCACATGGTAGCTAAGTATCAGAATTTAGCCAAATATATAATGATTATCTTGAGATCAACTAACAAATTCACAGCTCTTCCACAATGGGAAAAAATAGTACTCACCTAAAAAATCAACAATTGTATGGACAATACTCACCCATAATTTTATATTTATCAAGTCTAGAGTAAGTAAGATCGTAAGCTTATTCAATTCAATAAAGTAATAAAAAAATAATTATTTATTAATGGCGAAAGGATATACTGCAGTAACTATCTTACCCATCAATAGTACCCTTTAATTTGTTCACCATTACAATCGCAACTCAAGAGGCACCGTCCGTTCTTGAAACCACAAGCATAGAGGCCAAGTTCAAGAGAACAGAAGCATCAAATGTTTTTTGAAAGCTGGTGGTGTAATGAAGGCGGCTCCACATTTTTCAGCCATTGATTTGAAGTCGACAATCTAGATTTTCCTTGCCACAAATGAGAAACCCTAAAATTAGTTGAATATAATTAAATTGAATTTTAATCAAAATTAAAAGAGGAAAAGAGAAATTACCGAACGTTAATAGATCTTGACTTTCTGTTGGAACCTTCTAAAGAGTACGTCTTAGTTAAGGATCTGTACCACGTTCCCCTTTCATCTCCTTCACTTTCTTACCCTAAGGTCTTATCAACCTCTTAGTAAGGAAGATCTGGTTAGGACCCAGACGCCCACCCCTGGAATCTGAGCTGGATTTCGTCAATGAGCAGCAAGGCTGGCTAATCATACGCAGCAGGCTCGAAGACCCTCGAATTTGGAAGGCACGTGAGTCCGAACGCTATGTTGAATGTGCTGACACGCCGGAGTTGGCTGCTGGCACAACAGGGTGGTGCCTTATCGCACCGCAGGCGAAGTTCAAGCTCTGGGTCGCATTTGCCAGCGGAGTAGGAGGAGAAGGCTGGTGGGTAGAAATTTGTGGTTGTTCGTTAGGGTTTCGTGACTGTTCATCTTTCTGCTCTGATATGTCGTCGTCTCAGGATGAAGCGTAGTCCACCAAAGATATCTCTCTGTCTCTTCATCCAATCTCATCAAAAATTAGTTGGCGTGGTAGCTTACAAAATGACACTAGAGAAGTTTTGTTTTCTCTCAATTTTAATTTTCAGAGACTTCATGAGAGAGGCGGCGTTAGAAGTTTGGAGAAGTTTAGGTTTAGGTTTAGATTGCAATGGATTTATTTTATATTTTTAAGACTTTAATAATTAAACAAATAAAAATTTTTAGGCTCAGCGGTTTTGCTATTGAAAGTAAAAGTTTGAAGTTTAGAAATCTTGGGTTCGAGTTGAGGCGAAAACAAAAATAAAATGATAATTTTTTGCTATTGATACCTTAGCGTCAATGATTTCTGATATTTAATATACTGACACTATAATATCAGTGATTTATGATACTTGTTTGTTAAAAGCGGAAAATGGTGCATATGTACACAATTACTGACATTTTTTACAAAGTGTCAGTAGCTAAGTGTCAGTAAAAGTCATTTTTCTAGTAGTGAGTACTTCTTAGTTAAGGATTTGTACCACATTCCCCTTTCATCTCCTTCACTTTCTTACCCTAAGGTCTTATCATCCTCTTAGTAAGGAAGATCTGGTTAGGACCCAGACGCCCACCCCCGGAATCCAAACTGGATTTCATCAATGAGCCGCAAGGCTGGCTAATCATACGCATCAGGCTCGAAGACCCCTGGTTCTGGAAGGCACATGAGTCCGAACGCTGTGTTGAATGTGCTGACACGCCGGAGTTGGCTACTGGCACAACAGGGTGGTGCCTTACCGCACCGCAGGCGAAGTTCAAGCTCCAGGTCAGATTTGCCAGCGGAGTAGGAGGAGAAGGCTAGTGGTAGAAATTTGTGGTTGTTCGTTAGGGTTTCGTGACTGTTCATCTTTCTGCTCTGATATGTCGTCGTCTCAGGATGAAGCGTAGTCCACCAAAGATATCTCTCTCTGTCTCTTCATCCAATCTCATCAAAAATTAGTTGGCGTGGTAGCTTACAAAATGACACTAGAGAAGTTTTCTCTCAATTTTAATTTTCAGAGACTTCATGAGAGAGGCGGCGTTAGAAGTTTGGAGAAGTTTAGGTTTAAGTTTAGATTGCAATGGATATATTTTATATTTTTAAGACTTTAATAATTAAACAAATAAAAATTTTTAGGCTCGGCGGTTTTGCTATTGAAAGTAAAAGTTTGAAGTTCAGAGAGCGTGGGTTCAAGTTGAGGCGAAAACAAAAATAAAATGATAATTTTTTGCTATTGATACATTAGCGTCAATGATTTCTGATGTTTAATATACTGACACTATAATATCAGTGATCTATGATACTTATTTGTTAAACACGAAAAATGGCCCAAATACATAAAATTACTGATATTTTTTAATAAAATAACGCAAGGCAAGTATCAATAAAGACTATTTTTCTAATAGTGTTTGGAAATGATTGAAGCCTCCAACTAAAGCAAGATATCCATCACTTTAAATAATTAATGATGCAGCGACATTAATCTTCTAGTAAGTCAGAGTCATAGCTGAAAACTACTTCAATTTGGAAATTATTGATCAAGGACCCCAGCCAAGTGTCATGGTTGGCAAAGAGCATGTCGCAGGGGTAACGAAAATCCATCGCCCAAGCTTCAATAGGCTCAATCCGAGCTTCCGGTAAAATTAAAAAAAAAAGACTTCTATTTTTTAGAGTTATTAGTAAATTATTATCTAGTATTTATAGAATTTTATATTGGCAGAAAGATATTAAAGGGAATACAAATATTTAGACTTTTAAGATAATTTTACATATTCTCAATTTTGCATAGATACATGTACTAGTTTTTTGAAATTATGTTTATTTCTTTTATCCTTATCCGTATAATGAATATGACAAGCTCTACTTTTTTAACTATTAGTGTAGTATATACTTTATCTCTGTATTACTTATACTAAAGATAACTAAGTTAAAGAAATAATTTTATAATTACATTTTTTTAAGTTATAACCTCAGTAATAAAATTAATTTGGTCTTATAATTATAGAGAAGTTTTAGTGCAATAGGTGCTTTAAATCAATTTTTATTAGCTTAGACTTAAATATTAAATTTGTTTATTTTTTTGGGAAGAATTGTAAGATAAGCCCTCAGAAGGCTGCATCAACGTCCTGAAATTAATATTGAAATGGATTGCAAGCTTGGGGGCCATTATCAGGAATGCTGATGGGGAGATTATGTCAGCAACCAGGGACGTAGCCAGCATAGGATCAGGTGGGGCACATGCCCCACCTGGGTTTTAAAAATTTTTTTGATGATTATCTTAAAAAAAAAAAATTTATGCATTATTTATAAAAATGCCCCAGGTCAATTGTAAAAATTTGAAAGTGCCACATATAATTTTAAAAAATTTCATATTACCCCTAACTTAAATGTATAAATCTAAATAATTTGATCAGTTATTATAATTTCATAAAAGTTAACAAAGACAAAAAAAAAACGTCTTTTATCAAATAAAATTTATTAAACAATTAATTAAAGTAAGTGACTTTACTCTTTCTTTCTTTTGTCTGGTGGGTTTCTTCGTCTCATCTCTTTCTTTCGTCTGTGGTGGGTGGAGGCGTGGAGCTAGGTTGCAGTGCTCATCAATTGTCATCGTGAATTTCTTCTCACTTTCTTCATTTGCGTCGCTTGATGTTTTAAAATTGTAAGTTTATTAATACCAAGTTTTTATTATTTCATTGTTTTTTACATTATAAAATTGCTAATTTTATTATATATTCATGTTTGATTTTTGTGTTATCATATATGAATATTTTTGCTATTATTAAAAGATTTAAGAATAAATTAATTTATTAAGATTAATACACTATATAATGAAATTTTAATGAAGACCCATAATCTTTTGTCTAGTTCTGTAACTGTAATTTTCATGTATATTTTTTTATGAAGAAATTTTTCTTTGAATGATAAATATCATACTTATTCGATGAATATATTTCTTTGAACAGCCATGGATAAATATTTAAGAAAGAATTCAACAACCTCATTAGGAAAAATGAGTGGCAATTCAAAAGAAAAAGTTGGTCTTAATTTGCATGATCTTCCAAAGGATCCTGATTTACGAACAGTAATTTCAAAGTTAGATCCTAATATTCAAGATGAAGTTCGGAGAGCTTATTTGCAAATGGGTCCTTTTCAACCTCAAAGCCATGATTTTCCTACTAGGTTGTTAGGAGAAAAATCACGACGATTTGTCCGGAGTTGGTTTGATAATTATCCTGATTGGTTAGAATATAGTATAGTAAAGGATGCAGCTTTTTGTCTTTATTGTTATGTTTTCAGAGAAGAAAGTGGTAGTCAAGGGGCTGGTCCATGCTTTACTGGTGAAGGGTTTAGAAATTGGAAGAAAAAAGAAATGTTGAGACAACATGTTGGTGGCGTAAATAGTGCTCATAATATAGCTAGGCGTCGTTGTGAATCATTGATGGATCAAAAGGCACATGTTGCTACATTTTTCTTTAACCATTCTAAAAAAATTAAAAGGGAGTACCGACTTTGTTTAACTGCTGTAATTGACTGCATTCAGTTTCTTTTGAGACAAGGCCTTGCATTTCGTGGTAATAATGAATCTCAAAGCTCAGATAATAGAGGAAACTTTCTTGAGCTTTTACAATTTCTTGCTGATCACAATGAGTAAATTAAAGGTGTTATTTTCAACAATGCTCCAGGAAATCTCCAAATGACATCCCCTGATATTCAAAAAAAAAATTGTAAGTGTGTTCAGCTGAAACTTCTAGAGCTATCATTAAAGAAATTGGTGACTCTTTATTTTCTGTTATGATTGATGAATCTCGTGACATATCCACAAAAGAGCAAATGGCAGTTGTGTTGCGTTATGTGGATAAAAGAGGACATGTGGTTGAGCGTTTTATTGGTATTGAACATGTTATTGATACTAAAGCTGTCTCTCTCAAAGCATCACTCGACATAGTATTTGCTAGACATGGATTAAGCATGTCTAGGTTGCGTGGGCAAGGATATGATGGTGCTAGTAACATGCAAGGGGGACTTAATGGTTTGAAAACACTCATTCTAAAAGAAAATGAATCAGCTTATTACATTCATTGTTTTGCCCATCAATTACAGTTGGCCCTTGTTTCTGTGGCAAAAAAGCACCAAGAAGTTAATGATCTGTTCAGTTTAGTTGCCAAAGTTATTAACATTGTTGCAGCCTCGTCTAAACGATATGATATCCTTAAAGAGAAGCATGCTGTTGCAGTTATTGAAGCACTTAAAATGGGCGAGCTTAAAAGCGGACAAGGCATGAATTAAGAGATTACTTTAAAGCGTTCTGGCGATACACGGTGGAGCTCACATTACGGTACATTAATAAGCATTATTACCATGTTCTCATCCATAATTGATGTGCTTGAGATTATTGCAAATGATGCATCCAATTCTGAGCAAAGATTTGAAGCAAATTCAACCTTGAAGTTCATGCAAACATTTGATTTTGTGTTTACTTTATACTTGATGAAAAATATTCTTGGTTTTGCAAATGAATTGTCACAAGCATTGCAAAGGAAAGATCAAGATATTGTGAATTCCATGAAATTAGTTAGCATTTGCAAACTGGGTCTACAGAGGATGAGAGAACATGGATGGAATTCTTTGCTTATTCAAGTTTCTTCATTTTGTGAGAAACATTTTATTAGTGTTCCTGTCATGGAAAATATGTTTTTAACACCTGGAAGATCAAGGCGTAGAGCACAAGAGATTACAAATATGCATCATTATCGCATTGACCTATTTTGTGCTATTTTGGATATGCAACTTCAAGAGTTAAACAGTCGTTTTAATGAGGTAAACACTGAATTACTTCTTTGCTTGGCTTGTTTAAGTCCAAAAGATTCATTTGCAGCTTTCAATAAAGAAAAGTTACTGCGTCTTGCTCAACTTTATCCAAAAGATTTTTCTCAAGTTGATCTCATGGTACTAGATACTCAACTTGATGTTTACATAATGGATATGCAGTCTAGTGTTGAGTTTTCAGAATTAAATGGGATTGGTGATCTTGCACAGAAAATGGTTGAGACTAACAAGCACAAGGTGTTTTCATTGGTCTATTTATTACTCACATTAGCATTACTTTTACCAGTTGCCACTGCCACTATTGAAAGAGTTTTTTCAGCAATGAATTATGTGAAGAATCGATTACGAAGTCGAATGGGAGATGAATGGTTGAATGATAATCTAGTTGTGTACATTGAAAAAGATGTATTTGATTGTATTGATAATGAAACTATTTTACAGCATTTTCAACACATGAAATCCCGTCGAGGAATTCTTGATTAGAACAATTATAATAAGTTAATTTATATTACACTTGTGACTCTATTTACTGTTGTCTAAATTTTCAAAATTTATTCTCAATTTATATTATATTGCGATTTTTTGTGTTGTGATATAAATTCTTAAAATTATACTACATTTTTAATGTGCCCCAGGTCAATTAAATTTCTGGCTACGTCCCTGTCAGCAACTCCATGAAAAACACAATTCATTGGAGATCGTTAGACTAGCTATCGGAACTGAACGAAAGGCTCCGAACCGGTCTCTGGAAAGTCGATAATCGAATGATAAAGTATTTCAAAATTTCAAACTAACTTATAAAATTGCTTACGAGGAGGACTAAGAAATAGAAAATCTGGCAATAATTTATCTTTTCGCATTAAACACAAACGTATATTTTTCCACCCATACTTAGCGTTTTGGAAATTTTACAAGACTTTAAAAGTTAACATCATATGAGAATTGAGGTCAAGAAATAGACTTGTTTGTTTCACACTTGGCCGAGACTTTTGTTTTCATAATTGAAATGAACCCGATCTCAAAACAATTATTGGAGATTTTTCTTCTCTGTTTTATGAATGGAGAATCGTCCATGCTTCAACATCTTTCGTTCGTTGATCTTCTTGTTGAGCATAAAGGTTTCATTAGCAGCTGATACACTAACTCCAGCATCATTCATCCATGACGGCGAGAAGTTAGTTTCAACTCCTCAAAGGTTTGAGCTAGGCTTTTTCTCCCCTGGAAAATCAAAGAACAGGTACGTGGGACTATGGTACCAGAAGATCCCTGATACGGTTTTGTGGGTTGCAAATAGAGATAGGCCTATCTCCGATCATAACGCAGTATTAACCATTAGCAACAATGGAAATCTCGTTCTTCTCAACCAAACAAACGGCACTATCTGGTCTACAAACGTATCTAGCCAAGTGAAAAATCCAGTGGCAAAACTCTTAGATAATGGAAACCTCATTATTACGGATAACTCCAGCGATCAAACTACTGACAGCTACTATTGGCAGAGCTTCGACTACTTAACAGACACTCTGTTACCAGACATGAAGTTGGGCCGGGACTTGAAGACTGGTCTGAAACAATATTTATCATCATGGGAAAGTGCTGACGATCCATCCCCTGGGAAGTTTACCTTCGGACTTGACATTCAGGTGTCCCCTAAATTATGTACGTTCAATGGTTCTGCAAAATATTCCTGCACCGGACAATGGAATGGAGCTGCCTTTGTAGCTGTTCCAAATTCAAACTTTCTTTATGATAAAGTTTTTGTGGAAAATAAAGATGAAATTTCTGTCAGGTATGAGTCCTTCAACAGTCCAAACATAATCATCTTAAAAGTCAACGCCTCGGGTCTGCTCACGAGTCTAATATGGAACGAGAGGAGCACTGCCTGGGACACCTATTTCTCAGTTCCAGATGGATTTTGTCTTAATTATGGGCATTGTGGTTCAAACACTATTTGCAGCCTCGACCAGACACCTATTTGTCAGTGTTTGAAGGGATTCAAACTCAAATCACAAGACAACCAGACTTGGCCCATAAAATGTGAGAGATCTTCAGATTGCAAAAGTGGAGACCAGTTTATAAAGCTTGATGACTTCAAAGCGCCTGATTTGCTAGAGGTTTCCCTAAATGACAGTATGAATTTGAACCAATGTCAGGCTGAGTGCTTGAAGAACTGTTCCTGTAGAGCTTATGCCAATTCCAAACTAACAGGAGGAGGCAGTGGGTGTTTAATGTGGTTTGGGGATCTGATTGATCTCAGAAAGCCAATTAGCAACTTGATCGGACAGTCTGTCTACATACGAGTGCCCGCTCCAGATCAAGGTACAGTTTTTGCATTCTGGAATCAACTTTTTCAATATGGAAGTTGATCTAGCAAAACTTCTCCAATTGTTTGTCATAGTAAGGCTTCATCCTAAAAACTGAGCCAAGAGTATAAGGAATTAATTAGTTAAAGAACAGATGAACAAAGCAAACAAACAAAGAAACCAACATAGGTCAGAAGTGGCTTAAGTAATTAAGTTATTTGGCTCAGCTTGATAACATGTTTATTTGTAATTCGTTGGATTTCTTTGATAACATGTATGTTTCTGGATGTAGGAAACAAGAAGCTACTCTGGATAATTGTAATACTTGTTCTTCCCTTGGTACTTCTTCCTTCTTTTTACATATTTCGGCGAAGGAGGAGAAAACACAAAGAGAAAGGTAAATTTTTTCCCTTCATATCACTCAATGATATTTTCATGTGATAAGGCATGTGATAAACCATGTATACTTACAATTTTAAAAGTTGGTGTCTTACCGAAACAGAGAATATGGAGACAAACCAGGATCTGTTAGCATTTGACATAAATATGAGCATTACAACAAGAACAAATGAACTCTGTGAAGCAGATGGAGAAGGAAATGATAAGAGCAAGGATTCTTGGTTGCCATTATTCAGCTTGGCCAGTGTATCTGCTGCTACAGAAAACTTTTCTACGCAATGTAAGCTTGGAGAAGGTGGCTTTGGCCCTGTTTACAAGGTAGAATTGTTGCTACCTCAAATGTCCTTAATGAAGTGCTGCTGGTGTAAAACATTAACAAAATTAAAAATGCAGGGTCGACTACTTAATGGACAAGAAGTTGCAGTAAAAAGGCTCTCGAGTCAGTCAGGGCAAGGACTCAAAGAGTTTAAAAATGAGATGATGCTTATAGCAAAACTCCAACACAGACACCTTGTCAGACTGTTCGGTTGCTGTATAGAACAAGGCGAAAACATTTTAATCTATGAGTACATGCCTAACAAAAGCTTGGATGTTTTCCTTTTCAGTATGTGATTTATCATTCACAAGATTAAGTATTTCCACTACTTTGCAGTGCTCTGTCGAATTTTATCATCTCCATTTTTTTAACTTGTTATCATTTACGCTGATCAGTATTCATTTTGGCATTGCAACAGATCCAAAGAAAAAGCACCTGTTAGGTTGGCAAGCACGTGTGAGAATTATTGAAGGAATTGCCCAAGGAATATTATATCTTCATCGGTATTCTAGACTGAGAATTATTCACAGAGATCTTAAGGCAAGTAATATTCTCTTAGATAGTGACATGAACCCCAAAATATCAGATTTTGGCATGGCAAGAATATCTGGTGATGATGAGTTGCAGGGAAATACTAAACGGATTGCTGGAACTTAGTAAGTTAAACTCCATTCCTGAAAATGATGTTTGCTTGTCCTGTTTTCTTAGATCACTCAATATTAATTGAAACAATGGAAATTTAGTGGTTACATGTCACCTGAGTATGCCCTAGAAGGCCTGTACTCCATCAAATCAGATGTGTTTAGCTTTGGAGTATTAATGTTGGAAACATTGAGTAGCAAGAAGAACACTGACGTCTACAATAGTGATTCCTTTAACCTTCTTGGATATGTAAGTGACAAATTATTTCACCTATGTTCCATCTTTAATGAGTAAAATATAAATTGGAAATGTCAAAAATTTCTCCTGTAAATTAAACTAATATTGATCATGGACATTTCTTTTCAGGCTTGGGGTCTATGGAAAGACGACAGAGCTCATGAATTGATGGATCCAGTAATAAAGCAAGATGAAGTATCATTGCCAATGCTGATTAGATACATAAACGTGGCTCTTCTTTGCGTTCAAGAGAATGCAGCTGATAGACCAATCATGTCGGATGTTATCTCGATGATTGAGAATGAGCATCTTAATTTACCTTCTCCCAAAGAACCTGCTTTTACAAACCGTAAAAACGTGAAAAATTCACCTCATTCCAACCGTGGAACGTCCCAATTTAATTCCGTGAATGATGTAACCGTTTCATTAATCTATCCTCGATAGTCATCTATCTGGGCAGCATCCATTATTTTGCTTCTTTGTTTGATTTCTCTATTTTCTCCAGTTTTAAACTTCCTAAAGCAAGTGAGGAACTGTATAATGCAATATAATTCTGCATGTTTCCGGCAGCATATCTGTTCTGCTGATGACTCTAAATGGCTCATTACATGCTACCTTTGAAGACATATTTCCCTTCTCTATTTATTTATTTATTTATTTGGCATTTGAAGGCAAATAATCTAATGTTCAATACAGCAGACAATCATTCAGTGGCTATATCAGTTCAAAGAGAAACATTTTAGATTGTTCATCTGGAATAAGTGACGTCATTAGTCAATTTATTATAGATTTGTGACAAATTGCAGTAATTCACAAAACCAATTGCCTCATGCAATTTTTAAATACACGTCAAGTACTGAACACCGAAAGAGAACTTGACACAAATGATTAGTCAGGGACCACAAACACCATGATTATCAAGGAATTAGAAAGTCTACATAATTTACAAAATTCTCAATGTATTTAAAAATAAATGAATAAACAAATCAATGGCTTGCATCAGATTTTGTAGTAACCAGAATGCCAAAATAACTAAACAATTTTAGCTACTGCCCAAGATCTTGACAGAGGTCAATTAGGACGCAAACTAATGTGAATCTGAATGGGATCATTGAATTCAATGGACTCAATCTATCAAAAACTTATATCAATACACAAGAATCAAATGAACTGCAATACAAGCCGGAGATCAAACGGAGACAATATTACACGGTCACCCACTTCTCAGTGAGCTGTATCCACAGGGAAGAACTCGATCAGCTTCTTAATTAATTCAATGGAGAATTACAAGGTTTTTTAGAATTGATTACAGAGAACAAAAATACAAGTTTCTCTCTCTACAATATTGTTTGGGGGATATACCTCGACAAGACTAGCCATGATGAGCAGATACATGGTAGCAAGATTTCGTGAACAGGTATATTCCGCAGAAGTCTGGTAGCAGGGGAACGCGAGCAGGAATATTCTGCTTGTTCACGAATGTACTATCCACGGGGCCACAACGGAAGCCAACCTCCTACCAGGAGCATAAAACCATTCCTGCTAGAGGTCGAGGTGAGGAGACCCGGTCAATGACGGTTGGCAAGACGTACGTGCACTCCTACCCGAGAATCAAGGCACGAAGTTCATCCAGCCACGACTACGATAATGGAGCGTCCACTTCCGAGAGTTGGGGGGAGGTAATGGACGTGGGTTGTGGAAGGCCGAGATTCAGAGAAAGCCTATAAAAAGGTAGCCAACGAAGGTAAAAGGGTTAGATTTTTTGACATTAAAACAGAGATAAAAAGAGTTCTGGATAATTGATACTGAAAACGAGCCATAAGATTAGTGGCTGATTTTCCCAGGAATCCGAAACCTACGTTTCTGACTTGAACGTCGGAGGGTTTACGCCGAGAAAACACCTGGCGTGCTTTGACTTGTTTCTGTGTACGCAGGAGTCTATAAAGAAGAAGTCTTACGAGGAGAGATCCTGGTCGTGGTCGAGTTAGTTGAGGAGAGATCTTGGTCGTGGTTGAGCAGAGAGCCAAAATCTCGTATCAACATTTTGGCGCCGTCTGTGGGGAGCTGATAAAAAAGCTTCTGTTGATAGAAAGAGGAAGAAGAAAGCAAGTGAAGAAACAATGGATGTAGGAGGAAGTAGTGCACAAGGAGGTGACTTGAGGCTTAACGAGTCCGTGACATTAAGAGAGATAGCCAATGAAGCACGGGAAAAAGCCATGTATGAGCGGATGGAACGGATGGAAAAGCAGATGAAGACCCTGACAACCATCTTACACGAAATGAGGAGTGAGCGAAGGGGAGTTCACGAGGAAGGGGTGAGAAGTGGCGGAATGACACCAGGGCACGATAACTTGATAAGAAGTCGGTCCACCAGAAGATTTGGTGGTGAGGGAGGTAACTCATCTCTACGGGGGGAAAGTTATAGAGGAGAGGATCAATCCCTAGGGAGACAGACCTTTGACAACGATGATGGAATGGCGAATGCAGAGGAAAGAGAACTTCGACAACACCTGCATGACGTTGAGCAAGAACGAGACCAAGTTGCAGCACGTGACCCTGGTCATGTTGTACAGTTGGAAGAAGAAGTGCGCAGATTAGCACAGATAATAGATGACATGCAAGGACAGGGCAGAGCACCAGGTTGGAGGATAATGCTGGATGGAGAATCCCCGTTCTCGGCAGAAATTATGAGGGCAGTCATTCCGAAGGATTTTCGCCTCCCAGACTTCAGGTATTTAGGGCGAACTGATCCATTAGTGCACATAGAGCGCTTTAACAACATAATTGGGGTGCAAGGATTATCCCAAGCTCAAAGATGCAGAGTGTTCCCACTATCTCTAGAGGGACGAGCACGCGAGTGGTACAGGAAACTTCCTCGGGGGAGCGTTAAATCCTTCGAGCAGATGTGTCAGGAATTTGCAGAGCAGTTTCGTGGGGAAATGGCACCGAAAGATTATATGATGGAGCTGACGAGCATGAATCAGAGAGATGAGGAAACCCTTCGAGAATTCATCAAAAGGTTCCACCGTGCTGTCCTCGACTTGGAAGCCTTCAACCATCCTCAGGCATTAAGAGGATTGAAAGAAGGGGTGAAGATAGGACGGCTGTGGTACAACTTTAGAAGTTCAGCTATTCAGACATATTCAACCGCTTACGAGCAGGCTAAGAGAGACATAGAGATCGAGGAGGAAAATGTAGCACGGATTAAGACAGACCAGCTAGAAGGGTTGAGGAGGAAAGAGAAGAGAAAGGACCACCATACCACAGGCAGCGGTGCAGGAGTTCGGGTCACCGCTTACCAGCCTCATCATAGGCCACCACAATATCAGCGCAGTAGGGCGCAACCTCCTCGTTCACCAGCCAGGGAGTCTTGGAGAAGGCATGACTCGACATATAGTCATCCTCATCCACACCCCCATGGTGGTAGAGGAGGCAGACCAGAAGTACATGAAGGAGTACATGAAGGAGTTTGCAGAAACCATTCTGGTGCGAGATCCCTTGCCCACAAAGTTCTAAGGCAGGGATATTTCTGGCCGACAATGCACCAGGATGCACAGGAGAAGACCAGGAGCTGCGTAAGTTACTAGAGTTTTGCAAATTTCTTTACCCAACCACCAAAGAAGCTCACTTCTATGGCCTCCCTATGGCCATTTGCTCAATGGGGAATTGATTTGATTAGGCCGTTACCAAAGGGACGAAGAGCAGTAACACATGCAGTAGTAGCAATAGACTATTTCACGAAGTGGATAGAGATAGAAGCCCTCAGCATGATCACAGAGAAAAAGACAACTGACTTCGTATGGAGAAACCTGGTCTGTCGGTATGGGATCCCTTATGCCTTGATAACAGATAATGGCAGGCAGTTTGATAACCATAACTTCAGGGATTTTTGTCAAAACCTCGGGATAGAGTTGAAGTATTGCTCGCCTGCCCACCCTTAGTCTAACGGACAAGTAGAGGCAGCCAACAAGATAATCAAGAGGCTTTTGAAAACCAGGCTTGGAGCAAAAAATGGTGCATGGGTTGATGAGCTATCAGGTGTATTATGGGCATACAAGACAACCCACAAAACAACAACTGGCGAAACTCCGTTCGCCTTGGCCTTCGGACATGAAGCGGTTGTACTAGTCGAGATAGGGACGACCACGCACCGGACAGATCACTTCGATGAGCAAGAGAACAACGACCAGATGTGCTTGAACCTGGATTTGCTAACCGAGAAGATGGAGCAAGCGTCGAAGCGATCAGCTGTCTACCAGCAGAGGGTTGCTCAGTATTACAACCAGAAGGTGAGTGTACTGCAGTTCAAGGTTGGAGATTGGGTATTAAGGAGAGTGAATCAGAATACAAAAGACTTGACTCAAGGAGTACTTGGACCAAATTGGGAGGGGCCATATAGGGTCAAGAAGGTAGTTGGACCCGGAGCCTATAAGCTTGTTCACACGGATGGCCACGAGGTGAAACGCCCATGGAACGCAGCACACCTCAGGAAATATTTCCAGTAAGACTTGTTCATGTTTTAAAGTTATTTCTATTCGCGCAAGTTGTATTTATTCTATGTTAAATCAATCTAGTGTAAGCCAAATTCAATAATTAATGAATCGATGAGGAATTTAAGTCAGTTGTAATGTTATGTAAAATTTTCTAAGGCATGCAAAGGCTCACTAAGTCTCAAAGCCTATTGTATGGCGAGACCAGAAGCCAAGCGTGCCAGGATCTGCTCGACCAAGTGAAGGCGAGCAGACCCTCACAAGTGAAAATCTCTAAGGCATGCAAAGGCTAAGTCTCAAAGCCTGTTTTATGGCAAGACCAGAAGCCAAGCGTGCCAGGATCTGCTCGACCAAGCGAAGGCGAGCAGACCCTCACAAGTGAAAATCTCTAATGCATGCGAAGGCTAAGTCTCAAAGCCTGTTTCATGGCGAGACCAAAAGCCAAACGTGCTAGGATCCACTCGACCAAGTGAAGGCGAGCAGAGTCCCAAGCGTGGAAAAATAAGACATGCAAAGGCTAAGTCTCAAAGCTTGTTTTATAGCGAGACCAAAAGCCAAGTGTGCCAGGATTTGCTCGACCCAGCGAAGGCTAGCAGACTCAAACGAAAAAAAAAATTTCTAACTACAATACGAGAAGGCAAGTAAGAACATTCTTATTAAATTTGCCAATAGTTTGCAAAGCTGTTGATCCTAGCATACAATGTTCGAAAAAAAAGCAACTACAACATAAAACATGCTTAAAAGGACGGCGGGTCAGTAAGCTGGGTTCCCTCTACTGGCTGCTCCACCTCAGGAGTAGGGGGGTTTCACCAATTGCCCCAGGGGGGGTACTTGCCTCAGCAATATCAGCAAGGACTGCACGAGGAGGAGAGGTTCCCTCCTCGATAGCATTTAGTTCCAACTCTTCAACATCTTCTTTGGTTGCCTCCTCATCCATATATTGAGCAACACCAGCAGCAAGCTCATTCATCTTCAGATCAGGATGCTACTTCCCAAGGACAGTCATAATGCAACGATAAGAATGCCGAAGCCCCTGGTCATATTGATTTTCAGCTTCCTTCTCAAGGTTCTCAACTTGAACCTGGTGGGAATTCTTGAGAGATTCGAGCTGAGCCTCATACATAGCCTTCTGCCTTTGCAGATCCTCTTTGACCTTAGTCAGCTCTTCCTCAAGAGTAATGGCATTTGCTTGAGCGAGAGATTCTCGCTCTATTAACTTTAGATTCTCGAGATTCAGGTCTCCTGCTTTCTTCTCGGCAGCATCAACTTTGGTTTTGGCCGATTGAATGTCCTCCTTCATCTTTCGGTCATAGCGGCTAACCTTCGCCTTATAGTAGGTGGCCATACAGCCGAGGTGAAAGGCACTATACTGTATAGCCCCCACCAGCTCGCCCAGAGTGCTGCCGTCAAAATCCTCCAAGTCCTTCTTGCTCATGAGCTTAGAAAACTCACCGATATAGGGGACCAGATGTTCTGCTCGATTGTCAGATAAACGAGGTTTCGGCCCAGCTGGTGGAGAAGAGGAAGCGGGGTCAGTGGCTGCTCCACTAGTTTCTCCGGCTTTCGTAGAAAGAGGTGGTAGAGTTCTCAAGGGGGGAACCTGCTCCACAATGTTCACCCGCTTCGCAGTGGGAGCATCTTTATTCTGCTCCCACTTAGCAGCATGAAGTAGAGGACGTTTTGGATTCAGAGCCCCGATCACACCATCCGCCATCTTATGGTCGGTGGACACCAAACAAGATTCGAACAAGTTGTAAGTAGTTAGCAACTCTTGGTTCGAACAGGAATTGGCCAGCACAGCCTCGACCCGCTTAAGCGGCTCAGGTTTAAGTGGGTAGTGCACACCCCAAGAACCTGCAATTCGAACAGATATTGGGTCATAGACAAATCAGCAAAATGAGAACAACTATAGAGACAAGACATCTAAAGTGAGCAGGCAACCCGAGACCAAGAAACGGGGTGGGACGCGATAATCCTTCCCGTCAATCTGTGCAACTTGACCCCAGAGACCCCCGGCAAAAAAGAATTTTTTCTTCCAATTCCCACCACCACCAGTTGGAATATCAGTTATGGGTTTCCTGGTCTTGGTACTTGATTGAAAGTAATACCAGTCGGTGTCTTTGGGGCTGCTCTTTAGCTGGTATAGGTGCTTCACTTCATTAATTGTGGACTCGCTTTGGTAACATCTATCCCACAATATAAACAGACCAGAAAGTACTGTCCACCCATTGAGATTTAGTTGACCAGGAGCTAAATTTAACCCATTAAGTATTCGGGCAAAATAGGGTTGTAGGAGGCATCTCAACCCAAGCTTAAAACTCTCTAGAAACAGAGTAACGTATCCCCTAGGAGGTCGGCTAAGAGTATCCTTTTTTTCCTGGGATCCTAAGGGGTATATCATCAGGAATGTCATACTTAGCCCGGAGGTTATCGAGCTCGTCCATTGTGGTCGTGCACGTGATGAAGTCAATAGTGTAATGCTCTGATAGAGCCCTACCTCCTACTTTGCTCTTCCTATCTGGTCGTGATGTCCCCGGTGAGGACATTTCACCAGAATCATCTCCCTGGTCCTCACTCAATGTGTCTTCCGAACCAGAAGTACCTTCTAGCACTAGTCCCAACACTAGATCTAAAGGGTTCTAAGGGGACCCTGGGGTCAAAGGCAGGATCAGCGAGCAAACTAGGCAAGAAGTCTAACTCGTCGTCATCAATCTCGACGACCTTTTTTTTTGCCTTTCGACATTTCCTAAACTACGACCAGAGCAATATCACCAAACACTACCCAAGCAAAACAGAGAGAAGAGAAATTTTCTACAACTATCCAAGACTGAGGAAATAGAAATAATACATAAAGTTGTGGCCTAGCCGGATAAAGACAGAGATGGAAGCTTTTACGCCGAGGGAGAGGAGTGACTCAGTCGCTGGAGAGACAAAAATGGGATAAAAGATGAGTTTCCCTTTTGGGGTTTTTGATCCCTTAATGGGGAATAAACCCTCGGGCTGTCAGCATTTAAGAGCACGAATTCCAAGGGTCTCATAGCCACCGGTTTGAAATTCAGATGGAGGGATAGATATCTGCCACATCACCTAGCCCGCAATTTAATGCAACACGACTGCTTAAAGCCTCTTCCTATCCTGCGCGAGCCAGAACCCTTGAGTTTCTACTGTCGGTTCACTACATGACCCAACACCAGAAACTGGGGGATCGGTGTTTGGGGGATATACCTCGACAAGACCGGCCATGATGAGCAGATACTTGGTAGCAAGATTTCGTGAACAGGTATATTCTGCAGAAGTCTGGTAGCAGGGGAACGCGAGCAGGAATATTCTAATTGTTCACGAATATACTACCCACGGGGCCACAACGGGAGCCGACCTCCTACCAGGAGCATAAAACCATTCCTGCTAGAGGTCGAGGTGAGGAGACCCGATCAATGGCAGTTGGCAAGACGTACTTGCACTCCTACCCGAAAATCAAGGCACGAAGTTCATCCAGCCACGACTACGATAACGGAGCGTCCACTTCCGAGAGTTGGGGGAGGTAATGGACGTGGAGGCCGGGATTCAAAGAAAGCCTATAAAAAGGTAGCCAACAAAGGTAAAATGGTTAGATTTTTTGACATTAAAATGGAGATAAAAAGAGCTCTAGATAATTGATACTGAAAACGAGCCATAAGATTAGCGGCTGATTTTCCCAGGAATCCGAAACCTACGTTTTTTACTTGAGCGTCGGAGGGTTTACGCCGGGAAAACACTCGGCATGCTCTGACTTGTTTTTGTGTACGCAGGAGTCTATAAAGAAGAAGTCTTACGAAGAGAGATCCTGATCGTGGTCGAGTTAGTTGAGGAGCGATCTTGGTTGTGGTCGAGCTGAGAACCAAAATCTCATATCAACAAATATCTCTCTATAGCACTTTACACATGAGCCCAAAACCCTCCCAACGACCAGCTTTTAAATTGGAATCAGCCGCGACTTATAAACCCAGAATGAACAGATTGCTGCCACGTATCATAATGGTTTTAACGACCTTTGCTTAAGCTTCTCACGCGTTGCTCACGAGTCTCACTTAATCAGCCACCAAAACGCTTTAAATAAACATGTTTTGATGCTTGTGAATTGAATCATAGAGTCACGCGAGTTGCATATGACTAATGTAAACACATACAAGGCTGATACGCTGTCGTTTTTGAATCCAGGTTTTAATACACACTTGACAGATATTGATGTTGAAAATTCTGTTTCATTCTCGACTATGTTGGTGGCCCTCAAATTGTAAAAAGATGTAGGATAAGATTATGAGTCTTATTTGAGTATGTAAGAAATATTCTATTAAATATGTTGTAATATCAATGAGTTTGTCGATTATCTTATTTAATAAAATCACTTATTTTGTATTTGTTTTTCATTTCTCTTGAATTTATCATCGTAGAGGTGTTTGGACTTGATCGTTACCTATTCTTATCGTGGTTTTTATCTACTTTTTAATTGAACGTATTTTAGCGATCAATAAAGTATCATTGCCTTGCTTCTGCTGTTTTATTTAGTTACTATATTGTTCATTTAGACAGGTTAAAATGATACACTTTAACAATCACGACATATTATTCGACAGGTTTGGTGGATTCCATAATCCTATCACGAGGTTGCTCTACCTGCCAAATGTCGGGTTCGATAGTAAGCCTACCCCACACAAAGACCTTCGTTTTCTAAGTTCCGTTTGCTGACCAAAACTTTGAAACTAAAAGTCGAGTGTGTACTGATCGAGTTGCATTCAAATGGGGCGGCTTGAAGGAATCAAAATCCTTCCCAACAAAATGAAATCCGGGATCATGGATTATTAATTAGCTACCAGCAAATATCGTGGGGAAGAAAAATTGCACGGTCAACGTTTGTCTTTTAAAGAAACAGAGTAAATTTTATCTCTATTTTGCACCTTTAGACCGGACTATATATTTAGACCGGAATTAAATTGAATAGAAATATTTAGGGAGAATTCACTCTAATTTTGAAGTGACTACTTCCTAGATACACACGTCATGATATTTTACAATTGAATCAATTTAAAAAAGACTTAAAAGTTAAGGATTTTTCAATAGGTAATGTTGCTCCAATACCCAAGCAAAAGGCCACTACGGTACCAATAAAAAAGATACCTTCACTCAAGCTTTAATTCTATTGGACCAGTTCGGCCGGCCCAATCAGGTCAGTTGAAGTTTCTTGTCAAAAAAGCCTGAATATAATTACACTCTAAAGCTCAAAGACCTTGCGATTTGGGCTTTTGATTATTATTATTATTATTTTAGCGGAGCTACGGACACTCCATTTTTTTCATCTTTAACAATCTGATAACTTAAAAGTAATTTTTAACTCACAAGTATAAGAGTGTTTTGTTGTATTATAACTCAGTGAGTCCAAGGTCGATCCACAGAGAAAAAAATTAATTTGTTTATTTTATTTTAACTAAAAATTGGAATTTAAAGAAATTTAAACTTGAATATAAACAACTTAATTTAAATGAAACTATGAAATTGAACTAGTTAGGGTTGTGGATCCACTCTTAGTAGTAAATAAAACTTAATAAATTCTTTTTACCTTTTTTTAGATTTATTGCCCAAAAGATTAATAATATAAATTATTATTATTTTTCCTTTAATTTTATGATGGATTAAGTATTTATTGTGCCAAAATTTAATTTATCTACAATAAATCAAAATACCATTTTACCATATCTTATATTAAGATATTAAGAATTTATTGTGCTAAATTCATTTGTTTGTCTATAATAAATCAAAATTTCAAAATATAAAATATGTATAAAATTAAATGGAAAATAATTTAATTTATAAAATTAAAAATAGAATTTGATTAAATCATATTTATTTCCTAAGAGTTTCACCTTCCCCTAACTAATATTATTTAGTTGAGCATAATTGAAATAAAAAGAAATATTAAAATTGAATTACTTATAATTAAAAGTAAAAAAATTGAAATTGAAAATAAAACTAATTTTATTTATAAAAATAATTATACAAAATATTAAAAACACACCTGAAAATCAAGATTACAGAGAGATGAAGAGAATTTGAGAAGAAGAGAGTTGTAGAGAGATAATTACAAATATAAAATGAGGCTCTATTTATAGAAAAATAAATTCACAATCTAATGTGTTGCGGTCCATCATAAGCTTCATGCATGTGCTTCTCACAGCCTTTAGATCAAGATCCAATGGCTGGTCAAACTTCAAAAGTCAACATCACACGTGGCATCGTTTGACTCGTCCAATTTGTCCAAAGAACAGTTGAGGTTTGACGGGTTAATGGGTGGATCGAGTCGACCCAAATATAAAGATTCAGATCCTACAACTTGCTTCACCAACCATTGTCACGTGGCACAATTATGGCCATCGAATCATGAATGATTGAGATTTAGTCAAAATTGCCAGCTATCCCATGCACTCATATCTATTGTAAGCTCATTTCATCATCCAACCAATGCTCGGTCAATAGGAAAAATCAACTCTTTTTACACAAGCCCAATTTTAAGCCGATCTTGACTGATCTTAAGGTTTTTTGACCTCCGAAATCTAAATTTGACCTCCGTTTATCTGTTTGGAGCCTCGAATTACGTGAAATTAATATTTTACCTAATAAACACACAAAAATACACAAAATTGGATATATTTAAAAAATAATTAATAATTCCTAATATATTGCATAAACACAAATATAAATTATAACATAAGCACAAAATAATATTATTGTCGCTTGATAATTAGACAATTTTTAATACTAATCACAATCCTTTAATTTTTTTTCTAAATAACGATTTTATTTCTTTTGGAATTATCAAAAGGAATAAGTAATCATCTTAGTCATACTGTCTGACACTCACCGCATCCTAAACCCCTGTTTACTTAAAAAAATTTACTGTTTGTTTGCTTTATTATTTGAAAATTTTGCATTAATTTCTTGCAATTATAGCCAACAAAAATCATAGAATCGAGGGGATCCATCCAATAGAAAACAATTAATTTCATAATTTTTTTTATGTTGGCTAGAATTTGGTTTTGACAAAAAAGTAAAAAAAAGATTAATATCTATATTCCTTAGACAAAAATAATTAAATATAGGTAGCGTTTACTTTTTAGATTGGATTGAAAATCTTAAGGAGTGAGAACCTTGTAAGATTATTTTATTTTAATAAATATAATTATGTTATAAATAAAGGGAAGGGTTAAGAAAAAGAAGGTCGGAGTAGATTCTCACTCCTATCTCCCCATAGAAGTGGAAATCTCATTCCTCACTTGAAAAGTGGGTGGGACTTACAGAGTGGAATTACCACTTCCACCTTTAAATAAATATGTAAACACTGGAGCAGAAAGATTTCAAACTTCTCACTTCCACTCTAGTAAGAAAACACATCTTAAAATGTTATTTTGATGGTTCTACAAGTTTGCCTTATTTTGAAAACAAAGATGAAATAGATCATGGCTTGAAAGAAATGTTGATGAATAACTGGTGATAGAAATATGATAAGGATATTTTTGGAATGAAATGGGGTTTCATTAGAATTTATGATAGGATGGGGCTATTCAATCCTATTAATTTTATCTTTACACCCTCTGTTAATTATCAAAATATTATTTGATAAAATTACCTTATTGACCCCCATCACTTTTCTTCTTCCAATTCTCACTATTCTTATTCTTCCGCACCTCACTAGTTGGCTTGATATTTGTTTTTGTAATGTAAAATTGCGAATGTATTTTTAATGTTTGACTCTCACCTACTAGCAATTGCCAATATCGATTTGACTTTAGGCTTTACAACTAGAGGAATAAAATTGACCCATGAAATATGAAGAGTCATTTTATCGACCAAAACCAGAAAAATTTATTTTCCTTCAAGTCTTCAAAAATAAAAATTAACATATGTCCCAACACAAATACCATAAAGAAGATATTGAATCTTTAATGGCTACATACTTTAATTCGTGAAGAATTTGATGAATTAAACTTGAAAGAATCGAATTAAATTAACAAGACAGAAACCATTTTCAAGAAGAGAATATTGACCACTGTTTCAAGTGTTGATGCGAGATTCTGGTTACTCTATCTACCATGACCAGGATCTCTGCTCGATCATCTCGACCATGATCAGGATCTCTTCTCGTATGCTTTCTTCTCCACAAATTCCTGCGTACACAGAAACAGGTCAGAGCACGCCGGTTGTTTTCCCGGCGTAAACCCTCCGACTCTCAAGTCAGATATGAAGGTTCTGGGAACGCTAGCCACAAATCTTATGGCTTTTTCTTTAGGCTCAGTTCTCTAGAGCTTTCTTTATCTCTGTTATAATATCAAAAATTCTAACCTTTTTACCTTCGTTGGCTACCTTTTTATAGGCCTCTCCTGCATTCAGACCTTCCCTCCATTCGCGCCCGTTATCCTCCCACCTCTCGAAAGTGGATGCTCCACTTCCGTAGTCGTGGGTGGTTGCATGGCCTTCGTGCCTTGATTCTCGGGTTGGAGAGCACGTCTCGCCAACTGTCGTTGATCTGGTCTCCTCGACTCAAGCCTTAGCTGGAATGGCTTTATGCTTCAAACAGAGGATCGGCCTCGCGGATGGTGTATTTGTGGATGAGCAGAATATTCCTGCTCCTGCTCCCCTGCTGCCAGATTCTGCTCATCACTGCTGGTCTTTGTCGAGGTACACTCTGCTACCAGGTGTCTGCTCGTCATGGCTGGTCTCGTCGAAGTATATCCCCCAAACACCGGTCCCCCAATTTCTGGTGTTGGGTAACATAGTGAGCCGACAGTAGAAACTCAACGGTTCTGGCTTGCGTAGGGCAGGAAAAGGCTGCCAAGAGTCGTGTCGCATTTAATTACGGATGAGGTGATGTGGCGGAAATCTATCCCTCCATTTGAATTTCAAACCGAGGGCCACGAAACCCTTGGGATTTGGTGCCGTTAAATGCTGGCAGCCCAAGAGGTTGTTCCTCATTAGGAAAACTCAAAAATCCTCAAACGAGAGACTCATCGTTTACTCCCCTTCTGTTTCTCCAGCGAACGAGTTTCGGCATAAAAGCTTTCATCCCTGTCTCCCTCCGACTGAGCCACTCTCTCCGACTGAGCCACTACTTCAGGTATTACTTATATTTCCTCGGTCTTGGATAGTTGTTGATATCTCTTTCTCTCTGTTTTGCTTGGATAATAGTCGGTGGTGGTGTTCGGGTTATAGCTTAGGGAATGTCGAAGGGTAAAGAGAAAATCATTGAGGTTGATGACGACGAGTTAGACTTCCTACCTAGTCTGCTCGCCGATGCTGCCTTTGACCCCGGGATCCCCTTAGAACCCATTAGATCTAGTGCTAGGAGAATGTCCCCCCAAACAACCTCCTCGAGCCGAAATAGCGGTGACGAGGGATCATCTGGCTCGGCAGACACCCTGAGTGAGGACCAGGGAGGTGATTCTGGTGAGACGCCCTTACCAAAAACATCGCGACCAGAAGTGAGGAGTACGGTAGGAGGTAGAGCTTTATCACAGAATTACGCTATCGACTTTATCACGTGCATGACTATAGTAGACGAGTTCACTACCCTCCGGGATAGGTATGGGATTCCTGATGAAATACCTCTTGGGGTCCCAGGAATGAAAAATACTCCTAGCCGGCCTCCTAGGGGATATGTCACCTTATTTCTGGAGAGTTTTAAGTATGGGTTGAGGTGTCCCCTGCAACCGTACTTTGTCCGAGTACTTAACGGGTTGAATTTAGCCTGTCTTATGGCGAGACCAGAAGCCAAGCGTGCTAGGATCTGCTCGACCAAGCGAAGGCGAGCAGACTCTGAAGCATTGAAGAATTTCCTAAGGCATGCAAAGGCTCACCAAGTCACAAAGCCTGTCTTATGGTGAGACCAGAAGCCAAGCATGCCAGGATCTGCTCGACCAAGCGAAGGCGTGCAGACTTCGAAGCATTGAAGAATTTCATAAGGCATGCAAAGGCTCACCAAGTCTCAAAGCATGTCTTATGGGGAGACCAGAAGCCAAGCGTGCCAGGATCTGCTCGACCAAGCGAAGGCGAGCAGACTCCGAAGCATTGAAGATTTTTCTAAGGCATGCAAAGGCTCACCAAGTCTCAAAGACTGTCTTATGGCGAGACCAGAACCCAAGCGTGCCAGGATCTGGTCGACCAAGCGAAGGCGAGCAGACTCCGAAGCATTGAAGAATTTCCTAAGGCATGCAAAGGCTCACCAAGTCTCAAAGCTTGTCTTATGGCGAGACCAGAAGCCAAGCATGCCAGGATCTGCTCGACCAAGCGAAGGCGAGCAGACTCCGAAGCATTGAAGAATTTCCTAAGGCATGCAAAGGCTCACCAAGTCTCAAAGCCTGTCTTATGGCGAGACCAGAAGCCAAGCATGCCAGGATCTGCTCGACCAAGCGAAGGCGAGTAGACTCTGAAGCATTGAAGAATTTCCTAAGGCATGCAAAGGCTCACCAAGTCTCAAAGCCTGTCTTATGGCGAGACCAGAAGCCAAGCGTGCCAGGATCTGCTCGACCACGCGAAGGCGAGCAGACTCCCAAGTACTCAAGATTTCACTAAGGCATGCAAAGGCTCACCAAGTCTCAAAGCCTGTTTATGATGAGACTAGAAGCCAAGCGTGCCAGAATCTGCTCGACCAAGCGAAGGCGAGCAGACTCCGAAGCATTGAAGATCTCACTAAGGCATGCAAAGGTTCACCAAGTCTAAAAGCCTATTTATGGCGAGACCAAAACCAGGCATGCCAGGATCTGCACGACCAAGCGAAGGCGAGCCAACTCCCAAGTATCGAAAAATTTTCTAAGGCATGAAAATAAACAAATAAACCAAAACTCCAATACGAGAAGGCAAACAAGAACATGTTTTATAGAGTCTGCTGGGTTGCTACATACAACATTCAAAAAGTAATTACAACACAAGACAAATTTATGAAGACGGTGGGTCAGTAAGCCGAGCAGCCTCAATTGGCTGTTCCACCTCAGGTGCAGGGGGGTATCACCAGTTGCGTCCGGGGGGGTACTCGCCTCACCAACATCAGCAGGGACAGTGCGAGGTGGAGAGTTTTCCTCCTCAACCACAATTGGTTCCACCTCTTCGACATCCTCTTTTGCTGCCTCCTTATCCATGTGTTGAGCAACACCAGCTGCAAGGTCATCCATCTTCAGATCAGGGTGCTGCTTCCGAAGGACGGCCATGATGCAACGATAGGAATGTCGAAGTCCCTGGTCGTATTGGTTGTCAGCTTCCTTCTCCAAGTTCTCGACCTGAACCCGGTGGGAATCGCGGAGAGATTCAAGCTAAGCCTCGTACATAGCCTTCTGCCTTTGCAGATCTTCCTGGACCTTAGTTAGCTCTTCCTCGAGAGTAATGGCCTTTGCTTGAGCAAGAGATTCTCGCTATAGCAGCTTCAGATTCTCGAGATTCAAGTCTCCTGCTTTCTTCTCGGCAGCGTCGGCTCTGGTCTTCGCCGATTGAATGTCCTCTTTCATCTTTTGGTCGTAACGGTCAACCTTGGCCTTGTAGTAAGTGGCCATGCAGCTGAGGTGGAAGGCGTTATGCTGCATGGCCCCCACTAGCTCACCTAGGGTGCAGCCGTCAAAGTCCTCCAAGTCCTTCTTGCTCACGAGTTTAGAAAGCTCGTTCTTATAGGGAACCAAATGTTCTGCTCGATTGTCAGATAAATGAGATCTTGGCCCAACGGGAGGAGAAGAGGAAGCAGGATCAGCGGCTGCTCTGCTAGTTTGTCCGACTTTGGCAGGAGGAGGTGGTAGAGTCTTCAGGGGAGGAACCTGCTGCACAATGTTCGCCCGCTTTGCAGTAGGAGCGTCCTTATTCTGGTCCTGCTTGGCAGCTTGAGGTCGAGAACGTTTTCGAGTTAGAGCTTCAATCACAGCATCCTCCATCTTATGGCCGGTGGACACCAAACCAGATTCGACCAGGTTATAAGTAGTTAGCAGCTCTCAGTTCGAGCAGGAATTGGCCAGTACAGCCTCGACTTGCTAGAGCTGCTCGGGTTTAAGCGGGAAGTGAACACCCCAAGAACCTGCAATGCGAACAGACATCTGGTTAGAGTCAAACCAGTAAAGCGAGAACAACTATGGAGACAAGACATCTAAAGCGAGCAGGCAACCTGGGACAACGAAACGGGGTGGGACGCGATAATCCTTCCCGTCAATCTGTGCAACTTGACCCTAGGGACCCCCAGCAAAAAAGAATTTTCTCTTCCAAGTCCCACTACCCCCAGTTAGAAGATCAGTTATGGGTTTCCTGCTCTTGGTACTAGATTGGAAGTAGTACCAGCCGGCATCTTTGGGGCTGCTCTTTAGCTGGTACAGGTGCTTCACCTCATCAACTGTGGGCTCGCTTTGGCAACATTTATCCCACAGTATGAACAGACCAGAGAGTACTCTCCACCCGTTGGGGTTCAGCTGATCAGGAGCTAAATTCAACCCGTTAAGTACTCGGGCAAAGTACGGTTGCAGGGGACACCTCAACCCATACTTAAAACTCTCCAGAAATAAGGTGACATATCCCTTAGGAGGCTGACTAGGAGTATCTTTCTTTTCTGGGACCCTAAGAGGTATTTCATCAGGAATCCCATACCTATCCCGGAGGGTAGTGAGCTCTTCTACTGTAGTCGTGCACGTGATAAAGTCCATAGCGTAATTCTGTGATAAAGCTCTACCTCCTACCGTACTCCTCACTTCTGGTCGCGATGTTTCTGGTAAGGGCGTCTCACCAGAATCACCTCCCTGGTCCTCACTCAGGGTGTCTGCCGAGCCAGATGATCCCTCGTCACCGCTATTTCGGCTCGAGTAGGTTGTTTGGGGGGAAATTCTCCTAGCACTAGATCTAATGGGTTCTAAGGGGATCCCGAGATCAAAGGCAACATCGGCGAGCAGACTAGGTAGGAAGTCTAACTTTTCGTCATCAACCTCAATGATTTTCTCTTTACCCTTCGACATTCCCTAAGCTATAACCCGAACACCACCACCGACTATTACCCAAGCAAAACAGAGAGAAAAAGATATCAACAACTATTCAAGACCGAGGAAATAGAAATAATACCTGAAGTAGTGGCTCAGTCGGAGGGAGACAGGGATGGAAGCTTTTATACCGAAACTCGTTCGCTGGAGAAACAGAAGGGGAGTAAACGACGAGTCTCTCGTTTGGGGATTTTTGAGTTTTCCTAATGAGGAACAACCTCTTGGGCTGCCACCATTTAACGGCACCAAATCCCAAGGGTTTCGTGGTCCTCGGTTTGAAATTCAAATGGAGGGATAGATTTCTGCCACATCACCTCATCCGTAATTAAATGCGACACGACTCTTGGCAGCCTTTTCCTGCTCTACGCAAGCCAGAACCATTGAGTTTCTACTGTCGGCTCACTATGTTACCCAACACCAGAAATTGGGGGACCGGTGTTTGGGGGATATACTTCGACGAGACCAACCATGACGAGCAGACACCTGGTAGCAGAGTGTACCTCGACAAAGACCAGCAGTGATGAGCAGAATCTGGCAGCAGGGGAGCAGGAGTAGGAATATTCTGCTCGTCCACGAATACACCATCCGCGAGGCCGATCCTCTGTTAGAAGCATAAAGCCATTCCAGCTAAGGCTTGAGTCGAGGAGACCCGATCAACGACAGTTGGCGAGACGTGCTCTCCAACCCGAGAATCAAGGCACAAAGGCCATGCAACCACCCACGACTACGGAAGTGGAGCATCCACTTTCGAGAGGTGGGAGGATAACGGGTGCGAATGGAGGGAAGGTCTGAATGCAAGAGAGGCCTATAAAAAGGTAGCCAACGAAGGTAAAAGGGTTAGAATTTTTGATATTATAACAGAGATAAAGAAAGCTCTAGAGAACTGAGCCTAAAGAAAAAGCCATAAGATTTGTGGCTAGCGTTCCCAGAACCTTCATATCTGACTTGAGCGTCGGAGGGTTTACGCCGGGAAAACAACCGGCGTGCTCTGACCTGTTTCTGTGTACACAGGAATTTTTGGAGAAGAAAGCATACGAGAAGAGATCCTGATCGTGGTCGAGTTGATCGAGCAGAGATCCTGGTCGTGGTAGATAGAGTAACCAGAATCTCGCATCAACATCAAGCATCCAATTTAATGAAGGAAAAAAAACTACTCTCTATTGATCACAACAATCAAGATACAAGTTGGATTATGTGAAGGAAATTACCTGGATCATGAAGAACCAAGTCTTAAACAAAAGAAGCAAGAAATGAAGAAGAAATCAATCTAAAACCGGGAGCTAATCATCAGCGCCTTTTATACTGATATCTCTGGGAAGATACGTAATGAATTCTCAATGAGCTTTGCCACATCAACATAAAATTACAATAAGACCCCTCCAACTGAAGTCAGTCTACGTAAGGTCCCAAGAACTCTTCAAATCTTGCATTTAAGCCCAAAAACACCATAAGCTTATAACCTCACACTCTCCACCTTGCAAACTTAATTCAGTTGATCATTTCAATAAAGAACATAAAAAAAAACCTTCAAGCACATAGCTTAGCAACTAGAGCCATTGCCAACACTAATTATATTTACACAAAACTTAAATTTGGCTATTGGGATTACTTTTGTCAACATGTCAGCAAGGTTGACATTTGCATGAATATTTGTTACTACAATAGAACCTTTTGCAACTTCATCCCTAATAAAGTGCAACTTCACATCAATGTGTTTGGTTCTCTCATGATAGACCTGATTTTTTATGAGCTGAAATGCACTCTGGTTATCACAAAAAATCTTAACTGTCTTTTATTTAAAAAAAAGTTCATTTAGCAACCCTCTCAGCCATATTGACTTTTTTACAGCCCGTGTTGCTGTAATAAATTCAGCCTCTGTAGATGATAAAGCTACTATGTATTGTACAGTAGCTTTCCAATTTACAAGGCAGTTGTTCAACATAAACACATATCCTGAAATAGCCTTTCTCCTATCTAGATCCTCTGCAAAATCAGAGTCAATATAGCCTTGACTTGTTGTTTAAATTTACCATATACCCGACCATGATTAGAAGTACCCCTTAGATACCTCATGATCCACTTCACAGCATCTCAATGTGTCTTACTAGGGTTGGTCATGAATTTACTAACTACACTTACTGAATATATTATGTTTGCTTTGGTACATACCATAGCATTCATCAAGCTCCCAACAACTTGTGAATATGGTATTTGGACTATTTGAAGCTTCTCAATTTCTGATTTTGGAGACATTTCATCAAAAAGTTTGAATTGAGCTCTCAATGATGTCAAGATTGGTTTTGAATTCAGTATCCCAAACTTATTTAACACCTTGTTGACATATCTTTCTTGGCTTAGAAATTAGGTTCCAGTAACCCTATCTTTGTGTATATCCATGCCAAGAATTCTTTTGGCATTAGAAAGGTCTTTCGTTTTAAACTCACCCTTAAGTAGATTTTTAAGCCTTTCAATATCACTAGAACTCCCACCGCCATTAAGTATATCATCAACATACAACAAAAGATACACAACTCCACGTGAGTTTATGTTTCCATAATAGACACAACTATTATATTTGCTCCTAAAGTAGCATTAGAAATCATAAACTAATCAAATCTCTTATACCACAATTTAGAACACTATTTCAAGCCATATAGAGACTTATGCAGAAGACACACATAATCTTCATGTCCCTACGCTTCAAAACCTTAAGGTTGTGACATTAATATCTTCTCTTCAAGAGTGCCATGTAAGAAGACAATTTTTACATTCATTTGTTCAAGCTCTAAGTCAAGTAAGGCTACCATAGAAAGGAAGGTTCTAATTGACCTGTTTTTAACAACATGTGAGAAGATTTCATTAAAATCTACCCCCTCTTTTTGTATGAAACCCTTTGCCACCAATCTTGCCTTATACCTTGAGTCTTCAACACTTGGAATGCCCTCATTTTTCTTGCATATCCACTTACAACTGACAAATTTTCTATTCTATGGATTAGGAACCAATGTCCAAGTCTGAATCCTTAGTAGAGAATCTATTTTTTCTCTCATTTCTTTTATCTAGTTGTTGTTGTCCTTGCTAATTAATGCTTTTGTGTAGCTATTAGGTTTCTCAATTGAATTATCCTCTGCACTCATTAATGCATATGCAACTATGTCTGCATATTCATACCTTGCTGAAGGTCTGATGAACCTCCTTTCTCTATGTTTGGCTAATAGATATTCCTACAAGTCAATAGACTATGGTATTGTGCTTTCTGTTACTTCTGCCCCTTATGAAACACCTTCAGCAACATGTGAAACATCTTCAACAGCCTGTGGTTGCATATCTTCTTCATGAATACTAGATAGCAGAACTTTATTCTTGGTACTTTGATCATTACTTTGATTATTATTTGTCTTATTTATATTTATATCAGTCATGGAAGAAGCATGATCAGACTTATTGATCATTGCAGCTTTATTAAGCTGAACATCTATGCTAATTAAACACCTATAAGCTTTATTAAATTGAACATCTCTGCTAATTAAACATATTTGATGAGATGCCAATTTCTATTGAAAATAACAAGAAAAAGACAAAAATATTAAAAGCATAAAATCTTCTAAAACCATCTTACATCAGTCTCACTCTCTTAATCCTCAACTTTTGAAACAGTTCGAAGGATGAAATTGTAGTACAGGAGCAAATCATCTTGCAACCCGAACTTATAGTCTTTTTTTTTATCAATCTTTCATGAAAATTTAAAGAATTGTTACTCTATCAATTTTCCTTGCAGCGAGGTAGCAAAAGCAAATTAATAGTATAAATGAACACTAGATATCATTTTAGAAACGCCCAAGCCAACGTAATTATATTACACTCTAATTAAACTACGATTAGATCTCGTTCTAACCCAAACAGCTCATTGAGACTTTGATATCATTTTCTGAAAAGATTAGATAACACTGTAATTCTACTAAAACAATAACAAGATCTCCCGATTTGTCATAGGATAAACCTACTTCCAAAGTTAACTCAAACAAGAAAAATAATAAATCACAATTATACTATAATTATTAAACATACCTAATAAGATGCTGGTTGAAATGGAAAATAACCAAAAAAAAAGACTAAAATAAGAAAAGCCTAAAATCTCCTAAAACTTCCTACCTCAATTGTTAAAGGGAAGAAAAGGAATTGAAGAAGAAACAAGAAATAATAATAATAATAAAAAGAACATGCGTCACCCAAAATGTCCATTGTACAGGGCGATGGGTCTGCGTCCATTTCAATAGTGGATTTTGTTATTTTTAAAAATTAAATTAGTGAAAACATAATTTTAAATTTTTGTTTGTTAGTTTAGTGATTGTTGTATGTTATGATTATGTGCCGTGCATAATGATTTGATTAACAACCTTGTTTTTTTATTGGACTACTTTTGTATAAATGATGTAGTATATTTAAAAATTTCATTTCGCTACACCGTTTCTTAAATTGGTGCTGGTTATTACGACGAATGTAATATTGAGCTCGTCCAATGGTTTTTATTTATAAGAACTTATTGTAGGAGGGTATTGAGAAATATTTTCTCTCGTTTTTTGATAACTTTTCTGTGCCATACACATCAGACATGTTTTCTAGCATATGCCCAAAGTATTGATGGAGAAAAATTTATATCAGGCTTTATGTTGAGCTGGTGGGATGGTCTAGTAGAGCTCAGATTTCAAAATGAAACACACCAATTTTGAGACAAAAAAAAACATGAAGGTTGGGGAGATGGGGGGAAAATCTAAACTTTAACTACTAGGAGTAAGGTTGCCTATTTGCCTTAGATCTTTACAAAAAGGAATATTGTGATCTAAAATTTGTAATTTCTGTAAATTGTTTTATTGCTGCTGGAAATGAAGCCACCATCGAGAACATGATAAATGAACAAGAATCAGATGACAACTTGGGAGGGATTTGTGACAAGATGAAATGATGTGAGATGAGCTCAGACCTGAGAGATGAAGAGAATTTGGGCCCGATTGATTTTAGTCTAGTCCTCTCCAATTACCTGACAAACGCGGTGTTTGTGGTTCCAAACTGGCCATTTTTTTCAAGTTTCTTTTCCCGAATCTCAGTGAAAGATTATTTGTTGTTGTAAGTAGTCAAAAAGTTATTAGCTCTAAATTGAATTTGGCAGCTTATTCTTCTCCTTTTATTATTATTATCAGCATAATCATTGGTTCTTTTTAAAGGATAGGAGCAATGCTGGACAATAAACCCACCCTAATTCTGAATTATGTTGTGCTGGCCCCCAAATTGAAAAATGATGCAGGACAAGAAGTGATCTTTGGGTTTTTTTACCCACCCTTTTTTACTCTCTTAGTTAGATGTGTCTTATTCAAGTACAGAATAAACAGTACTTGCTAGGATAAGATTGTAATCCCGAAGAGAGTTAAGGACATTTGAGATTATTTTTTAAGTCTCAAAAATAATTTTAAAAAGTTAAAAATTAATTTTGATGTTTGAATTTATTTTTTAAAATTACTTTTGGTAAAATTATTCCATCATAGAGCAGATTTTAAAAGATAAGAAACGAATAACTTTTTGAAATGTAATTCTAAGAATTAGTTTTATACTTAATTACATTTCATATATATCATGACATATACTATAATATCTAAAATAAATGTAAAATTATTC
Source organism: Citrus australasica (assembly GCA_029618585.1). Lineage (NCBI taxonomy): Eukaryota > Viridiplantae > Streptophyta > Magnoliopsida > Sapindales > Rutaceae > Citrus > Citrus australasica. Next base: position 21,041,194 of record JARCIV010000001.1, read on the forward strand.
TTATTTAATTAGGAAATTGAATTATAAAATTTAAAGAGATTATTAGGTTATTACTGTTACCAATTATATATTGAGATAACAATATAAAAATTAAAAGTAATAAATAAAAATTTGTTATGCTTATCTATTGTTTTATATTCAAAATATAAAAATATTATATATACACATGTTTATAAATGTATAAATAGATTATATTCAACGTTATGCCTATTTTGGTTATTTTTATTTTTACAGCTGTTTAATTGTAAAATTTACCAAACACATAATATAGTTTTTAAAACTATTCAGCAATTTTAAAAATAAATTAAAACGTTTTATTTTGAAACTATTGTTTTTAAAACTATTCACTGCTGATTAGTTTTATAGCATAATTAAAAGCAATTATTTCGAAAGCAAAATCATTAGTAAACTGACCCTAAATTAAATTTCCTATTCAATAAAATCTTTTCTTTTATATTTTCCTTTGATTGGTCTAAATCTCACTTCATAGAGTTGCTTTGGTTGTTTTCTATTTTGTCGTAAGGTGGTTTTATCAATCTATTAATTTGGGCAGACGTCTTCAAGAACAACAGGGACGTAGCCAGAAATTTAATTGACTTGGGGCACATTAAAAATGTAGTATAATTTTAAGAATTTATATCACAACACAAAAAATCGCAATATAATATAAATTGAGAATAAATTTTGAAAATTTAGACAACAGTAAATAGAGTCACAAGTGTAATATAAATTAACTTATTATAATTGTTCTAATCAAGAATTCCTCGACGGGATTTCATGTGTTGAGATTCATTATTACCACGAAATGCAAGGCCTTGTCTCAAAAGAAACCGAATGCAGTCAATTACAGCAGTTAAACAAAGTCGGTACTCCCTTTTAATTTTTTTAGAATGGTTAAAGAAAAATGTAGCAACATGTGCCTTTTGATCCATCAATGATTCACAATGACGCCTAGCTATATTATGAGCACTATTTACGCCACCAACATGTTGTCTCAACATTTCTTTTTTCTTCCAATTTCTAAACCCTTCACCAGTAAAGCATGGACCAGCCCCTTGACTACCAATTTCTTCTCTGAAAACATAACAATAAAGACAAAAAGCTGCATCCTTTACTATACTATATTCTAACCAATCAGGATAATTATCAAACCAACTCCGGACAAATCGTCGTGATTTTTCTCCTAACAACCTAGTAGGAAAATCATGGCTTTGAGGTTGAAAAGGACCCATTTGCAAATAAGCTCTCCGAACTTCATCTTGAATATTAGGATCTAACTTTGAAATTACTGTTCGTAAATCAGGATCCCTTGGAAGATCATGCAAATTAAGACCAACTTTTTCTTTTGAATTGCCACTCATTTTTCTTAATGAGGTTGTTGAATTCTTTCTTAAATATTTATCCATGGCTGTTCAAAGAAATATATTCATCGAATAAGTATGATATTTATCATTCAAAGAAAAATTTCTTCATAAAAAAATATACATGAAAATTACAGTTACAGAACTAGACAAAAGATTATGGGTCTTCATTAAAATTTCATTATATAGTGTATTAATCTTAATAAATTAATTTATTCTTAAATCTTTTAATAATAGCAAAAATATTCATATATGATAACACAAAAATCAAACATGAATATATAATAAAATTAGCAATTTTATAATGTAAAAAACAATGAAATAATAAAAACTTGGTATTAATAAACTTACAATTTTAAAACATCAAGCGACGCAAATGAAGAAAGTGAGAAGAAATTCACGATGACAATTGATGAGCACTGCAACCTAGCTCCACGCCTCCACCCACCAGAGACGAAAGAAAGAGATGAGACGAAGAAACCCACCAGACAAAAGAAAGAAAGAGTAAAGTCACTTACTTTAATTAATTGTTTAATAAATTTTATTTGATAAAAGACATTTTTTTTTGTCTTTGTTAACTTTTATGAAATTATAATAACTGATCAAATTATTTAGATTTATACATTTAAGTTAGGGGTAATATGAAATTTTTTAAAATTATATGTGGCACTTTCAAATTTTTACAATTGACCTGGGGCATTTTTATAAATAATGCATAAATTTTTTTTTTTAAGATAATCATCAAAAAAATTTTTAAAACCCAGGTGGGGCATGTGCCCCACCTGATCCTATGCTGGCTACGTCCCTGAGAACAATGACAAGTATATTACCACTCCAACGAATAGAATGTGTTCCAACAACTAACATGTAATTGTTTATTTTTATTGGTTGTGCTATCCTATTTTTTTTTAAGAACCTGTTAGAAATCATTCCGATCAGTATTAGTCTTTTGCAATGAAGAATAAGTGTTAACTTTTATCTGTCAAATTTAATCAGCCTTTAGAATTAAGTCTATTTCTTTTATCCTTGTCTATATAATGAATATGACATGCTCTATTTTTTAACCAGTCGTGTAGTATATTCTTTATCTCTGTATTACTTATACTAAGGATAACTAAGTTAAAGCAATAATCTTATAACTACACTTTTTTAAGCTATAACCTCAGTAATAAAATTAATTTGGTCCCTATATTATAATTATAGACTAGTTTTAGTGTAGTAGGTGCTTTAAATCAATTTTTATTAGCTTAGACTTAAATATTAAATTTGTTTATTTTTTTGGGAAGAATTGTGAGATAAGCCCTCAGAAGGCTGCATCAACGTCTTGAAATTAATATTGAAAAAGATTGCAAGCTTGGGGGCTATTATCAGGAATGATGATGGGGAGATTATGTCAGCAACTACATGAAAAACACAATTCATTGGAGATCATTAGACTAGCTATAGGAACTGAACGAAAGGCTCGAATATCCTTTCTCTGGAAAGTCAATAATCGAATGATAAAGTATTTCAAAATTTCAAACTAACTTATAAAATTGCTTACGACAAGGACAAAGAAATAGAAAATCTGGCAATAATTTATCTTTTCGCATTAAGCACAAACGTATTTTTCCACCCATACTTAGCGTTTTGGAAAGTTTACAAGACTTCAAAAGTTAACATCATGAGAATTGAGGTCAAGAAACAGACTTGTTTGTTTCACAGTTGACCGAGACTTTTGTTTTCATAAATTGAAATGAACCCGATCTCAAAACAATTGTTAGAGATTTTTCTTCTCTGTTTTATGAATGGAAAATCGTCCATGCTTCAACATCTTCCGTTCTTTGATCTTCTTGTTGAGCATAAAGGTTTCATTAGCAGCTGATACACTAACCCCGGCATCATTCATCCGTGACGGCGAGAAGTTAGTTTCATCTTCTCAAAGGTTTGAGCTAGGCTTTTTCTCCCCTGGAAAATCAAAGAACAGGTACGTGGGACTATGGTACCAGAAGATCCCTGATACGGTTTTATGGGTTGCCAATAGAAATAGTCCTATCTCCGATCATAACGCAGTATTAACCATTGGCAACAATGGAAATCTCGTTCTTGTCAACCAAACAAACGGCCCTATCTGGTCTACAAACGTATCTAGCCAAGTGAAAAATCCAGTGGCAAGACTCTTAGATAATGGAAACCTCGTTATTACGGATAACTCTAGCAGTCATACTACTGAAAGCTACTTGTGGCAGAGCTTCGACTACTTAACAGACACTCTGTTACCAGACATGAAGTTGGGCTGGGACTTGAAGACTGGTCTGAAACGATATTTATCATCATGGGAAAGTGCTGACGATCCATCCCCTGGGAAGTTTACCTACGGACTTGACATTCAGATGTCGCCTAAATTATGTACGTTCAATGGTTCTGCAAAATATACCTGTACCGGACAATGGAATGGAGCTGCCTTTGTAGGTGCTCCATATTCAAACTTTCTTTATGATCAAGTTTTGGTGGAAAAAAAAGATGAAATTTCTTTCAGGTATGAGTCCTATAACAGTCCAAACATAATGATCTTAAAAGTCAACCCCTCGGGTCTGCTCACACGTCTAATATGGAACGAGAGGAGCACTGCGTGGGACCTTGTTTTCTCAGTTCCAGATGGAAATTGTGGTAATTATGGGCATTGTGGTCCCAACAGTATTTGCAGCCTGGACCAGACACCTATCTGTCAGTGTTTGAGGGGATTCAAACTCAAATCACAAAACAACCAGACTTGGCCCAGAAAATGTGAAAGATCTTCAGATTGCAAAAGTGGAGACCAGTTTATAAAGCTTGATGACTTTAAAGCGCCTGATTTGCTAGAGGTTTCCCTAAATGACAGTATGAATTTGAACCAATGTCAGGCTGAGTGCTTGAAGAACTGTTCCTGTAGAGCTTATGCCAATTCCAAACTAACAGGAGGAGGCAGTGGCTGTTTAATGTGGTTTGGGGATCTGATTGATCTCAGAAAGCCAATTAGCAACTTCACCGGACAGTCTGTCTACATACGAGTGCCCGCTCCAGAACAAGGTACAGCTTTTGCATTCTGGAATCAACTTTTTTCATTATGGAAGTTGATGTAGCAAAACTTCTCCAATTGTTTGTCATAGTAAGGCTTCATCCTAAAAGCTGAGCCAAGAGTTTAAGGAATTAATTTGTCAAAGAACAGATGAACAAACCTAACAAACAAAGAAACCAACACAGGTCAGAAGTAGCTTAAGTAATTAAGTTATCTGGCTCAGCTTGATAACATGTTTATCTGCAATTCGTTGGATTTCTTTGATAACATGTATGTTTCTGGATGTAGGAAACAAGAAGCTACTCTGGATAATTGTAATACTTGTTCTTCCGGTGGTACTTCTTCCTTCTTTTTACATATTTCGACGAAGGAGGAGAAAACACAAAGAGAAAGGTAAATTTTTTCCCTTCATATCACTCAATGATATTTTCATATGATAAGGCATGTGATAAAGCATGTATACTTACAATTTTAAAAGTTGTTGTCATGCCGAAACAGAGAATATGGAAGCAAACTGGGATCTGTTAGCATTTGACATAAATATGAGCATTACAACAAGAACAAATGAACTCTGTGAAGCAGATGGAGAAGGAAATGATAAGAGCAAGGATTCTTGGTTGCCATTATTCAGCTTGGCCAGTGTATCTGCTGCTACAGAAAACTTTTCTACGCAATGTAAGCTTGGAGAAGGTGGCTTTGGCCCTGTTTACAAGGTAGAATTGTTGCTACCTCAAATGTCCTTAATGAAGTGCTGCTGGTTTAAAACATTAACAAAATAAAAAAATGCAGGGTCGACTACTGAATGGAGAAGAAGTTGCAGTTAAAAGGCTCTCAAATCAGTCAGGGCAAGGACTCATAGAGTTTAAAAATGAGATGATGCTTATAGCAAAACTCCAACACAGACACCTTGTCAGACTCTTTGGTTGCTGTATAGAACAAGGCGAAAACATTTTAATCTATGAGTATATGCCTAACAAAAGCTTGGATGTTTTCCTTTTCGGTATGTGATTTATCATTCACAAGATTTAAGTATTTCCACTACTTTCCAGTGCTCTGTCGAATTTTATCATCTCCATTTTTTTAACTTGTTATCATTTACGCTGATCAGTATTCATTTTGGCATTGCAACAGATCCAAAGAAAAAGCACCTGTTAGGTTGGCAAGCACGTGTTAGAATCATTGAAGGAATTGCTCAAGGGCTATTATATCTTCATCAGTATTCTAGACTAAGAATTATTCACAGAGATCTTAAGGCAAGTAATATTCTCTTAGATAGTGACATGAACCCCAAAATATCAGATTTTGGCATGGCAAGAATATTTGGTGGTGATGAGTTGCAGGGAAATACTAAACGGATTGTTGGAACTTAGTAAGTAAAACTCCATTCCTGAAAAATGATGTTTGCTTGTCCTGTTTTCTTAGATCACTCAATATTAATTGAAACAATGGAAATTTAGTGGTTACATGTCACCTGAGTATGCCCTGGAAGGCCTGTACTCCATCAAATCAGACGTGTTTAGTTTTGGAGTGTTAATGTTGGAAACATTGAGTAGCAAGAGGAACACTGGCGTCTACAATAGTGATTCCTCTAACCTTCTTGGATATGTAAGTGACAAATTGTTTCACTTATGTTCCATCTTTAATGAGTAAAATATAAATTGGAAAAGTAAAAAATTGCTTCTGTAAATTAAACTAATATTGATCGTGGACATTTCTTTTCAGGCTTGGGGCTTATGGAAAGATGACAGAGCTCATGAATTGATGGACCCAGTAATAAAGCAAGATGAAGTATCATTGCCAATGCTGATTAGATACATAAATGTGGCTCTTCTCTGCGTTCAAGAGAATGCAGCTGATAGACCAATCATGTCGGATGTTATCTCCATGATTGAGAGTGAGCATCTTAATTTACCTTCTCCCAAAGAACCTGCTTTTACAAACAGTAAAAACGTGAATAATTCATCTCATTCCAACAGTGGAACGTCCCAGTTTTATTCCGTGAATGATCTAACTGTTTCATCAATCTATCCTCGATAGTCATCTATCTGGGCAGCATCTATTATTTTGCTTCTTTGTTTGATTTCTCTGTTTTATCCAGTTTTAAACTTCCTAAAGCAAGTGAGGAACTGTATAATGCAATATAATTCTGCATGTTTACGGCAGCATATCTGTTCTGCTGATGACTCTAAATGGTTCATTACATGCTACCTTTGAAGGCATATTTCCCTTCTCTATTTATTTATTTGGCATTTGAAGGCAAATAATCTAATGTTCAATACAGCTGACAATCATTCAGTAGCTATATCAGTTCAAAGAGTAACATTTTATATTGTTCATCTGGAATAAGTGACATCATTAGTCAATTTATTATAGATTTGTGACAAATTGCAGTAATTCACAAAACCAATTGCCTCATGCAATTTTTAAATATACGTCAAGTACTGAACACGGAAAGAGAACTTGACACAAGTGATTTAGTCAGGGACCACAAACACCGTGATTATCAAGGAATTAGAAAGTCTACATAATTTAAAAATTCTCAATGTATTTAAAAATGAATGAATAAACAAATCAATGGATTGCGTCAGATTTTGTAGTAACCAGAATGCCAAAATAACTAAACAATTTTAACTACTGCCCAAGATCTTGACAGAGATCAATTAAGATGCAAACTCATTTGAATCTGAATGGGATCATTGAAATCAATGGACTCAATCTATCAAGAACTTATGTCAACGCACAAGAATCAAATGAACTGCAATACAAGCCAAATATCAAACGGAGACCCACAATATTACAAGGTCACCCACTTCTCAGTGACCTGTATCCACGGGGAAGGACTCGATCAGCTTCTTAATTAATTCAATGGAGAATTAAAAGGTTTCTTAGAATTGATTACAGAGAACAAAAATACAAGTTTCTCTCTCTACAATATCTCTCTATAGCACTTTACACATGAGCCCAAAACCCTCCCAACGACCAGCTTTTAAATCGGAATCAGCTGCGACTTATAAACCCAGAATGCACAGAATGCTGCCACGTATCATAACGGTTTTAACGACCTCTGCTTAAGCTTCTCAGGCGTTGCTCAACGAGTCTCACTTAATCAGCCACCAAAACTCTTGAAATAAACATGTGTTGATGCTTGCGAATTGAATTATGAGTCACGCGAGTTGCATATGACTAATTTGAACACATATAAGGTTGATACGCTGTCGTTTTGGATCCAGGTTTTAATTCTTTTTTTTTTTAAATATTCTAAATATCAGCATATTGGTTTCTTTTAAAGGATGGGAATTACTGCAACCTTAAACTCCTACTACTCATTCGAGCCATGTGAATTCTCAACTATGTTTTGGTGGCCCTCAAATTGGAAAAAGATGTGGGATAAGATTATGAGTTCTATTCGTAAGAAATATTTTATTAAATATGTTGTAATTTCAAAGAGTTTGTTGATTATCTTATTTAATAAAATCACTTATTTTGTATTTTTCTTGAATTTATTATCATAGAGATGTCTGGACGTTATATAATCTTATCATGATTTTTATCTACTTTTTAATTGAACGTATTTTAGCAATCAATAAAGTATCATTGTCTTGCTTCCGCTATCTCTTTTAGTTATTATATTGTTCATTTAGACATATTAAAATAATACACTTTAATAATCAGAACATATTATTTTACAGGTTTGATGGATCCCACAATCCTATCACGAGGTCGCTCTACCTACCAAATGTCGGGTTCGATAGTAAGCCTACCCCACACCAAGACTTTCGTTTTCTAAGTTCCGTTTGCTGACCAAAACTTTGAAACTAAAAGTCGAGTGCGTACTGATCGAGTTGCATTCAAATGGGGAGGCTTGAAGGAATTAAAAATCCTTCCCAACAAAATGAAATCCGGGACCATGGATAATTAATTAGCCACCAGCAAATATCGTGGAGAAGAAAAATTGTATGGTCAACGTTTGTCTTTTACAGTAAAGAAACAGAGTTAATTTTATCTCTATTTCGAAATGATATGGAAATGCAACGTTTGCCATTTGGGCTTTTGATTATTTTTATTATTATTATTGTAGTGGAGCTACGGACACCCCATTTTTTTTATCTTTTAACAACCCTTTAATATTTTTTTCTAAATTACAATTTTATTTCTTTTGAAATTATCAAAAGGAATAAGTAATCATCTCAGTCATACTGTCCGACACTCACCGCATCCTAAACCCCTATTTGCTTAAATTTTTTTTTTGTTTGTTTGCTTTTGTTATTTGAAAATTTTACATTAATTTCTTGCAATTATAGCCAAAAATATCATAGAATCGAGGGGATCCATCCAATAAAAAACAATTAATTTCATAATTTTTTTTATGTTGGTTAGAATTTGGTTTTGACAAAAAAGTAAAAAAAAAAAGAGAGAGATTAATATCTATATTTCTTAGACAAAAATCATTAAATATAAGGTTGAGTTTACTTTTTAGATTAGATTGAGAATCTTAAGAAGTGAGAACCTTGGGATTGAGAATGTGAAGTAAGAGTGTGAGTAAGTTGTTTACTTATACTGAATGAGAGTATGGAATAGGAATCAGAATTTTATTTATGTGTTTACTTTATCTTAGATTATGACTGAATTATTTTAAATTACAGTTTTGTCCTTATTTAAAGAATTATAGTTTTTAATTACAAAGTGAATAAAAAATACTTCTAAAATAAACTATTGACTTTATTATTAATTTTAATCATATAAGTTAATAATAATTATTAATATTCTTAATTATGTAAATCATAAATTGTTTATTAATTTTAATTTTAATTATGGGAGTTAAAAATTATTGATAAGTGCAACTCAAATGAAACATTATTATTAATAATATTGTACAAAAATTAATATTTTCTTAGAATAAACTATTTATTATTATTAATTATTGTCAATTATTAATATTAAATAAATATAATAATATTATATTTTCAAATAAAGATATTATATAGTAATATTATTAATTCTCTATGAATATAATAATATTATTTTTAAGTAATTTTAACTTATAAGTAATGTCAATAATAATATTTAATAAATGTAATATTATAAAATAATATAATAATATTATTTAAATAAATATAACATTATTTTATTTTAATAAATATAATTATGTTATTGATAACTCTTTGGAATGAGAGTTATTACTGCAATCTTAGACTTAAATCAGGGCCACTTAGAGAATAAATGATGTGTTTTTTATGATATTTTGGTTATATTTTGCATAAACATCCATTTTAGTGAGTTTTAATAAGTTTTGCTTGAATTAAAGTAATTTGTTCTCAAAACATGTGCTTAATTGTAGGTTTTCAGAAGTTTATGATTCATAAAGGGACGCTGAGCTGGTAAACTAGCAAGAGGAGGAAAGAATATAGCCACAAGGGAAGTGAAGCACAACTGGGAACAACGCAGTGTCATAACCGCTGCTGGAGCAACCATTGTTGTAGCAAGTCTGGAACACCGAGAGAGAAAACTTAGCGCGAGTAGCTGTAGAATTGCGATCTACAGTTTCCTAATTTAACTCATGCACGCTCGAGGCTTGTGTTTACCCTAGTTTTCAGTATAAAAGGAGGCGCGCGCATCACATAATACGGCGGCAAGGAGTTATCATTAGAAAACTTAGAGAGGAAAAGAAGAGAAAGATCAGAATTCAAGGGAACGGTTGCAGCACCATTGCAGAATCCAGCAGAGTTATTTGGATTCACTTTTACCGTTCTCGATTATTATCTTTCTTCTCTCTCTCTAACTGATCCAATGTATTTCGTGATCATTATGTTACTGTTTGTTTTTCTCTTTAGGAATATGAACTAAACTTGTTTGTAGTTGAGTGATAAACAATCTAATGGGTTCTTGACTGTTCTTATGGGTTGTTATGTCATTGTTACAGCATTTTACTCTAGTAGCTATTATTATAACTGTTATTTCAGTTGACCACCCATTAATGGTTCAAGTTAAGATAGGGCCGCAAAAGGACATGTCTTAGTGGATATTATTAGAGTGATACTTGATCTTAATTTAAGTTTCCTAGATTAAGTTTATCTTGAATCCCATAAGGGCCATACATGAAGTTAAGATTTGTGATAAACTAGACATAGGCACTCACCTTGTAGAGTGGAAAGAATGGATGTTTATAATGCCACACCATAGGTAGAATAGCGACTGTTCATTGCTATGATGTTTACGGGTATGAGACTTCCAATATGCGATAGCTGATGATGCAATTTGAATTCTGTCAAGTGTTGTAGTAATAGTTGTAGCAACTGGTGTTAATTTGATGAAAAACAGTCAGCTCATGAAGAGAGTTTGATTACTTGACTACCTTATCCTCATTTAATTCTTCGAACACATTTTATTTCATTTATTTCATTACTGCATTGTTTAATCTTATTCTTTCACATTTGTCAATTTCAATAGTAACTAACTTTATCTTTGTTAATTTAGGAATTAAGTTAAATTACATTATAGCAATTGCTGTAGCATTTCTGGTAACATTAATCCATGTGGAGACGATCTTTAAATATTCATCACTTTACTACTTGTTGTGTACACTTGCACATTGACATCAATAGTATTAGTATTTATAACCAACAAGTTTTTGGCATTGTTTCCGGGGATTGATTGTTTATTTTTTAAATGTGAAGTAAGTCTCAATAGTGCTAATTTAATTTGATTCGTTTTATTGACATATCAACACTTGCATGCACAATGACAGATATCTTGTATTCCAATTTGATCTTGAGATTGAAAGGACTGTAAAGAGATTGCGAAGAGAACAAATGAATTCAAAAACTATTCCGGACATGGAAAATATGTAGGATGTGAGAAATTTGGATCTTCACGGACCATTACAACCACTCAACATTCACGAATAGCAGAATGAGCATGCTAACCAGAGACAGCCAGGCAATAATAATATCATTTACATGGCAAACGACAGGGACATAGCTATCAGAGATTATGTTGTGTTAACTCCTCAAGTGGTACACCTTGGGATAATCAGACCTGAAGTGGAAACCACAAACTTTGAACTGAAGCTAGTAATGTTTCAAATGTTGCAAACAGTGGGTCAATTCAATGGACTGCCAAATGAAGATCCTCACCTCCACTTTAAGTTGTTTTTGGAAGTGAGTGATGCTATTAAACTTGCTGGAGCAACACAAGATACTTTAAGACTAAGGCTTTTTCATTACTTCTTAAGAGATCTAGCAAGAGCATGGTTAAATTCATTACCATCTGATTCCATCTCTACATGGAATGAGTTGGCTGATAAATTCCTAATGAAACATTTTCCACCGACAAAAAATGTAAAATTACGGAATGAGATTACTTCTTTCCAACAACTTGAAGATGAGAGTTTGTATGAGGCTTGGGAAAGATTCAAAGAATTGCTCAGAAGGTGTCCTCACCATGGCATTCCATGTTGCATACAATTGGAGACTTTCTATAATAGGTTAAATCCTTGTACAAGATTGATGGTGGATGCTTCAGCAAATGGAGCTTTGTTATCCAAATCTTACACTGAAGCTTATGAAATTTTAGAGAGAATTGCCAACAATAACTATCAGTGGCCATCAACTAGACAGCCAGCAGCAAGAGGAGCTGCAGGAGTACATAATATAGATGCAATTACAGCTTTATCAGCACAAGTAACCTCATTGACTAACATGGTAAAAGCCATGACATCTGCTCCAGCAGCAGGAAAGCAAGTTGTTGAACTATCTTGTGTATACTGTGGTGAAGAACATGACTTTGATAATCGTCCTGAGAATCCAGCATCAGTGAATTATGTAGGTAATTTCAACTGAAAGCCTCAAAACAACCCATATTCAAATACTTACAATCCTGGATGGAAGCAACACCCAAATTTCTCATGAAGCAGTCAAACTCGAAATGCTCCAGCAGTGAATGGACAGAGTAAGAACACTCAACCATCTAGATTTCATCAGCAAAGTCAAGGGCAAAAACACACCAGTCAAGATCCAATCACTTCATTAGAGGCACTAATTAAGGAATACATTGTAAAGAATGAGGTAATTGTGTAGAGTCAAGCTGTATCATTGAGAAATCTGGAGAACCAAATGGGACAACTTGCCACAACAATGAGTAGCAGAACTCAAGGAAGCTTACCTAGCAATACAGAAGATCCAAGAAGAGAGGGAAAAGAATATTGCAAAGTAATCAACTTAAGATCTGGAAATAATGTGGATATCCCTATTGATGTGACTAAAAAGCGATTGGAACTTAATTCCTCACAAAAACCACATCAACAAGAAAGCATGTTACAACAACCCAGCCATCAAGACACTGTTGATAGGGGTCTAGCTGCAGTAACTATGGAAGGAACTCAACCAGTACATGATGAAAAAGAAGTTGCAACACCAATGGTAACAACCTATAACAAACCAAACAAACAGAGTTTGGTACCCTCTGAGGCTACCCAGCAATTTAGGCACCCATCTCTTTTTCCACAGAGATTTCTAAAGAAAAGACAAGATAAGCAGTTCAGCAAATTCCTGGAAGTGCTGAAACAATTACACATCAATATACCTTTTGTGGAAGTTTTCGAGCAAATGTTTAATTATGTGAAAATTCTGAAAGACATCTTAGCAAGAAAGAGGAGGTTGGGAGCGTTTAAAACTGTTGCTTTAACACAGAAAAGCAGTCACATGCTCCAAAGTAAGATTCCTAAAAAATTGAAGGATCTTGAAGCTTTACAATACCATGTTCCATTGGAACTAGGTACAATAGCAGAGCACTCTGTGACTTAGGAGCTAGTATTAATTTGATGCCATTATCTGTATTTAAACAGTTGGGATTAGGAGAATATAGGCCAACAACAGTCACTCTGCAATTAGCTGACAGATCTCATGCATATTCTGAAGGAAAAATTGAGGATGTACTGGTGAAGGTAGACAAATTCATCTTTCTAGTGGATTTCATTGTACTAGACTTTGAGGTTGATAAAGAGGTACCCATTATCCTTGGAAGACCATTTCTAGCAACCTGGAAAACTCTAATAGGTGTACAAAAATGAGAGCTAACAATAAGAGTGAATGATCAGCAAGTCACATTTAATGTTTTAGAAACTATGAAGAACCCTGATGAGGTAGAATAATACAATTTCCTGAGTATTGTGGATTTTGTTATAACAGACAGAATTGACAGATGTTGCAGTAATGAAATCATCAAAGTTACCACCTTTGAAGGCTTTGACGAAGAAGATGTTGCAGCAAACCAGATAGATTGGATTGAAAGAAAGCAATTAGATAGACATAACAGATTTATTGAGCACCTAAATCTTTCAGATAAGGAAGTAAAAATAATTTTACCATCTATTGAATCACCTCATAGTCTTGAATTAAAATTGTTACCTTAACATTTGAAATATGCTTATCTTGGTAAAAATAACACACTCCCTGTAATAATTTCTTCTACCTTGGATGCAGGGCAAGAACAGAGTCTAGTATATGTACTTGGGAAATACAGAAGAGCAATTGAATGGACCATGACAGACATCAAAGGGATAAGCCCATCTATATGCATGCATAAAATCCTGTTAGAAAATTGTTCCAACAATTCAGTGGAACAACAGAGAAGGTTAAACCTTATTATGAAGGAAGTGGTGAGGAAAGAATCATTACATGGTTGGATGCTAGAATCATATACCCGATATCAGATAGCTCTTGGGTGAGCCCAGTCCAATGTGTTCCAAAAAAGGGAGGAATAACTGTGATAGCAAATAAGAAGAATGAACTTATTCCCACAAGGATAGTAACTAAATGGAGAGTATGTATTGATTACAAAAAGCTTAACAAAGCCACAAGGAAGGATAATTTTCCACTCCTATTCATAGATCAGATATTAGATAGACTTGTTGGAAAGCAATACTATTGTTTTCTAGATAGGTATTCAGGCTACAACCAAATTGCTATAACTCCAGAGGATCAGGAAAAGACTACATTTACCTGTCCTTATGGAACTTTTTCCTTCAGAAGGATGCCCTTTGGTTTATGCAATGGTCCAGCAACTTTTCAGAGATGTGTGATGTCTATTTTTTCTGATATGGTGGAAAGAACATTAAAAGTCTTCATGGATGACTTCCCAATTTTTGGAGAGACCTATACTGATTATTTACACAACTTAGAAGAAGTTCTTAAAAGATGTGAGATGACTAACTTAGTACTGAATTGGGAAAAATGTCATTTCATGATGAAAGAAGGCATAATGTAGGGTCATTAGGTGTCCAAGAAATGTATTGAAGTAGACAAAGCCAAGATAGAAGTAATAGATAAACTGCCACCTCCCACTTCAATCAAGGGTATTAGGAGTATTTTGGTCATGCTGAATTTTACAGAAGATTCATTAAGGATTTTTTTCCAAGGTAGTTAAACCATTATGCTCATTGCTGGAACATGACAAACCTTTTCACTTTGATAAAGACTACCTTCAAGCCTTTAGAAAATTAAAGAAAGCTTTGATCACTGCACCAGTGGTTATATCACCATATTGGACTCTACCATTTGAACTGATGTGTGATGCCAGTGACCATTCTATTGGAGCAGTATTTAGGGGTGGGCAAACTATCCGACCCGACCTGACCCGATCCGACCCGATCCGAAAAATTTCAGGTTTGGGTCGGATCGGATGGTCAACAAAACCCGATTGGGTGAAATTGTCTCAACCCGATCGGATCATGATCGGATCGGGTGAAACCCGATCCGATCCAAAAACCCAATCGGGTTGAGACAATTTCACCATTTTGCAGTTTTGCTTTTGTTTCGAGAATTTCAACTTTTCAAGTTAAAGTTACAGTATCACACAGACACACATTAAACAAAAACAGAAACAGAACAGAAACAGAATACAGAGACAGAGTTACAGACGGATTTACAGTAATTCACAAAACAATAACTCACAAGTCACAGTCTCTGAGTCTCACACTCTCAAAAGTCTGAAACAGAATACAGAATTACATATCACAAAATACAGACGGAATACAGACGGATTTACAGTAAATTCACCGCAACAAAAGTTACAAAATAATTCAGTAATTCGCCAAAACACAAGCAAACCAAACTAGCAAAGTAACAACTCACAGTCACAAACCCTCACTCACGTCTCACGGTATCACTATCACAATTCACAAACCCTCACTGTCACACACAAATCACTGAAAGTCTGAAACCAGCACTCACTCAAGCCGTCAAGCACAAGCAGAAGCAGGCAGCAGCCAACCCACAGTCCCACACAGCCACACTCACTCAAGCCTCACGGCCTTCGTCGCTCACCACACGCAGTAAACACACACGCACAGTTCACGGATCTAGCTTTAACCGGCCACCACACGCAGCCAGCAACCACTTCCGAGAACGACCCCAACCGAAGCCGAAGCTGATTCGCGAAGATCGTGACCCGATCTACAGATCTGCTGCAACCAAGCGCCGGATCTACGCCTTGAATCCTCCACTCGAGTCTCCACCATTGGCATTCACGGGTCACGGCTGTTGAGTGTTGAAATCCGACCACCACACCCTCACAGTCACGCGTCAGTCCTCACGGTCACTGGTCACGGTTGTTGAGTGTTGACATCCGGCCACCCCACCCTCACGGTCACGCCTCACGGTCACGCCTCACGGCTCCAGTCAAACTCAAAAGGTCTCTTTCTCTTCAGTCTTCACTCTTTGTCTCTGAGTCTCTGTTTTGGAAGACGGAAGTTGGAATTTGGAACTTGAAGGCTGAAGCCCGAACCGAATCAGCAAATCCGGCTTTTGAAGTTGTTTAAGACTTTAACTTTAAGTGATGGTATATATCTAATATATAATTATATATGCATTAATGAAT
Organism: Citrus australasica; assembly: GCA_029618585.1. Lineage (NCBI taxonomy): Eukaryota > Viridiplantae > Streptophyta > Magnoliopsida > Sapindales > Rutaceae > Citrus > Citrus australasica. The sequence goes on from JARCIV010000001.1 coordinate 21,057,466, forward strand.
AATGATTAATTATAATTGTTATTTTGTATATGTTATATGAGAAATGTTAATTGTAACTTTGTATGTTAATTATATATTGTTAAATTTTATCAATAAAATGAAAATAATCCGGCATTAATTTTCTGTTATTAATTAATAATTGGTTTTTTGTATGAATAGTAATGTTAGATTAAAAATTAAAATTAAATATTATGTTACAATATAAATTATAATTATTTATGTCTTATGTCATATGATATGTGTATTTGTAGTTTTGTACAATAGTTTCAACTTCAACAAAAAATTAACCAATTTAATTGCAGTAGTTTTAAGTTTCAATTTCAACAAATAATTAATCAATTTAATTAATTGCATGATAACCATTAACCAATAAGTAAATATTAAGTGGTTATAATGTGGGCATAATAAGAATTAAGAATTTAGATACGGATATGTAATTAAAATATTTTATTATTTTGGCCAATGGATAATTAGATATTATAAATTAAAGAATTACATTAATTTCTTGGTTTTCTTTTATGGAATATGCACCTTGAATTCTTGATCATATATAAACATTATGGTGGAAAATTGGAAATATCGATTTAAAAAAGTTTCATAAAATTAAATTAACAATAATTTGAATCAATTTGTAATACTAACTATTAAGTAGATTTTTAATAGTCTTTTTGTGTTTTAATTTATGAATTAATGATTAATAATTATTTATTTATATATTTAGATGTCTGGACACTCAAGATCGAATTCAATGAGTGATGATGACAATCAAAGTGTTCAAATGGAAGGAACTCAAAAGGCAAAGCGGAAAAGACCAGCGATGAAGAAAAGATCTGCGACGTGGAATCATTTTACTTTGCTTGAGGATAATCCAAACAAATGCAAGTGCAACTATTGTGGTAGACAATATCAATGTCATTCAAGGCGTGATGGGATTACAAATATGAGAAATCATATATTAGCTTGCCTTGCATACAAGACATTCCGGGAACAACAAGAGGGGAGTCCACAAAACTTGACAACTGAGGGTGGGGAAGGAAATGCAAGTAATATGGTTTTGGCTAAAGGGTGGAGTCAAGACGCTTGTAGAAGGGCAGTCACCAAAATGATCATTATGGGTGAGTTGCCACTTAGTTTTGTGGATAACAAAGGGTTTAGGCATTTCTGTAGTGTAGCCATTCAACAGTTTGTTATGCCATCTCGGAGAACTGTTGGTAGGGATGTTATGGATTTATTTTTGGAAGAAAAGACAATGTTGAAGAGTTTGATTTGCAACAACAAACAACGAGTGTCTCTTACCACTGATTTATGGACTTCTGTTCAAAACATGAGTTACATGGTGATCACAGCTCATTTTATTGATAGTGATTGGTGTTTAAACAGAAGGATTATTAGTTTCAGTGTGATTGAAGATCATAGAGGGAAAACGATCGGTAAAAAGATTGTAGCTTGCTTACAAGATTGGGGGATAGAGAGGTTGTTTGCAATAACTGTTGATAATTGTTGTGCAAATTTTATTGAACTCGCAAGCGCACGAATCTATTGTAGTATAGATCAATGGTGGCGAGTGTCGATCCCACGAGGAGGTGGATTTTAATTATATATAGAATTAATTTTGTATGAGGTGGTTGGATTTGTGGTGGAAGTGATTCAAATTATCCTAAAAATTAGAATTGAAATGGCAAGAATAAATTGTAAAATTGGAATTAAAATGGCAAGAATAAATTGAAGATAATTCTATTAAAATGATGTACTTGGGTATCTGGATCCGTATCAACATGCACCATGGGCTAAATATTCCTTATTAATACCAATTAAATCATGAGGGGGGAATCCACACCTCATGAACCACGCTCTAATAAATATGGTTCTAAGGGCTTATCGTGCCAAATAATAATAATCTTATACTAGGGAGCCGGTGAAACCAGGACGGTACTAGACAAGATTATTATTATTTTTCAACGAGAAGTCAAAACATCCACAAAAACTAGAGGGGAAGAGAAAATAAATTTACCAAATAAAGCCCATGACACATGTTGAGACTTCACATTCAACCCAAGCTTGAAAGAAAATTAGCCACTCATAGTTAAACTAGGGGCAAAATGAAAATTTATTAAAATACGTAGAAAATACAAGATGGAGAAGGAACTACAGAAAATGGAGTCCAAAAATGGATTCAGAGGTGCCAAATTTGGGGAGGGGGGCCCTTTTTATAGATACATCGAGTAAATCATGGTCATCGGATTAAAAACAGTTTGGACGCTCAGGATTGCGCCACGTCATCAGTCAACAGTATGCGTGAACAGTAACACGGTTTGAACAGTGACACGGTTTGAACAGTAATAATCCCATGTGTTGCATGTACAGTATGTGCATTTTTTGGTCCACTAATATGCTGCCACGTCACCATCAACAATACATAAGAATTTTAGTCCAACATGATCATGACACCTCATTAGTCAATGCCACATCATCGGTCAATGCCACGTCATCGAGCCGTCTATGTGAACAGTGCCGTGAATAGTAACGTAGACAGTACCCGTACATGTGAATAGTACCGTACATGTGAACAATGTCATTTTTCCTTTTATACTCCTCCTAAAGTTTTCGGTCGTCCTGAGTTCAAAAATGATGTCCGTTTTGCCATTTGATCTCTCGTTTATTTTGAAATGACTATGATGCCCCTAAAATACATAAAATACTTAATTAAAATAAAACACACATAATTAAATTACAAGAAACTTAAACACATAAAAGTAAGGGTTGTTAGTAAGACTTGAAATGTAAAATGACGATTTTCTCCTTTATAAATATGCATTTTCTAACACTCAACAATAATGCCAGTACAAATGATGTTGCTGTTAATTATGTGACTATGCAATTGCTCGCTTGGAGGAATGATGATGCAATTGTATTGGCGGGTCAGTATATGCATGTGCGTTGTTGTGCACATATTTTGAACTTGATTGTTGTTTCGGGGTTGAATGAATTGCATGTTAGTGTTGCCGCCATCCAGAATGCTGTGAAGTATGTGAGATCCTCCACCACAAGGCTACAGGCGTTTAAACAGTGTGCTCAACAAGTGAAATGTCCAAATGGAACGGTTGTTTTGGATTGTCCTACTAGGTGGAATTCCACATATTTAATGCTGATGACTGCGTTGAAGTTTCAAGCAGCATTTGATAGAATGGCAGAGGTGGATAAACCGTATGAGACATACTTTCTCGAGAAAGAAAATAACGCTAAGAGGGTGGGCCCGCCTGGACCTGAGGATTGGGAGAGTGCAGGGCGAATTGTGAAGTTTTTGAAGGTATTTTATGATGCCACGTTGTTATTTTCTGCTTCTTTGAGTGTGACTTCTAATCTTTGTTATGATACCATTGGCTTAATTGAGAGCTCATTGACTGCATTAGAGGGAAGTAAAGATCCTTGGGTGGTGGCTATGGCTTATCAAATGAGGGAAAAATTTGATAAATATTGGAAGTCTTCAGGGAAAATAAATAAAATGTTAATTGTTGCCTCTATTCTTGATCCACGAGCTAAAATGGATTTTGCCAAACATATTTTTGAGATCATTTTTGCCAATGATGGTTGGAGAGTTGAAGAAATGACCAAAGCAGTGAAAGATTTATTGAATGAGCTTTATGATGCATATAGTGCAATGTGCTCTAGTTCCACACCATCGATGTGTAGTGAGAGTGTTCCTAGCGGCAGCTATGGTAGTACAAGTTATTCTCCTTATTTTACAACTGAGGTTGTTTTGCCGGAGGGTCCTAGTGGTGATGGTGATGGTGATGACATTTTCTGAGTTTCTCGCCCTTTCTTTGGGTATGCTCAGGAAGTGTTTGTTCAGAATGAGGGCAAGAGAGTAGTATCTAAGGTGGAACGTTATTTGAGTGACACAGTTGAAGATCCAAGCAATCTTAAGCTCAATGGTTTGCTTTGGTGGAAGGTTAATGGATCGAAGTATCCGATATTAGAGAAAATTGTAAGGGATGTCCTTGCTGTTCCTGTTTCCACAGTGGCATCTGAATCTGCCTTTAGCACAGGGCGTCCCGTCATTGACAAATATCGGAGTTCTTTGACCCCTTGTATGGTTGAGGCATTGATATGTACCGAAAATTGGTTACAAGCTAAACTTTTGCTAATCCCGTCTACAACCTTCAGGAAGATATTAAAGAGCAGATATTCCATATGAGCTACAAGAAGGTAATATTTCTCTCATACTTTATAAAGTTAAGATGTATTATAACTTTATAAATAGCATGTACATGTACTTAAGTTACTAATTTTTTTTTTGACATTTTAAAGAGTTTGTAAGATCACAAGCTTCAACGGTGGAAACAGTGAGCGCTGATATGGGTGTTATGGATATTTGAAAGGTAATTCTTAATATATATTATTATTTATAATTTCATATTATATGTTTAGGTTGTAATTTACACTTTAATAATAGACAATAGTTGTTATAGTTTTAATTCAAATTGTAATATTATAATTGTTTCATTTATTTTAGACACATTGAAATTGTTGGAATGGTATTACTTAGGAATTAGGATTATTATTAAATTTACTTGATGATGAATGTCGTGAAATAAGCCACAATTGATTTAATTTTTTTCTTATATTTAATCAAGTACACACATGAATTGGGCATATGTGTTTGTGTTTAATGTCCCTTTATTTGTAATGCGGCTTAAAGAAAGTCGTTCAACGGTTATCTATTATTTTTTCAATTTTTCCCTAGGTGATATATGCTTCAATTCTTCAACTTGGAGTAGAAGAAATTGAAGTTAAAAGTTGTCAAAGTGCTTGCGAGGAAAGGTGGAGCCGTGGAGGAAGTTGATCTAGATTTACATTTAAACTTTGTTGTGTTTTGGATTTTGGAACTTTGTCATTTGTGTTTTGGAAAATGGAAACTATTTAGCTATGTTTAATTTTGTGTTCTAAAGATTAATGTTTAGATTTTAGAATTGGACATTGCGCTTTGAATGGAGACTATTAAATTTAAACTTTGTGTTAATTTTAATTTTATGCTTTGTGTTAATTTTTAATTTTGAATCATTTGAATTTAATTCTATAGTAGTTTTCTTTTTTTGTTGGTTGAAATGAATGGATGAATGAATGAGGACAGGAGAATTTCAGTATACTGTTGTAAAGTGATACCTCTGCAGTCTCCAGTTCTCATAATTTTGAAGCCAAATTATGGGTGATAAGTTTGCTATCTCAAATAGCTTTCTTTGTTGATCAAATGTCTTTATATCTCAAATAGCTTTATCTGTTGATCATATGTCTTTATTGCACTGATACACATTTAAACTAAACTAGAGCATGTTTGAATGTTCTAAATTATTGTGAAAGCGTAGAAGCTAATTTTTCACTTTGTTGTCAATGCTTATTAATCAATCGTATAGCAAAGAAACTATTTGAGCGGTCAGTTGAAATCTTTTGCATCTATACATTTGTTGAAGAGAGAATTTATAGCCTTGCTTTTGGGGTTTTGAGATTGTTCGTTTGGCTTTTTAGATTATAGTCGTTTTAATGGATAGATTTCCACCTAGCTAGATTATGGATTAATAGTTTATTAAAGATGATTAGCTGTTTTGTTGGTAGATTTCCACCTAGCTAGATTATGGATTAATAGTTTATTAAAGTTGATTAGCGGTTTTGTTGGTTTTCACATTAGGAAATGGACAAAAACAGAAAACAAAAGGGCATATTAACTCTTCATTTAGGCAAATGACTTTTATAATATATAATTTCATTTCTACATCTTGCTTTTATACCTCATATGATTAGGAAACTGATGTAGAAATCAATTTTGAAGTTCATTAGGCATATCCGCATATGCATTATTTTTCCAAAAAAAACTGCTCGACCAAGTTCTCGAGGCAGTTGTGTTTGAGCTTCAACGAGATATATATGTTCTATGTTCAGTAATAGCAATAAAGATAGAAGCATGCAAAATAATTTAAAAAAATCCGTGAAATAATGCGGGAAAATGAAACAGAAATACTTTAACCCGAATTTAACCCGAACACAAATTAACCCGAATCCGATCCAATTACACCCGACCAGAATTAACCCGAATAACCCGAATTTAACCCGAACCCAAATTAACCCGAATTCACCCGAATTACCCAAATTTAACCCGAACCCAAATTAACCCGAATCCGATTTGATTACACCCGACCCGAATTCATCCGAATAACCCGAAGTTAATCCGAACCCGAATTAACCCGCATCCGATCTGATCCGAACTCCACCCGACTTTTTAACCCGACCCGATCCGATCCGAATTAAATTCGGATCGGATCGGATCGGGTTATAAGTTCGGATGGAGTTCGGATCGATTTTTATCCAACCCGACCAACCCGAAACCCGATCGGGTTGATCCGAACCCGACCCGAACCCAATTTCGCCCACCCCTAGCAGTATTAAGGCAGAGAAAGGATAAGGTTTTTCACTTTATATACTATGCAAGAAAAACTCTTACTCAAACTCAGATGAATTATACCACTACAAAGAAAGAGTTGCTAGCAGTAGTACTTACTTTTGATAAATTTAGAGCTTATCTAGTGGGTACTAAAGTGACAGTGTACACAGACCATGCAGCAATCAAGTACTTAATCTAAAAGAAGGATGCTAAGCCAAGATTAATAAGATGGATCTTGTTGCTTCAAGAGTTTGATCTGGAAATTAAAGATAGAAAGGGGACTGAGAATCAAATAGCAGACCACGTGTCGAGGCTGGAAGCAGAAACAAGTACATTAACAAGAAATGAAATCACTAAAATTTTTTCTAATGAACAACTGTTAGTAGTACAACAAGTACCGATGCTGCAGCAATCAGAATCTCCATGGTATGCAAATTTTGGTAACTACCTAGTAAGTTTCAGGAGAAAAATAAAATTTTTCATGATATCAAAAGCTACCAGTAGGATGATCCATATTGATATAAGATATGCTCAGATAAAGTAATACGAAAATGTTCTTTAGAGATAAAGATTCTCCACATACTGGAATCATGCTGCAACATATAAAGGATATTTTGGTGGTCATAGAACAGCTGCAAAAGTTCTGCAATCAGGTTATTACTAGCATTCTATTTTTAAAGATGCTTATGAATTTGTTAAATGTTGTGACATGTGCAAAGGGCAGGAAACATAACTCAAAGACATGAAATGCCATTGGCAAACATTCTTGAAGTGGAATTTTTTTATATATGGGGAATAGATTTCATGGGTCATTTTCCACCATCTTTTGGGAACTTATATATCCTGGTTGTTGTAGATTATTTCTCCAAATGGGTAGAAGTTGCAGCATTACCTACCAATGATGCTAAAGCAGTAGTGCACTTTCTTTAAAAAAACATCTTTTCTGGGTTTGGCACTCCAAAAGCAATTATTAGTGATGAGGATACTCGTTTTTGCAACAGAATATTTGCTGCAGCTGTGGTTAAATATGGAGTCAGGCATAAAATAACTACAACATATCACCCACAATCCAATGGCCAAGCAGAAGTATCCAATAGAGAAATTAAGAAGATGTTAGAAAAAGTGGTGAACCCATCAAGGAAAGATTGGTCCTTGCGTTTACATGATTCCTTTTGGGCTTACAGAGTAGCATATAAAACACTGATTGGCATGTCTTCCTATCGAATTGTTTATGGGAAGGCTTGTCACTTGCCACTGGAGCTAGAGCACAAAGCATATTGGGCAATGAAGCAATTAAATTGGGATATACATGTTGTAGTAGAACAAAGGAAGCTTCAATTATGCGAGCTTGATGAATTACGGTTGTTCTTATATGAAAATGCAAGAATCTATAAAGAGAGGAAAAAACACTAGTATGACAAGCATATCAAACACATGAACTTAAGCCCTAGTTAGCTAGTGCTGCTCCATAATACAAGGCTAGACTATTTCCAGGAAAACTGAAATCTCGATGGTCTAGACCTTTCAAACTGCTCAAAATTCATCCTCATGGGGTTGTTGATCTTCTAGATGAAAGGAAAAACTAAGAATTTAAAGTCAATGGGCACAGAGTTAAGCATTACATACACCCAGCTGCAGAGTGTGCAAAGGAGGTCTTACTCCTTAAAAAACAAAGCTATTGAGCAGTCAAAGAATGTCAAGCTGAAGGACCTTAAATCAAGCGCTTCATGGGAGGCAACCCATTGTGGAGGCAGCCACTTCAAACCGAGCTTGATCCTCTCTAGTTTTGTTGAAGACTCTTCCTTTTATTTTATTTTAATTTTGTTATTCACTTCTGGCTATTTATTTTTATCCTTTTGCATTATTGAACTCTTTACTTATGTTCTCATTCTAGATCTTTATCTTTAATTTTTTAGAATTGGTTTTAGTTATTGTTAAAAAGTTTTTTTTTAGGGAAGTATGTGTGACAAATGAATTCTCTATTGACAATTGGGGTTGTATTGTGACAGAGTACAGAGGTTAGCCACGTGTCGGAAGCTATTGGAGTAGAGTCTGTAACCGTTGCTAGAGCAAACAATTGGGTGCTGCAGCAACCAATATTACCGTTACAGTTTGGAGATAAATCATGACAGATGGATGCATGGATTTGGATAGAAATTGAGGAAGAAAAAATCTCTGAAATTAATGCATTAATCTCTCTTTCCTGTTTTTATGGGATATACTCAATGCTTTCAAAATATTTTCTTCCATAATTTATCTTTCTTTACCGGATTTATCTTCATTTAAATTCAAATATAAAAGGAAATTATTGTGCGTAGTGATCTACGACATTATTTTCCCTCTCATTCACAAGCACAACTCTAATAATTCTTAACACATTCTTCTCATTTTACTCGCAAGAATATTACCTTCGAATTGTTACTGCTATAGCAATGCCAAGGTATAAGAGAATTGCCAGCTGACTTAAAGACCTTTCCCGCTTCCAAAGTTACCACGCGGAAGAGAAATATTAAGAATTCATTGAACCGCGCAAGATTTTGGAAGAAAAAAGGTTTCAATTTCCATCGCAACCCACATGAATTGTCCAAACAGTACACAATGCTGCAGCAAAGCGTGGGTGGTTAGAGTTTTGTAATCACCCCCGAGATCCTGTGCTACCAGTAGTCAAAGCATTTTATGCCAATTTGGTAAGCCCTGGTCAGCACAATATTTGGGTAAGAAACTCACTTGTTCCATTAGACTCTCGAGTTATAAATGCTTTTTATAATTTACCTGCTGAAATTAATTGTGAGTAAGCCAAGTTGCTTGACAAATTGACCCCGCAAAGATAGAACACCATCTTCACAACTCTTACAATAGAAGAGGCGTCGTGGGGTAATGAGGAAGGGCGTGTAATTAAGATGATAGATTTAAAACCCATCGCTAAGGCATGGATAAAATTTCTGAAATCCAGACTTATGCCAACATCCTACACTACTACTGTTTCACAAGAAAGGATGGTTTTATTATATGTTATTATTCGAGGGCTTCCCATAGATGTGGGAAGCATTATCGAGAAAGAAATTCGAGATTGTACCATACAAAAAAACAAAGCTGTTGCCTTGCTATTTCCTTCACTCATTACCAGTATCTGTGTAGTATCAGGTGTTCGTCTTGATGCAAAATATGAACGTGTCAAGAATGATGGTGCCCTTACAGTACGCACCATTAAGAGAATTGCTGGTGAAAGTATTGGAGCAACAATTGAACCAGCTGTTGTAACAAGGGTGAGACGAGCTATTAGTTTAGAACAGACAATACAGGCGCTGAGCAACAGCATTAATCAATGTGCTAAGGCTCAATAGAGGGAAAACGATCAGTTTTAGAGCTATTTACAGCACCTGGACAACCACCTACACCAATTTGCTCTTTACATGAAAAACATCCACCGAAATTTTCCTGATTCATTGCTGCAGTAGTATAATTTTGACACTAACACCACATGAGCTCCAACAGAAGCCAGTAAAGAAGCCACAGACATGGATAAACCAGAAGCAGTAATTACAGTAGACCCACAAGCAGAGGCTGACTCAGAAAATATTGAACCATCTGATCAACCTGAGGAAGAAGGTGATAAGTCTGCGACTGACAGCTCACCCACAGAGGCAGAGGAAGATTCTGAGAAAGAATGTGAGGAACCCCCAGTTAGGACCTCTTCCAAAACCGGAAAAAAGCACATCATCCAAAAAGAGAAAGAGAATGAACCTGAAGAGGAGCCCCCCATTCCAATCCTTTCGAGAAAGGGCAAGGAAAAAATAGCCACCCCTCTTGCCTCTGAAGATGAAGCCAAGCAAGTCGATGCAGAATTGGAAGCTGCTGCAACCAGAGTCACGCGTACACCCACAGAAGCCAAGCATCTAATTGACATCATTGCCGCCACACAGCTGAGGGACAGGCAGCTGATGCACCAACCACAACTCCTCCACAGCAAACATGTTTGTGCTAGTCCTAGAGGATCTAGCAAAAGAAAGGGCAACACTTCTGGCGGCACTGCTACCACAGTCTCAACAGAACAAAAAAGGACCAGATCGGTGTCCACTTAGCAAGCTGTCCCAGCTGCAACTCCTCCCACCAGCCCATTGAAGAAAAAGACAAAGACGTTATCAGCTCTATCCCCGTAAGCTTCCCCAAAAGATAAGCTACGCAGTTCATCCAAAAAGTGCCGATGTCACCCCAGCAGGTTGCAGCAATACCCAAACATTAGGGCAATATCTCCTTATTTCTAGTCAATTTATTTAATTTTGTTAAAAAAAAATTTCTTTCACTCTGTTTCAATTTGCGTGGTTTATTTTCCATGTCCTTGTCGATTTGTGTGACCTTCCTATTGTATGCTTGTGAAGACACAACACTATTCAAAGTTTGGGGGGGAATGTATTTCTGGGTGTTTTGGATATGTGTTTATGCATGTGTTGTATGAAGCTCTGATATCTAATATGTGTGTATGGATTTGAAAACCTAATGAAGATAAATTGAGTGTTAATTGGTGATTATAAGAATGCCGAGTAGAGATAGTTATAGATAAAGAGTGAAATTTTATCCTGACACCTAAACTTTGGTGGAGTTTTATGAGAATGTTGTAGCAGAGCCAATAGAATAGAAAAGACTTTAAGTTTGGTTTTCAGAAGTTTATGATTCATAAAGGGACGCTGAGATAGTAAACTAGCAAGAGAGGAAAGAATATGGCCACAAGGGAAGTGAAGCACAACTAGGAATAACGCAGTGTCATAACCGCTGCTGGAATAACCATTGCTGTAGTGAGTCTGGAACACCGAGAGAGAAAACTTAGCGCGAGTAGCTGTAGAATTGCGATCTACAGTTTCCTAATTTAACTCATGCACGCTCAAGGATTGTGTTTACCCTAATTTTCAGTATAAAAAGAGGCGTGTATCACATAATACGGTGGTAAAGAATTATCATTAGAAAACTTGGAGAGGAAAAGAAGAGAAAGATCAGAATTTAAGGGAACGACTGCAACATCATTGCAGAATCCAATAAAGTTATTTGGATTCACTTTTACCGTTCTCGATTATTATCTTCCTTCTCTCTCTCTAACTGATCCAATGTATTTCGTGATCATTATGTTACTGTTTGTTTTTCTCTTTAAGAATATGAACTAAACTTATTTGTAGTTGAGTGACAAATAATCTAATGGGTTCTTGACTATTCTTATAGGTTGTTATGTCATTGTTACAACATTTTACTCTGGTAGCTATTATTATAAATGTTATTTCAGTTGACTACCCATTTAATTGTTCAAGTTAAGATGGGGCTGCAAAAGGGCATGTCTTAGTGGATATTATTAAAGTGATACTCGATCTTAATTGAAGTTTCCTAGATTAAGTCTATCTTGAATCCCATAAGGGCCATACTTGAAGTTAAGATTTATGATAAACTAGACATAGGCACTCACCTTGTAGGGTGGAAAGAATGGATGTTTATAATGCCATGCCATAGGTAGAATAGTGACTGGTCATTGCTATGATGTTTACGGGTATGAGACTTCCAGTATGTGACAGTTGAGGAATCAATTTGAATTATGCCCAGTGTTGTAGCAACTGGTGTTAATTTGATGAAAAGCAAACATTCCATGAAGAGAGTTTGATCACTTGACTACCTTATCCTCATTTAATTCTTCGAACGCATTTTATTTCATTTATTTCAAGACTGCACTGTTTAATCTTATTCTTTCACATTTGTCAATTTCAATAGTAACCAACTTTATCTTTGTTAATTTAGGAATTAAGTTAAATTACATTATACTGATTGCTGTAGCATTTCTGGTAACGTCAATCCTCGTGGAGACGATCTTGAATATTCATCATTTTATTACTTGTTGTGTACACTTGCACATTGGCATCAATAGTATTAGTATTTATAACCAACAATTATATATAGAGGGAAGGGTTAAGAAATAATAGGTGAGATTAGATTCTTACTCCTATCTTCTCATGAGAGTAGAAATCTCATTCCTCACTTGAAAATTGGGTGGGACTTACAGAGTGGAATTCCCACTTCCACCTTTAAATAAATACGTAAATAGTGGAGCAGAAAGATTTCAAACTTCTTACTTCCACTCCAATAAGTAAACACATCTTAAAATGTTATTTTGATGGTTCTACAAGTTTGCCACATTTTGAAAACAAAGATGAAATAGATCATGTCTTGAAAGAACCGTTGATGAATAACTGGTGACAGAAATATAATAAGGATATTTTTAGAATGAAATGGGGTTTCATTAGAATTTGTGATAGGATGGGGCTATTCAATCCTATTAATTTTATCTTTACACCTTTTTTTTAATAAAATTTTTAATTATCAAAATTATATTTGATAAAATTACCTTACAAACCCCCATCGCTTTTCTTCTTCCAATTCTCATTGTTCTTATTCTTCTGCACCTCACTAGTTGGCTTGATATTTGTTTTTGTAATGTAAAATTGCGAATGTATTCTTAATGTTTGTCTCCCACCAATTAGCCATTGCCAATATTAATTTGACTTTAGGCTTTACAACTAGAGGAATAAAATTGACCTATGAAATATGAAGAGTCTTTTTATCGACTATGAAAACCATAAAAATTATTTTCCTTCAAGTCTTTAAAAATAAAAATTAACATATGTACCAACTCAAATACTATAAAGAAGATGTTGAATCTTTAATGGCTACATATTTTAATTCGTGAAGAATTTAATGAATTAAACCTAAAATAATCGAATCAAATTAACAAGACAGAAAACCAATTTCAAGAAGAGAATATTGAGCACTGTTTCAAGCACCCAATTTAATGAAGGAGAAAAAAATTGTTCTTTATTGATCACAATAATCGAGATACAAGTTGGATTATGCGAAGGAAATTACAAGGATCATAAAGAACCAAGTCTTAAACAAACTAAGCAAGAAATGAAGAAGAAATCGATATGAAACCAGGAGCTAATCATCAGCGCCTTTTATACTAATATATCTGAGAAGATACACAATGAATTCTCAATATACTTTGCCACATCAACATGAAATTGCAATAAGACCCCTCCAACTAAAGTCAGACTGCATACGAACTCTTCAAATCTTGCATTTAAGCCCAAAACACCAGAAGCTTATAACATTACACTCTCCACCTTGCAGACATAATTCAATTGATCATTTTAGTAAAGCAACATAAAAAAAAACCTTCAAGCACACAACTTAGCAACTAGAGTTATTGCCAACATCAATTCTATTTACGCAAAACTTAAATTTGCCTGTTGGGATTACTTTTGTCAACATGTCAGCAGGGTTGCCATCTGTATAAATCTTTGTTACTACAATAGAACATTTTGTAACTTCATCCCTGATAAAGTGTAGCTTCAAATTAATGTGTTTGGTCCTCTCATGATAGACTTGGTTTTTTATGAGCTGAATTGCGCTATGGTTGTCACAAAATATGCTAATTGTCTTTTGCTTTAACAAAAGTTCATTGAGCAATGCTCTCAACCATATTGACTCCTTTACAGCTCTTGTTGCTGCAATAAATTCAGCCTCTGTAGATGATAAAGCTACTGTGTGTTGTACAGTAACTTTCCAATTTACATGGCAGTTGTTCAGCATAAACAGATATCTTAAAATAGACCTTCTCCTATCTAGATCATCTACAAAATTAGAGTCAACATAGTCCTTGACTTCACTGACTTCTTGTTTAGATTTACCATACACCAGACCATGATTAGAAGTACCCTTCAAATACCTCATGATCCACTTCACAGTATCCCAATGTGTCTTACTAGGGTTGGTCATAAATCTACTAACTACACTTACTAGATATATTATGTCTGCTCTGGTATATACCATAGCATTCATCAAGCTCCCAACAACTTGTGAATATGGTATTTTGACTATTTGAAGTTTCTCAAATTCTGATTTTAGAGACATTTCACCAGAAAGTTTGAATTGAGCTCCCAAAGGTGTCAAGACTGGTTTTGAATTCAACATCTCAAACTTATTTAACACCTTGTTGACATATCTTTTTTTGCTTACAAATAAGTTTCCAGTAACCCTATCTTTATGTATATCCATGCCAAGAATTCTTTTAACATTGCCAAGATCTTTCATTTCAAACTCACCCTTAAGTAGATTTTTAAGCCTTTCAATATCACTAGAACTCCCATCTACCATGAGTATATTATCAATATACAACAAAAGATACACAACTCCACCTGAGTTTATGTTTCCATAATAGACACAACTATTATATTTGCTTCTAAAGTAGCATTAGAGATCATAAACTGATCAAATCTCTTATACCACTGTTTAAAAGACTATTTCAAGCCATATAGAGACTTATGCAGAAGACACGCATAATCTTTAATGTCTCTATGCTTCAAAACCTTGAGGTTGTGACATTAATATCTTATCTTCAAGATTGCCGTGTAAGAAGACAGTTTTTACATTCATTTATTCAAGCTCTAAGTCAAGTAAGGCCACTATAGCAAGGAATGTTCTAATTGAGCTGTGTTTAACAACAAATGAGAAAATTTCATTAAAATCTACCCTCTCTTTTTGTGTGAAACCTTTTACCACTAATCTTACCTTATACCTTGAGTCTTCAACACTTGGAATGCCCTCATTTTTCTTGCATATCTACTTGCAGCTGATAATTTTTCTATTCTATGAATTAGGAACCAATGTCCAAGTCTGATTCCTTACTAGAGAATTCATTTTTTCTCTCATTGTTTTAATCTAATTACTGTTGTCCTTGCTACTTAATGCTTTTGTGTAGCTATTAAGTTCCTCAATTGAAATATCTTATACACTCATTAATGCAAATGTAACTATATCTGCATATGCATACCATGCTGAGGGTCTGATAAACTTCCTTTTTTTATCTCTGGCTGATTGATATTCCTACAAGTTAGTAGCTTATGATATTTCGCTTTCTGTTACTTATGTCCCTTACGAAACACCATCAGTAGCATGTGAAACATCTTGAACAACCTATGGTTGCATATCTTCTTCATGAATACTAGATAGCAAAACTTCACTCTTTGTGATTTGATCGATGGTTTCAGCATTATTTGTCTTATTTATACTGATATCAGTCTTAAAAGTAGCATGATCAGACTTATTGATCATTGCAGCTTTATTAAACTGAACATCTCTTCTAATTAAACACCTTATGATATTTCGCTTTCTGTTACTTATGTCCCTTACGAAACACCATCAGTAGCATGTGAAACATCTTGAACAGCCTATGGTTGCATATCTTCTTCATGAATACTAGATAGTAGAACTTCACTCTTTGTAATTTGATCGATGGTTTCAGCATTATTTGTCTTATTTACACTGATATCAGTCTTAAAAGTAGCATGATCAGACTTATTGATCATTGCAGCTTTATTAAACTAAACATCTCTTCTAATTAAACACCTATAAACTTTACCACACTAGATTTTGTAACCTTTGATCCTATCTGGATAGCCACCAAACAAACCCTTCACAACCATTGCATCAAGCTTCTCTTGTTTAATATGGACATATGTAGGACATCCAAATATCCTGAGATGTTCATAACTTGCAGGTTTTCCAAACCAAAGCTCTTTAAAGGTTTTGAAACCAATGGCAACAAATGGACACCTCTTAATAAGATAATATGTTGTCGAGACAACTTCTGCCGAAAAGCTCCTAGGAAGCTTAGAGTTGATCAACAAATATCTTGTTTTATCAGCAAGTGTTCTATTCATCCTTTTAGCCAAAGCTATTTTACTGAGGGATGAATCTCACCATTTTATGCCTTATAATTCCCTTTTTCCGGCAATATTCCTTAAATTCTTTATTGCAAAACTCAAGTCCATTGTCAGTTCTCAAACATTTCACCCTGAAACCAGATTGAGTCTCCATCAAAGTCTTCCAAATCCTGAACTTTTTCAAGGCTTGTTCTTTTGTTTTCAGTATGTAAATCCATACATTCCTAGAGTAAGCATTTATCATTGACATGAAGTATCTCCCCCCACTTAAAGATGGCACTGTGCAGGCCCCTAAAGATCAGCATGCACATAGTTTAAAGAATGTTTAGACATATGCATCCTTTTTGTAAATTTAGACCTATATGCTTTACGAAAAATACAGTTTTCACAAAAGTCTAACTCATTTATTTTGTCACCACAAAGCAATCATTGATTTGAGCTAATGGTCTTAGGAAGAAGAATAAGAGCTCGGTTTCTTTTTGGGAATAATGTTACATTAATAAGCTATGAATATTTTATCTTCATTGAGGATGATATTTATTTAAGGATATGTTATTTCATTATTTTTTTCTTTTGGAGGTTTAAAACATTTGTTGTTGGATATTATTTTGAAGGTTTTAAATATTGGAATAATGAAATGCAATTTCACTTCAATTTCATCGTAGTACCTTGTTATGGAATTGGGGTGTTACATTTGTGGTATCAGAGCAAAAATAGGATAAGATTCTGTAGACATATCAGAACAAAATTTAGGAGTAAGACAGAAATATGATGTGGTTAAAATGGTTCACTTCTAGGGATAATTCTAGCGGTTATTTTAGATAGTAAAAAGAGATGATTTTAGGTACGTCGGAAAAAAAAAGTGTGTTTCTTTGTTGATAAATTCGATAATTGCATGGTTTGATGATTTTGCTTGTTTATTAAATGTTTGAACTTTTCTTAAAAAGAAAATGATTGAGTTAATTGTATATGAACTTCTATAATATTATTAATGAAGGTGAATGTTTGATTGGTTTTGATTGTGTATGTTTGATGACCAATAGGAAAATGCCTCCTAAAAGTAAAAATAATGCTAACCGAGGCCAACTTCAGATTGATAGTAGAGCGGCCTCTAACATAGCTAATATCCCATGAGAGGATGGTGAGGGAACGAGCAATTCTCACCGAGGATATATTGGGGCAAACCCCCTCTTTGTGAGATGGCTCATGATCGTATGCCAGCTATGTAGTGTTGGCTGATAGTATGATAATGAATCGGGTTTATAAGACTTGCCTAATTAGTTTTGGTGATAGAAAGTTCATTATTGATCTATTACCAAATCAGGTGTAAGACTTTGATGTTATTTTAGGGATGACAATAATGTTGATTGTTTCTCTAAGGAAGTGTTCTTTAATATTTCTAGAGTCTGAGTTTCAGTTTCAAAGGAAACGAAACAGAAGTAGTGTGTTAATATATATTCTAAAAGCTCAGAAGATGTTGACTAAAGGATGTGAGGCTTCCTATCCTTTATGGCAGTTGATAATAGTGGTGAAGTTTCACTTAGTGACATTCGTATGGTCAAAGAGTTCTTAGATGTTTTTCCAGAAGATTTGTATGGGTTTCTTTTTAATCGAAAATTTGAATTCTCGATAGATTTACTACCTGGCACATCACCCATTTTCAAAGCACCGTGTAGGATGGCACTAATTAAAATTAAAAAGTTAAAGATCCAATTGCAGGAATTTCTTGATAAGGGTTTAATTCGACCTAGTGTGTCTCCTTGGGGTGCTTCAATATTGTTTGTGACGAAGAAGAATGGGTCTATACGGTTATGCATTGATAACGGTAGTTGAACTTAGTTACCATCAAGAAGAGATGTTTGTTCCCTTGTATTAATGATCTATTTGACCAATTGCAGGGCACAACAGTATTATTCAAGATCGATTTACAATTTGGGAACCAATAGCTTAAGGTGAAAAATAATAATGTACCTATAACTTCTTTTCATACTTGGTACGGCAATTATAAGTTTCTGGTAATGCCTTCTGGGTTAACAAATGCCCCTGCAGCCTTAATGGACTTGATGAATAGAGTATTTCAACCATATCTTGATCAATTTATTATCGTGTTCGTTGATGACATTTTGGTGTACTCTAAGACTATGAAAGAGTATAAGGAGCATTTGAGGGTGGCTTTTCAAACACTTCGAAAGAAGAAGCTTTATGCAAAGTTTAAGAAATGTGAATTTTGGTTAGACCGTATGGCTTTCCTTAGGTATATAATTTTCAAGGATTGTAAATCAATTGATCCAGCTAAGGTTGAGGCCATAGTGAAATGGCCAAGACATACTAATGTTACTGAGGTTAGGAGTTTCTTGAGCTTCGCTAGATATTATTGGAGATTCATGAATAAGTTCTCTAATCTTGTAGTTCTTTTGACCAAGTTGACCAGGAAGAATGTAAAGTTTAAATGGAATGAATAATGTGAAAAGAGCTTTCAAGAGTTGAAGAATGAGTTAGTCTCTGCATTTATTTTGACTATTCCATCTTGTGGTGGTGGATATGTTATTTACAGTGATACTTCTAGAAAAGGGTTAAGATGTGTGCTGATGCAACATGGTAAAATGGTGTCTTCTGCTTCATGATAATTGAAGAGGTATGAGCAAAATTATTCAACCCATGATCTGGAGCTAGTAGTAGTTTTTGCCTTGAAGATCTGGAGACATTACTTATATGGTGAGACTTGTGAGATATATAAAGACCACAAGAGTTTGAAGTATTTGTTCACTCAAAAGGAGCTGAATTTGAGGCAAAAAAAAATGGTTAGAGCTGGCGAGGGATTCTGATTGTTCGATCAATTACCATCTTAGTATGGCGAATAGTCCATGCTCTAAGTAGGAAGTCGTCTCGTGGGTTGGCACATCTGATTACTACTCAAGGCCATACGTTGGAGGACCTCAAAAAGCTAGGGATTGAAATGGTTATATATGGTGAGATGAATGTTTTATATCACTTGAGTGTTCAACAGGCCTTAATACATAGAATCAGCACATAAGGAATATCCTGAAGTTAGAAAGATCGTCGAGGAAATTAAAAGTGGTCGATATGAGTTTAGAGTAGCTGATGATGGTGTTTTATAGTTAAGGCAACAACTTTGTGTACCAGCTGATGAGAAGTTAAATAAGGAGATAATAAGAGAGGCTCGTGACTTAACTTTTAATGTACATCCAGGAAGCATTAAGATGTATCGAGAAGCAAATTTTTTTGTAGGAATATGAAAAATGATGTTGCTGGATATGTATAAAAATGTTTGGTGTGTCAACAAGGGAAGATTGAGCACCAAAGACCCAGAGGGACTCTTCAATCGCTTTCTATTCCAGAATAAAAATGGGGAGCATATCACCATGGATTTTGTGAGTTGATTGTCTCGCTCTAAAGAGGGTTGTGACTATATTTGGGTTATCGTTAATTGATTGACTAAGTCAACTCATTTCTTACCAATCATAAGTACTAACAAACTTTGCAAGTTGGTGAAGCTATTTGTTAAAGAGATAGTGAGATTGCATATAGTACCGGTGTCTATTGTTTCAAATAAGGATCCGCAATTCACTATAAATTTTTAGGCTAGCTTGTATAAAAATTTTGCTACCAAGTTACATTTCAGTACAACTTTTATCCTTAAACAGACAGTCACTTAGAAAGAACTATCCAAATTCTTGAGAACATGTTACAAGCTTGTGTACTGGATTTGGGAGGTAGATCGAGAGACCATTTGCCTTTGGTATAGTTTGGTTACAATAACAGCTCTCACTCTAGCATTGGCATAGCACCCTTTAAAAGCTCTTTACATAAGGAAGTGTATATTGTCCATTTTTTGGGATGAGGTTAGTGAGAGGAAGCTATTGGGGCCAAAGTTGGTTTAGATTACTTCAAATAAGATTGAGCTGATCAAAAAGCATCTCCATATAGCTCAAAGCAGAGAGAAAAGTTGTGTTGCTTGGTGTAGACAAGATCTAGAGTTTCAAGTTGGAGACCATGTCTTTTTGAAAGTCTCACCTTAGAAGGGTGTTTTTCGATTTGGGAAGAGTGGTAAACTCAACCCATAATTTATTGGGCCTTTTCAGATTCTTGAGAGGATTGGTACAAAGAAAAGCATATAAAACTGATTTTTTTAGTCTGTTACAATATTTTGATAAGTAAAATCATTCTTTAAAATTATTTATAACAAACCTACAAATGATTAAAAGTTCAAGGATGATTTTAAATAATTTGGCTCATTGTTCGTAATGATGTTATGTTACGTTATGAAAGGCTAGTCAGTTTTTGTGCATATATGATGTTAATGTTAATGATTCTTGCAGGGTACAATGCCCTAAATGATGTTATATGCCCAAGTCATTGGGTATACAAGTGATGCTATGTGGCATTAGCTAAATATGTTTTATGTGTTTAAAATGCTATTATTGTGTTTAAAGAATTTAAATGACTTTATGATGTTGTGATTTCTTTTTGATAAATGATAATTTACAAAGGTAATTTCCATCATTATTATGTATATTTAAGAATTTCAATCAATTATATTTTAATTTTTTTAGTATTGCAAATGAATTTACTTGCTGAGTTGACGGCTCACCCCTCGTTGCCACATTTTTGTAAATAGAGTTAGATGATTTGAGCTTATGGTCTTATGAGGAAGAATGAGAGCTTGGTTTCTTTTGGGGAATAATGTTACATTAACAAGCTATGAATATTTTAGATTCCTTTGCGATAATATTTATTTAAGGGTATGTTATTTCATTATTTATTTTCTTTTGGAGGTTTAGAACATTTGTTGTTGGATATTATTTTGAAGGTTTTAGATATGAAAATGATAAAATGCAATTTCACTTCAATTCCACCGTAGTAACTTGTTAGTGGAATTGGGTTGTTACACTAACTACAAGACATTTTATTTAAAACATACCATTAGTCGTTTTAGACAATCATTTGCATTTTAATGTTTTACTTAGAATATTTCCTAAGCACCTAAAGTATTCCAGACTTTCACCATAATTCGCCCATGGGTGGTTCTGTAAAACTTCGTCCGTAGGCGTTCTCCTCATAAGATCTTTCTAAGAATTGGATCTTGATCATTCTTTACAAGAATGGAGCTAAGTCTTTTCTATCATAGCCTACCTGTGGGCACTTTCCTTAGAAAACTAATCCTAAGTAATTGGACCTAGGTCATTTTTTTTCTAAAAAAGAACTTAGGTCCTTTTATCATAATTTTCCCATGGGCAGTTTTGTAGAAATTTTTCTGTAGGCGTTCTTCATAGAAGATTTTTTCATGAGTTGGACTTAAGTCATTCTTTACAAGAATGGAGCTAAGTCTTTTCTATCATAGCCCACCCGTAGGTGCTTTCATTAGAAAACTAATTCTAAGTAACTGGGAGAAAGGACTTATATCTTTTTATCATAATTTGCCCATAAATGATTTTATAGAACTTCATTTGCATGTGTTCTCCTTAGAAGATTGTTCTAAAAATTTGACCTAGGTCATTTTTTACAAGAATAGACCTAAGTCTTTTTATTATGATTCGCCCGTGGGCGGTTTCGTAGAACTTCGCTGGTAAGCATTTTCCTTAGAAGATTTACCCTTGAGCGTTTTACTTAGAAACATTCTTTAAGTACCTAGGTCATTCTTTTTAAGGAATAGACCTAGATCATTCTTTGTGGAGAATGGATCTAGATCATTCTTTGTAGAGAGTAGGCCTACGTCATTCTTTGGAAAATCAAGCTTTTGGCCCTTTGTCGAAGACTCGTCCTTTGGACATTTTACATAGAAATATTCTTTAAATGTCCAGATTTTTTTTTTTTGTAAAAAATGAAGTTAGGTCGTTATTTGCAAAGAGTATCCCTAAATCATTCTTTGTAAAGAATGGACTTAACTCATTATTTGTAAAGAATGAATTTAGGTCATTCTTTGTACAATCATGTCTTTAGTGTTTTATTGAAAACTCTCACTTTCAGCTTTTTACTTAAAATGCTAAGCACCTAGTCCATTCTTATAGAGAATGGGCCTAGGTTATTTCATCTAAAATATTTGTATTGAGCCTATATTTTTTGTGGATTATGGGTCATTCTTAATTTGGTCTAACAAATGTATTGCATTAGGATGTACTGTACTAATTTGTAATGTAGTACTATACTTAGTGTAGCATGGACTATATAATGTATAATAATATTTTATATTATTATTGTAAGTAAACATTAATATTTTTTGAATTAAAAGTAATTTAATATTGTATTATTACTTATACCAATTATATATATATACATATGTATGTATGTATGTATGTAATTAAAATATTGACTTTTGCCACCAACCCTTGCCACTAGCCCCGTATTTTGGTATCTTTTGAATAAATTTTTATATCATTTGAATCTTTATTACTGCAATGATATAACTATCACTAGAAAATAAGCTTCTTTTTACTAGATCTGTGGTCAAAGTTATCTAAGAATTTGACTATAGATTTATGGAAAACATAACCTCTTTTACTGATAATAGTTGTACCGGCATGTTGATCTAGAAATAAAAATTCTAATGATACCAAATTTTAGTACAAAATATATCGATCACTAGAGGCCAGTAGCAGTGGTAGAAGGCAACAACGATAGTCTCTTGTCGAAAGTGAAATTATTTCGATACATTTACTGTATTCATCAATAATACATTATAATTGCTTTTTTTTAATTTATTAATATAAAAAAACAATAAATAAATAAATCTAATGCAAACCAGACATGGATGTGGATTTGCCTAATGCACCAAAAGTAGCATTATGGTGGGACATATTACATTAATTAATACAATATTGTCTAATCTAATATGTCAAACACATCCTAATTACTTGTAAGTTGATGGAGAGTATTTTTATAGATTTAACGAGGCTGTTTTAATAAATTTAATTTGGCTAATTAAAAACTCAAGTAAATTTTTCTTTAATTTTAAAAATTTATTTTCTCCAACGGGGGCTTAAGCCGCTACTGGTCATAAGCTGGATTCGCCCCCGTTTACATGTTGTGGTTTGTTTTATAGATACAAACTGGTTGTTGTCATCCTGACACAAATATATTGTGATTATTTACGTATGTTTGTCATTAACGCTAAGTTTGGTATTGTAGTTAAACAGTTGTAACTTAAAACATTAAAGTGTTTAGCAAATATTTACTGTTATAGTTTGGAAGTTAAGTTGATTTTATCCACCCACCCCTATATGATGATAAATTTATAATATCTTAATTATTTTTGTCAAAATTATTATTCAAAAATCAAATTTACCACACACTATTATTATTATTTTTTAATATATAGCTTAAGTTTTTTTTTCAATAGCAGCTATAATTTGTAAGTGACAATACCTCAATACCATATTAAGCCTAATATTACATAATTAAGATGTTCAATCGCACGTTCTTGATTATTAACAAAAGGTTGCATATATTTATTTGAGACACATTAGTATATATTGCTTAATTAGGATGTGCACTTTTGCTTAATTATCCTATGCAAAAAATGCACCGGTTGACGTTGGCAAAAAATCTAGAATCTAACAATCTCTTATTTAAAAAAAGAATTATCAAATGACATATATCTTATTAGAAACTAAAAGAGAAGAAAAACAACGGAAAATAATACAATGCAAGGACGCTCCGAAAATCTCGGAGTCGGCAAAAACCCTAGTTTTACAAGGGATTTTCCACCGCCGTTGCAAGCGAATCGCTCAACCAAAAAGGCTCGAATGCGAGACGAAGGAACAGATGCGGATAATCCACCACCAGTTACCTACAAGGAGACGCTTGTTGGACCTATACAATATGAGGAATCTGGAGTTGGAGGGAGTGAGGAAGACTGGGATTTTGAGGAAGGAGATGTGACTGAAAACTGCGAAGGAGTAATGCCATCTATAACATTCTCAGCCAGAATACAAGAAAAATTAATCCAGCCATGGAAGAACTCGGTTGTAGTAAAACTGTTGGGCAAGAGCATTGGCTATAGAGCACTCTGTGGCCGATTGGCTAATATGTGGAAACCTTCGATGGGTTTTTCAGTTATTGATTTGGAAAACAACTACTATCTAATAAGATTCCGCGCTGCAAGAGACGCTACTGATGCGATGACGAAAGGGCCATGGATTATATTAGGTCATTACCTTACAGTGCAGCCATGGACGCCTGAGTTTGATAGCAGAACCGTGGACCTGAATCATGCCATTGTATGGATTCGATTACCTGGTTTGGCTATGCACCTTTATCACCAAAAAATACTACATAAAATTGGCCAATTAGTTGGGGAGGTCATTAAGTTTGACGATAATACGGAACTATCAACACGAGGAAAATTCGCAAGAATTGCAGTTCGGATTTCCCTGGTGCAACCGTTAGTCTCCCAGATTGAAATTAATGGAAGGGTTCAAAAGATTGAGTACGAAGGATTGCCAATAATTTGTTTCAACTGTGGTAGATATGGACACCATAGCGACGCTTGCAGCAACAACAAAAATGATGGGAAAAATACAGGAGACTATCCAGCGAGCCAAGACAATCACAGAGCCGAGATGGCTGCAGCCCAGGAGAGTAGAAGGACGGAAGCTGCTCACTTTGAATCGTTTGGACCATGGATGATTGCGACTAGGAGGGGTCGTCGTCCGAACACCGGAAAGGAGAATGGTGACGTTCTAAACAGGAACCAAATGCCACAAGGTGCCTCTGTCTCCAAGTTTCACGTCCTCGAGCAGATTGATGAGGAAAATTCTGAGGAAGTGCCCACACAGCCGCAGCTGATGGCTGACATACCCGGAAAACTACAAGCTGCCAACAATAACAGTAACCCTAGTATGATAACCTTTAGGGCCAACCTCTCCAGGAGTGCTACCCGACGGCAACAACGGAAAAACGCTGCCATGCATAGACAAAACCAACCCGAGGCCTCCACATCCAAGAATCCCTCTCAAAACACTGATCTTAACCGAGCTCCTTTTAACAGCCATACCAATGACGCCAAACATTTGTCCCATGCAAACCCTATTTTCACCTTTCGGCCTTTGACCCATGCATATCCCACTAGCCACAATACTACATCCATCCCTATCACTTTAGACTCAACCAAACATACAGCAGTCCTCTGCACTCCTCAGCCGAATGCCCCTCTGGAACAGACCAACGATATAACTGTCGAGCTTGAAGCTGGACAACATGATCGGTATAATCTATGCTCTTCTCATCCAAATGATCCACCTGATAATATACGAAATTCCAGTACAGAGGACATTGAGGATGAGCTGTTGGAATATGCAACACCAGAAACTGAAGCGGCAGAAAATGAAATGTCTGAAGACGGAGATGAAGAGACAATGGTGCAGGAGACACTCGAAGAGTATCCTGAGAGAACTCACGGGCAGCAGCTCTAAGTTTCCAGTCTTTCCTCATTTATATTGATTTATGGTAATATCAATAATGTTTTGGAATGTGCAGGGAGCGGCATCCCAATCGTTTAGACGAGCTTTTGAATCCATTAGGAAGAGCTACAATCCAGATATGGCAGTGGTTATGGAGCCGAGAATCAGTGGGAGGAAAGCTGACAACTTTATCAAAGCAAGTGGCTTTGACCGTTCGCATAGAGTGAAAGCAGTGGGATTTTCGGGTGGAATTTGGCTGATGTGGAGAGATTGTTTGGATGTTGAAATTGGTCTGAATCACAAGCAATTTGTCCACCTCAAAATCTCGAACAAGAATACTCTGATTGCTTGGGTTACAGCAGTTTATACTAGCCCAGTTCCTGTCATTCGCAGCGAGCTATGGCACCACCTCAATTACCTGGCAGCCAACACAAAGGAGCCTTGGATCGTTGGAGGAGACTTTAACTCAATCTTATTTCCAGGA
The DNA here is from genome assembly GCA_029618585.1 of Citrus australasica. NCBI lineage: Eukaryota > Viridiplantae > Streptophyta > Magnoliopsida > Sapindales > Rutaceae > Citrus > Citrus australasica. The sequence continues at coordinate 21,083,557 of JARCIV010000001.1, forward strand.
GAGAAGATGGGGGGGTCGGCTACAACTAGTGGCATCTGCCGTCACTTCAGTAACTAGTTTCACAGCAACGGAATGCATGATTAGCAATTCAAGGGGCCCAGGTTTACTTGGTCACGTGGCTCATTGTCAAAGTGACTAGACCGAGTAGTTTGTAACAAGGCTTGGTTTTCTCAGTTCCCGAATGCTTCAGTTCTTCACCTACCAAAAATTGAATCAGACCATCGCCCCGTGCTTGTTCGATTTGATCATTATGTCCAAAAAAGAAAAAACCCAAAGCCTTTCCGATTCATGGCAGCTTGGTTAACAGACTCGAGGTTTGGGGATTTTATGGAGAATAATTGGAACAGGGATGTTTCTTATTATCAAGCAGCTTTGAAGTTTACAGAGCAAGTGCAACACTGGAACAAGGAAGTTTTCGGAAGCATTATTCACAGGAAAAAGGAATTGCTAGCTAGAATTGGTGGAGTCCAAAGGGCTTTGGAACAGAGACCTCTCCGAAGTCTATACCGGTTGGAGGACAAACTTAAAAGACAGTTGGAAGAGGTTTTGACGCAAGAGGAACTGTTATGGCTACAAAAGTCGAGAAGGGATTGGGTGTTATTCGGCGACCGGAATACGGCTTACTTCCATAAAAAAACTCTCACTAGACATCGTCACAACAGAATAGAGGCAATACAAGTAAAGGATGGTCGTTGGTTTTACGACATAGAAGAGATTAAGCAACAGGCTACCAATTTTTTCTCTAACCTGTACACATCGGAGCAAGGAGACTACGAGCCGTACCATGTCTGTGGAAGCTTTAAGCCAATTGATGAGCATCGGTTGACAAAGCTAGCGAATGAAGTTGAAGACCGAGAAATCCAAAAGGCGATTTTTAGTATGAGCCCTCTTAAGGCCCCTGGAGTAGATGGTCTGCATGCCATGTTCTACCAAACCCAGTGGTATATTGTGGGAGAGTCCTTATGCAAGCTAATCAAGGAGGTTTTTCGCTCTCAACACATTCCCGCTGAATTAAATAAAACTCTACTGGTCCTCATCCTCAAGACGGAGAGCCCCACATCTTTCAAGATGTTCCGTCCGATAAGCCTCTGCACTGTAGCTTATAAAACGGTCACCAAAATAATAGCTAATAGATTGCAAGCGATCCTCCAGGACTTAATTGGGCCTCATCAAACTAGTTTTTTCCTGGTCGACATATCACCGAGAACATTATAGTGGCACAAGAGATTATTCACTCTATGAGGAGGAAAAAAGGGCGGCACGGGTTTATGGCAATAAAAGTTGATTTGGAGAAAGCTTATGATAGGCTAAGCTAGAATTTTATTCACGACACACTGAAGGAGTTGGAATTACCGATTGGGATGACGAACCTCATTATGGACTGTATTACTACAGCTAAGATGAACATTCTCTGGAATGGCGAACTTACCTCAGAATTCAGCCCTTCTAGGGGAGTTAGACAGGGGGACCCACTTTCACCGTATATTTTTGTCTTGTGTATTGAGCGCCTCAGCCATGGGATTTTGAGGTCAGTACAACAAGGCCAGTGGAAACCAATTCGACTCGCGAAATTAGGCACACCTTTAAGCCACCTGTTCTTTGCGGATTATCTCCAATTACTCTCAGAGGCATCTAGACAGCAGGCTTCCATAATCAACAAAGTTTTGGAGGAATTTTGTGGCAGCTCAGGAGCTAAGGTAAATAAAGCAAAAACGTTGGTTTATTTTTCTAAGAATATTTCAGCAAGGGAGGCCGCTGGAATAAGCTCTGAACTTGGGGTCTCAGCGACGGACAACTTAGGAAAATACTTAGGAGTCCCATTGCTTCATAATAGGGTTTCGAAGCAAACATATCAGAATATTATTGGCACGGTGGACAAGCGGTTGTCTGGGTGGACTGCTTCCCATCTGTCGCTAGCGGGACGTATCACCTTGGCCCAATCAGTCTTACAAGCCATTCCTCTGTACGCAATGCAAACCATAAACCTGCCGAGGAGTATAACACTGAAACTTGACCAGTTATGCCGCCGTTTCATTTGGAGTGGATCGGCTGAGCATCATAAAATGAGTTTACTTAATTGGAACATGGTTTGCACTCCAAAGTCGAAAGGGGGGCTTGGATTCAAGAGGCTGGAGATTATGAATCAAGCTTAATTATGAAGAATAATTGGAGCCTGATCACCGAACCAAATAAACTGAGTAACCAAGTGCTGGCAATAAAGTACGGCGTACGATTGGATGAGGTTCCCACACACTTGCCTACTCGGTATGGGTCCTCTTTATGGAAAGCAATGGGCAATATTTGGCAGAAAACTTGTGAGGGCATTCTCTGGAGCATTGGAAATGGGGAAACAACTCGGTTTTGGGAGGACTGTTGGGTGACAAGCCAAAGGCCGTTAGCTGACCTTGTGATTCAACCACTCCCGTTTGAGCTTCAAAACAAGAGGACAGTGGACTTCCTTGATGGAACCGGAAACTGGAATGGGGCCTTGTTTGGTCACCTGGTGCCTAACAGTATTCTCTTGAGGATTGCTGCAACTCACCCGCCAGCAATTGCTCTAGGTAAGGACAAGTATTTTTGGGGGAACTCAGCTACTGGAATGTTCTCGGTAAAAGCTGCCTATGAGCTGCTGGATGAGTCTATGGGGAGTGAAGCTCAGATAGACTGGAGCTTGGCTTGGCAGTGGAAGGGCCCTCAAAGCATACATGTTTTTCTGTGGCTGCTGTTGCATGGAAGACTAAAAAGTTGAGAGGAGCTTTGTAGGAGACATGTTACTGTTTATGTCTATTGTGACCGGTGCGGAGGATCGGTTGAGGACATTCTGCACACCCTCCGGGATTGTGTTACAGCTAGGAGGGTTTGGGAGCACCTTCTGCCAAGTCAACATCACCCTCACTTCTTTTCATTGCCACTGACGGATTGGACCTGCATGAACCTGAAGAAAGGGACCAACACCGAAAACCAAGATTACTGGAGAGCTTGCTTTGGAGTGACAGTATGGCGTCATTGGTTTTGGAGAAACAATGTACTCTTTAACCATGGATCGTGGGATAGCAGCGCTATAGCTTCTGATATTAAAGCTCGGACGTCTGAGATATTACGTTGCATCAAACAGCCTATGACTACTAAGCAAAAGAAAGTGGAGAAAATGATAAGGTGGAGAGCCCCTGTTTGGCCGAGCGTGAGCTTGAATACGGATGGTGCTAGGAAAGGGCTGGAACAAGTTGGAGCTGGAGGTCTGCTTCGCGACTTTAATGGCAGCTGGATCAAGGGGTTTATAGTAAACCTTGGAACGTGTTCAGTCCTTTCGGCTGAACTTTGGGGGCTGCTGCATGGTTTGAAAATGGCATGGGATCATGGATTTAGGCGTATTCAAGTTGGAGTGGATAACAAGAGTGTAGTGCAGTTGTTGAAAATGGATTCGGTTTCAGACACTGAAAACGCAGCCCTTATTAAGACGATCCGGGAATTACTAGAGCGAGATTGGAGCGTTCATCTGGAGCATGTGTATAGAGAGGCGAATTATGCTGCTGATTTTCTCGCTTCCTATAGTTTAAACTCCCCTATAGGATTACATGTTCTTAATTTTCCTCCTACTGAAATTGTTGGCATTTTATGTAAGGATGCTTATGGGGTTGCACACCCCCGTTTAGTGTTGCCTTAGCTCCTAGTGAGCCCATTTCTAATAAAAAAAAAAAAGAATTATCAAAGGGCTCCAAGAGTGAGCAAAATGTCTAATTTTCTGAGAAATGATCAGATCTATAGAGAGGGCTATGCCATTATCCCCCTTCTGTTATTAAGGCTTTAGCTCTTTCATTTGCCATAGTACCTGGACAAAAATTATAATACCCGTTATTTTTATTTATTTATTTATTTATTAAATACCTTATTTTAAAAAAAGTTTCCCTAATGGGTAAGGGTTTTAAAAAAGCTTGGTCTATAAAAACCTCCTCTACGTTTTTTTTTTGTTTTTCAAAACCCTAGAGGCTAATAAAGAAAAGAATACAACAGCCACATAAGAGGGAATTCATATTTTTTAATAATAAAAAGGGAAGATTTTGATTGTATTCCTAATCTCCATTAAAGGAGTTCTTGAGTTTGGATTTTGTCTTGAAGGTAGGAAATAATTTATAAGCCTTTAAACTTTTAATTTTGATTGTGATTTTTATGTGATTGATTGAATGATTCTGCATGTGTTGTATTAATAAAATTCTGAAAAGTATGATCATGTATTAATTTATGTGTTTGAGTGGAAGTAGTGCTGTTATGATATCCTGGAAATTGTGAACAGAATAGATTGAACTTCATATGACTGCTATTTTAATCGAGTATCATGCATAAAACTTTACATATTATTAAACTAGACATCTTTAATCTTTCTATCCATATATTTATTGTTCACAAACTCGTTCATATAAATTGTTTTGATTTTTTGAATTTGGAACAATGATGCTGGAAAATTTTGATTTTCAACAGTAATTCACAGTCTATAATTTATTTCATAACCCAAAAGACTTCTGAAAGTTCTAGGAATTTTTATCACTGCACATATATATGTCTAGTTTCTTTATTTTTAATTTCGTAATTTTGGGCTTCATATAAAAATCACTAACAATCATAGGGTTGGGCTGCCGCAATCCTGGAAACTGCATTCCAGAATTGCGACGACTAATATTTAGGTCGGTTGGGCTAGTTTTCATCAGTAAATATTTTTTAAATTTTGATTCTGATTCCTTTTTGTTTCCTATAATTTTTAAAACTGGAATCACTATTTTTGAATAAGTATAACTGAAGTTATGAATTTTTGAGTCAGCGGTCCTCTGTATGTATCGTCACCAGACAGTTTTGATGTTTTTGGTGGAAAATCAGTTTTAAGAGATGATTATTAACTTTAATTAATATTGTTAAATTTTGTATTGGATTCCAACATGTTTACAGTAGCTTTTTGTGATATTTATGATTTTCCGACATGTTTATAGCTTGATAGACATCAGCTCTTGTATGATGGTCTAGTATAGTTAATGAACTGATGTGCTTAAGTAAGAGTACATGGTTAAAGGATTTTTGGTTTTCCTATCTAGGTTAGAATTCAATAAGATATTGATAAGAATTTTTCCTTGAAGGTCAAGAGTGAGCTCATGTGATTAGGGTTATTATTGATTGCATTAGATCGAGATAAGTGAATTCATGCATAATGTTTATTATAAGTATATATGTAAATATTTATTAATAGAATAATGTTCTTCAAATAGATTGGCAAGTTATGGATTTGATGCTATTTTAAAATGTTTTTCTTAAATTAGTTTTAAATAAATACTTGTTTTTCTATAAAAAATTTTCCTTTAAACTATTTGTAAAGCTTTGCCAGTTTAATGTGTTATAAGTGTTTTATCGAAATATTACTGAATAATTGATATTGAAAAGCTGAAAATTGTTTTAAATATTTTGGCTTATTGTCTGTAGTTACCGTTATTGATATTATTGAACAGCTAGCTGTATTGTGCGCACCTATTGACAATTATTGCGGGGTAAAGTATCCTAATTGAACTATTGGCCGGGTCACCAGGAGTACAGGTGATATATTGAACTATTAACCAGGTCACCAGAGATTTTGGTAATACCATGTGATATGAGCAAATTGAATTAAAGAAAAGTTTTATTGATAAAAGATTTCTTACGCGATTATTTATTGAAAATGATTTTTATGTTATGACTTAACTGATTATGAGTTACATATGATTATAAAATGATTACTGCTTTCTTAACTTATAGTGCTTCATAATAATTATTATATACGTTTTCGTATTACAAATCTTGTGCATGAGTTTGCTTACCGAGTTGACGGCTCACCCCTTGTCTCTAACATTTTACAAATTGATATTAGAGATGTGGGCTTTTGATTTAGCGGAAAGGATTTGTTAGTTGTAAACTTTGACATTTTCTAGATGGATTAATTATAGCTACTTTGACTATTGTTTAGAGTTGGATTTTATTATGGAGGATTATTGATTTATTTATTATTTTGGAGAATATGTTTTGTTTATGAACATTGACTTTATTTGGGATTAGTTATAAGATAAATGTTATAAGACTTAATTCCAAAATTCTCATGAGTTTTTCTTGCGTGAATTTTGGGGTGTTACAAAAATGCATGAAACCTCAAGTATGGAAAATCAAATTGAAATCTGGATATCAAAAACCGGTGAAGGAAAATTCAAATTTTGACTAAAACGAAAAGATTTAAAATAGAAAACGCACTTGTCGTGGATCCCACAAGGAATATTTCTCGTTAATGCTAACTCGAAAAGCTATAGGATTCACCAATGGGCCTTTGGTCCAATGGGAGAAGCCTTGCACTTACAATGTTGAGTGCAAGGGTTCGAGCCTCCATAAGAGCATTATGGAGGTTAGTTTCAGTTCTTCCTCAATTATCAATTAATTGAGTGGAGACAGTCTCTCTTTTACGAAATGTGAGTGGAGCAGGCACCCCTCGAATATTAGAGAGGGTTTAAATATCTGGGCATATACTTCAGTGTGTCAATGTATGATGGTGGTCCCAGTTATATAGTATGATTGTAAATATTCATTGTAATGTCTGATGTAATGTCAGTAATATCTGTGTATAACAGACTTCAAAAAAAAAAAAAAAAAAAAAGCTATAGGATTAAAAATATTTGAAATGGAAAACACTTGTCGTGGATCCCACAAGGAATGCTTCTTGTTAATGCTAACACGTAAAACTATAGGATTAAAAATGTTTATGAATGGATTATAAAAATGTTTATCTAGCAAATTGTTAGTTTCTTATACTTGACAGTAAATTGTATGGTCAATATTTGTTTATTACTTTAGTTAGAAATAGAGAGTTATGAACATTATCAGGGCCGGCTCAAGGGGTATTTGGGACGTCGGACGAATATTTACTTGAAAATGGAGCCTTCTTAGAATATGGGTTCCAAGCAACTACTTTGCTCGCATTCTGAAAAGTCTAAAGAAAATTCTCTGTGGAAAGTAATATTTTTTCCAAGGATAGTTTTGACTAGTCAGCTCCAAACATGGAGTAAATACCAGTGAAAACCCATCTAGTTTAGGTTGCCAAACGTGCCGCGAGGTGTCTACACAACTTGTCAATGGCTTCTTTTTCAATTTGCTTGCTGATTATCTCTGCTTTCAGTATGCAGTTCTCCCTGGTGGTTGATGCTGTTAGTGATACTGATAGCCTTTCAGTCGGACAAGTGATCACACGCTCAGAGACTTTGGTATCTTCAGGTAAGTTCTTTGAGTTAGGCTTTTTTCGGCCAGGGCAGTCGAGAAATTATTATGTAGGAATATGGTACAAGAATATTCCAGAAAGGACTGTAGTATGGGTTGCCAATCGAGATCAACCATTAACTAGTTCGTCACCTGTACTTACTATAAGCAGTGAAGGAAATCTTGTGATTGAGGATGGTAGAATTACATATAGGGTCAGTGAAAATGTATCAAGCAGCCAGAACACAACTGCCACTCTCTTAGATTCAGGAAATTTTGTTTTAAGAAATGAGAAGCTTGGCTTATTGTGGCAGAGCTTTGATTACCCTTCACATACGTTTCTACCTGGAATGAAGCTCGGTTATAGCAGAAAGACTGGGAAAGTTTGGTCATTGACATCATGGAAAAGTAGAGACGATCCTAGCGTTGGGGATGCTGAGCTGAAAATGGAGCCAGGGAAATCAAATGCATTTTCCCTTATGAAAAGATCTCAAATTGTTTGGACAAGCGGGGTTTGGCATGATTATATATTCAGTTTGGTGCCTGAAATGAGATTAAACTATATCTTCAATTATAGTCTTTACACTGATGAAAATGAGACATACTTCATCTACTCAATAAAAGATTCAATTGTAGTCAGCAGATGTGTTTTAGATGTTTCTGGACAAGTACAACAGATGTCATGGTTAGGAGCTAGTCAAGGTTGGTTTATTTTCTGGGTTCAACCAAGAACAAGATGTGTCGCTTGCGGTCCATTCAGCATCTGCAACACCGCTACTGGATCCTGTCAGTGTCTGCAGGGATTTATAAGCTCAGATAAAAATCTGTCTGATGGGTGTGTGAGAAGAACAGCCTTGCAGTGTGGGGACAACTCTGCTGATCGTGAAGACAGGTTCTTAAGGATGCATGATGTGAAGCTTCCTTCGCAAGATAAAGTATTGAAACTTCCAGGTATAGAGGAATGCAAATCGGCTTGCTTGAATAATTGTGCTTGCACTGCGTATGCTTATAATAGCCGCGGTGTGTGTTCCTCGTGGGATGGAAAGCTATACTATCTTGAGCAACTTTCAAAAAATGAGGGAGAAACTATATTTATCAAACTTGCTGCATCAGAGCTTCCAAAACCAGGAGGTAACGTTATAATCTCTCTCTCTCTCTCTCTCTCTCTCTCTCTCTATATATATATATATATATATCAAGCACTTAGATTCTTCAGTGACATGATCTTTTGATGACTTGTATATTTCTGATCTAGAAAATAAAGAACTGCTGTGGATAACTGTTATTGTTGTTCCTCTGATTCTTACTGCATCTTACATCTTTCTTCGATGGAGGAGAAAACTCAAATATAGAGGTATGCCTTTGTTTCCCATCACTCTCTCATGCATTACACTGTGAATTTAGTATATGAAAATGTACATTTTCATTTTTAAGTCATATCCTATAAAAGCAGAGGAGAGGGAACCAAGCCAGGATATGTTGCTATTTGACATAAATAGTAGCACTGAGACAAGTAAGAAGGAGTTGTCTGATGGGAGAGCTGGAAAAAGTAAGAGTACGGATGCTTGGTTGCCATTGTTCAGCTTTGCCAGTGTATCTGCATCTACAAATAACTTTTCTGCGGAGAATAAGCTTGGAGAAGGTGGCTTTGGACCTGTCTATAAGGTAACAATCTTATATTTCTCATCCACTTTGAAGAGTTTGTTTAAATTCAAAAGATAAGATTTGTGCATTTCATTGGTTACGTGCAACGTAAAACATTCATGAAATCATTAAAAAGTTCAACTGCAGGGGGAACTACTAAATGGACAAGAAGTTGCAGTGAAAAGGCTTTCAAAGAAGTCGGGGCAGGGATTAGAAGAGTTGAAAAATGAGACAATGCTCATAGCTAAGCTGCAACACAGGAACCTTGTTAGACTCTTGGGTTGCTGTTTAGATCAAGATGAAAAGATTTTGATCTATGAGTACCTGCCTAATAAAAGCTTGGACTCATTCCTTTTCGGTATGTGATTTAGCAGTCAGTAAGATTAAATATGTCCACTATCCTTCTCACCACATCAAATACTATCACTGGAATTTGCTCTAATTTGTATAATTTGTATTGTCTTCCTCTATTCATTCTTACAGATCGAGCTAAAAAACGTCTATTGTATTGGGAAACACGTGTTAAAATCATTGAAGGGATTGCTCAAGGACTTCTTTATCTTCATCAGTATTCTAGACTACGAATTATTCATAGAGATTTGAAGGCTAGTAATATTCTCTTAGATACCGACATGAAACCCAAAATATCTGATTTTGGAATGGCAAGAATGTTTGGTGGGGATGAGTTACAAGCAAATACTAACCGAATTGTGGGAACTTAGTAAGTACACATATTATTGAAAACTATTTTAAATTTGTTCACAAACATCTTTTGCTTGTTGTTCCTTCAACTTTCAACTGAAGAATGGATATTTTTTTTATTTTTATGAAATGATGAATTCCAGTGGTTATATGTCACCTGAGTATGCCCTGGAAGGCCTATTCTCAATCAAATCAGATGTGTTTAGCTTTGGAGTATTGCTGCTGGAGATCTTGAGTGGCAAAAAGAACACTGGCTTCTACCATACTGGCTCCCTTAACCTTCTTGGACACGTATGTCACAAAATTTTTCATTTTTATTTTTGTTTCTTTGAACAGTATGATGCAATGAGAACCATTCATTTTTTTCATTTGCATAATTTTTTTGATAAATGGATCGGGAAAGTTAACATTTCATATGTCACGAGAAGTCACATGCATCTGTGGACCTTCGTTTTAACATTCACATGTACTGTACTTCAGGCATGGGACCTGTGGAAAGACAACAGAGCTCTAGACCTGATGGATCCAATATTGGAAAATGAAGCTTCATATCCCATGTTGGCAAGATACGTTAATGTGGCACTTCTCTGCGTTCACGAGAACGCAACTGATAGGCCAACCATGTCAGAGGTAGTCTCAATGCTTACCAATGAGCATCTTGTTTTACCTTCGCCGAAACAACCAGCTTTCTCGTATGTGAGAAATTTGAAAAATTCAAATGAGCCTACAAGCAAGCCAGAAGCTTGTTCAGTGAATGTTGTCACAGTTTCATTGATTGAAGCTCGATAACAATCTGCTTGGCCTCTGTTCATTTACTTCACAAATACATCGGTGACCATCGGATGAATTCACGCATGCTCTCAAAACGTAGTTGTAATATTACCCTCAAAGGAATTTCATACCAAAGCAAATAAAAATTCTTCAATAATGAGGTAACAGTTGCCTCAAACACATGTTTTGGGAATCACCATTATTGGATTCAAAAGCTTGGCTTCGTTGAATCTAATTGAAACCACCTACCTGCAAGCCAGGAACTTGTTCTATGAATAATGCAACAGTTACATTGTTGGAAGCACTATAGCTTTCTGGGCCTCGGTTCACGTGTTGCAGTTCAATTCTCTATCTCTCTAAAGTTGTTATCTTCCATAAGAGAACACTGAAATCTGCAGGAAAATCCAAACAATATTGCACTTATGGCAATACGATTTATGTGATATATTTTTTATGATTTTAAATCCTCTGGCTATTGGAAATGATGCTTCGTGTTGAACTAAACTAGTGGCATCTGATCGCTCTGGGTTCCCAGGTTGCCGAGTCTGTTCTTTTGGGTTCCCTGTTGTGTACGTTAAAAAATGCGCATCATTCACATAAAGAATTCACCAAACAAATTTAATCATGCAAAGGTTTCGGTAGCCCTAAATCCGTAAATCATATCCCGTTGAACAGACAAGGAATCTTGACAAAATTTGATATAAAATTATGGCACCATACTCCATTATTGAGTAGGAACTGACCGGCTAAAATTTTTGTTTTTTTGAAAATTCAATGACTGTGACAGGTCTCATTTAAACTTTCAAATACTTCAAAAATTCAAACTAATACAATTCCACACCACGCGGTCAAAAACAAGAAATTATGCTACACGTTGCAAGTCTCTTTTTTTTTTTTTTGGCCTTTTTATAAAATTCATGAATCCAATATGCAACCACAGGACAGCTTTTTGAATGGAGTACCTTCATTTGTTGTACAATTTTATTTCTTGTGTCTTTCTCTTAAGCATTAAGTTGTCAATAGCAGCTGATAACATAACCCCCTCAAGATTCATTCGTGATGGAGAAAAGTTAGTTTCATCATCCCAGAGGTTTGAGCTAGGATTTTTCTCTCCTGGAAAATCGAAGTACAGGTATCTGGGAATATGGTACAAGCAGATCCCTGATACAATTGTGTGGGTTGCAAACAGAAACAGTCCTATCTTCGACTCAAACGCTGTACTGACCATCAGCAACGGTGGAAAACTTGTTCTTCTCAACCAAACAAATGGCACTATCTGGTCTTCAAACTTGTCTAGAGAAGTGAAAAATCCAGTGGCACAGCTGTTAGATACTGGAAACCTTGTTGTTAGGGATAATTTTATCAGTAATAGTTCCGAAGACTATCTATGGCAGAGCTTTGACCACCCATCAGATACATTGTTAGCGGGAATGAAGTTGGGTTGGGACTTAAAGACTGGTTTGGAACGTTATCAAACTTCGTGGAAAAGTGATGATGATCCATCCCCTGGAAATTATACTCACAGACTTGACATTCACGTGTTACCTAAATTATGTACATACAATGGATCTGTAAAATTACTTTGTTCTGGACCATGGAATGGAGATATCTTTGCATCTATTCCTTCTTATAACTATCTTTATAAACGAACCGTGGTGGATGATGAAGATGAGATCTACTACAGGTATGACTCCTACAACAGTCCCATCATAATGATGTTAAAACTCAACCCAGCAGGTAAGATCCAGCATCTCATGTGGAATGAGAGAAACAAGGAGTGGGTAGAGTTTTTCTCAGGGCCAGATCATTTTTGCCAATTTTATGGGCATTGTGGAGCAAATAGTATTTGCAGCTTCGACAAGAAACCTCATTGTGAGTGTTTGAAGGGATTCGAGCTCAAATCAGAGCATAACAAAGCAACACCTGGCACATGTGTTAGAAGTCAATCATCAGATTGCAAAAGTGGAGACAGGTTTATAATGCTTGATGATATTAAGCTACCCGAATTGGTTGAGGTTTCACTAATTGAGAGTATGAATGTTAGGGAATGTGAGGCAGAGTGCTTGAAGAACTGTACTTGTAAAGCTTTTGCTAATACCGAAGTAAAAGGTGGAGGCAGCGGCTGTTTGATGTGGTTTGGGGACCTGGTTGATACCAGAAAGTCAGATGACCGCAACAACGGACAGTCCATCTACATAAGAGTACCGGCTTCTGAGCTAGGTACAATAATTTCATCATTAAAATTGATAGTGCAAAATTTTTCCCTTGTTAAAGTACTTCATCTCAAAAGCCGAGCCTTGTTGTCGAATCAAAATGCATTTAAGCTTCCTCATTTCATGAAATAAATGTATCCAAACTAATATACACGCCTCTCTCCATTTTTTTTTTTCCTGGTTCTTGTTTTGGGGTGGGGGTGGGACTCAGTATTTGGACTTTGCTTCCCTTCCAATAGCTTCTGTGATGACGTTTTTTTTTTTGGATGTAGGGAAAAAAAAGCTTCTATGGATAGTAGTAATACTTGTTCTTCCGGCAATACTTTTTCCTGCTTCTTACATAATTTGTCAGAGAAAACTCAAAGAAATAGGTGACTCTTCTCGAAACCATTTTCTTATGTTTATGAACCTATATGTAAATAACTTCACACGATAGATCATGTACACTAATATTTTTGTAAGTTGTTTCACAGAAACAAAGAAAAGCCAAGATCTATTACAATTTGACATAAATATGAGCACTGCAACAAAAGCAAATGAATTCTGCAAGGGAAATAAAGCTGCAAATAGTAGGACTAGGGATTCTTGGATTCCCATGTTTAGCTTGGCCAGCATATCTGCAGCTACAGATAACTTCTCTACAGAGAATAAGCTAGGAGAAGGTGGCTTTGGTCCTGTTTACAGGGTAGAATTCTTTTCATCTCAGCTGTATTAATTGAACTTAAATTTTTGAATAAATCAGTTATGAAATTACAAATCCAGGGGCGACTGCTTAATGGACAAGAAGTAGCAGTTAAGAGGCTCTCTAGACAATCAAGGCAAGGACTGGAAGAGTTTAAAAATGAGATAAAACTTATAGCAAAACTCCAACACAGGAACCTTGTTAGACTCTTGGGTTACTGTATAGAACTAGAAGAAAAGATTTTGATCTACGAGTACATGCCTAACAAAAGCTTGGATTTTTTCCTTTTTGGTATGTGATTCATATAATTCATAAAATCAATATTTTTACCACCTTTTAACCTGTATCATTTCGAATGGATAATGTTCCTCATACCATAATGGTTTGATGTTGTTTCAGATGCCACTGAAGAGAGTCTATTGAGATGGGGAACACGTATTAGAATCATTGAAGGAATTGCTCAAGGACTTTTATATCTTCATCAGTATTCCAGATTGAGAGTTATTCATAGAGATCTCAAGGCAAGTAATATTCTTTTAGATAAGGACATGAACCCCAAAATATCAGATTTTGGCATGGCTAGAATGTTTGGAGGTGATGAGTTGCAGTCAAAGACAACAAGGATTGTTGGAACTTAGTAAGTAAATTTTAACTATTGAGATTATTAATGTCATTTGCTTTTCTGTATTAGTAAATCCTTTTAAGATGGCTAAATTTTTTATGAAAATGGATTTCAGTGGTTATATGTCACCTGAGTATGCTCAACAAGGCCTCTTCTCTATCAAATCTGATGTGTTTAGCTTTGGAGTATTGCTTTTGGAAACACTAAGTAGCAAGAGGAATATAGACTTCTCGAATTCTGATTCCCTTACTCTTATTGGCCATGTAAGTGACAAGATTTCACTTTTTTTTTTCCAAATTCTTTCCATGTATTAAGATGAATCTAGTATTAATCCTAAATGAATGGCACTATATTCTTTGAAATGGAAAATTTAAGAATTCCCAACATCAATCGAACCAACATGACTTAAACACTCATTCAATAATGGCATGTTTGGTTTTAAGAAATAAGGGGACAAGAGAGGATGGAAAAAGAAGATGCGAAAAGAGGAAGGGAAAAGAAATAAGGGGAAAGAGATGATTTCCATGTCAAACCAAACAATAAAATTGAGATTGACCCTCTTTTCCCCTTATTTTCTCTCTTCCTTTCTCCTTTCCCCTTTCCGCTCCTCTTATCTCCTCTAATATCTTCCAACCAAAAATGGACTTAAATGTTCTATTTTTCTTCAGGCTTGGGATTTGTGGAAAGATGACAGAGCTTGGGAACTGATAGATCCAACATTGCAAAATGAAGCATCATATCTGACACTAAACAGATACATCAATGTGGCCCTTCTATGTGTTCAAGAGGATGCAGTAGATAGACCAACAATGTTTGAAGTCATCTCAATGCTTATCAATGAGACTATTAATTCACCTCATCCCCGACAGCCCGCTTTTTCAAATATAAGAGGTCTCAAAAATACAATTTTGCCCGCAAACGGGAAGGATAGAGTTTGTTCAGGAAATTGCTTAACACTTTCAGTTATGGATGCTCGATAGCTGTCTGAGCCTCAGTTTATGTGGCTTACTTTAAACTCTGTCTGTCTCTAGATGTGAACTTCCAGTGAGCATATGTTAGTTAATTACATCCAACCGATTCTTACCAAAATTTAACCTATTCATCTCATCTTCATCCAAATCAAGCCAACTTTGTCACAATTTCATGGAAATCACTCAAAATTGACAACTATTTTACAACATGATCAAGTTATTATAAGCTAGAGTCCAATTATTATATTTCTGTACTTTTCATCCTCCATCCTCAATAAATAGAGGCGTCTTGTTCATTTAAGAGGTACAGAATTTAGAGTGAGAAATTAGAGAGAAATAATTAACAATGGGTAAATTATGTAAGTTCTCTGATTGTTTTTATTTATTTAATTATGAACTAATTTTCTTTTACAAAGGTTTGGATGAATTCCTTTTAATAAAACAAATTCCAATTTTTCCTTATTAATACATAATTTATGCTTTTAATGTTTATAATTCTGGTTTCACATGATTTATAGCAAATGAAGCTCTTTTCACCATCAGTATCATATATTCTTGCAGCTAGGAATAGTTTTAGTAAATCTATGCTTAGTTTGGTAATTTTAAATCATTAGCACATTTTATATTTTTCAAAATCGGATACATAAAATGGTTAATGTTAACACTTTTGAAGCGATTATTTAGAAATTTCACATAAAATCTTAAGCAAACAACGGATTGATTACCAGATTGTTACTCTGAGGGGTGGACCAGAACCAAACCGAACAGTTGCAGAAAATGTAAACGGTTCTAAATTTTGGTTCGGTCCGGTTCAGTTTGGGTCCGGTCATTTAATCATTTGCTGTTCAAACAATAGCTATATCCAAAGCCTGCTTTGTTTCAGCTTTTATATGGGATAAAAAAAATATATAAAAGAAACAGCTATTAAACTCAACTATTCTTCACTAACATCAAGTCAAAATATGCTAAAACTCAAAATGATTGATTACAGTACATCCAGGAGTTATGCTACTGCCTAAGAAAAACAACCACAAGAGAGAAGAAAATGGGACATCAGGCTAACAATTGTCAAGTGTCAAAGGCTATGCATGAAGTTTCGCAACAAGATACACACAATCCAACACGAGCTTTTAACATTCACTAACAAGAAACAACATCCTCCGGTTGAGTTAAGGATTGAAAGAAAATAGTGGAATCAATTGATTGAGGTCTTTATTTCAGTTCTATTAATAACTCCAATCACTTCTTTTTTCTTTTTTTTAATCCAATTGTACACTAAAACCTAAAAACTTAACACTATGAAGCTGCACTAATTCATCAATTTTACTAACAATAACCAACTCTTTTGCAAACAATCCAGAGGTCAGCAATTTAAAGACATCACTTTCAGATAATTCAACAAATTACAGCAAAATCTCAAATCCATACCATTAGGGATATCCTTTAGCAAAATATCAAATCCATACTATGAAATAGTATGAATGCCGAATGGAAGAAAAAAGATAATAAAACATTTGCTGCAAAATTTATAAATTAAATTATTGCAGTATTAATCACGACTAAATTAATTTGACTAATTTAATTCAGGCCCAAAATTAATGAAAAAAAAAACACGTAGTCTCAACTCACTGTCTCCGGTGGTCGGCGCAATGGTAACGTCTGAACGAGGCTGCGACGGCAACAGCTGATACCGGAGGGTGAGATGGTGACCAAAGACGAAGGAGGGAGAGCGCGAGTGAGAGAGGGAGGGGCTGGTGGTGGCTTGCGGCTGCCGTCCTGGGCTGCTGCTGCTGCTGCCGGCGTGCGTGCTGCCGCTACTTACACTTTAGTGCTCAGAGAGTTAGGGATTTAGTTTTAGAATTTTAGGGAATTAGGCCACGTCTGTAGGATTCGAGGAGACGAATTATTAAAATTGCACTGAATTAAATTTAATATTAAATTATATTTAAATAATATTAAAGTTGATATTTAAATATAAATATAAATTATTTGTGAATATTTAATTATAAAATAATTAATAATATTAATTTAAAAGACATTAATTAGAAGTAAATAAAGAAAATTAGTTATTAAGTAATGATAATTATAACAAACAAATATAAATTAGATAGGTTAAATTAAATTAAATTAAATTAAAAATTATTAAATATTTAATTAATTTTAATAAATGTTATTTTTTTATTTTATCAAAAAGTTAGCAAGTAATATAAATATAAGCAATTACTAGTATTATTAATTTTTATGATTAATTTTAATATAGTGATTATTAAATTAAATATTACATTAGATATTCAAGTAATAAGTAATTAAATAGATAATTGTTTTTAAAGAAATATTCTAATTGGAATTGTTAATCCCATGATCTTAGGGCTAAATTCAAATTTAGTCCCATAATTTAATTTAAAGTGGAGCTTGCCAAATAAAAAATAAATAATTAGGCCCAAAATTTATCCAATCTTACACATGATCTTATCTCTCAAACATAGCCTTACAACTTTAGCTTAGGGCTGGTTTTCTTCTTTTCTTTTTTTAATTGCATGAACCGACTGGTTTGTGCATTCGGTTTAGGTTTGGAGCCGAACTAAATACAAACTGATCAGTTTATACAAATCCAAACCGTTCGGTGTTTTCATATAAAACCAAATTGAATTGAATCAAATAATTTCAGTTTAATTTGGTTTGGTTTGGAAAAAAAAAAATAACCCAACCCAACCCCTAACCTTAGTTATTCTAATTTGGGAGATTTAATGAATAAATAATTGGATCCATAAAATTGATATTGATGGCTTTCAAAGGCTCAATATTTTATCACTCTTGAATTTTCACCTCACTTTCATTTATTTTCTTACTAAAGGTTGTTTGTTTTCTGTATGAAGTCTAAACTTTAATTATTTTTAAATATTTAGAGTTTTTGTTTTGTTTATTTTCTATCACTTATGTCCGATTATAAAATGTTTAGGTCTGAATGAAAAAAGTTAGATATTCTGACTTTTATCTGATTGAAATTTTTTAAATGAAACTTTAATATTCTCTCTCATCAACACTCTTATTAAATAAATTTATTTCCTATTATATAAATTATCCTTTTATTTTTTTATTTATCCCCATTTTTTGTCATATACGTGTATTCAACTGTTTTTTTTAAAACATAATATAAATTTAAGTAAGTGTGTTTTATAATAGATTCATCTCTTCGTATTAATATTTACTATTTTTGTAATAGATTTTGAATTTTATTTCATACATTAATTTTAATTCAAATGATTAACAATTCTTGATTAGTTTATGTAATTAACAAGAAAAAAAGTCAATATAATCTACTAAAAATAATATTAAGCATCATATATTGATGTAAAAAAATATATTCCATTTTTCATGCTTTATTAAGGTAATCATTTTTCAAATTTTTTTATCAATCAAATAATTTATTTAAATGTGTTTAACCAATAAATATAAATATTGTTAATATTTGTGAGATTATATATGTGAAAATATCATATTTTAAATATTTTCTTTTTTAAAAACAAACAACTGAACACTTATGTTTAGATATTGAAAAAAACAAATATGTCATTTAAATATGAGTAATAATACAGCCACAAACTCTTGTACAAATTTATTTTGTCCAAACTGACGTGGCATTAATTCATTGGTTGAATGAAAATATAAAATAATAAAAATAAATCATGTGGGTCAAGTGATATTTAATTCAACCAATCTTATCATGCCACATCAGTTTGTACAAAATAAGTTTGTACAAGAATTTGTGGCTATATCATTACTCTTTAAATAGACGTATTCAGATATATTTAGGCTTTAGCCAAACCTAACCCCATTTAGATTTCAAAAAAAAAAAAAGACAAACGCTATCTAAGTTGAATATTATTTCCATCCTTAAAACAATCTTTGCTAACTATATTAAAATTAAGTTGATATAGGTTTGATTTAGTTTTTCCAATTCGTAATTGCCAATCCTTGTAGTTTCAACCCCATTCTTCACAAATATAAACTTTACTAGATTCTTGTGCGTTCGAGTATATTTTAAAACTTAAAATTTTAAGCTTAACACGAGAGTGGTGTTTGGTTTTTATGTGAAATCTAAATAGGTTTGAATTTAAATAGTTTAAATTCTGAATAGAGATAAATGTTTGAATCTAAATGACATGCTTTTTTTTTAATCTCTACTAATAAGTATTAACTTGTCTGTTTTCTTCAAATTAAAAAGTCTGAAAAACTAATACTTTTACATTTGTACCCTTACAAATTTTAAATATTAAATAAATAATAAATATTTTAAGGAATATAAATAAGATAGTAATTTATCATAACATAAATTATTTCAAGTAAATACAATCTTTTTAATATTCCAAAATAGAACATTTTAATCAATTTTATTGTAGCTTATAATGTATATTATGAAAATGTTCATATTTCATAAAAAAATTTAAATATAAATAATGCTAATTTGAACAATATGAAAGGATAAAAATAACAATAATGATCTACTATTGTGTTATCACAAGTTAGGGAGATAAATAATAATCCTAACTCGTAATTTTTATTTATGTAAAGATGAAAATAAATTGATTAGATGTAAATATTTTAGAGAATTCCTTTAAATGATGTCATCTAGACTTTTCAGACAAAAAAAAAGTTTTAAAAATTAACTTAATACTTCATGACTAAAAATTTTCATTAAGTTGAAAAAATAAATAAATACAATGACTTAACTTATTAAAATTAAGTCAATCAAGTTATTGAGTTAAAACAACAAATGCCTCCAAGTCTGTTCTTTTCAATAAGTTCGAGTACCCAATTGTGTATATTTATTGGAAGGGCCTATCATTCACTTATTAATACAAATGTAGATAAACTTATAGTAAAATTTGTGTACAGTGAAATTTTATATAAGAATAACTTTCATGCAGTCATAAAAAAAAATCTAATCCTAAGTTAGGCCAATTATAAAAAAGGATAAACTCCTCATTGTAATAATTAATTATAATTTTTCTAAATTTTGTCTTAAAAAACTCAACTCCATATGGTAATGATTATCCGTATGTTATAAAAAATATATCCTATGTAATATTAAAAGTTTTATTACATATTTTAACTTGTGGTTACATAATCACTTATCAGTATTGACACTTTTTTGTTGAAGGTAAAATATTTCTAATTTATTCATTATTTAAAATATTAATATAGTGCATACTGTTGATGCCGAAATCCGGATGAGTTGATCAGATCTCAGATCCCTGTATCATCATTAAATTTGTTTGGTGGGAAGCTGATGATTAGTTAGCACCATGAGCAGATTTTCTATGAGCAGATGTTCTGTGAGCAGACAACCCATGAGCAGACGATTCATGAGCAGACAACCCGTGAGCAGACGATCCATGAGCAGACAACCCGTGAGCAGACGATCCATGAGCAGACAACCCGTGAGCAGACGATCCATGAGCAGACAACCCGTGAGCAGACGATCCATGAGCAGACGATCCATGAGCAGACAACCCGTGAGGAGACGATCCATGAGCAGACAACCCGTGAGCAGACGATCCATGAGCAGAGAACCCATGAGCAGACAATCCATGAGCAGAGAACCTGTGAGCCTGTGAACACAACCAACAGTCAGGAGGTGCCGGACGTTTTTCCGGCGAGAACCCTCCGACGCTCAAGTCAGCGATTCAAGTCTTACTTGGAAAAACCCATACCACAATTCATGTGGCTTAACTATGATTGCTTTAAACAAAAAGCTTTTAAGTAAATTTAAAGGAAAAGAATATGAAATAATCAATCTTAAAGAAATCACAGGCGAAAGAGAAATTTCTCAGTGGTAGAGAGAGAAAAATATCCAATGGGTTCAGTTGCTTCCCGAGAGCCAGAGAGAGCCCCCTCCTTAGGGTTTTTATAGAAAATTATAGCGGTTTTTATCCTCTCCCCTAAGATTCTCAAGAAAACTACTAATTTTCAGCCCCCTAAGAATATGGTCCCTAATATTTCGGAGAAAATGTTTTGACTGAATCGTGCTTTCTGGTAACTTCCTGGTCGAGGTGACCAATAACATCCTGGTCGAGGTGATGTGCTCGAGGTCACCACATATTATCCTGGTCGAGGTGACCAATAATATCCTGGTCGAGGTGACCAATAATATCCTGGTCGAGGTGATTTGCTCGAGGTGACCACATATTATTCTGGTCGAGATGAACAATAATATCCTGGTCGAGGTGATGTGCTCGAGGTCACCATATATTATTCTGGTCGAGGTGATCTGCTCGAGGTGACCACATATTATTCTGGTCGAGGTGACCAATAATATCCTGGTCGAGGTGATGTGCTCGAGGTCACCATATGTTATTCTGGTCGAGGTGACCAATAATATCATGGTCGAGGTGATCTGCTCGAGGTGACCACATATTATTCTGGTCGAGGTGACCAATAATATCCTGGTCGAGGTGACCAATAATATCCTGGTTGAGGTGATGTGCTCGAGGTCACCATATATTATTCTGGTCGAGGTGACCAATAACATCCTGGTCGAGGTGATCTGCTCAACCATTTGCTCGCTTTTACTCTGGAGGAGAGCACGATAATGTATGAGCAAACACATTTATCTTGGTCACCCTATTTCATTCCCTAAACATATACTTTACTTCTGTAGCACTTACACTCAAGCTAATCAAGTCAAAAGAATTATTTTTGTTATTACAATCTATTAAGTTATTATATTTTTATAGTATTAAAATTAATTTCTTCCTAAAATTATGACTATAGAGAAATTTTACCATACTACATGATGTAAACGACAACCATAAAGAATTCACCGAAACAAATTTATTTATGCAAAAGTTTTGAACCCTAAACCACATCCAGCTGAACACGTAACGAATCTTGACAAAATTGATATAAGATTATGGCACCACAACACCATTAGTCAATAGGAACGGAAAGGCTTAAATTTTTTTTCGCAAATTCAATGGATGATGTCACGTACCATTGAAACTTTCAAATACTTCAAAAATTCAAACTAACAAAATTCCACACCACAAGGTCAAAAATAAAGAAAAGAAAATGTGCTGCACTTTGCAAGATATTTTCCCTTTCATAAAATTTATGAATCCAATCTCCAAACATTGGACATTTTGCTTACAGCTTTTTTAATGGGGAACCTTCCTTTTTCGTACAGTTTTATTTCTTGTGTCTTTCTCTTGAGCATTAAGTTGTCAATAGCAGCTGATACCATAACACCCTCAAGATTCATTCGTGATGGAGAAAAGTTAGTTTCATCATCCCAAAGGTTTGAGCTAGGCTTCTTCTCTCCCGGGAAATCAAAGTATAGGTATCTGGGAATATGGTACAAGCAGATCTCTGATACGGTTGTGTGGGTTGCAAACAGAAATAGTCCAATCTTTGATTCAAATGCAACATTAACCATTGGCAGCAGTGGAAACCTTGTTATTCTCAACTTGAAAAATGGCACTATCTGGTCTTCAAACATGACAAGAAAAGCAGGAAGTCCAGTGGCACAACTGTTAGATACTGGAAACCTTGTTCTTAGGGATAATTTTAGCAGTAATAGTTCTGAAGGCCATCTGTGGCAGAGCTTTGACCACCCATCAGACACATTGTTACCAGGAATGAAGTTGGGCTGGGACTTAAAAACTGGTCTGGAACGTTATCAAACTTCATGGAGAAGTGCTGACGATCCATCCCCTGGAAATTATACGCACAGACTTGACATTCATGTGTTACCTAAGTTGTGTACTTACAATGGATCAGTAAAATTACTCTGTTCCGGACCATGGAATGGGGTTGCCTTTCAAGCTGCTCCTTCTTATAGCTATCTTTATGAACCAACTGTGGTGGATAATGAAGATGAGATTTATTACAGGTATGACTCCTACAACAGTCCCATCATAATGATGTTAAAACTCAACCCATCAGGTAAGATCCAGCGTCTCATATGGAATGAGAGAAACAATGGGTGGGAAGTGTTTTTCTCAGGGCCAGATTATTTTTGCCAAATTTTTGGGAGTTGTGGTGCTAATAGTGTTTGTAGCATCGACAAGACACCTAATTGCGAGTGTTTGATGGGATTTAAGCTCGAATCACAGATCAACCAGACTAGGCCTAGATCATGTGTGAGAAGTCATTTAGTGGATTGCACAAATAGAGACAGGTTTGTAATGATTGATGATATTAAACTACCTGATTTGGAAGAGGTTTTGCTAAATGAGAGTATGAATCTTAAAGAATGTGAGGCGGAGTGCTTGAAGAACTGCACTTGTAGAGCTTACGCTAATTCCAAAGTAACAGGTGGAGGCAGTGGCTGTTTGATGTGGTTTGGGGACCTGGTTGATATCAGAAAGGCCATTGGCCACAACAACGGACAGTCCGTCTACATACGAGTACCGGCTTCTGAAGTAGGTACAATCGTTTAATCATTAAAATTGATAGTGCAAAGCTTTTCCCTTCTTTGTTATAGTACTCCATCTAAAAGCTAAGCCTTGCTGTTGAATCACAATGCATTTAAGCTTTACGTCTGAAGAAATGAATGTATCCAAACTGGTGTTTGGACTTCACTTTCCTTCCAGTAACTTCTGCGATGGCATGTATGTTTTTGGATGTAGGGAAAAAAAAGCCTCTATGGATATTATTAATACTTGCTCTTCCATCAATACTTTTTCCTGCTTCTTGCATAATTTGTCAGAGGAGAAAACTCAAAGAAAAAGGTGACTCTTTTCGAAATCAGTGTCTTAAGTTTCTGAACCTATATGTAAATAACTCCACATGATAGAACATTTACTCTTAACATTTTTGTAAGTTGTTTTACAGAAACAAAGAAAAGCCAAGATATGTTACAATTTGACATAAATATGAGCATTGCGACAAGAGTAAATGAATTCTGCAAGGGAAATAAAGCTGCGAATTCTAAGACTAGGGATTCTTGGTTTCCCATGTTTAGCTTGGCCAGCGTATCTGCAGCTACGGATAACTTCTCTGCAGAGAATAAGCTAGGAGAAGGTGGCTTTGGTCCTGTTTACAAGGTAGATTTAATTTCATCTCAGCTGTATTAATTGAACTTAAACTTTTGTAGAAATCAGTGATGAAATTACAAATGCAGGGGCGATTGCATAATGGACAAGAAGTTGCAGTTAAGAGGCTCTCTAGTCAATCAGGGCAAGGACTGGAAGAGTTTAAAAATGAGATAAAACTTATAGCAAAACTCCAACACAGGAACCTTGTTAGACTATTGGGTTGCTGTATAGAACTAGAAGAAAAGATTTTGATCTACGAGTACATGCCTAACAAAAGCTTGGATATTTTCCTTTTCGGTATGTGATTTGCATAATTCATAAAACGAATATATTCACCATATTTCAACCTGTATCATTTAAGATGGACAAGATTCCTCATACTATAATGGTTTGATGTTGTTACAGATACCCCCAAAGAGAGTCCATTAGGATGGGAAACACGTGTTAGAGTCATTGAAGAAATTGCTCAAGGGCTTTTATATCTTCATCAATATTCCAGATTGAGAGTTATTCATAGAGATCTCAAGGCAAGTAATATTCTTTTAGATAAGGACATGAACCCTAAAATATCAGATTTTGGTATGGCCAAAATGTTTGGTGGTGACGAGTTGCAGTCAAAGACGAAAAGAATTGTTGGAACTTAGTAAGTAAATTTCAACTATCGAGATTATTAATGTCATTTGCTTTCCTGTGTTCGTAAATCCTTTTAAGATGGTTAAATTTTTTATGAAACAACAAATTTCAGTGGTTACATGTCACCTGAGTATGCTCAACAAGGCCTCTTCTCCATCAAATCTGATGTGTTTAGTTTTGGAGTATTGCTTTTGGAAACACTAAGTGGCAAGAGGAATACGGACTTCTCCAATACTGATTCCCTTACTCTTCTTGGCCGTGTAAGTGACAAGATTTTACGGTTTCTTTTTTTCAGAATTCTTTGAATGTATTAAGATGAATCTAACATTAATCATCATTGAATGGAGTTATATTCTTTGAAATTGATGATGTAAGAATTCCCTATATCAGTCGAGCCAATATGACTCAAATACTCATTGAGCATTTAAATGTTCTGTTTTTCTTAAGGCTTGGGATTTGTGGAAAGATGATAGAGCTTGGGAACTGATAGATCCAATACTGCAAAATGAAGCATCATATCTGATATTGAATAGATACATTAATGTGGCCCTTCTTTGTGTTCAAGAGGATGCTGTAGATAGACCAACCATGTTTGAAGTTGTCTCAATGCTAACCAATGAGACTGTTAATTTACCTCATCCCCAACAACCTGCTTTTTCAAGTATAAGAGGTCTTAAAAATACAATTCTGCCTCCAAATGGGGAGACTGGAGCTTGTTCGATAAGTTGCTTAACGCTTTCAGTGGTGGATGCTCGATAGCTATCTGAGCTTCAGGTATATGTGCTTTAATTTTAAATTCTATCTGTCTCTGGTTGTGCCTTCCAAAGACAATATGTCAGTTAACTAAATACAATGCAAAATTGTTGTGTATTTTTAGTAATGAAGTTTATCGGTCACCTTGATTGTTTTAAGTTGGGTGTTATGCTAATGGAAACGGTATATCAGATCAAAATTGTCCCATTACCTTTTTTTTTTAATTTTATTATTTCAACCCAGAACAAAACTTGGCACGTATTGACACTTTTTTAAGTGGTTCAACATAAATGGCGCTGGATCCACTGGAAAACAAGAACAATGGATTACTCCATGCGCCGAGATGTTTCCTGCTCTGTCCAACTAGCTAAACGACCTTTACCAACTTTTGACCGAGCCTTTCACGCGCAAGACATGGGCTAACTTAAGTGATTTGAAAACGACATGAATCCCTGTCGTTTAGGGTATGGGTTAGGTAGGGCATTACTCCATGCGCCGCACACGTGAGCTCAGTCGAACGACTCCAGACGATCGCTTCTGGTTGTCGGTTGGCTGCTATGCTCTGGGTCTGGGGTGGATAAATTTAGTTTTGGTTCGGATTTTTCCAACTTTGATTTGGGATATAATGAGCTTGGTTAAGTGAATTTAACTTAAATAGGCTCAAATTATAAACTCGAATTGAGACAAACCAAACCAAAATAAAATGAGATTGGTTTCGATTACAAATTCAAATTTAGTTACTTATAAATCCTAATTCTGTAGATTTATTCTTTTTAAAATCTCATCTAAAAATTAATTAATTAAAATCTAATTTTTTTTTATTTTTAACAATTAATATAAAAAAATTGGAAAAATTTTGAGAAGAAGAAAAAAAGCCAATGGCGAAAAGAAAATAAAAAGAAGAAGACGAAGAGTATGTAAATGATTAGCGTATGTTCAGGATATTGAGTGTTAAAATTATATCGATATGGGTTTTTTAAATTTTTTTTGTAATTTTTTTTCAATTTATTTAATTAACCCAATCAGGTATTAATATATAATCTATTGATTTTGAGCTTTAAATCTAAATTGGTTTAAAGCTTCAATTCAAACCGAGCCAAATCCAAAACTAGATTCGAATTCCAACCGCTACTCATAGGCGTAACCGTGTAAGGTGCTGTCTTCTGTATTATAAACGACATTCACATTTCAAACTGAAACAAATAACGACAATGTCGGTCGATCAGTTTTGAAGTCACATTTCAACAGTTGCGGCTTGGTATTAATATCTGTAACAGTGTTACGTCGTCATCATCACAGTTGGTCTTCTGTTACGAGCTTTGGCTACGTCTACCAATCCTGCATTTTTTTTAGAAGTAATAATTACTCTTCCTAAATTCTAAATCTAACCATCCCCTGTTGATTTTTTTTTTTTTAATCCCTTAAAGCGCTTGACTTTCTATGACATTCTTATCCATACCTCCTGATAGACCTAATTTGGTATTGTGTTTCAAAACTACTTACTAAAATTTTTAGTAAATATTTATTGTTATAATTTAGAAATTAAATTAATTTTATACTATATTTATACTTTTAGGTGAACCATGTTTAATATTGTATTTGAAAACTACGAAATTAAAAACTTTTAGTAGGGCTCACCTATGTTGCAACAGTTGCAACGTACCACAATTTTTGTCTCCATTCTAAACAGCCGTTGGATGTAAACTAAATAAATCTAACACTTCAAATTAGGTAGGTGATAAAGGCAGTATCAACCAGTAACCGTTGAAGACAATTCCACAAAAAATCATCCAATTAAATGCAGATATCTTATGAAAATAGAAATTAGGGTTTAACGGCTCGTGGTTGAGAATGAATGTACAAACACCTAAATCGATTTCCTTACATATGTTGCAATTTGTTGAGGGAGAAGATCTTCACGATTCGTGTATGTTGCATCCTGGGGTGGGTCTGTAAGGCATATGAATTAAATGGCGAATTTGTTTGTGCAGTGGGTGTAATTGATTTCATTTGATAATTGCATCGTTGACAGCAAAATCGTAAGAACACAATTGCAAAGCACTAGGGGAAAGGATTTGGATGATTAACATATTTTTGTGTGTTATCTTACATTTGAGGTGAAAAGAGCTTAGATATATTTCATGCCTGCTACCTGTTTGACGAAATTCCTCAGAGAAGAAAAAACTAAAACCAAAAAATAAAGAAGAAAAATACAGTTTCAAATGCCATTCTTGCTAAAGAGAGTTCAACAAAGGAGATATATTTCGGGTATTAAAAATGAAAAAAAACAATAAATAGAAAATTAATTAATGACAACTTCTGCAAAAAAAAATTTAATTGATCCAGTGCACGCGAGAAATTGACTCTATTATGAGGCAAATTATGAGGCAAATCGATGTCTGTAATTCTTAAACTTACACGACCGGCCAGTATCTTTTCCGATTAGTTGCCACCGTCATATATCAACTGTCAGTTTTACTTACGTCATTTATGATTTATCGGGAGACACCAAAACTAATCGCGATTTCTTGGGATGAAAAACACTTCAATCATCAGATTTTTGGGGGGTGGAAAAGATTTCGATGATCTCAATTGTAGGGGTGTGCAAAATCTTTGGATGGACGCCTCTCAAACTAGAGTCAGTATTTCTTCAAAAAAAAAAAAACTAGAGTCAATAAATGTTATATAGTACCTGTCTACAATCGGCTATAAACCTTCACTCCTTTTTATTTCCAACCATTAGATTTATTTAGTTTACATCCAATGACTGTCTAGAATGGAGACAAAAATTGTGGTACGTTGTAACTGTTGCAACGTAAGTGAACCCCTTTTAGTAAATAATTACTGTTATAATTTAAAAATTAAATTAATTTTATTCCACACTTATATATCGAGAGTTATAATAACTTTATTATTTTTATTAATATTATTTTAAAAAATTCTATTTATCACAAACTATTAAATTTATTTGATATTTTTAACTTTTTTTTATGATAAATGACTTAAACCTAAATTACCTCAATACTACATCATAAAAAGTTACTACATCACAGAGTTGATAACTTGAAAGAATTCACCACCCCCCACCCCCACAACACCAAGAAAAAAAAAGAAATCGTGACATTGTTTTAATATTGTCACCAAACAATGTTCTGTTGACATGGGTAAAAGAACTTTGACTGAAAATGACATAAGATATTTGAACCACAGACCATTAGTTTAAAGGAATTGTGAGGCTTAGAATTTTTTGTTAAATTCTGTGGATCGTGACATGTCTGGCGCTAAAGTTCCTCCAATAACCAAAGAGAAGGAATTAATATTTTTGTTTTCCCTGGTTGTTTTGACTACAAGACTTCAAAGTTCACACTAAAAAGTCCATGGAACAAGTTCAAGAAATAATATCAATGGTATGTATTAAGCCAATCTCCAAGAGTTTAGACATGTTATTTACAGATACATGAATGGGGAATCCTCATTTTTTCTTTACTTTTAGTTGTTTTGTCTTTCTCTTGGGAACTTTGTTGTCATTAGCAACTGATACAATAACACCAGCCACGCTCATTGGTGAGGCTGAGAAGTTAGTTTCGTCGTCCCAAATATTTGAGCTAGGGTTCTTCTCTCCTGGGAAATCGAAGTACAGGTACCTGGGAATATGGTACAAGCAAGTCCCTGATACAGTTGTGTGGGTTGCAAACAGAAACAGTCCTATCTTCAATTCAAACGCTGTATTAACCATCGGCAATGGTGGAAACCTTGTTCTTCTCAACCAAACAGATGGCATTATCTGGTCTTCAAACTTGTCTAGAGGAGTAAAGAATCCAGTGGCGCAGCTGTTAGATACTGGAAACCTTGTTCTTAGGGAAAATTTTAGCAGTAATACTTCTGAAGGAAGCTATCTGTGGCAGAGCTTTGACTACCCATCGGACGCTCTGTTAACAGGCATGAAGATGGGTTGGGATTTAAAGACCGGTCGGGAACGATATTTAACATCGTGGAGAACTGCTGATGATCCATCCCCGGGAAATTTTACTTTCAGGCTTGAAATTCGAGTGCTACCTCATTTATGTATTTACAATGGATCAGTAAAATTAAGCTGTACTGGACCATGGAATGGGCTTGCCTTCGGAGCTGATCCTACAAACACATCCTATCTTTTCCGACCAATTGTTGAGCAGAAAGAGGATGAGATCATTTACAGGTATGAATCTTACAGCAGCCGAATCTTAATGATGTTAAAAATCATCCCATCTGGTGATGTCCAGCGTCTGATATGGCATGAGATGAGTACTGGATGGCAAGTGTTTTTAACAGCGCCAAACAATTTTTGCCAGCTTTATGGGTATTGTGGTGCTAATAGTGTTTGCAGTGTGGACGATACAGCTAATTGTGAGTGTTTGAAAGGATTCAAGCTCAAATTACAGAACAACCAAACTTGGCCCAGAGAATGTGTTGGAAGTCATTCCTCAGATTGCATAACTAGAGAGAGGTTTATAAAGTTTGATGATATTAAATTACCCTACTTGGTAGATGTTTCGCTAAACGAGAGTATGAATCTTAAGGAATGTGAGGCAGAGTGCTTGAAGAACTGTACTTGTAGAGCATATGCTAATTCCAAAGTAACAGGGGGTGGCAGTGGCTGTTTGATGTGGTTTGGGGACCTGATTGATATCAGAAAGATCACTGGATACAACAACGGACAGCCTATCTATATTAGAGTGCCAGATTCAGAACCAGGTACAACAATGGCATTATTCAAGTTGACAGTGCAGATTTCATTCGTTTGTTATAGTTAGGCTTCATTTCAAAAATGCGAGTTTAATTTCTTGTTGAAGGAAAATGCATTTCGACCTATTTTTCTCAGAAATTGAATGGTCAAAACAGGGAAGAACCAAACTAATAACCAAAGGGACTAACACATGGTAGGAGTGATTCCATTTATTTGGCTCTGTCAATTTTTCGCAGAATCAAGCTATGAATTTATTTTCTTTCCGGTGACTTTCATTGATAACGTATGTGTTTTTGGATCTAGGAGACAAGAAGCTACTTTGGATATTTGTAATACTTGTTCTTCCTGCAGCGCTCCTACCTGGTTTTTTCATATTTTGTAGATGGAGGAGAAAACACAAAGAGAAAGGTGACATTTTTTTTCTTAATTTTTTCCCCAAATCACTCTCTTATGTTTGTGTAATAGTGCTTTACAGAACATATATACTCACAATTAGGAAGTTTCTGTCTTACAGAAACGACTATGGAAAGTAGCCAAGATCTGTTAAAATTTGACATATATATGAGCGTTGCAACACGAACAAATGAACCCTCTGAAGGGGATGGGGATGCCAAGGGTACGAGGAGGGACTCTGTTTTGCCTTGTTTCAGCTTGGCCAGTGTATCTGCAGCTACAGAAAACTTTTCTATGCAATGCAAGCTCGGAGAAGGTGGCTTTGGACCTGTTTACAAGGTAGAATTCTTGTTACCTACACTTTATTATGAAAAATACTGTTTGGTAAAAATCATTGACGAAATTACAAATGAAGGGACAACTACTTAATGGACAAGAAGTTGCTGTCAAAAGACTGTCAAGTCAGTCAGGGCAAGGACTAAAAGAGTTTAAAAATGAAATGATGCTTATAGCAAAACTTCAACACAGAAACCTTGTCAGACTTATGGGTTGCTGTATAGAACAAGGCGAAAAGATTTTGATCTATGAGTACATGCCCAACAAAAGCTTAAATTTTTTCCTCTTCGGTATGTGATTTATCATTAGCAAATTATCATTTTGACTGCCTTGCAGTACTATGATATACTGTCTCATCAGTATTTTTCTTAATCTATCATCTAGGTTAATCGACATTCCTCATACAATATTTTGGTTTTGTTGCAGATCCATCAAGAACGCATCTGTTAGGTTGGCAAACACGTGTTAATATCATTGAAGGAATTGCTCAAGGGCTTCTGTATCTTCATCAGTATTCTAGATTGAGAATTATTCACAGAGATCTGAAGGCAAGTAATATTCTCCTAGATAGTGATATGAACCCAAAAATATCAGATTTTGGCATGGCAAGAATGTTTTGTGGTGATGAGTTGCAGGGAAATACTAAACGGGTTGTTGGAACTTAGTAAGTAAATTTCAATTCCTGAAACTGTACAAATGTTATTTATTTGTCCTATTTTTGTGTGCATCCTTTAATAAGTACTCAAATAATGGAATGCAGTGGTTATATGTCACCTGAGTATGCTTTGGATGGCCTTTTCTCTGTCAAATCCGATGTTTTTAGTTTTGGAGTGTTACTTTTAGAGACGCTGACTAGCAAGAGGAACACGGGCGTGTATGATAACGAATCCTTTAACCTTCTTGGACATGTAAGTGACAATTTTTTTTTCCCACTTTTGTTTGATCTTTGACCAGATTAAGATGAATCAACTTGTAAACTAATATGAACAAAGCGTAATTGTTGAGTGAAAAAGCTTGTGAATTTCCTCGCCCAGTAGAACTAATATGAGAAGTTACTTTTTGTTTCTCATTTACCATTTTTGGTCTTCTGTACTTCTTCAGGCTTGGAATCTTTGGAAAGACAATAGAGCATACGAACTTTTGGGTCCAGCTTTGCAGCATGAAGCATCATATCAAATGCTGAACAGATACATTACTGTGGCTCTTCTCTGCGTTCAAGAAAAAGCAGCAGATAGACCAACTATGTCGAAAGTTGTCTCAATGATTACCAATGAGCATGCTACTTTACCGTACCCCAAGCAATCTGCTTTTTCGTATGCAAGAAGAGGGGAGAAATTTTCGTTTCTACCCTCAGGTAGGGTGTCTGAAGCTTGTTCAGTCAATGGTGTAACACTTTCTTTAATCAGTCCTCGATAGACATCGAGGGCATCAGTCATGTTCATTAATTTGAACTATATGTTGATGATTCTAATTAGCCGTTACTAGTATCTAATTAACTTTTAAGCCATATAGTCCAGTCTCCAACACTGTTAACATTGATTATGACTGCTAGTGATTTAACTTAATTCCAAGAGAAACACGTTGCCATTGCCATAAATTTAGCTTCAGTAAGTTAATTTATTATAGAACCATGACAACGGCGCTGTATTCACCAAACAATACTTTGACTCATGCAAGTTTTTAATATCGCTAAAGAATGTCAAGTTGGGTTGGGAATAACCTTGACAAAATGGTTAGCTCGGGACCACAAACCCCATGCTTTCCCGGGTAGTGGCAAGACTTTACATGGTTTAGAAAATTCAATCAGTCGTGACAGATCTGATGCTGAAGGTCCTAAAAAATATTACCAGTCATACATAAGGATTTTCCAGCATATTCGTTGGTTCTTTTCAAAGGATGGGAGTGAAACCTGAACCAGTAACGCCTCATTTGAGCCATATCAATTCATTAGTTATAAGCAAGGTAATACTTCGAGTGATGTTCAAGATATGATTCCAATCTTTTGACAAAGATGTGCGTACCCATTTCTTAGCTGTTTTTGAGCTTTGAACTTCAATGCCACAAGGTCAACCATGACATTTGAATTTTTTTAATTCCCATTTTCTTGCTTTTTTTGAGCTTTGAACAGTCTACAAGACTTTCAATATGCAAACAAACAAAGATCTACTCCACACGGTCAACAATGACATTTTAATTTTTTAATCAAAACTTTGGCTACAACTATAACTTTTAAGTAGTTATTTAATCAGAAATGATAAAGAAAGAGTGTGGATAGATCCTTTAGAAAGCCACAGGAAGTTGCTTCCAGTGTTTAATTATGATTAGCAAGATGTATAGCAGAATAAAGATTTTGATTTAACTCAGCCCCGTTAGCTGCAAGGGTCAACCATGAGAAAACTTTGAGAAAGAATTTAAAAGAATCTTATGGCATTGCAAGCTTAAAATTGTCAGATTATTCTCAGAAATTGAAATGAAGTGCCTTGTAGTCTTCATCTTCTTTCGCCTTTTGATCTTAATATTTATCATTGAGTTTTCATTTGCTGCTGATTCCCTTTCATCAGGAAAATTCATCACCGATGGTGAGACATTAGTTTCCTCTTTCCAAAGTTTTGAGCTAGGCTTCTTTTCTCCAGGCAATACAAAAAACAGGTATCTTGGAATATGGTACAAGAGTAGTCCAAGGACAGTTGTATGGGTTGCAAACAGAAATAATCCCATTACTGACAAGAAAGGAGTCTTAATATTCAGCAACAACGGAAGCCTTTTACTTCTCAACCAAGAAAAGAGTGCTATCTGGTCTTCAAATTCATCAAGAATACTAGAAAATCCAGTGGCGCAGCTCTTAGATTCTGGAAACCTTGTTCTGAGAGACAATATCAGCAGAAGTTCTGCAGAGTACATGTGGCAGAGCTTTGATTATCCATCAGACACGTTGTTACCGGGCATGAAGCTCGGACGGAACTTAAAAACTGGTTTTGAGAGATATCTGACACCATGGAGAAGTGCTGATGATCCAACTCCAGGAGAGTTTAGTCTCCGACTTGACATTAGTGCATTGCCTGAATTGGTAATCATTTCAGGATCAAGAAAAGAGGCGCGAAGCGGACCATGGAATGGTCAACAGTTCGGAGGCATTCCCAGGGTCAAAAACTCAATCTTCATACCAAAATTGGAGCATACAGAAGATGAGTTATACTTCACATTTAGGCCTTTCAACGATAAAGTCATTACAATATTACTAGTGAATGAATCAGGAACATTGCAGCGTCTTGTATGGAATGAGACGAGCACTGAATGGCGCATGTTGTACTCTTGGCCATTTGACACATGTGACAGTTATGCAGAGTGTGGTGCTAATGATAACTGCAGAATCAGTAAGACACCTATTTGTGAGTGTTTGACAGGGTTTATATCCAAATCACAGGATGACTGGGATTCACCTGAGACTAGGAGATGTGTCAGGAAACCATCAGATTGTCTGAGTGGAGAAGGGTTTCTAAAGCTTCCAAGAATGAAATTACCTGAAAATTATTGGTCGAATAAAAGTATGAATCTCAAGGAATGTGAGGCAGAGTGCACCAAGAACTGTTCATGCAGAGCTTATGCAAATTCAGATGTTACTGGAGGAGGTAGTGGCTGTTTGATGTGGTTTGGGGACCTGGTTGATCTCAGAGAATGCTCGGAAGGATACATCTGGGGACAGGATTTTTTTATAAGAGTTCCAGCTTCAGAACTAGGTAAGTGTTTTGATTAATGTTTTTCAGCCTATTTCACGTTTAATGCTGTTTTAGAGTTCACCCACAACGCCTTTAGCCAGCATGTAAAACAAGATTAATATTAGCGGATACCCTATACTTGCTAGTTTGCGTTGCAAAAGCAACTGGCAGTGGGCATGTTTGGCAAAACCAAATTATTAAAAGAGAGAAGAAGAAGAATAGTTTGCTGAAGAACTGACTAACAGCAAATTGATCTCTTTTCTTGATTTTTTATGTTCTAGTATCAGTTAAGCATTTGAATACAAAGAAAAGATTAAAGATCATAGTGGCAGTTTCAATCATTTCCAGCACGTTTATCTTAGGCCTTCTTCTCTGCATAGCATGGAAGAAAGCAAAGAACAAAGGTAACAGACTCTTCTGACCTTGTTGATTTTCTATGATAAATTTAACAATATTATTATTATTATTTTGAGAACAAAACCAAAACTAAGTTTTTTGAAAATTCTTCGAAACTCTTAAATTCCGTAGTTCAGTAGAAACCTTTGTCAATATACATCAACAAACTCAGAGAATTTTTCTTAAACTTTCTCTGTAAAGAAGGTCATGGATGAAGAAATCCGTGTTCTGATTTGTCTATAATTTAGCCAAACCTAATAAGAGCCTCTTAAATTTATCCTCTCAAAAAGAGTCGAATTGAAATAGAGGTTAGACACTGTCGAATGAGTGTCACAAAGGAATTTTCTTGAAATACAGCTTTAAAAGCATTGTTTCTGTAGGCCTGGAGAACTGGAAGGTGGACATAGAAGTACCTTTATATGATCTGGCAACAATTACTACCGCCACTAACCATTTCTCAGAAGCCAACATGATTGGAAAGGGAGGATTTGGTCCTGTTTACATGGTAAAGAATGTTAATTATATCTGAAACCCTCAGCAGAAGCACATTTGAACCCTGAAGTTAATAGCAAAACACGCACTATCTGTATGACAATACACAGGGAAAGCTTTCCACGGGACAGGAGATTGCAGTGAAGAGGCTTTCAAAAAATTCAGGACAAGGCCTCGAAGAATTCATGAATGAAGTGGTTTTAATTGGAAAGCTTCAACACAGAAATCTTGTTGGACTTCTCGGCAGCTGCATTGAAGAGGATGAAAGAATACTGATCTATGAGTATATGCCCCACAAAAGCTTGGATTACTTTATTTTTGGTAGCACATCTTGTCCTAACATCAGTCGCTTAGTAGTAACACATATGCTATTCATTATCCAATATGATTTTTTTTTGTTTATGTCTAGGTAAAGATTGTAAATTATACACAACGTCGAATTCAAGAGTTACTAAAGTTCACTATAACCTGCAGATCATGAGAGAAGCAAGCTATTGCCATGGAAAACGCGCTTTTCCATAATCACTGGGATTGCCAGAGGACTTCTCTACCTCCACCAAGATTCAAAGCTTCAAGTAATACATAGGGATCTAAAAGCTAGCAACATTTTGCTTGATATAAACCTGAATCCTAAAATTTCAGACTTTGGTTTGGCAAGAATTTTCGGAGGAGATGACGAAGAAGCACAGACAGAGAGAGTTGCAGGAACATAGTAAGTTTTGTTTCTGTAATATTATTTATATAGCATTCGAAATAAATTATATAGTTCATACTTTGATGCAGTGGCTATATGTCCCCTGAGTATGCCAATGATGGCACAATTTCAATGAAATCTGATGTCTTTAGCCTGGGAGTGCTCCTGGTTGAGATTGTAAGTGGTAAAATGAATAGAGGCTTTCGCCACCCTGGTCACCGTCACAATCTTATTGGACACGTAAGTAGAGAGAATGAGTGCTGCTTCCTCCTTCAAACAGAACTCACTCTTTTAAGTATATAAAGCATGATTGCTGCAATATTTTCAGGCATGGTTGCTGTGGAATGATGGAAGAGCCCTAGAGCTAATGGACACATGTTTAGAAGATTCTTTCGC
The DNA here is from genome assembly GCA_029618585.1 of Citrus australasica. NCBI lineage: Eukaryota > Viridiplantae > Streptophyta > Magnoliopsida > Sapindales > Rutaceae > Citrus > Citrus australasica. The sequence goes on from JARCIV010000001.1 coordinate 21,119,986, forward strand.
TGAATCTCAAGTTCTAAGATGTATTCAAGTGGGTTTATTGTGTGTCCAAAAGTTACCTGAAGACAGGCCTGATATGTCATCTGTAGTATTCCTGTTGGCGAACGATGGGATCACGTTGCCTCAGCCTAGACAACCAGGTTTCTTCACCGAAAGAGGTTTCACTGGAGGTGTATTATCAAATCATGAAAAATGTCACTCAGAAAATGCATTAAGTGTAACCATGCAGGAAGGTAGATAGCACTCTGCAGCCTGGTTAAATTGCAGTCTTGCTTTCAGACATGCTAATGCATGTTCCGTGTAAATTTTTATCACTTCATAAAATATAAGGTCTTCCTTTTCATTGAAAAGCCATAAGAAGGAATTAATTGTTTCCATAAATGAACTGGTGATCAGATTCATAACCATTGCTAGGATGTCGAAATATTCATGTTTGGGAACTGTAGAAATTTTTATCATTTCATAAAATTTAAGGTCTTGCTTTTCATTGAAAAACTTTAAGAAGTAATTAATTGTTTCCATAAATGGACTGGTGATCATTATTCACAACCATTGTATGATTAGGATGTCAAAATATTCAAGTTTTGGAACTGTAAATTATGTAAGCAATTAGTTGGTCTTAGTATCCTAATGCAAAGTTTGTTGAATTGTCAATTCTATTCCATATAATAGATCAACTTGCACAGAAAGACAAACTGATAAAATCAACGATTTTTAAACATTTCATTGTGCCAAACTATCAGGATGACTCCAAGAACCTGCCTGGTCTGAGAAGACCTTTTATTCCTGGTTCAAGTGTGGCAGCAGATATTATGGCTGAAACAGGGCATTCAAAACCGAAGCTGTAATCCACTGATCTCATGTGGCACCAACTATGTGATAAATTAAATGTCATCTTCTCAATGAGAGGAATTTGCCAATTGATGGACCCAATAGATGCCTAAACGTATACGCAGCAATACGGTAGAGAATTATCTTCTCTATGAATTCTGGGAACTGCAAAATTATTTCTTTTCCGATGTTTCAAATGCATTTCCATTTTGTCTTTTATGCCAAACTCTCAAAATATTTTGGTCAACATAGTGGGGTTTATAGTTCCTTCAATTAGACCCTGCAAACTTATAGTCAAACCACGTGGCATTTATTGGTTAATTTTATCGCTGCAAGTTGCTTTCATTTCTTTTTTAAATCACTTCGTTGTATTATGCTGTCACAAATATATTCGTATTTATATGAAACATCTACATTGGACCACTTAGATAAAGTTTTATTATAGTACGATTTAAATTTTCACCCTCACAGATACTAGAAGAATATTTGTTCTACCCACAAAACCTAATTTTTAATTGGGAGATGAATGCAAAAAGTCCCCAGAAGGACTAAAAAATATTGATTCAAGGTTTGATGATTAGGGGAAACAATATGGAATTAGAATTAAAATTTATAAGGTGTTCAGTGATGAAAAGGTAACCCAAATTTGCTTCAATATTAGCCCTTGCAATTTTGGAAATTAGTTTCCAGGATTGCGACAGTCGAACTCTGCGAATTTTAGTGATTTTTATATAAAGCCAAAAATTACAAAATCATATATAATAGTAGAAATTCCTAGAAATTTAGAAGTCGTTTGGGTTATGAAATAAATTATAGAATTGAGAATTACTGCTGAAAATTAGAAATTTTCAGTACTAGTGTACCAACTTTGAAAAATCATTACAATTAATAAACAATGATTTTTTGAACAATAAACAAATTTGGATAGAAAGATAAAGATGTCTATTTTAATAATCTGTAAAGTTTTATGCATGGAACTCAATGAAAACAGCAATTGTATGACATTTAATATAAATTGTTCACAGTTTTCAGGATAACATAATAGCACTACTTTCACTTAATAACAATATAAATCAATACATGATCATGCTTTCACAATTTTATCAATGTAATATGCACAAAATCATTAAATCAATCATATAAAATCACAAATAAAAACAGAAGTTTAAAGGATTACAAATTCTACCTATCTTCAAAATAAAATCAAAACTCAAGAACTTCTTTAATGAAAAACAAAAACACTATCAAAATCTTCCCTTCTTCTCATTGAAAACACATGGGTTTATTCTAATGTTTGCTACTGTATTCTTTTCTTTAACTTGCCTTTAAGGTTTTGAAAAACAAAATAACGTAAGAGGACTTTTTTATAAGTGAAGCATTTTAATACCGTTACCCATTAAGGTATTCAATAAATTGGTAAAAAAAATTAAGTGATTTTAAAATTTAAAACACTTATCATTAACCTAAAATACTATATACTCTATAAATTACAAAAAAGAAAACACAAAATAATAATAATAATGAAACAAAATACGGGTGTTACAGTGTATGTATTTAAAACTTAGCAGATTAAAAGGAAAAGGTTGCTATTTTGTTTTTTATGACTCACAGTGTGACCTGAATACAAATTCATTGAGGCTCAAGCTATTAAATTGTTGAAAAAACATGACAGGTAACAGAATAATTAAAACGCAAGGGGGTCTTAGGAGAGAGTGACACTGGGGTAAGGGGTATTTGACCAAATCAACAACGGATGTGGAGGCTAGAAGAATTTTCTTGGATGAAAATGAATTTATTTGATAACCATTTAGTTTTTTATCAAACGAAATTTAGGGACAAGACGCAAAGGTAGCTGACTAGTATAAGTTTTTGGGAGCCTTCAATATTTGACCCCAAGGATGCGGCAAGGAGATATTTCTTTGATGATTACAGAATATTTATTCGTGTTCTTTCAGATTATGCTTCAACTTGTTAATCCACTGTCTACAAACAGAATAATTGTAAAGTCGTGTTTCAACATTAAATTTAATATTTCAATTAAATTTTTGTGGCAGTGTAATTCAGTTTTTCTACAGAACATTTTTGCAATGCTACTACTGATACTGTTAGGTAATTAGTTATTTTTATTTTCTAAAAATTTTGAGCATTATTTGGGAAGATCAAAATAAAGTTATCATATGAGGCAGGGCGCCGCGTTCTCCTCTTACGTGAGCCAATTGGTCATGTGGTTCCTGTTACTTCCAGCAAATGTAACATATGCTTTCCCGGGAGTGTAGGGCAGAACAGAATCAATATAAAATTATTTCTGAGAATATTTAACATGTATAGAATATACCTTTTTTTTTTTAATTTTGATAAGCAAAAAAAAAAAAAGGTAGCACAAACATCATTGAACTAGGGATGGCAATGGGGAGGGGAGGGGAGGAGACCGACGTCCCCGTACCATCCCTGATATTCTGTAATGTCCCCGTCCCCCCCCCCATCCCCATTAGAATTGTTTGAGGGGATCTCGTCCCCTCCCCGAATAATAACAGAGGATCTTCAGAGGTTCCTGATCACGAATAATCGATACATTTTTAATTTTAAGACTTGATTTAATCATATTAAAATAAAATTTTAAACAAAATTAAGGTTTGACAATATATATTACATTAATAATAATCCATTACAAAAATTACACTACAAAAAAAATCATCAGAATAATTATTTTTATCAATCTTCATAATCCTGCAATAAAAACAAAAAGAAATTATTTTTACATCAATAATGAAATAAATGAAATTGGTATAGATACTGAAATTAATATTTTTAATAAAAACATTTATTCTTGTAGATCCTGCTACTATTCTTCCTCAAACAATGTGGTAAATTGAGAGATATCATTAGGTTTCAAATCTAAAACAATAAAAATAACATAAATAATGTAACTCATAATCTAAAACGGTTTTGAGCCAAGGCCCTTGGAAGAAGGTCTGGTTGAATAATAATTCAGAATCACAATTAGTTAACTAAGCCCTAAAGTTTTATAATATATATTTGTACAAATACTTTGATATTTGCTATTTATATTAATATTTAATATCTTATAATTTAAATTTAATTATCTATTTATTAATAATGCTAAAAAATAAAAATAAAATAAAATATTAAAATGAGGAAATGGGAAATGGGAAGGGGATGTGGATTCCAGCTCATCCCGTTCCTTCCCCGCATATGAAACTAGGTAAAAAATTATTCACGTCTCTTATCCGAAAAAGAAATAGGGTATAAAATCGCCTCATTCCCTCATCGAATGGGGAAAATCTGCAAGAGTTCCCATCCCCATGGGGATTTCTGCCTTCCCTACATTGAACACATTACTTGGGCTGAGACATTATGCATTTGGAAGTGATCACTTGCTACTTCAGCAGGGTAACAGATAGGCCAGAGAGATCCCAAAGTTTATTCTCATTGTTTCTGGGCAAAGTTAACGTTCTACCTTCCCCGTAACTCTGTGATGGTGATTTCATTTGTTGTAGATGATTGAGGGTAGCTTGGTGAAAATTCAGCTTCAGGAAGACTCCTTTCCGTAAAAAAACCAGGCCGATTTGGTTCAGGCAACAAACTGTCACTGCTCAACATTAGAACCACAGATGACATATTTGGCCTATCTTCTGGTCGATGCTGCACGCACAACAGTCCCACATGAATGCATCTTAACACCTCAGGCGGTGGATCAGAATCGGCTAATGTGTCGCGGGTTAGTTCCATTGCTCTCTTTTCTTTCCAGAAAATCCATGCCTAGATAATAAAATAAGAAATGAAATGTTTGTGTCAAAATAATTTAAGTAAAATGTTATTTTCTACTCTTACATGTCCAAGAAGATTATGGTCATGATCTGGGTGGGAAAATCTCCAGTTTTTCTTCCCACTGACTATCTCTAATACTAAAACCCCAAAGCTGAATACATCAGATTTCACTGAGAAAAGTCCTTCAGCTGCATATTCAGGGGACATATAGCCACTGCAAAATAACATTGATATATAAGTTCAATCTACAAGCAACGGAGAGTAAAAATCATCAGGAATATAAGTGTCCTTACTATGTTCCAACGACTTTGTGTGTATTGGTCTGAATCTCATCTCCTCCAAATATTCTGGCCATACCAAAATCTGAAATTTTTGGGTTCATATCGTTGTCCAATAAGACGTTGCTGGCTTTGAGATCCCTATGTATAATCCTCATTCTCGAGTCTTGATGAAGATACAGAATTCCTCTGGCGATTCCACCAACAATATGAATGCGCTTCTGCCAATCAAGAAATGTGGCTCTTGCTTGATCTGCTCAACATTAATCCATTTCAGTCCATATCTAATTAAACTATCCCCCAATGAGTTCAAACTTAAAGGTGACACAAATAAATTTTGAAAGTGCTGAGATTTGACTCTACGAGAGGTCATACCAAAAATGAAGAAGTCCAAGCTTTTGTTTGGCATGTACTCATAGATTAACATGCTTTCATCTGCTTGTATGCAGCAACCAAGAAGCTTCACAAGATTGCGGTGTTGAAGCCTAGCAATCAATGTAACTTCATTTTTGAACTCTTCCATTCCTTGTCCAGAACCTTTTGATAGCCTTTTAACTGCAATTTCTTGCCCCTCTACCAATGTACCCTGTAATAGATCTCTTAGAATTAGTTTGTATAAAAAGAAAAGCTGACTTAAACTCTGCAGAATGCCAGAATATTACCTTGTATACTGGCCCAAATCCACCTTCTCCCAGTTTATAGTAACTTGCGAAGTTATCTGTGGCCTTTGCTATACTGGCAAAATCAAATTCCCGTAATTCCATATCTTCTTTCATATGACTCATCTTTGTTAATCCTGAAATTGTAGGAGAATTCCATCATGGACAGTGAACTTATTAGTTACTAACTAGAAACAATAAATCCTATTTTCAACTAATCCAAATGAATGATACTGGCATAGTTTACACTTTAGATTGTACAAAAGTAGACCCCTAATGCCTTTACCTTGCTTCTTGAGTTTCTTTCGCCAGATACAAAAGAGCGATGCCACTATGAACATTGCCATCAATAATACAGAAGCAATTATGATTCCTACTTGCTTCTTCGTCACAGAACGACCTGAAATACTTAAAGCAAAAGTTAATAGGTTGTACTAATGGGTTTTGAGCATACTGGGTTTCGAGCATTTCTTTTTCTGGTCTTGCAATTATCTGCTACTAAAAGTATTGCTGAGTGAAATTTTCAAATGAAAATCTAATCTTACAGAAAATAAATCAGAATATACCTGGTTTTGATGCGATCCTGATATAAAGATCTTGCCCACCGTCATTGTATTCTTTCATATCCATGAGGTCACCAAACCAGAGCAAGCAGCCACTTCCTCCTCTCTCGACATCTGAGTTTGCATAGGCTGTGCAAGAGCAGTTTTTCGAACACAATTCTGAACATTCCTTGAGATTCATACTTGCGTTAAACCAAGAACTAGAAGTGTCTGGCAACTTCAGCTTTACATACTTTGGAAATTCATCTCCATTTCTACACTTCAATTCTCTCTCTCTGATACAACCTTCAGACCAATTGTTTGGTGATTTTGGCACGAAACCCTCCAGGCAATCACATCGACGACTGCTGTTGGTCGTACAACGAGCATTTGCACCACAGACTGAATAAACATCACACCGATCTAAAGGTGCATAATAAGCAAGGAACCATACATCTTGTTGAGAACTCCAAATGGAACGCAGAACAAGACCAGATTGGTTCACCCATAACCTTGAAACTGCAGGACCCTTGGCATCACACTCATAGTAGACTTCATTCTCATTTATTACAAATTTATAATCACACAGTGGAACATTTTCTTTCAGCGGAGGAGTCCCCGTAAAACCAAGGCCATTCCACGACCCAGCTCTATACTGCAACACAGATCCCTTCCTAAGAACTAGTTGGGGAAATCCATGAGAATCAATCCACAATGAAAATTCGCCAGGAGCGGGATCATTTATGCTTTTCCAAGATGATAGGTGCCTATTCATTCCTGTTTTAAAGTTCCTTCCAAGCTTCATTCCAGGTAGCAAGGTGTCACAAGGATGATCAAAACTCTGCCACAAAAGGCTGTTATAGTTTCCATCTGTGAGGACAAGGTTTCCCGAATCCATGAGCTGCACAACTGGGTTTTTCATTGTTATCGATGTGTTGGACGACCAGAAAATTCTATCTCGGCCATCCAGTAGTACAATCCCTTTACTGGTTACATTTAACAATCCTGAATGATCGGTGAGCGGAGTTTCTCTGTTGGCTACCCATGCGACTGTCCTAGGAGAAACTCTCTTGTACCAAATTCCTAAGTAACGTTTTGCTGAAGTACCTGGGCTGAAAAATCCCAATTCAAAGGTTCCATTAACTGAAACTAGAGTCTCACCATCTCTGATGGATTGACTTGGTGTAATATTATCACCTGCTGCAAAAGCTCCTAAGATAAACAACAAACAAGAGTAAGCACCCAACATAATACAACTTTTAATTGATTTTCTCATGCTTTTATATCTTCAATCGATCTGCTAGCTTTTATATATAAAAAGCAGTGATGCATGATATGCATTGAAGGATAGCACCAATATAATTCTCCTAGCAAAGGGGATAGGGTCCAAAGGCATTAACACAGTACTTGTTAGTTGGAACGTTGAAAGTTTAATCAATACTGTCGACTAAAGTAGTTGCTACACAGCACATCTGTAGCTAAATAATCTTTATCATGGCTGTTGACATTAGCATACACTATGGAATCTTTTGTTTTGTTTTTTTTTTTGGAAAGGATACTCTATGGACTTTGAATTGTCTAAATAGGTGACTAGAGCAAAATTCATCAGAGAACACTCACTTTTTGCCAGGGCACATTCACTTTTGGTGGTAACTGAAATGAATTCTTCAAAATTTTCAATTATGTATAATATCTGCAGTTAAGCTATCTTCTGAACAATTTACATATTTATTGGTTCCTAAAAGCTGATCTGATAATCATTTGAACACATTAGTTGATAGTTTTATTTGAATTATCACAATGCATCTGTAGTATTACATTTACCCTCAAAGGAATTTTGATTTAAAGCAAACGCCAACAAAGGTGATTCGGAGAGCTTGTGTTTCAACTACCAAGTGTGTATACAAAACTATCTGCATTTTACATTTACCCTCAAAAGGAAATTTGTTTTAAACAAAATGGGTTTCTTCAATAATGAATCAGATAATGGAGATTCACAAAGCTTGTGCTGCAACTACCAAGTGTGTATTCAAAACTATCTGTATTTTAATTTTTACATTTACGCTCAAAAGGAATTTTGTTTTAAAGAAAATGGCTTTCTTCAATAATGAATCAAATAATGGTGATCCAGAAATCTTGCTTTTGCAAATACCACAAAACGAAAAAGTGCATTCAAAAGAAGAAATCCAAAATTTGAATAATCATCCTTTAGCAATTGTCATTATTTAATATCAACAACTGGAACCATTTCGGAATTCATAATAACAACTAGTCATAATCAATCAATGAGCTGGCTTGGCAAATAAACTGATGAATCTTTACTAAGGAGAGGACTGGATCAACTCAGTTGACTCAATTTTTCTGTCATTAAATAAAAGACAGTACTAGAGGTGGAATACCAAGTTCCAATTTCTTTTCCACCCCTACCCCACCCAATGTTTATGAAATTAGCATATGTGACAATGCCTAACTGCCTTAGTGTGGGGCAGCAGCACACAATGAAAATGAAATTACCTCTCAAAAATTTAAGTTACTTGCATTGGCAGATGGGGACATGGAGTTGTGTTATTCAGTATCTAACGCTATATATTGAGAACATATGTAGTTGAAACCAACAAATAAACATAAGAACTGGACAGCATGATTGTACACGAAATAAGAGAGAAGACCAATCGATAGTAGAATTAGTCAATTAGATAATGATGATTAACACTGGAGATCTTATATATTGGAAGCAAACAAGACCTTTAGAACATTGTTAATCTTCCTAGAGGAGGTTGGGCAATCAATGATCACCTTTCTGCTTGATGATTATTTAAAAGGGACAGCTTCAATAGCTTTTTGTGCACTTGTAATTTGTAAACCAATTGCTTATAGATTGGAATGTACAGGAAACCCCTTTGATTTAAGTAAACTGGCTGCTTTCTTAACGAGCCTCTAACACTGACAAGGTGATTTCATTGGTTGAAGCTGAGTACTGCCTGCTTGATGAGGACTCTGATTCAGGTAGATTTCTTCCTGTGAAAAATCCAGGCTGCTTAGGTTGAGGCAGTGACCTTTCGCCACTCAACATCAGAACCACAGATGACATGTTTGGCCTGTCTTCTGGTCTTTGTTGTACACATAACAGACCAACCTGAATACATCGTAATGCTTCAGAGAAAGAGCAAGAGTTATCTAGTGATTGATCTATTAGTTCCAAAGGTCTTTCTTCTATCCACAGTCGCCAAGCCTGAAACAGATTGAAAAAGAAAAGATGCCATAATTAAACATCTCACTCTTTGTAGAGATTCTATAATTATATGATTAGTTTTGACCTAATTCTTTGTTACTCTGTTTAAAGACTTACATGTCCAAGAAGGTTGTGATCATGATCAGCATGGTTAAATCCTCTGTTCTTCTTTCCACAAATTATCTCTAGTACCAAAACACCAAAGCTAAAGACATCGGATTTTACTGAAAATAGTCCATCTATTGCATACTCAGGAGACATGTAGCCACTGAAAAAGTTGGTGCAAAACAATTGGTGAGTTCACTGATTATATAAAGAAAATAAAAACAAGCTCACTTACTATGTTCCAACAACTCTTTTAGTGTTAGCCTCAGTTTGATCTACCCCAAATGATCTAGCCAGGCCAAAGTCCGAAATCTTCGGGTTCATCGTATTATCTAATAAAACATTACTGGCTTTAAGATCTCTGTGTATTATCCTCAGCCTAGAGTCTTGATGAAGATAAAGAAGCCCTCTAGCAATTCCAGCAATAATGTGGCTTCGTTTGCTCCAATCCAATAATTTGCTTCTGGTTGTATCTGAAAATTCATCATCCTAGTTGAGATCAGCCCTTTGCTTAAGTTCTGAAAAAGAGAAAATGAAAATAATTACTGTAAGACAAGAATGACTCGAATTTATGGAATATCAAACCAAAAATGAAGTAGTCCAGGCTTTTGTTGGGCAGGTATTCATAAATTAACATCCGTTCATCTCTTTGAGTGCAACAACCAAGAAGCTTCACAAGATTTCGGTGCTGAAGTTTAGCAATCAAAAGGACTTCATTTTTGAACTCCTCCATTCCTTGTCCAGAGCCTTTTGAAAGCCTTTTAACTGCAATTTCTTGTCCCTCTATCAACATTCCCTACGAATCATTGGTCACAGAAGTGAGCTTTGTTTTACATGAAAATGGTAGAGACTAATCACATAATATAATGTTACCTTGTAAACTGGTCCAAAACCACCCTCTCCTAACTTGTTTTTCTCTGAGAAATTATCCGTGGCATTAGCTATGATCTTCAAATCAAATATTGGTAGTTCCATTTCTTCTTTTTCGTTGCCTTTGACAATGTAATTCAATTTATGGCTGTCATCAGTCTTCCATGAAATTGTAGGAATCTTCAAAACTAATGAAGAACGCTCATTGCTATGCATAAATGTTTAATTTGGTGCAAAAGTTTCCTCTATCTGATACTTAATGAAATCAAAATGGTGTTTCATGATCATGATTCATGAGCTTATTTACCTTTTTCTTTCTTTTTTTTTTCCTTTTCGATGAATCCTCACCTAAGTAAGGTGATTTTATTGAAATAAAATAAAAATGTAGCAGCAAAACATAGAAAAGAGGTAATCACACCTCAAACTAGCCACACAAAAGTTACAAGAAGTAGCTGAACTGATGCCACATTATTACAGTAATTTACCTTGATTACTGTGTTTTTTCCGCGTGTACATGAGCCCTCCTATGAAAATAACTGCTGTAGCCAATGATATGGATGTTATTATGATCATCACTTGCTTTTTATTGTTGGATTGTCTTCTTCTCTCAACATTATCTGAAAAGTTGTAATTGAGTTTAAAAAATATATATATTCTTGAGTAGAAACACAATAGATTCAACAGAATTAGCAAGTTTGGAGCAAATAATGTCATTAACAATATACATCAGAAATTCTAAATTTACCCAGCATCTGCAAAGAAATTACCCTAGATTTAATAGATTGCTGTTAGTAAAAAGAGCAGAAGGAAAAGAAGGGGATACCTAGTTCTGATGCAGCCATCCGTATAAAAAGGTCTTGACCACTCTCAGGAAGTTCTTTGATGTCAATCAGGTCATGGAACCAAAGCAAGCACCCACTTCCTCGTCCTCTGACATCCGCATTGGCATATGCTGTGCAAGAACAATTCTTAGAACACAACTCCTTGCATTCCCAAAGAGTGATGTTCTTATCAACCCAAGAGAAACGTGTATCAGGCAATTTCACTGCTTTGTGCTCCAGAAAGCCATCTCCATGTTTGCAATCCAATGGAGTCCTGCGAACACACCCACCCGACTTATATTGCATATCCCATTCTCTTTGAGATTTGGGTACAAACCCTTGCAAGCATTCACATTCAGGAGAGTTAGAATTGATGTTACAACTAGCATATGCCCCACATAGTCCATAACTGTCACACTGATCAAGCGTCACTCCAGAAAACCGAGAGAACAATGTCCAAGTCTTCGTTCTTTCCATCCACGTGTAACGCTGCACAGTACCTGCCGGGTTTATCACCATCCTGGAAGGCACTGAACTATTACTGAGATTATACGTATAAAATGCCTCTTTCTCATTTGACACATATTCAAATGTATATACTGGATTTGGTTGGAGCTGAGGAACCCCCGTCCAATGAAGACCGTTCCACGAGCCTGCTCTAAATGTTATTATAGAATCCTTTCTAAGAACTAGTTGCGGAATACCACGAGGATCTAACCCATATGTGAAATCACCACGAGCAGGGTTGTCTGTGCTCTTCCAGGACGATAAAAACCTGTTCAGACCAGTACCCAAGTTTATTCCTAATTTCATACCTGGTAACAAGGTATCACATGGATAATCAAAGCTCTGCCACAAGATATTATCTGGGTTATTATCTTTTCCATCTTTCACAACAAGATTTCCTGATTCCATAAGCGTTGCAGCAGGTTTCTGTGCACTAATTGAAGAATTGGATGACCAAACAGTGTCATTTGTGCTATTCAGAAGGACAATAATTCCATTCCTTTCGCCATTAATTCTTAGAACTCCTGAGCGATCAGAAAGTGGAGCATCTCTGTTGGCAACCCAGGTAACAGTCCCCTCTGCTATCTTCTTGTACCATATTCCCAGGTACCGACTTTTTGAATTCCCCGGACTGAAAAACCCTAATTCAAAGCTTTCTTTAGCAGAAACTAATGTCTCACCATCTTTGATGGACTGGCCAAGACTGATGGTATCTAGTGTTCTGGCAGCACTGATAATATAAAACAGAAAACTGTAGATAATTAACAAATTGAAGCCTTCCATCTTGCTCATGCTTATACTAATAGCTTGTTTAATAAAATTTGTTGCCAATGTTAGAATGAAAGGCATTCGTACAAATATTATACACCTTGATGTACTGTTGGCTGAAATTCCTAATAGGTAAGCACTTTTCATACCCAAAATGTTGAAAAGTCATGAGCAATATGCCTCTCAAATGAATTGGACGTAACCTGTCAGTTGTCAATTAACCTTGTTTCTGAGGGCAGAGGCAATATCGTGCTTTATGGAATTCAAGATAGCCAACTAACCTTCATTTTCCTTCAATTAACTCAAGTAGCTTTCAAAGGGCCCAGATAATTTACTCAACAGCTTCAAGACTTTTGGATCTAACACCTGGCAAGAACGATGTAGGGAAAAAGGGGTGTTCATGTGGAGTACGATTCTGTCAGCTACTATTACAGAAATCTTGGCACATAAGGTGTCGAAAATTTTTAAAATAAATGTGTCTTATGGTAAAAATATATTTTATTAATTATGTTTTATAAAAAATGTACTTTTTATTAAAGACATGTCTAATTAAATAATGTCTTATTGTAAGGACATGTCTATTTAATTGTCTTGTAAAAAATATATATTTTTACTAAATAATATAATTTTTCATGACAACATTTTCACTTAGAGATGCATTATTTTATGGTGACATTTTATTTAAAATGGTGATGGTTCAATTTGGACTATTGATTAAAATCAAATCTAGATCCAATGGCCATGAATGAAGGGGTATCATGAAAGATGATAACCCAAATGAGGGGGCACAAGTATATCTATAAATAGGGGTCATGTTTAAGCATTTAGATATGAAATAAATGATTCTACACCACTCTTTTCTTAGCATTCATTTCTAGTACGAATTTCAACACAAAACACTCATTTCTTTTGTGCATTCACATTCCAATATATTGTTTTCTGCAGGAACAATATATTGTTTCTTGGCAGGCTTGCAACATTCAAGAGTATTCTGGTTTGCTTTCGTTGATGCACAACTCAAGCAAACAAACAAGTGTTTCATTGTATCTTGGAGGCGTATTTGCTTAACCCATGTGCATCACTCAATTGGTGGTGGGCAAATAACGTCTTAAGGAAAGCGACATTTGTAACGTGCCTTGAAGCACACAAAATTTCTGCAATTTCTTCCTACATATAGAGTTAGTTGTAAACACATTACTTTACATAATAAAGTTCCACCATTATTGTTGTATTTCTCTACATTTTCCATTCCCCAAAAATTTTTACCACCAACAATCTTAAGACGTTATTTCTGCAACAATGGCACCAAGTTCATCTCCTTGACAATTCGCAGTAGATTTTGTCAAATTGGAGCAATTCGATGGCGGCAACTTTATTCGTTGGCAGAAAAAGTTGCATTTATTGTTGACAAGCCTCAATGTGGTCTATGTTCTCACAACACCAAAGCCTCAAGAACGTGAGGATGAGACATTAGGGGAAACCAGAGTGCGACATAAGTGGGAGCAAGATGACTACGTGTGTAAGGGACACATTTGCAATGCCATGTCTGATACTTTGTTTGATCAATATCACAACAAACCTACAGCAAAAGAGATATGAGATTCATTAGAGGCTAAGTACATGATGGAAGATGCCACAAGTAAGAAATTCTTGGCTTGTAAATTTTTTAATTATAGAATGGTTGATAATAGACTTGTGGTTGAACAATATAATGAGATTTTGCATATTCTTGATCAATTCAACCAACATAACAAGAAAATGAATGAGTCTATTATTGTCTCTTCAATTATTGATAAACTTCCTCCCTCTTGGAAAAACTATAAGAAAAGCCTTAAACATAACAAAGAGGAAATTAGTTTGGATGGCTTAGGCCAAAGTCTTCGTATTGAAGAGGAACTCAAGCTTAATAGTTTTGAGGATCAGACTACTACGTCCTCTAAAATTAATATCATAGAGGAAGGGAAGGAGTTTAAACATTCTAATCACCCTAAGAATAATCAAAAGAGAAAGTTTGATTCCAAAGAGAATCAAAACAATAAGAAGAAAAAGAAGGGTACATGCCACCATTGCGGAAAACCTGGCCACTTCAAAAGCGATTGTCGACTTTTGAAGAAACAAAAGGAAGTTTCGAACACAAATTTTGTGGCCATGATATTTGAGATTAATGCTCTTGAAGATGATAAGGCATGGTGGATAGATTCTGGTGCAACTAGGCATGTATACAAGGATCGTAGCCTTTTCAAATCTTATAAAGCAATGGATGATAGAAGTGTTCTTTACATGGGAAATTCCTCCACTGCAATAGTTAAAGGAAAAGGCAATGTGCAACTAGAGTTTACTTTTGGAAAAACTTTAACTCTTACTGATGTTTATCATGTTCCTGAAGTTAGGAAAAATCTTGTATCTAGTAGCCTTCTTAATAAGCTTGGCTTCAAACTTATTTTTGAGTCAAACAAATTTATATTATCTAAGGGTGGTACCTTTGTTGGGAAAGGATACATGTATGAAGGAATGTTTAAACTCAATATCAATAATATGAATGTTTCTTCTGCTTATATGGTTGATTCATTATCTTTGTGGCATAATCGTTTAGGACATGTGAATATTAGAAGATTGCATGATATGGCTAATTTAGAGTTAATTCCTAAGCATGAAAATGATATGCGTGAAAAATGTAAAGTATGTGCACAGACTAAAATCACAAGATCTCCTTTTCCAAAAATTGAAAAAAACATTTTCTTTATTGCATTTAATTCATAGCAATGTATGTGATATGCATAGTAATCCTTCTAAAGGTGGTAAAACATATTTTGTAACATTTATTGATGATTTTTCAAAATATTGCTATGTGTATTTATTACATTCTAAAGATCAAGTGTTAGAAAAATTTAAAACTTATAAAAATGAAGTTGAGAATTTTTATGACACTAAAATTAAATGCCTTAGAAGTGATAAAGGAGGTGAATATGCTTTTTCTGAATTTTGTGAATCTGTTGGCATTGTTCATGAAACTAGCATTGCATATACTCCACAATAAAATGGCGTAGCTTAAAGGAAAAATAGGAATTAATAGAAATGGTTAATGCTATGCTTTTTAATGCTGGGCTTGGTAAAGGTTTTTGAGGTGAAGCTATTTTAACTGCATGTCATATCTTAAATAGAATGCCTAATAAGAAAACAAAGGTGACCCCATATGAATTATGGAAAAAGAGAAAGCCTAATCTTTCTTATCTAAGAGTTTGGGGTTGTCGAGCCATTGTAAGACTACCAAAACCTAAGATAAAGAAATTAGGAGAAAGGGGCATTGAATGCATATTCTTGGGATATGCTGAGCATAGTAAAGCTTATAGGTTTCTTGTAACAGAACCTAATAGCTTTGTTGAGATCAATACTATAGTGGAATCTAGAGATGCAATATTCTATGAAAATAGATTTTCCACTATACCAAAAAGTATTGATTCTCAAGAGAATGATAAACCAATGGAAATTGGTCAAAAGCGTGATGCTAATAATGAGCAAAATTATTTGAGAAGAAGTAAAAGAATAAGGACTATAAAATCTTTTGGACAAGATTTTATAGTCTATTTAGTTGAAGGGACAAGAGACTTACAATCAAAACAGACCATGATCACATCTACTATAGAGTCTGATCCCCTCACCTATGAAGAGGCAATAAAGTCTCAAGATGCTGTTTTTTGGAAAGAGGCCATTAATGAGAGGCAATTGCGCCCGGTACACCTCCATACTTCAAAAATTATCTCAATACCCTAAAATCTATTTTTTCCAAAATTTTCATCGATACCCTTTAAAAACTGATAGGAAATTACTAAGCTATCCTCATTTTAAAACATTTCAACTCAAGAGACAGCACATCTCTCTTCTCTACTGAAGCAAACAAACAGTCATCTACTGCAATTCCCTCTATTATCAAACTCAAACAAACACTATAATTTCCTCACCGGCATCACCTTTGCAATTCCCTCACCGGCATCACCTCTATCGAAACAAATATTTATGCTCCATACATGATAAATCGAACTTCAACACGAGCAAACTAAGCTTGAGAAGGGAAAGCTGCCACAACTAAGAAAGAGAAGCCTAGTTCGTCGCTACATAATCGCCGGCGAGAGCTGATCTTTTATTGCAAAATGGTCACAATTTAACTAGTTGAGGAAGTAATTCTCTATAAATAGTTTTCTTGTTGATATTCAGAAAAAAACAAAAACAAAAAGTTAGGGTTTAAATAGAAAAAATAGATTAATTAGTTGTGGGTCTCTCATTACATGTTCAAAAATAAATTTCTAGTTGTTTTGCTGTACGTAAATTGTAAAAAATTGATGGATTGTACCGATTATAATTTTGTCATGTAACACATGATTTCGTCGTGTAAGGTTATGTAGGATTCAAGGTTGTGTATTACATGACCTTCATGTATTGCACTTACACGACTTCATGTATTGCACAATTACACGACTTCATGTATTGCACTTACACGACCTTCATGTATTACACGACCTCAAAATTACACGACTTTTTTCGTTGTTGTTAATTCATTATAATAACTTAGTTGTTTAAAGACTTAATTTTTGCTAAGAATTTATATTTGTTGCTATGCAGAAAATGTCAACGAAAAGTATTAAGGAAAAAATGAAATGTGGCAAACCGAAAGTGAAAATTACTAATTTGTCATCGTTAGAACCAATAAGAATAATGTGAAGGTTCATTTTGTTATTATTTTTAACTATGTACAAATTGTGTAAAGTTATCTTCTCCACCAATTCAGCTATCTTCTCCACCAATTCAGCTATCTTCTCCACCAATTCAGCATATGTTGTCGATCGTGGTATTATTATCCGTTTAGCCTGGGAACCTTTGAACTTATACTCGTCATTTTACTCAATCCATTCATCATTGAAGAGAATAGGCACACGTACCAAAACCATTTCTGATGATACAATAAAAATAATAATATCAAATTTCATATACAAGTAAGTACATGACCTACACAACTATAATACTTACACGACTATATTTTTTACATGACCCACACAACTTACACGACTATATTACTTACACGACCTACATGACTAACTGTATGACGTACACGGTATCAAGAGAATGCACGACGCCATACATGTTAGCCATAAATAAGTTATATTGCTGAAAAAAATAATTAAACAACCTACATTGCATATATTTCTACATATAAGAAAAAATGATGAAAATAAAACATTGTAATGTGAGGAAAATTTTTAAATTTTCCTCAAAATTAAAAAATTTAAAACCCAACAACATTAACATACCTTGTTGGGGTGTTTAATAAGCAATGCACCTTTAAAGAAAGAGTGGGTGTTAAAGAAATGAATACATAATTGTATTTGTGTAAAAAGTTTTGAGAGATTTTGAGAGATTTTGAGAAATTTTGAGAGATTTTGAGAGAATCGGCAGCAAAAATGGAGTTGAGTGAAAGAGATGAGGAAAGAAAGACTATTTGATGCATTCACGGGCCCACGATTTCATTAAGGGTATTTTTGTTTTTACTCACATGTGTTAGGGTATCCATGAAAACTAAAAAGGGAGGGGGTATTTCAATAATTTTGAAACTATTAAAGGGTATTTAATTAAAAACCCCCATTAATGATGAAATGAACTCTATTGTGGGTAATAAGACTTGGAATGTAACATCCCAAATCTAACACGTGCGGAGCACGTGAAGAAAGAGGTTACTCACAAATAGGGATGGCAATTATACCCGCAAACCCGTCCAAACCCGCCCGCTAAAACCCGCCCACTGCGGGTAATTTTACCCGTTGCGGGTGGGTTTAATATTATAAGTTAAAACCCACAAATGGATGCGGGTGGGTTTGGTAGTGACCTTAAATCCGCTGGATACCCGCATGGATATCCGTCAAACCCGCAATATTTTTTTTAAATATTTTTAATTTAATTTTAATTTAAAACACGTATAAAGAAAATTATGCAATTGTTCAAAATGTATTAACTTCAATATAGTATAATATCTATTATACATTACAATATACAAATTTATAATCATCTATATTTTTTTTCTTGATATACTTGTTACTTGTAGATGCAGAATTTTCTAATAAAGTAGGAAATAGCAAATTCTCCGAAAATGAAGATATTGTTGATGAGGTAAAGAATTAAGTTTCTTTAACTTAATTCATGGATTGTTATATACCTATTATAATTTTGTATGTATTATTTTTTCTTTAACTTAATACATGGATTATTTCATTAATATAATTTTTTCTCCGAATTAGTATTTGAAAATAATAATATTAATTATTATTGTAGGCATCGTGCTGGATGAGTGCTTGTTGCGGTGAATGAAATGAAGTATCTTCTCTTGGAGTTTGTTTTAAATGATGATATGAAATATAATTGTTATTTTTATATACTAATTTGTATTTTTTAAATGAATTTGTATAACTTATACTTAAATTTGAGAATGTGTTGGATTGATGTTGAAATTTTAAATTTTCATTTGTATTAGTTAAATGTAAAATTGAGTATGTTATGTAGAAATTGAGGTTATTATTATAAATTTATATATTAAATGTTGGTGATTTTAAATGTAAAAATCCGCAAAAAACCCGCTGGGTACCATTGCGGGTTTGGTAATTGTCCAAACCCGCTGCGGGTTGCGGGTGGGTTTGGTAATTTAAATTTTGTGCGGGTTTGGGTTTGGTAATGGCAAACCCGCTGCGGGCGGTGCCCATTGCCATCCCTACTCACAAATCATAATCTTTACTCATAAGTTTCAAACTGAAATACATCCAATTCTTATTTAAATAAATCCACATATCCAAACGTCTAATACTAAATAATCTCTCCCGAGGACATAAAAATAATAACAAAAGTCTCAAACTCTAAATTACACGTTCATAATAGAAATAACTAAATAGAAACACGAGTCTATTCCTCCTCTTATTCAAATGGCAAACAGAAACGGAAAATTACTAACTCCAAAGCTAAGCGCACCTCTCAAAAGAAACTTAATCTGCAAAAAGTAATGACGAAGGGTGAGCCGTCAACTCGGCAAGTAAACCATTTTTAACATACTAGGCCTATCGATACAAAAATATTGCAAGCCTTCTTTTGATTAAAACATATATCATAATCCATAAATTTCATAAAACGATATATCACGATAACATAACATAAATTCTTAATAATTCAGAATATCCAAAAGCATATTTACTTACGAAGTAAATCATATAATACGTATACAGAAAACAAAAGGTTAGCTCTTGTCACATAGTGTCACCTATAGTCCCGGTGACCCGGCCAGAAACAGAATTTGAATATCGTGTGCACACTCAAACAGAAACCTAGTACTGGTCCAGATAGATATATCGTATATTACGATCAGAATCAGAATCAAAATAACTATGGACAATGAGCCAAAACATTAGGAATATCATACAATCATCAATAATCGAAATTATACATGGGTACAAAACATTTGTATCATATTTATAAAAGTTCATAACAATAATTTAGGCTTGCATAACATTTTATAAATAAAATCATAAAAGTAGGCATGTAACAAATTAACTTACATATTCAAAGGCATTTATAAAATACTTTGTTAAAAAGAATTTAGCTTTAAAACATTTACATAAAACTAATTTTATTATCAAAATCAATTAATCCTTTAAGTAGTATAAAAACATTTTATACTTATAATAATAATATCAAAATACTTATACATATCCAGTATACTAGGAATGAAGTTACTTACCTCGACAAATGAATTAGAATTAACACACCTCTAAGCTTCTAAGAGCCTCAATCACCCTCAATACCTTAAACAAATAAAAGATATGACAATTAATAACGTATTCTAAGAATCTGATTTTCTAATTCATACCCGTATAGGTCTGATTCTCATAATTTTAACTCTTAATCTAAAACTCAGAATGATATAATATTCTATGGAACTATTCTGGACATCCATGAGTACCCCAAGTAAAATTTACAAGAGGATCCGATATCAAAAACATTTTAAAAACTATTTACTTCTCAGCAAATTCGAAACTGTTTTCACATAATCTAAACCAAACAGAACGGGTTCCGTGATTTTTATAAAATAAAGTACTAATCAGAAAATTATGAAATTAAAACTGGGAATCCTAAACACATATATTAACCTACATATAAACTTTCAGAATTTTCCAAGTGCATTTGGTGGTACAAATAATCTTGTGAATCCGATCACAATGCTGGAATCGCAGTTTTCCAGTGCAGTGGTTTCTATTTCGAAAATACATATAAAATTGAAAACGAAGTCGAATTTAATGAAATAAAATTTAATCAAGAAGCCCTACATGTCTAGTTTCCAGAAATATAAATTTTATAAGAAAAAGCGTTCAGAAAATATGTTTAAAATCGAGATACTCATGCTGTCCAGAATTATCCTGTGCTTAATACGTCAAGGAATGATTAACTAAACTCATAATAAATCAAAACCCTAAACAACGCCTAAATACATTCTAAATCTTGTATTAAGAAAACCTATTTAATAAGGAAAAATAACCATTTTTCAAAACTATCTCATAAATAACCTCTATTTATAATTCCCTTTCTTAATAAGGGTCATAAGCCACCCATAATTATCAATGAAAGCCCAATTTCCATAATTTAATATTATGAAAATTTGTGGTGTTACATGGAAATTAGTTGATTTACCACCTGGCTCTAATCCTATAGGTTGTAAATGGATTTTCAAAAAGAAGAAGAAAGTTGATGGAACAATTGAAAGATTTAAAGCAAGACTAGTAGCAAAAGGCTTTACACAAAAAGAAGGCCTTGATTCTTTTGATACTTATGCACCTGTTGCAAGAATTGCTACTATTAAAGTCTTGATTGCTTTGGCTTCAATTTATCAATTTGAAATCCATCAAATGGATGTAAAAACAACTTTCTTAAATGGAGAATTAGATGAGGAAATTTACATGAAACAACCAGAAGGGTTTGTTATGCCAGGACAAGAACATAAAGTTTGTAAACTAGTCAAGTCTTTATATGGTCTTAAACAAGCTCCAAAGCAGTGACACGAAAAGTTTGACAAAGTGATTGTCTCAAATGGATTTAATATTCATGAATCTGATAAATGTGTCTCTAGCAGATTCAATGGAAATAAAGGTGTGATTATTTGTTTATATGTAAATGACATGTTAATTTTTGGTATTGATAGTGAGAGCATTGAACTCACTAAATTATTATTGTCATCTAATTTTGATATGAAAGACATGAGACTTGCTGATGTGATTTTGGGGATTAAAATTATAAAAAATGAGAATGGCCTAGTATTGACCCAATCACATTATATTGAGAAAATTTTAAAGAAATTTAATTATTATGATTGTAAGTCTGTGTCAACACCTTTTGATTCAAACATAAGATTGTATCCTAACACTGGAAGATCAGTATCCCAATTAGAATATGCATGTATTATTGGGTGTCTTATGTATGCGATGACTTGTACTAGGCCTGATATTGCTTTCGCTGTTGGAAAGCTCAGTAGATATACTAATAATCCAAGCCAAGTACACTGGCAAGCAGTGTACAGAATTCTAAAATATTTAAAACGTACAATGGATTATGGTATATACTACACTGGATATCCTTTAATTTTGGAAGGATTTTCGGATGCTAGTTGGATTACTGATTGAGATGACCATACATCCACAAGTGGTTTGATTTTTAATCTTGGTAGAGGAGTTATTTCATGGGGCTCAAAGAAGCAAACTTGTATAGAAGACTCCACCATGGCTGCAGAATTTGTAGCTTTGGCTTCATGTTGCAAGGAAGCTGAATGGTTAAGGAATTTGCTTATAGAAATTCCTATTTGGCCTAAACTAATGCCACATGTATCTATTCACTGTGATAGTGAGGCAACTTTATCAAGAGCATATAGTCAAATCTATAATGGAAAGTTTAGGCACATTGGTCTAAGACATAGTTATGTAAGACAATTACTTACAAACATAGTTATGTAAGACAATTACTTACAAACATAGTTATGTAAGACAATTACTTACAGATGGAGTAATCACAGTTGACTTTGTGAAATCATGCCAAAATTTGGCAGACCCCTTAACTAAATGCCTTGCAAGGGATATTGTATTTAAAACTTCTAAGGGATGGGACTGAAGCTAGCATCATCTTATCACCAATGATGGAAACTCATTGGGTTCAATGAGCAAAAGTACATCATATGTTGTGATAGCAAGCATTATAATATTTTTAGATGCGTCCCAAAGATTAGTGCTTGATACCTGTAACATATGGAAAAGGTTACGCTACTTAGCTTTTAATGGACTTATAAATGTTTTAGTTACTGGGACATTCTAGATAAGTCTACCTATGTGAGTGTAGGAGGTGGTGCCGCTTCCTATGTAACTTGACTGGTTACTAAAGCGCTCATGAAAACAGGATATAGACACAGGGCCAATCCACGTGTCGGCTAAGGAATACTTGAGAATTTGAAAACTTATGTGTGAGATATATCCGGTTAGTCGATTAAGGTCGCTGGTTCAAAGCTTGTCTACCATGCCACCTTGATTAACTTTGATGTATTGTCACTAAGTGAAGGTTCAAGTCCAAAAGACACCTTCATCTATGCATAAGTTTTCCAAGCCTGTGCAAGATAATTTTTCAAAATTCATTTATTTTGAAAATGGTGGGGGATTGTTGGAAAATTTTCAAAATAAATGTGTCTTATGGTAAAGACATGTCCTATTAATTGTATCTTATAGAAAAAGTACATTTCACTAAAGACATGTCTAATTAAATGATGTCTTGTTGTAAGGACATGTCCATTTAATTGTGTCTTGTAGAAAATATATTTTTTTACTAAATAATATAACTTTTCATGGCAACATTTCACTTAGAGATGCATCATTTCATGGTGACATTTCATTTGAAATGGTGATGGTTCAATTTGGACCATTGATTAAAATCAAATCTAGATCCAATGGCCATGAATGAAGGGGTATCATGAAAGATGATAACCCAAATGAGGGGGCACAAGTATATCTATAAATAGGGGTCATGTTTAAGCCATTTAGATATGAAATGAATGATCCTACACCACTCTTTTCTTAGCATTCATTTCTAGTACGAATTTCAACACAAAACACTCATTTCTTTTGTGCATTCACATTCCAATATATTATTTTCTGTAGGAACAATATATTGTTTCTTGGCAGGCTTGCAACATTCAAGAGTATTCTGGTTTGCTTTCGTTGATGCATAACTCAAGCAAACAAACAAGTGCTTCATTGTATCCTGGAGGCGTATTTGTTTAACCCTTGTGCATCACTCAATTGGTGGGGGCAAATAACGTCTTAAGAAAATCGACATTTATAACGTGCCTTGAAGCATACAAAATTTATGCAGTTTCTTCCTACATACAGAGTTAATTGTAAACACATTACTTTACATAATAAAGTTCCACCATTATTATTATATTTCTCTACATTTGCCATTCCCCACAAATTTTTACCACCAACATAAGGCAAAACTACAGGCCTTTTCTTTTCTTTTTTTTTTGGGGGGGAAATTAATCTACAGACCCTAATTTTTTGTTATACCAACCCCATGATTTATGGAATAACAGCACCCACCCAATATATGAAATAAAATAATATAGAAACCAAGAGTTGTTGGTGACCAAACATGCAGCAAACCCAAGAATCTAAGCAAAGCCACAACGATTCCAAAAATGAATTTCGTTGCTGATAATAAAAACTAATCATAATAAGTCAGTGAGCTGGCTTATCAAATAACCTCTTGATTCTTCACAAAGTACACAACTTTGCTGCACGTAGGAACTTCACTCAGTTGACCACCATTTTCTGTTAAAATCAAAGGCAATACTGGAGGTGGAATGTTTAAAAATTCCATTACTTTTTATCTTTCTTTCAGGGGTTATGAAGTTAAAATATGTCACAATGCCTAAGCGGGGTCATTCGCCCCACACTGGAAATGAAATGAGCATTCAAAAATTTCAGTTATCTACCTTATCAAATGGGACTGCATTTTTTCAAAATCAAAACTTAAAAAAATAATTGCAAAAAATTAAGAACATTGCTCAAACAAACAAATAGAATTAAAGAATTGTATTGCAGAGTGTAAAAAAAGGGGTGATAAAGAAAACAGCATCCATGATAGATATGATGACTAATTCTGGAGATCACAAACATTTTCACAAAATAAGATTCTAAAAATAAGACATTTATTGCAGTTAATCAAGATACTGACAATACTATTTGAATACATTTAACCTTCGTACAGGAGGCCAATCAATAGTCATTGACCTAGTCTGATGCATAATGTAAAGGGATACTGATTACCGACAACACCTTTAAACACCTGCAATTTGTAAACCATTACTTGTAGACCAGCTCGAGCATTATCTACTGCTTGCGAATTACAGGAAAACCTTTGATCGATGTAAACTGGAGTTTTCTTATCGACCCTCTATTAATGAGATGGTGATCTCATTGGTTGAGAGTAAGCTTCGCTTACTTGATGAGGACCCTGATTCTGGTGGGTTCCTCTCTGTGAAAAATCCAGGCTGCTTCGGTTGAGGCAGTGACCTTTCACCACTCAACATTAGAACCACAGATGACATGTTTGGCCGGTCTTCAGGCCGTAGTTGAACACATAACAGACCAACCTGAATGCATCGTAATACTTCTGATAAAGAATAAGAGCCACCGAGTGATTTATCGATTAGTTCTACCGGTCTCTCTTCTATCCACAGCCGCCAGGCCTGAAAAAGATTGAAAAAAATGCCATAATTAAACAGTCATTGCAGAGCTTCTCGGAGCTTCTCAGTCAATAGCCTTACATGTCCAAGAAGGTTGTGGTGGTGATCTGCATGGTAAAATCCTCTATTTCTCTTACCACACACTATCTCTAGTACCAAAACACCAAAGCTGAAAACATCAGATTTCACTGAGAATAGCCCATCTATTGCATACTCAGGAGGCATATAACCGCTGAAAGAGTTGCAGTGCAAAAGAATTGGTAAGTTCACGGGTTATAAAAAGAGAATAATGAACAAATGCAAGCTCACTTACTATGTACCAACAACTCTATTAGTGTTTGCCTCAGTCTGGTCTATCCCAAATGCCCTAGCCATGCCAAAGTCTGAAATCTTAGGGTTCATCTCATTATCTAACAAAACATTACTGGCTTTTAGATCTCTGTGTATAATCCTCAGCCTAGAGTCTTGATGAAGATAAAGAAGACCACGAGCAATTCCTCCAATGATTTGGCATCGTTTGCTCCAATCCAGAAATTTGCTTCTTGTAACATCTGAAACATTAACATCTAACTTAGTTTCGATCAACTACGGATAAGTTCTCAAAAGAGAAGAAAAAAAAATGACCAGAAAAAATGTTCAGTGTTGAGAAAACCAAAAATAAAGTCGTTCAGGCTTTTGTTGGGCAGGTATTCATAAATTAACATCCTTTCATCTCTTTGAGTGCAACAACCGATAAGCTTCACAAGATTTCGGTGCTGAAGTTTAGCAATCAAAAGGACTTCATTTTCGAACTCCTCCATTCCTTGTCCGGAACTTTTTGAAAGTCTTTTAGCCGCAATTTCTTGCCCCTCTATAAGCACTCCCTAGAAATCACCGGTTACAGATGTAAGCTTCTTGTTACATTAAAATGGTACAGTCAAACTGCATAATGTTATTTTACCTTGTAAACTGGTCCAAAACCACCCTCCCCCAACTTGTTTTTGTCTGAGAAGTTATCAGTAGCATTAGCTATGGCCATCCAATCAAATATTGGTAATTCCATATCTTCTTTTCGGTTGCCTCTGTCATTGTAATCCAATTTACTGCTACCATCAGTCTTCCCTGGAAAGGTAGGAAATTGACTCCCTTAAAAACAACTGATTTTCTTCAAAATTAAAGATTTAAATTAAAGCATTGTTGTGCGTAAGTGTTTAATTTCGTGCAACAGTTTCCATCTCTGATACTTTATGAAATCAACAAAGTATTTCATGAGCTGACTAACCTTGCTTTCGGTGTCGCCTTTTCCACAAATACACGAACCCTCCTAATAAAATTACTCCGGTGATTAACAATGCAGATGTGATTATGATCGCCACTTTCTTTTTCTTCTTGGGTTTTTTTCTCTCAATATCATCTGGAAAATTGCAATGGAACTATATTCTTGAGTTCACGTACAATAAATTCAACTAAAGTCTCAAGGATGGACTTAATAATGTCATTGATAAGATACATCAGAAATTCCAAATTTATGTAGTAACTGCAACGAAATTACTGCGGACAAAAAAGAGTGTACTTTGAAATAAAATAAGCTTGTCACTAAAATTAATAGAATAATGTTACTATAACGGAAAGAAGGGAAAGAAAGGATACCTAGTTCTGAAGCAGCCATCCTTACAAAAAGGTCTTGCCCACTCTCTGAAAGTTCTTTCATGTCAATCAAGTCATGAAACCAGAGTAAGCACCCACTTCCTCCTCCTCTGACATCAGCATTAGCATATGCTGTACAAGAACAATTCTTTGAACACAATTCCTTGCATTCCAAGAGGCTGATCTTGTTATCAACCAGAGAGAAACGAGTATCAGGCAATTTAACTGATTCACGCTTCAGAAAGCCATCTCCATGTTCGCAATCTAACTGAGTCCTTCTAACACACCCATCAGACTTATCTAAAAGATCCCATTCACTTGGTGATTTGGGTACAAACCCTTCCAAGCATTCACATTTAGCCGAGTTAGAATTCATGTTACAAACAGCATATGCACCACATAGTGCGTAATTGTCACACTGATCAAGGATCAATCCGGAGAACGGCACAAATGGTGCCCATTTCTGTGTTTGTTCCATCCATGTCAACCGTTGTGGATCCCCTAATGGATTCATCACCATCATACTAGGTACTGAACTTTTAATGAGGTTAAACCTGTAAAATACCTCATTCTCATTCGACACATACTCAAACGTATATACTGGATTTGGTTGCAGTTGAGGCATCCCCGTCCAGTGAAGACCATTCCACGAACCTGCTCTGTATCTTATTGTAGACCCCTTCCTGAACACAGCTTGAGGAACACCACTGGGATCTATCCCATATACGTAATCGTCTTGTGCAGGGTCATCTGCGCTCTTCCAGGATGATATGAACCTGTTCAGACCAGTAACCAAGTTTACTCCAAGTTTCATACCTGCAATTAAGATATGGGATGGATAATCAAAGCTCTGCCAAAAAAAGTTATCTGGGTCAATATCCTTTCCATCTTTTACAACAAGATTTCCTGATTCCAAAAGCACTGCAACTGGATTTCGGGCAGTTCTCGATGCATTGGATGACCAAACAATGCCATTTGTACTATTCAGAAGGACGAGGGTTCCATTTCCCTGGCTACTGATATTTAAAACTCCAGAGCGATCAGAAAGTGGAGCATCTCTGTTGGCGATCCATATAACTGTCCCATTTCCTATTTTCTTGTACCATATTCCAAGGTACCGACTCTGTGATTTCCCAGGACTGAAAAATCCTAGTTCAAAGCTTTCGTTAGCTGAAACTAATGTCTCACCATCTCGGATGGATTGTCCAAGATTAAGGGTGTCTCGTGCAGTGGCGGTTCTTATGGTATAAAACAGAAAACAGTAGATAATTAACATTTTGGCGCCTTGCATCTGCTTGATTATGCTTTCTACTAACAGTATTTTCTCATATTCCTTTTTCCATAATTAGGATGAAACATGAAAGCAATCAGTAGATGTAATTATTGACTTTTTTCTTCTGTTAACGCAATAATAATAATAATAATACAGAAAATCAGGAGGCATAGTTTGCTCAAATGAACCGGGATTCACCTACCAATCTGTCCAGTAACCTAAGAGTCTAAGTCAATACGGTACCTTAATTTAATATTCCTTTCACTTTCCTTGTTCAGCGTAGACCCAAAGACTGATCATCGTCAACATCATCTTCGTCATCACTGTTTGACTTATCATATGACTGTCTTAATCTAGCAAGAAAGATGAGGGAGGGAAAATCAGGTGTTACCGACATACATATACTGACAAAATGTATGTGATATTTTGTTAGCCAAGTCACATTGTTAACCAATTAACTAACCACGTAAAACATAATACCATTCAGAAAAGAAAAGTATTAACCATAACCAAATAGAAAAACTTGGCGGATAAGGCAAGACTCTCTACCCATAACCATTTGAGGACTGATTCCAATCGAGTGAAGTTGAATCGGCCAAAGTCTGCCCATTGGATTTTGGTGACACAATGTTCATATTTTCACTGAATTCAACTTTGTTTTCCTTTTGATAGCGTCCCCAAATTTGCACCTCGGAACAGTGGAGGAAAAAAGGAAAAATAAATAAATAAAGATTCACCATCGAACAATAATAACATTTAAAAAAATTTCTCGACAAAATTCTCAGCGATATACATAAAAAAAAAATCAATTTTTATGTTCATCAAACCATTAAAGAATTGTCAGTAAACATGGGTCATAAAAATATACCATAAAGATAAAATTGATCAAGATCAGATTATCATTCATCGTTTCATCTACCCAAAAACAATCACTAGTTTGTTCAGTTAACAAACCGTCAGGCCATATATCATTGTTGTTTTTAAACGAACAATTGAACATCATTCACTAACCCCATACATTCTACAAAATTGATTATCATTTTGCCAAAATCAAAATCAGTCAATAACCCGCCCAACTTTTTCAAATCACAGGCGGTGTGTGAGGAAGAAGACGTAGCTGCGGGACCCAACCTGAGTTTTGTGTTTTTTTTTTTTGGTTTGATGTGCTAAACGGTGTTTTGGTAAGATATTTTTGTGAATATAAAAATTATATAAGGATAATTATGTTAATTCAATCAATCTAGAAGGTGGGCCAAAAGTAAAAAAGCCATAACACAATTACACTTTAAATGGGCTTAAAAATTCGGAGCTTTCAATTAAGAACAAGTGCATCATCAAAATATTCTTCAAAAAAAATTTTATTATTTATTTAAAGATCCATATTAATATTTAAAATTTTTAAAAAATACTACAATTAAAATTTTTTAAATAAAAATAATTTTCTCTCTTTAAATTTAGAAAGTTATTTTCTCATTTTTTTAATTTATATTTTATTAACTTTTATTAGAGAAAGAGAGAGATGCTTTAATTGTTATTGATTTTTCTTGCAAAAAAATAGTTATTTAATTAAAATAATATTAATTTATTTATATTTAAAGATTTTTTTAGAGAATAACATATTTTTTTCACTCTTCTATTTGCTACATAGATAAACAAATAAATATTTAAAGGGTAAAATTTATAGAGTTTTTTAGAGATGCTCTTAACAGTTAACACCCCTATATAATTTCTATAAAAGGACAGAACAAATTCAATCAAGGGCTTCTCAAAAAAAAAAAAATCAATTAAGAGCTTTCAATTAAGAATAGGTCTATTAGCACTCCTATATAATTTCTACTAGCAATTATATAAAAGGACAGAACAAATTCAATTAAACCTCTATTTTTTTTTCTTTCTATAACTTTTTCTCTAATGCTTTATACCCATATAATTACAAGAACAACAATTTTCACTTTTTTATTTTTTTCCTCACAAACGCTTTACGTTCTAATTAATGTGATTCTATTAATACATTCTAATTATCCTTTATTGATCTCTTCGTCTACTATCAATTTTCTGTATAACTTAAAAATTTTTTTACCATTTTCTTGCATGTCAATGTAAAAAAAAAGTTATAAATTAGCCATTTGAGTCCAATTTTAACTCAAATTAAGTCACACACACACACATTAAGGCTTCATTCTATGATGCCATGATTAAAATTATGATATTATATTGTAATTAAGAGTCTAGCTATGGTGCAACTGTAGTACCATACCACAGCTGTACCTAGCCATTGGATCCAGCTATGGTGAATGTGTGCAGCTGGATCCAATGGCTAGGTGCAGCTGTGGTATAATACCACAATCGCACCATAGCTATGTCCTATAATTAAACATAATTTATGCAAATAAAACATAAAAACTTGTAAATAAAAGGTAAAATAAATAAATAAATATAAAACTGATAAATTGATATATTATTGGTAAACAAAATAAAAACTTACGTGTATAATATAAAACTAATAAATCAATACTAAGTAGAAAAAAAAACATAAATTTAAAAATGCAATACTAGACTTAGAAGTAGAAGGTAAAATAAGTAAATTAATATAAAATGATAAATTAATGTTTTACTAGTCAGCAAAATAGAAATTTACAAATATAACGTAAAACTTATAAATCAATGTTTAGTATAAAATAAAATATAAATTTTGTAGATTACACTCAAAACTTAATAATAAAATGTAAATAAGTAAATTAATATAAGAGTTATTGAAAAAAAATTAAAAAAGGCTTAAAAATGTAAAATAAAAACTCATTATAATATTTGGTACGCTATATATTTACTGATTTTGTATTTAAATTGAATAATGATAGTCTTGGGCTTATATAATAAATGTGATGTTTTATGAAATATAAAAACTATTCTTAAAATCAAATTTTGAAAAACTATTCTTTTAATGTTTTTTAACATAGTTGTAAGATAAAGTGATTTTGCATCCTTCTACATGTTCTCAATAGCAACCCAAATGGACTCTAAGCATAAGTAAAGAGTAAAGTTTAAAACATTATAAAGTATATATAATAAAGTATAAAGTATATATAAGGCTCAAAATTAGATTTAATTTTATTGATATATCAAATATGTGTCTAGTAATATAAGATATATTTTTGTTTTGTTTGATTATATCCACATTAAGGTAAATAATTTTGCTTAATTAATTTGTGTAATAAACATATACTATTATAGGAAATTAAAAAAAATTCATAAATGTCCTATAGAATTTATGGTTGAACCAATTTAATAGTGCTTATTCCAATTGTTTTCAGTATAATTTTTTTTATGAGTATTTCTTTGTTTAATTAAAATAAACGAATATGCTATTTTTACTAAAATTCTATGGAAACCATGTTTATTGTTTTAATAATTAGTAATCTTATATTAATTTATTTGTTTTACCTCTAGTTAATAATCTTATATATAATTTATAAAATTTATGTTTATCATGACATTTATGCCGTGATTTTAATCATGGCATTGTAGAATTTTCTTTTTTGTGTTAAACATATATGATTTGATCATTCAAACTTTTGTCTAAGATAACCATATTTGCATATTTGGATTTAAGTAGAAGAAATTGAAAAATTAGAAAATGATATTTTGGAATTAAAGTACCTCTTAATAGAAATGGAGTTTTAAATGGAAATTATAATAGTGCTCATAGTTCCACTCTTCAATTAAATATAAGCTGACTTTGAAAGAATTTATAAAGGCGCAAGATGGTCTGATAACCCTGTTAGACCTTAATTGGGTTTGTCTTTGCCTCGGAGCCCTTGAGATGTGTCCATTAAAAAATAAAGAATATGAATGACCTCATATAAGCATAAATTATTTAAATTTTGAGTATTTTTATTTTTATTTTTTTTAGTCTTCTTGTTTATAAGAAGAGACCAAGCTTTTTAAATGAGTTGGACTATTGAAATTCCTCTTTAAATCTCTTAAAACCCCTTGTGTATTTATGCTTTTAAGCTTTTTTTACAATTATATTTAAAATAAAATCTTTTTGCACATGTATTTATAAATCTCATCTTGCATCTCTATACTATTTCTTTAACCCCACTTCCACTCTTTAGTGATAGGTTGAAACAAAATTTCGATGTGAAGCCTCTAAAAGTTTGAAATTTCAAATTTGATATTTTTCTCTAAGTTAACATGTTAATGCATTGAGTTGCAGTTTTGAAACCCGAAATTTCTTTGGCCGAAGGTTGTTAGAAGCCAAACATGTTCCAGATTATTTTGTGGTGGTTCGGATAAAAGTTTATGGGCTTATCACTTTATTGAAAAGGAAGCATGTAAGATTATTAATGGAATTAAAATTAGCATGGGGTTTTTTTAAAAGTTACAGAGGCTTGCCAATAGCACCATTCTTTTGAAATGCCGAGGATGTGAGTTCGGGGCTCATTCTCCTTTCAAATATTTAGATAGGGTAATATCTTTCCTCTGAAGGATAGATATGTCTCCAGTATCAGTGGAAACAAATTATTGAGCAAACAAATTCTTATCAGATAATATAATTAATAGTGTAAAATTTACTTTATCCTTATTTATTTATTAATTTTTTACCTTGTTAAAAATCTAATCGACTATTCAATAATTATAATAGATTTATGGACTGTAAAAAAAAAAATTGCCACAAAAGATATGAATATCTTTCTTTCACATTGTCACGCATCTTTTTGTTTGTTAGAGCTGATGAACAAACAAATGTTAAAAAATAGAACAAAAGAATAAATATTAATCAAACAATTAGTTTCTTCATATTAATTTATGCTCTTTTTTGGTGTAATTAACAAATGCCCATGTCCTTATTATTATTTTTTTTATGGTGAAATTCAATAAAGGACTTGAATAATACAAATTTGAATTTAAAGCTATATATGGCATTATGTATAGCTTTCAACAAAAAGGGAAGCAAATTCAAAATTTCTCAAAAATCAAAGGCCACAAATGGCTCTAAAGGCCATAAATTCCAGCTGGGTGATAATTGTTTATTATTGTCAAATTTATGTGTTGTCAGCTTCAATTAAATGGTAAGTTCATAGATTGAGTAACAATTGGCCATCTATCTTTTGCACTATTATGAGTACTAATACAAGAAATGAATAATGAGATCAGTAGAAGGCTTAATGATGCTCCTGTCATTTGTTCTTTCTTTTGCTTCCATCATCAAGAACACCCACTGAACTGGAGGCAATTAACTCCAAAATCCAAATCAATCTTCATGGTATCGTGAATCAATTTTTCCCAGGTTTGAGAGCTAGTTTGTGGAATGGCCTTTATCTTACAGACTTTCCTGGTTTGAAATGGAATGAAATGAAATGAAATATATATACACATGAATCCATGTCTGATGAAAATGAGGTCTATTACAAGTTTGAGCTCAAAAACAGTTCAGTTCTTTCTAGGTATACGATAGATGGATCAGGAATCCAACAGAAGTTGATCTGGGTAGCTAAAAATCACCACGGGGAACTTATTACCTGTGGCCTCGTTTGATCAATGTAACATCCATTCTTTGAATGGAGGAAATGCTTGCTGCAATGTCATGATTCTCCTGTATGTGGATGCTTGGAAGGAACTGAACCCAGACCGAGTCATTCAAATTCACCGAACCGGTTGGATG
Organism: Citrus australasica; assembly: GCA_029618585.1. Lineage (NCBI taxonomy): Eukaryota > Viridiplantae > Streptophyta > Magnoliopsida > Sapindales > Rutaceae > Citrus > Citrus australasica. The sequence goes on from JARCIV010000001.1 coordinate 21,153,754, forward strand.
ACACCATTAGCATGTGCGTATAGAGATGGGTTCATGATTTAATCATGGATTAAATTGCCTGACACATCTAAGTGCAATTCAACAAGACACTGACAATAATATATTAATATTTGAGTATCTTTTGCCTTCCTACAGGCCGTTCAATAGTCCTTGTACAAGTCTGGTGCAAAATTTAAAGGGACAGCAACAACACTCTAAAGCACCTGCAATTTGTAAACCATTTGCTTGTAGACCAGCTCGAGCATTATCTACTACTTCGGATCTATAGGAAACCCCTTTGCTTCATGTAAACAGGTGCTTTCTTATCGACCCTCTATTAATGAGATGGTGATTTCATTGCTCAAAGGTAATTTTCGCTTACTTGATGAAGACTCTGATTCTGGTAAATTCCTCTCTGTGAAAAATCCAGGCTGCTTCGGTTGAGGCAATGACCTTTCACCGCTCAACATTAGAACCACAGATGACATGTTTGGCCTATCTTCTGGTCGTTGTTGCACACATAACAGACCAGCCTGAATGCATCGTAATGCTTCAGATAAAGAATAAGAGCCATCCAGTGATTTATCGATTAGTTCCAATGATCTGTCTTCTGTCCACAGTCGCCAAGCCTGAAGCAGGGGAAAAAAAATTGGCATAACTATTAACTAAACAACAGAGTCATCACAGAGCTCTCTGAACTTCTCAGCTTGTAGCCTTACATGCCCAAGGAGGTTGTGGTGGTGATCTGCATGGTAAAATCCTCTGTTTCTCTTACCACACACTATCTCTAGTACCAAAACACCAAAGCTGAAGACATCAGATTTCACCGAGAATAGCCCGTCGATTGCATACTCAGGAGACATATAACCGCTGAAAGAGTTTTCAGAGCAAAAAGATCGGTGAGCTCACAGATTATATAAAGAGAATGATGGAAAAAAACTCAAGCATACTTACTATGTTCCAACAACTCTATCAGTGTTTGCCTCAGTTTGATCTACCCCAAATGCCCTAGCCATGCCAAAGTCTGAAATCTTAGGGTTCATATCATTATCTAATAAAACATTACTGGCTTTCAAATCCCTGTGTATAATCCTCAGTCTAGAGTCTTGATGAAGATAAAGAAGACCACGGGCAATTCCCTCAATGATTTGGCATCGTTTACTCCAATCCAGAAATTTGGTTCTTGTAACATCTGAAACATTAACGTCTAAGTTAGTTTCGGTCAGCTATGTTTAAGTTCTCGAAAGAGAAGAAAAAAACTGACTAGAAAAATGTTCAGTGCAGAGAATACTAAACCAAAAATAAATTGTTCCAGGCTTTTGTTGGGCAGGTATTCATAAATTAACATCCTTTCATCTCTTAGAGTGCAACAACCGAGAAGCCTCACAAGATTTCGGTGCTGAAGTTTAGCAATCAAAAGGACTTCATTTTTGAATTCCTCCACTCCTTGTCCGGAACTTTTTGAAAGTCTTTTAACTGCAATTTCTTGCCCTTCTGTCAACATTCCCTAGAGACGGAGATTACAGAAGTGAGCTTCAGGTTATATGAAAATGGTACAGCCTAATCACTTAATATAATGTTACCCACCCTGTAAACTGGTCCAAAACCACCCTCCCCTAACTTGTTTTTCCATGAGAAATTATCAGTTGCATCAGCAATGGTGTTCCAATCAAACATTGGTAATTCCATGTTTTCTTTTCGGTTGCCTCTGTCGATGTAATCCAATTCACTGCTACCAACTGTGTTTCCTGGAAAGGTAGGAAATTGACTTGCTATAAACCATTGATTTTCTTCACAATAAAAGATGATTGTTCAAGGATTATGTTTAATTCCGTGAAAGAGATTCTCATCTCTGATCCTTTATGAAATGAAAGAAGTGTTTTGTGAGCTGATTTACCTTGATCTCTGCGTTTCTTTTTCCGCATATACACGAACCCTCCTACTAAAATTACTCCTGTGGCTAACAGTGCACATATGATTATGATTACCACCTTCTTTTTCTTCCGGCGTTTTGTTCTCTCAAAATTATCTGGAAAATTGCAATAGAGTTCAACAAATATATTCTTGAGTTCATGCACAATAAATTCAACAAAAGTCTCACGGTTGGACAATAATTTCCTTAAAAATGATACATCAGAAATTCCAAATTTATGTAGTAACTGCAATGAAATTACCCTAGACAAAAGAAAAGTCTATTTTTGACATAACATAAGCTTGTTATTCACTTAATAAAATAATGGTACCAGGAGGAAAAGAAGGGAAAGAAAGGATACCTAGTTCTGAAGTAGCCATCCGTATGTAAAGGTCTTGCCCACCCTCTGATAGTACTTTCATGTCAATGAGGTCGTGAAACCAGAGTAAGCACCCACTTCCTCCTCCTCGGACATCTGCATTAGCATATGCTGTACAAGAACAATTCTTTGAACACAATTCCTTGCATGCCAATATGCTGATGTTCTTATCAACCCGAGAGAAACTGGTATCAGGCAATTTAACTGATTCACGCTTTAGAAAGCCATCTCCATGCTCGCAATCTAATTGAGTCCGTCGAATGCAGCCATCAGACTTATCTAACAGATCCCATTCACTAGGTGATTTTGGTACAAACCCTTCCAAGCATTCACATCTGGCAGAATTAGAATTCATGTTACAAATAGCATATGCACCACATAGTGCGTAATTGTCACACTGATCAAGGATCAATCCAGAGAACGGCACGAAGGGTGCCCATTTCTGTGTTTGTTCTATCCATGTCAACCGTTGTGGTTCGCTTTGTGGATTGATCACCATCATAGTAAGTACTGAACTTTTAATGAGGTTAAACCTGTAAAATACCTCATTCTCATTTGACACATACTCAAACGTATATACTGGATTTGGTTGCAGCTGAGGCGTCCCCGTCCAATGAAGACCGTTCCACGGACCTGCTCTAAATTTTATTGTAGATCCCTTCCTAAATACTGCTTGTGGAACACCACGGGGATCTACCTCATATATGTAATTGTCTTGAGCAGGGTCGTCTGCACTCTTCCAGGATGACATGAACCTTTTCAGACCAGTAACCAAGTTTACTCCAAGTTTCATACCTGGCAGTAAGACGTGGGTTGGATAATCAAAGCTCTGCCACAAAAAGTTATCTGAGTCATTATCATTTCCATTTTTTACAACGAGATTTCCTGATTCCAAAAGCACTGCGACTGGATTTTGTGCAGTTCTCGATGCATTGAATGACCAAACAATGCCATTTGGGCTATCTAGAAGGATGAGGGTTCCATTCCCTTGGCTACTGATACTTAAGACTCCTGAGCGATCCGGAAGTGGAGCATCTCTGTTGGCAACCCATGTGACAGTCCCATTTGCTATTTTCTTGTACCATATCCCCAGGTACCGACTCTTTGACTTCCCTGGACTGAAAAATCCTAGTTCAAAGCTTTCATTAGCTGAAACTAATGTCTCACCATCCCTGATTGATTGTCCGAGACCAATGGTGTCCCGTGTACTGGCGGTTCTGATGTTACTTAACAGAAAACAGCAGATAATTAACATTTTTGCGCCTTCCATCTGCTGGACCATGCTTTCTACTAACAGTATTTTCTCATTCTTTATTGCCATGATTAATGTGAAAGCAATTAGTACTGGTAATTATAGACTTTTTTCTTCTGTTAACACAAAAATAATACAGATAATAAAGTTGAAAAGTCAGCAGACATAGGTTGCTCAAGTGAACCGTAACTCACCTCCCTCAAGCTGTCTAGTAACTTAAGTTTCTGAGTCAATACGTTGCTTCAATTTAATCTTCCTTGCACTTTCCTTCTTCCAACGGCACCCAACTCCAAAGACTGATCATCATCATCAGCGTCATCTTTTATTACTTTTTGACTTAACAAACAATTTTCTTAATCTAGCAAAAAAAGATGAAGGAAAATCAGGTGTTACTGACTGCTATTTTGTTAGCCAAGTGTCATGTTAACCAATTAAATGACTATAAAAATTCTAATATTTTTCAGAAAAGAAAAGTATTATTAGCCATAAGCAAATATAGAAACTTGGATGATTTTAGCCAATACCCATCATTACCCATTTGAAGATTGCTTGTTATCAAGTGAAGCGTTTGGGGGATATATTTCGACGAGACCAACCATGACGAGCAGACATCTGGTAGCAGGGTCTCGCGAGCAAGTATATACTGTAAGAATCTGGCAGCAAGGGAGCAGGAGCAGGAATATTCTGCTCATCCGAGAATGCACCATCCGCGAGGCCGATCCTCATTCGGGAAGTCAATTATCCTGAGTGGATATCGAATGTGGTGTTGGTAAAAAAGGCTAATGGCAAATGGAGGATGTGTGTGGATTTCACGGACCTAAACAAGGCATACCCGAAAGACAGCTTTCCCTTACCAAAGATTGACCAGCTTGTAGACTCGACAGCTGGACATAGCCTGCTCAGCTTCATGGACGCATTCTCGGATACAACCAAATCCCCATGTTCGAGCAGGATGAGAAGAGCACGGCATTTATTACTAACCAGGGTCTGTTCTATTACAAGGTAATGTCGTTCGGTCTTAAAAATGCGGGGGCCACGTACCAGAGGCTGGTGAACAAAGTCTTTAAGCCGTTGATTGGGAGAACAATGGAGGTGTATGTGGACGACATGATAACTAAGTCGAAAATCCCGAAGGAACATGTCGAGCACCTCGAGGAGACATTCGCACTTTTGAGGAAGTACAAGATGAAGCTCAACCCGGAAAAGTGTGCTTTTGGGGTCGAGTCGGGGAAATTCCTCGGATTCATGGTGAGTCACAGGGAGATCGAGGCAAATCCCGAGAAGATCCAGGCTATCGTTCAGATGAGGTCTCCTCGTAACTTGAAGGAGATGCAGAGCCTTACGGGGAGGCTGGCGGCATTGAGCCGATTCATATCCAAGGCTACAGATAAGTGTCAGCCATTCTTTCAAGTGATAAGGAGAGGGAAGAAAACAGAATGGACCCCAGAATGTGAAGAGGCCTTTCAGAGCTTGAAGCAATACTTGCAGCAAGCACCCCTACTGTCCACGCCAAGGGATGGGGACAAGTTATCTTTGTATTTGGCGGTATCAGATCGTGCCACAAGTTCCGTTCTGGTAAGAGAGGAAGAAGGGGTTCAGTATTCGATATACTACACCAGAAAGGCCCTGCTCGACACTGAGACCCGATACCCACCGTTGGAGAAATGGGCACTCGCTCTTGTGGTCGCTGCTCGGAAGCTGAGGCCGTACTTTCAAACATTCCCCGTCTCGGTAATAACAAACCAGCCGTTACGTCAAACCCTACAAAAGTCGGATTCCTTTGGTCGGCTCGTGAAGTGGGCTATAGAGCTGAGCGAGTTCGACATTGATTACAAACCCTGAGCAGCGATTAAGGCGCAAGCAATGGCCGATTTCGTAGCAGAGTTTGCAGAGCCTGAAATATGTTTGGACCAGCTGGATATTGCTACAGACAGCAGCGAAGCCCGAGTATGGCAGATGTCTGTAGATGGTTCATCAAGGGAGCAGGGATTAGGAGCAGGAATTGTCTTAGAAGGCCCAGAGGGAGAGGAGATCTCTTATGCTGTAAAGTTAGAATTCGCAGCCACAAATAACCAGGCAGAGTACGAAGCCTTGATAGCAGGTTTGAAAGCAGATAGAGTGAAGATCAGAACTGATTCCCAGCTGGTTGCGAATCACGTCAGTGAAAGATTTCAACCGAGAGAGGAGAAGATTGAGCAGTACCTGAAGAAAGCCAGGCAGATGATGGGGAAATTTGAAGCGGTAGAGGTGATACAAATCCCCAGTGAGTACTCGGACCAAATTGGGAGGGGCCATATAGAGTCAAGCAACTAGTTGGACCCAGAGCTTACAAGCTGGTTCGCACGGATGGCCACAAGGTGAAACGCCCATGGAACGCGGCGTACCTCAGGAAATATTTCCAGTAGGACTTGTTCATGTTTTAAAGTTATTTCTGTTCGTGCTCGTTGTTTTTTTATTTTTTATTTTTCAAAGCAATTTCATGTAAGCCGAATTCAATAATAAGTGAATCAATGAGGAATTTCAGTCAACTTTACTGTTGAAAAATTTTCTAAGGCATGCAAAGGTTCACCAAGTCTCAAAGCATGTCTTACGGCGAGACCAGAAGCCAAACGTGCCAGGATCTACTCGACCAAGCGAAGGCGAGCAGACTCCCAAGCATTGAAGAATTTCCTAAGGCATGCAAAGGCTCACCAAGTCTCAAAGCCTGTCTTATGGCGAGACCAGAAGCCAAGTGTGCCAGGATCTGCTTGACCAAGCGAAGACGAGCAGAAGCCTAAGCATTGAAGAACTTCCTAAGGCATACAAAGGCTCACCAAGTCTCAAAGTCTGTCTTATGGCGAGACCAGAAGCCAAGCGTGCCAGGATCTGCTCGACCAAGCGAAGGCAAGTAGAATCCTAAGCATTGAAGAACTTCCTAAGGCATGCAAAGGCTCACCAAGCCTCAAAACCTGTCTTATGGTGAGGCTAGAAGCCAAGCGTGCCAGGATTTGCTCGACCAAGCGAAGGCGAGCATAATCCTAAGCATTGAAGAATTTCCTAAGGCATGCAAAGGCTCACCAAGTCTCAAAGCCTGTTTTATGGCGAGACCAGAAGCCAAGCGTGCCAGGATATGCTCGACCAAGCTAAGGCGAGCAGAATCCTAAGTATTGAAGAACTTCCTAAGGCATGCAAAGGCTCACCAAGTCTCAAAGCCCGTCTTATGGCGAGACCAAAAGCCAAGCGTGCCAGGATCTGCTCGACCAATCGAAGGCGAGCAAAATCCTAAGCATTGAAAAATTTTCTAAGGCATGAAAAAGCAATTACAATGTTCAAAAAGCAATTACAATATTGAAAAATTTTCTAAGGCATGAAAAATTTTCTAAACTAAAACTCCAATACGAGAAGGCAAACAAAAATATGTTTTATTAAGCTTCTGATAGTCGGCAAAGTTGCTACATACAATGTTCAAAAAGCAATTACAGCACAAGACAAGTTTAGGAGGACGGCGGGTCAGTAAGCCGAGCAGCCTCAGTGGGCTGTTCCACCTCAGGTGCAGGGGGAGTATCACCAGTTGCGTCCGAAGGGGTACTCGCCTCACCAACATCAGCAGGGACAGCACGAGGAGGAGAGTTTTCCTCCTCAACCACAATTGGTTCCACCTCTTCGACATCCTCTTTTGCTGCCTCTTCATCCATGTGTTGAGCAACACCAGCTGCAAGGTCATCCATCTTCAGATCAGGGTGCTGCTTCCCAAGGACGGCCATAATGGAACGATAGGAATGTCGAAGTCTCTGGTCGTATTGGTTGTCAACTTCCTTCTCCAAGTTCTCGACCTGAACCCGGTGGGAATCGCGGAGAAATTCGAGCTGAGCCTCGTATATAGCCTTCTGCCTTTACAAATCTTCCTGGACCTTAGTCAGCTCTTCCTCGAGAGTAATGGCCTTTGCTTGAGCAAGAGATTCTCGCTCTAGCAGCTTCAGATTCTCGAGATTCAAGTCTTCTGCTTTCTTCTTGGCAGCGTCGGCTCTGGTCTTCGCCGATTGAATGTCCTCCTTCATCTTTCAGTCGTAACGACCAACCTTGGCCTTGTAGTAATTGGCCATGCAGCTGAGGTGGAAGGCGCTATGCTGCATGGCCCCCACCAGTTCACCCAGCGTGCAGCCGTCAAAGTCCTCCAAGTCCTTCTTGCTCACGAGTTTAGAAAGCTGGTCGGGTTTAAGCGAGAAGTGAACACCCCAAGAACCTACAATGCGAACAGACATCTGGTTAGAGTCAAACCAGTAAAGTGAACAACTATGGAGACAAGACATCTAAAGCGAGCAGGCAACCTGGGACCACGAAACGGGGTGGGATGCGATAATCCTTCCCGTCAATCTGTGCAACTTAACCCAGGGACCCTCAGCAAAAAAGAATTTTCTCTTCCAAGTCCCACCACCCCCAGTTGGAAGATCAATTATGGGTTTCCTGCTCTTGGTACTAGATTGGAAGTAGTACCAGCCGGCATCTTTGGGGCTGCTCTTTAGCTGGTACAAGTGCTTCACCTCATTAATTGTGGGCTCGCTTTGGCAACATCTATCCCACAATATGAACAGACCAGAGAGTACTCTCCACCCGTTGGGGTTCAGCTGACCAGGAGCTAAATTCAACCAGTTAAGTATTTGGGCAAAGTACGGTTGCAGGGGACACCTCAGCCCATACTTAAAACTCTCTAGAAACAAGGTGACATATCCCCTAGGAGGCTGGCTAGGAGTATATTTCTTTCCTGGGACCCTAAGAGGTATTTCATCAGGAATCTCATACTTAACCCGGAGGTTAGTGAGCTCGTCTACTGTAGTCGTGCACGTGATGAAGTCGATAGCGTAATTCTGTGATAAAGCTCTACCGTCTACTGTGCTCCTCACTTCTGGTCGCGATGTTTCTGGTAAGGGCATCTCACCAGAATCACCTCCCTGGTCCTCACTCAAGGTGTCTGCCGAGCCAGATGATCATTCGTCACCGCTATTTCGGTTCGAGGAGGTTGTTTGGGGGGACATTCTCCTAACACTAGTCCCAACACTAGATCTAATGGGTTCTAAGGGGATCCCGGGGTCAAAGGCAGCATCGGCGAGCAGACTAGGTAGGAAGTCTAACTCGTCGTCATCAACCTCAATGATTTTTTCTTTACCCTTCGAAATTCCCTAAGCTATAACCCGAGCACCACCACCAACTATTACCCAAGCAAAACAGAAAGAAAAGAGATATCAGCAACTATCCAAGATCGAGGAAATAGAAGTAATACATGAAGTAGTGGCTCAGTCAGAGGGAGACATGGATGGAAGCTTTTATGCCGAAACTCGTTCGCCGGAGAAACAAAAGTGGAGTAAACGACGAATTTCTCGTTTGAGGGTTTTAAGTTTTCCTAATGAGGAACAATCCCTTGGGCTGCCAGCATTTAACGGCACCAAATCCCAAGGGTTTCGCAACCCTTGGTTTGAAATTCAAATGGAGGGACAGATTTCTGCCACATTGCCTCATCCGTAATTAAATGCGACACGAATCTTGGCAGCCTTTTCCTGCCCTATGCAAGCCAGAACCGTTGAGTTTTTACTGTCGGCTCATTATGTTACCCAACACCAGAAATTGGGGGACCGGTGTTTGGGTGATATACTTCGACGAGACCAGCCGTGACGAGCAGACATCTGGTAGCAGGGTCTCGCGAGCAAGTATATACTGTAAGAATCTGGCAGCAAGGGAGCAGGAGTAGGAATATTCTGCTCGTTCGAGAATGCACCATCCGCGAGGCCGATCCTCTGTTAGAAGCATAAAGTCATTCTAGCTAAGGCTTGAGTCGAGGAGACCCGGTCAACGACAGTTGGCGAGACATGCTCTCCAACCCGAGAATCAAGGCACGAAGGCTATACAACCACCCACGACTACGGAAGTGGAACATCCACTTTCGAGAGGTGGGAGGATAACGGGCGCGAATGGAGGGAAGGTCTGGATTCAGGAGAGGCCTATAAAAAGGTAGCCAACGAAGGTAAAATGGTTAGAATTTTTTACATTAAAACAGAGATAAAGAAAGCTCTAAAGAACGGAGACTAAAGAAAAAGCCATAAGATTTATGGCTAGCGTTCTCAGAACCTTCATATCTGACTTGAGTGTCGGAGGGTTTACGCCGGGAAAACAACTGGCGTGCTCTGACCTGTTTCTGTGTACGCAGAAATTTTTGGAGAAGAAAGCATACGAGAAGAGATCCTAATCGTGGTCGAGTTGATCGAGCAGAGATCTTGGTTGTAGAAAGAGTAACCAGAATCTCGCATCAACATTAAGTTGAATAAAAAAACTTGGATGATTTTAGCCAATACCCATCATTACCCATTTGAAGACTGCTTGTTATTAAGTGAAGTTGAATCGGCCAAAGTCTGTCCATCGAATTTTGGTGAAACCATGTGTTTGGGGAAGAAATGGAACGCTAGTAATAGAGCGCCTAGTGTTGATGAAGAGTTTTATAATAGCAAAATGTCACCAAGGGATATTGGTTTATGCTGGTTATACCAGGTAATTAAAATGGTACGCGGGTTTCACCATTTGTTTTTTTGAAGAAAAGGAGAAATTCATTAAACAGACAAATGAGAAAGTAACCAGGGTGGTGGAACATGTCCCCGTTCACCCGGACCTAACAAAGAACACCCCACTTTAACCACAATATGGGCGGCGGTGTTCGCAGATCTCCTTACAAAAGAGAAAGTTACCTTTTTTAAACAATGAGCCAAGGCTTTACAATCTGAAATAATAAGTCCAAAACCATTCTGATAGTCCTTGGAATCAATCAAAGCATTAAAAACTTGTAAACAATCAATCTCAATAATAACAAGAAAAAATGGGGCGTTCTTAAGCCAACTCAAGACCTCTCGCACACCCAAAGCCTCTGTCTTGCGAGCTTCAAAATTTCCAATCAAAGAACCACATTTTGCAGCAAGGAAGTTACCCTCAGAAGATCGCATAACTGCTCCATAGCTTATCCTAGCAGTAGCTCGGGAAGTGGCAGCGTCCACATTGCATTTAAACCATCCAAAGCGAGGGCGTTTCGAGCAAGTAGAGCCAAGGTTTAAATCTACAGGTACCTGAGTAAAGTGACTCAGTTGACGAGCCTTTTGCCATTGGAACAAGTCTTGGCCAGCTTTGTTGAGAACTTGAGGCACTCTACATACTACATTCCTCCAAACCTTATTATTTGATTCTGCCAAAGGCCCCAACAAACCATTGCAGCAAGACAGCTATCATCAACAATGCACCGAGTAAATAGAGCATCCAACCAAGCACCAAAACTAACAAAACTTCCAGCAAAACCAACCAAGGAAACCATCCAACATTGTTTGGAAAAAGGACAATCAACTAAGACATGATAAGTTGTCTCAGGAGATGCATTACAGATAGTACAATAAGGGTGTACCTTGACTCGACGACTAATAAGGTTATCAGCAGTGAGAGCCACATTTGCCACAGCTCTCCAAAGAAAGTTCTTGACTTTGGCAGGCACAGTCAGCTTCCAAATCTTACTTCAAACTCCACTGCTAGGCGGCTCCGATATAATGTCCATTCACTTATAACAACTTCGAATAGTGTAAATTCCTTTGGCGTCGGGGAGCCAATACCAAGTATCACAATCACGCTGAGAGCTAAGAGGAATTTGGAGAATGCAGTCTCAATCTCTGCTGTTGAACACATCTTTCACAATATCATAGTCCCAACTTCGGTGATTAGGAACCATAAGACTACTCACAGGAGCTGACGCTAACGTCGCTGGAAGGTGAGTTGTAATGAAGCCACTCTCCTGATCAGGCAGCCAGGGATCCGAGCCAATAGTAATGCTCTACCCATTCCCAACTTGGATACGACTCCCTTGGGTTAAAATCTTCTGAGCAACCAAAATCGATCTCCATGCATAACTCGGATTACTTCCAAACTTTGCTTGAGTGAAATCTGCATTAGGATAATACCTAGCCTTAAACATTCTGCCCACCAGCGAGTACGGATTTGTAAGTAACCTCCAGCCTTGTCTCCCTAGCATAGCAACATTAAATTTATGAATGTGTTTAAACCCAATACCACCATAAGCTTTTGGTTTACAAAGTCTACCCCACTACATCCAACTGATTCCACCACTACCATGTCTTTTACTGCCCCACCAAAAAGAATTCATCATCCTTTCAAGCTCCTGGCAAAAATCGAGGGGGAGGAGATAAACTTGCATAGCATAATTAGCATGTGCCACAGTTTTAATCAAAATTTCCTTTCCAGCTCTAGAGAGGAGTTTCTTTTGCCACCCTTGAATTCTCTTCCAAACTTTATCCTTATGTATCTGAAAATATCTATCTTCTTGCACCCAACAAATGATGGTAATCCAAGATAGGTACCATGGTCTGAAGTAGCTACAACTCCAAGATGTTCACAGTGTTAACATAAATATGTTAATAATATTGATTTTGATAATAACAAACTTTAAATGATTTTTGATAAAAATAATGGAGTTATTTCTTAACAAATGAAAGTCATAAAAACTATTCCATTCATACCTGTAAAAGATGGTTTTTAATTTGGAAAAAGATTATTTGCAAAATCTGGTTTAAATTATGTTTCTGGCAATAAACGGTGAACCGTTTATTACAAACGGTTAACCGATTACGACCAGAGAGCAAAGGTTTGCTTAGTCTCTAACAGGTTAGTGAGAACGGAAAATGGTAAGCTTACTGGAAACTAACGGTGAACCGTTTATTACAAACGGTTAACCGATTACGACCAGAGAGCAAAGGTTTGCTTAGTCTCTAACAGGTTAGTGAGAACGGAAAATGGTAAGCTTACTGGAAACTAACGGTGAACCGTTTATTACAAACGGTTAACCGATTACGATCAGAGAGCAAAGGTTTGCTTAGTCTCTAACCGTTAGTGAAGAACGAAAAATAGCAAGGTGACTGGAGACTAACGGTGAACCGTTTCCTACAAAACGGTTAACCGATAACCTCCAGAGAGTTATCTCACACTAGTCCTTAGCCGATTTCTTAAACGGATAACCATTGTTCTTTTTGCAGGTTACTGGACGCTAACGGTGAACCGTTTATTTCTAAACGGTTAACCGATAACATCCAGAGAGTCATCTCATGCAAAGCTTTAACCGTTTACTTGAAACGGATAACCAGTATTCAATTTTGCAGGTCTCTGGACGTTAACGGCGAAGGGGTAATATTAACGGTAAACCGTTTATTTGAAATCTGGCCCAACGGTAACATTGACTAGCACAAACGGTTAACCGTTAACCAATAAACGGTGAACCGTTTTCTGCCCGACAGTGCATAACGGCTAGTTTTTCAGCTCTACTTATAAATAAGCTCATTCAAATTCAAAGAAGACTGATCACAACACAACCATTGAGCATATACTCGAGTTTGCAATCTTCACAAGAGCTAGAAACATAGTTTCACTTCATCTATTCACACTTTGATCTTTGATTTGTAATCTTAAATATAGTGTGAGAGAAAAACAAATTGTAATCTTTCTTTTTGAGGGATTGTGAGTGTTGGGATACACTTGGGTTAAGAGATTGGGAATAATCTCTTGTTGTAAAGGTTATTGACACCTTGGAAGTCAAGTGTAAGCAATTGAAGCCTTGGAGGCTTGCTTAGTGAAAACCTCAAGCCCGGAAAGCTTGGAGGCGTGGACGTAGGCGAGGTTGGCCGAACCACGTAAACATCGTTGTGTTTGATTCTCTCTTTCCCTATCCTTTTAATTTGTGATCAATTTATTTATTATTGTTTTAATTTCGGTTTTGAATTTGCTTGATTATTTGTTTTTTAGTCGATTTATTTTTAAATCCCAATTCACCCCCCTCTTGGGTTGCCTAGTTAGAATTTCATTTGGTATCAGAGCGAGATGCTCTTGTTTAGACTTAATCGTCTAGAGCTAAAGATCAATGGCAACTCAATATGATTCTACATTTAAGGAAGGACAATCCACCACTAGACCACCTTTCTTTGATGGTAATGATTATCCTTATTGGAAAACTAGGATGAGAATTTACTTGCAAGCCTTAGATTATGAAATTTGGGAAATTGTTAGTGATGGTCCTTTTATGCCCTTGACTAAAAATGAAGTTGGAGAAGATATTCCAAAACCTTCACGTGATTGGAATGAACTTGAAAAGAGGAAAGCTTCTCTAAACTCCAAAGCTATGAATGCCTTGTTTTGTGCACTAGATAAGAAAGAATTTCATAGAGTGTCTAGTTGTGAAAGTGCTAATGAGATTTGGCACAAACTTGAGGTTGTCTATGAAGGCACAAACCAAGTGAAAGAATCTAAAATAAGTAGGTACAATCGGCAATATGAATTGTTTCAAATGGAACAAAATGAAAATGTGTATTCTATGTATACTAGATTCACGGACATAGTAAACACTCTAGGAGCTCTAGGGAAGACTTTTTCAAATAGCGAAAAAGTCAAGAAAATTATTAGGTCACTACCTAAGGAGTGGAGACCAAAAAGGACTGCCATTGAGGAAGCAAAAGATTTAAATACTTTACCTCTTGATGATTTAATTGGTTCTCTTATTTCATATGAGGAAGATTTGGCAGCAGAAAAAGGGCATGAGGAGAAGAAGAAAAACATTGCTCTCAAAGCCTCAAAACATGAGAGTGATGGGGAGAGTGAACCGGATGATGAAGAGCTAGCTATGCTAGCAAGGAGGTTCAGAAAATTCTTCAAGAAAACCGGAGAGCGAAGAAACTTCAGAAACTTCAAGAACTTTAGGGAGAAAAAGGAGACAATTACATGCTATGAATGCAAGAAGCCTGGCCATATTAGATCGGAGTGTCCACTCATCAACAAACACAAGAAGAAAGCCATGGTTGCAACTTGGGATGATAGCGAGGAAGACTCAAGTGATGAAGAAGAATCGCAAGAAGTCTCAAACCTAGCACTTATGGCAATGGGGGATGATGATGATCTCCATGAGGTAAGTGATCCTACTTATGATGAATTGTATGATGCCTTTAAAGATTTGCATAATGAATTGATGAAGATTGGTAAAAAGAATGCATGTTTTAAAAAGGAAATTGCAAAGCTTAAAAATGAAAATGAATCTTTGAATGCAAAAATTGTATGCCTAGAAGTAGAAAACAAGACTTTACATGATGAAATTGCATTATCAAATGAGAAGCCTAACATCATACATGAGCATTTAGAATCACATATAGATGAGCTGAAAAATGAAAATGAAATGCTCAAGAAAAAGAGTAATGAGTTAAATGGGATTGTCTTGAAATTTACAAATGGGCAAAAGATGTTGGATAATTTGCTAAACTCACAAAAATGTGTATTTGACAAAAGTGGGATTGGTTATAAACCAAATTTGAAACAAAAATTCTACAAAAGCTATTTTGTGAGGAATACATCTATTAGCAATAAAATTACATGTCATTATTGTAATCAAGATGGTCATATGAAAAATAGATGTGCAGTGAAGAGAAATGCATACTATGGTATGAAATGTGTTTGGGTTCCAAAAGGAACTATTGCTAACTCTCAAGGACCCAAAAATGTTTGGGTACCTAAAACTTGAGATTTTCTCTGCAGGGCTTGAAGAAGAAGAAGAATAAGTGGTACTTGGACAGTGGTTGTTCAAGACACATGACAGGGAGCTATTCTTGGTTCTCAAGCTTCACCAAAATTGAAAATGGTGGAGACGTATCTTTTGGAGATAACTCAAAAGGAAAAATCCTTGGAATTGGAAATGTTGGTAAAGTATCTTCAACCTTAATTGAGAATGTGTGTTTGGTTGAGAATTTGAAACATAATTTGATTAGCATTAGCCAATTATGTGACAAAGGTTATAAAGTTGTCTTTGATAAATCAAGTTGTGTTATTGAGAATGCATGTGATGGCAAAATCTTGTTTATTGGTAATAGATGTGGTAATGTTTATACCATTGACATAGAATGTGCATCTACTCTTGATAAATGTTTTTCCGCATTACATGATGATAGTTGGCTATGGCATAGAAGATTAGGACATGCTAGCATGGATTTGATTTCAAAAATTGTGAAAAATGATTTAGTTAAAGGTCTTCCAAAAATCAGTTTTCAAAAAGATAGAATTTGCGAAGCATGTCAATTTGGAAAACAAATCAAGACTTCTTTCAAAAACAAGAATCATATCTCTACATCAAAACCACTACAATTACTTCATATAGATTTGTTTGGACCTTCAAGGCACGCTAGTTTAAGTGGCAAATATTATGCTTTTGTAATTGTGGATGATTTTTCTAGATTCACATGGGTATTGTTCTTAGCTAATAAGGATGATGCCATTGATGCTTTTCGAATTTTCCATAAAAAGGTTCAAAATGAAAAAGTTTATTCTATTACTTGCATTAGAAGTGATCATGGTGGAGAATTTGAAAATCATGCATTTGAAAATTTTTGTAATGAGTTTGGCATTGAACATCAATTTTCATCACCTAGGACACCACAACAAAATGGAGTAGTAGAAAGAAAGAATAGGTCTATTCAAGAAATGGCTAGGACCATGTTGAATGAAAACTCTTTGCCTAAGTATTTTTGGGCCGAAGCCGTCAACACCGCTTGTTATGTTTTAAATCGGGTGTTGATTAGACCTAATCTTAATAAAACTCCATATGAGCTTTGGAAAAATAGAAAACCCAACATTGGTTATTTTAAAGTTTTTGGATGCAAATGTTTTGTTTTGAATACAAAAGATAATCTTGGTAAATTTGATTCAAAATCTGATGTTGGTATTTTTCTTGGTTATTCAAGTTCAAGCAAAGCTTATAGAGTATATAACAAAAGAACTTTGGTTGTGGAGGAATCTATGCATGTTACTTTTGATGAGTCTAACCCCTCCTCTACGGAGAAAGCCATTGTTAATGATAATGCAGAAGAAGAACAACAAGAAGAAACATCAAATGACAACCAAGAAGACACAACAAATGGAATTCAAGAGAAGCATCATGAAGAACAAAATGTGGAGCAAAATGAAGGTACTTCTCAAACACTCCCCAAGGAGTGGAGGTATGTTTCCTCTCACCCTCAAGATGTAATTTTAGGCGACCCCTCACGAGGTGTTACCACTAGATCATCTCTTAGGAACACATGTGAGCATGCTGCATTCATTTCTCAAATTGAACCAAAGTCTTTTGCGGATGCCGAAAATGATGAATTTTGGATTATGGCAATGCAAGAGGAGTTGAATCAATTTGAGAGAAATAATGTGTGGGAGTTAGTTCCTTGTCCGGAACATCAATCCATTATAGGCACTAAATGGGTATTTAGAAATAAAATGGATGAATCCGGTATGGTTGTAAGAAATAAAGCTAGACTAGTGGCTCAAGGGTACAACCAAGAAGAAGGAATTGATTTTGATGAAACTTTTGCTCCTGTAGCTAGATTAGAATCCATAAGAATGTTGTTAGCATATGCATGCCATAAAGACTTTATTCTATATCAAATGGATGTTAAAAGTGCTTTCTTAAATGGATACATTATGGAGGAAGTTTATGTGAAACAACCTCCTGGTTTTGAAAACGAAAAATTTCCAAATCATGTGTATAAGTTATCCAAAGCTTTATATGGCTTAAAACAAGCTCCTAGGGCATGGTATGATAGGCTTAAAAATTTCTTGTTGGATAACAATTTTTCAATGGGAAAAGCGGACACAACTCTTTTTGTTAAGAATAAGAACCAAGACATACTTATTGTTCAAATTTATGTTGATGATATCATTTTTGGTTCTACTAATGAGCTTTTGTGCAAAGAATTTTCATCATGTATGAGTCAAGAGTTTGAGATGAGTATGATGGGAGAGTTGAAGTACTTCCTTGGACTTCAAATCAAACAAAACGAGGAAGGCATTTTCATAAACCAAGCCAAGTACGTGAATGATCTACTCAAAAGGTTTGGCTATGAAAATGGAACGGCAAAAAGCACTCCTATGAGTACCACTATCAAGCTTGACAAAGATGAAAAGGGAAAAGAAGTGGATATCAAAATGTATCGAGGTATGATCGGATCTTTACTTTATTTAACTGCAAGTAGACCCGATATCATGTTTAGTGTATGTTTGTGTGCAAGATTTCAATCATGTCCCAAAGAATCCCATTTACTTGCTGTTAAAAGAATTTTCCGTTATTTGATTGGAACCATAGATGTTGGCCTTTGGTATCCTAGAGGAACTTATATAGATTTAACATGTTTTTCGGATGCGGATTTTGCTGGTCATAAAGTGGATAGGAAGAGCACTAGTGGAACTTGTTTTGTTCTAGGACACTCACTTGTTTCATGGGCTAGTAAGAAACAAAATTATGTTGCCCTTTCAACAACCGAAGCTGAATATATAGCCGCCGGAAGTTGTTGTGCACAAGCACTTTGGATGAAACAAACACTTAGAGATTATGGCATTCATCTTGAACAAATTCCTATTAAGTGTGATAATACTAGTGCTATAAATCTTTCAAAGAATCCCATTCAACACTCTAGAACCAAGCATATAGAAATTAGACATCATTTCTTGAGAGACCATGTTCAAAAGGGAGACATTACATTAGAGTTTATTTCTACGGAAAAACAACTTGCCGATATTTTTACTAAACCTCTTTGTGAAGAACAATTTTCAAAAATTCGGCATGAACTTGGGATGATGAAATTTTCACATTGATGTCTCTTTTCATGCTATTGAGTGTACTGAATTGATTGATTTATAATTGTGAAGTAATGATCATGAATTGCTTGAGGTTGATTGTTAAATAATGAATTTGGCTTGTTATTTCTTGATTGTATAAATAGATTGCTTGAAAACATGTTCATGAATCATGCATTAAAATGGCTCATAATATATTGTTAGATCAATTAAATGATCTGGGAATTTATTAGTTGCTGGCCAAATATTAAAATTAAATGTGCGAAAATTCTGTTAAAATAAACGGATAACCGTTTTTCATAAACGGCGAACCGTCTTGATCCAGAAACTAGAGTTTTGTGTCTGTCTTCTTACCCTTTAACCGTTTGCTACAAACGGTGAACCGTTTGTTGGCAGTAACTCTCCAAAGTGTTACCCCTTAACTGTTAAGCTCTTTAGGCTTTCACCGTTTTCTAGTCTCAAGCCTCTGTTCGTTACCCTTTAACCGTTTATTATAAACGGTTAACCGTTTTCGCGTTTTATAACTGTTCAAAGGCTTTCTCTTCCTCCTCACCAGTTACCCTCTCACCGTTTTCTCCATTGTTGCGCAACCGAAGCTCCTCTCCTCCTCAAATCTTCATTTTTCTTACTCCTTATGCCAAATTAAACCGATTAAACCATTTCATATCATCTTTTAATCATTTCCACCGATTCAAAACATCTATTCAAAGCCAAAATCAAAAATTCCCAAAATCAAACCCTAACTGCCTCAAGTTGGGTTCCTCCATTTTTGAGCCGATTTATCTCCTCTTTTTATCCAAATTGAGCATTTCACTCACATTGCTTGCTCATTTCTCATCTAAATCACCAACCATTTTCTCTCTCACTCGGCTGTGTTAACCTCACCTTACTCATCCATGGCTGAATCCTCTCGGAAAAATGCCCGGCGCAAATCTACACCTAATGCTCACCCCTTTCAGCCTAGGGAAGTCTCTGAATTCTCCAGAATTCACTTCCCCACTCGTCCCTTGGCAAAACGGTTCGCAGACCGCTTCGATGGGCGAAAGGTACTTGATTCCTCTTGTGTTATCCCTAATGATTTCCTGAACTTAGTTGTTTGTAATCGAAATGTTAGGGATATGCTTATGCCTTGGGAGTCGGCTATAAACTTTAGTGAGCGTATTTATCCTAACTTAGTGCGAGTATTTTACTCAAACATGGACCTTTCCCATAGTAGAGAGCATAGGGTTGTTACTCAAGTTGGTGGTGTCCTCATTGAATTTGATGATGCGGATTTAGCTGAATTACTTGGAATCCCGTGTGCTGGACACGACATATATACCTCTAGAAAAATCCTAGACTTTGATCATTTTCGTCATACGGATGCAGTCCGACATATATGTCGTCGTAGAGACCTAACTGATGATATTTGCTTACTTCCCTTTCGGTCTCAGCTTTTACCTCTTCAAGTCCGTATTCTGCATTCTATTCTTCAGCACATAGTGACTCCTAGGAAGGGTCACACAGATGAGGTCACGAGGTTGGACGTGGGCATCTTGGACAGCCTACTCTCAGATCGTCCAATAAACCTCGCTTATATCATTGTGCGTCATATGCTGAGTACTCCTGCGGTTAATCACCGCTTGCTTCCGTATGGTAGCATCATTACAAAGATACTTCGTTATTTTCGTGTGCCTCTCCAAGACACTGGACATATGGAGACTAAACGGATGGGTCCCGAGGCGATGACGAGTATCGGATTTTCTTGGAAGAATGGGAAGTGGGTCAAAACCAGCAGCTCTAAAAACCGGGACACCTTGATAGCTCCGGAGGACGATCGAATGCTTAACGATGTATATTCTCCTGATGAGCTTCCTGATTTTAGATTAGGCGCTCAGCCACCTCCCCCACGTCGCCGTTTTGTCCCTCGGCCTCCTGCTGATATTGACCCTACGGAGCATGCCACGGATGCTGACATTCCGTCTACCTCTGAGCCACCACCTGCACCTGAGCAGCCTTCTGTTGTTCCCACGGAACCAGCTGCCTCTATTCCATCTCCAGCTCCAGCTCAGCCACCCGTTTCAGCCGGTATGCAGCAGCTGATTCTTGATCGGTTGGACACCCTTTCTCGAGATCACCAGCAGCTGCGCTCTAACCTTTCTCGAGATCTTCAGCAGCTGCGATCTGATTTTGAGACTTTTCAGCGGCAGAGCATCGATCATCAGCTTGAGATCATCCATGCTCAGCGCATCATTCTTGGGTACTTTGGCTATGATCCGGGGAGCTCATCTTCTCCTCCTCCTCCACCACCTCATTAGTTTATGGATTTTATTTTCGCACATATAGTTCATGTTTTGCATTTTGACATGTATATGGTTACTGTTCTATGCTATTTATGCATTTTGATGCCATAGTTCTATGCTTATTTGGTGGATTTTGATATTAGATATCTTGGTTGAAATTGATATGCATTGTAGATTATTGATTATTGAAGTGCTTGATTTACTTATGGACTTGTTGGGTTGGTGATGGAGTTGATTCGAATGTCAATTTTGGAAGTGTTTTTCTCTCATGTATCTTATTGGTTTTGCTCATTTTTAAGGGGAAACTCTGCCCAAATTTTTGCTTACCAAATGACTTGCATTTCTTTTCTTTCTCTTATTTCTTTTTTATGATGAAGGGGGAGATTATTTGGGAACTTTGGGAACCCTCCTAAGTGTTTTTGAAACTAATTTGAAAATGCTTAGAAATGGTGCATTTTATAAATGGGAAAATTTTAAAATGATGATGATGTTTTCTAATACTTACTTGAGCAAAAATCATTCTATTGACCATATCTTAATTGGGCCATATACTAAGGGGGAGCCATATATTGAGGGGGAGCCAAATTTTTTTTAACAAAGTTTGTCATCATCAAAAAGGGGGAGATTGTTAACATAAATATGTTAATAATATTGATTTTGATAATAACAAACTTTAAATGATTTTTGATAAAAATAATGGAGTTATTTCTTAACAAATGAAAGTCATAAAAACTATTCCATTCATACCTGTAAAAGATGGTTTTTAATTTGGAAAAAGATTATTTGCAAAATCTGGTTTAAATTATGTTTCTGGTAATAAACGGTTCACCGTTTATTACAAACGGTTAACCGATTACGACCAGAGAGCAAAGGTTTGCTTAGTCTCTAACAGGTTAGTGAGAACGGAAAATGGTAAGCTTACTGGAAACTAACGGTGAACCGTTTATTACAAACGGTTAACCGATTACGACCAGAGAGCAAAGGTTTGCTTAGTCTCTAACAGGTTAGTGAGAACGGAAAATGGTAAGCTTACTGGAAACTAACGGTGAACCGTTTATTACAAACGGTTAACCGATTACGATCAGAGAGCAAAGGTTTGCTTAGTCTCTAACCGTTAGTGAAGAACGGAAAATAGCAAGGTGACTGGAGACTAACGGTGAACCGTTTCCTACAAAACGGTTAACCGATAACCTCCAGAGAGTTATCTCACACTAGTCCTTAGCCGATTTCTTAAACGGATAACCATTGTTCTTTTTGCAGGTTACTGGACGCTAACGGTGAACCGTTTATTTCTAAACGGTTAACCGATAACATCCAGAGAGTCATCTCATGCAAAGCTTTAACCGTTTACTTGAAACGGATAACCAGTATTCAATTTTGCAGGTCTCTGGACGTTAACGGCGAAGGGGTAATATTAACGGTAAACCGTTTATTTGAAATCTGGCCCAACGGTAACATTGACTAGCACAAACGGTTAACCGTTAACCAATAAACGGTGAACCGTTTTCTGCCCGACAGTGCATAACGGCTAGTTTTTCAGCTCTACTTATAAATAAGCTCATTCAAATTCAAAGAAGACTGATCACAACACAACCATTGAGCATATACTCGAGTTTGCAATCTTCACAAGAGCTAGAAACATAGTTTCACTTCATCTATTCACACTTTGATCTTTGATTTGTAATCTTAAATATAGTGTGAGAGAAAAACAAATTGTAATCTTTCTTTTTGAGGGATTGTGAGTGTTGGGATACACTTGGGTTAAGAGATTGGGAATAATCTCTTGTTGTAAAGGTTATTGACACCTTGGAAGTCAAGTGTAAGCAATTGAAGCCTTGGAGGCTTGCTTAGTGAAAACCTCAAGCCCGGAAAGCTTGGAGGCGTGGACGTAGGCGAGGTTGGCCGAACCACGTAAACATCGTTGTGTTTGATTCTCTCTTTCCCTATCCTTTTAATTTGTGATCAATTTATTTATTATTGTTTTAATTTCGGTTTTGAATTTGCTTGATTATTTGTTTTTTAGTCGATTTATTTTTAAATCCCAATTCACCCCCCTCTTGGGTTGCCTAGTTAGAATTTCACACAGATAGTATGAATAGTATCCTCGGCCACATTCCTACTAAAAGAAACTGAGGATTGTTAAAAGTAGAAAGGTTGCAAAAAATATATAAAATATCAGCCACGTGAGGTGTCAATATCGAGGAGAAAACTATGCCGTTGCACCCAGCCGTTGGATCCCAATGTATCCATCCATCCTAGTGGATCCAACAGCTAGATGCAACGGTGGCACAGTATGACCGTTGCATCGTAGCCGGACCTCATTATCGCCACAAAAAACAAATTCCATTCTCTAGTTTGGAAATTGTTATCTTACGTAATCATGTAATATACATGATTCTTCCACAGCTATTTGAATGAAAATCCAACGGTTATGAACATATAAGATAATAAATTATATTATTTGTAAAACCGTTGGATGAAAATCCAATGATTGTGGAAGAATCATGTATGTTATATGATCATATAACATAACTAAAGGGCTTTAGTTAAGAAAGGAAAATGAATATTTTACTAAAAAAGATGAGACAATAGGCTGTCAAGCTTGTAAAAAAACCAAAAATAGCTTGTTAGGACAATTAGGACCATTTGTCCTCAACTACCACGTCAACAACTGCTAAACAACCTCTATAGTAGCTTATTGGAACACTCAGCAGCGTCCAACATGTGTGTGTGGACAAACCATGAAAATGGCACACCGATTTATTCTTTGAGCATGCTCCAAAAGGGCCAAATGGTCACATGAGCTCAAGGACAAGAAAATCTTTACCAAAAACAACATAGAACGCCAATAAAAAATGCGTTAGGTGGCATGACAGCTAGGAACCCTAAGGCACTCCATATCAAAATGCTCAAGTTCTATATTTATCATTCATTACACAACACACAAAAAACACAAGGCTGAGGTTTTCTTTAACCTCAATCGCCATAGTTGAGAGCTTGTATACTTTCGACCCAAAAAAAAAAAGAAAAGAAAACTAACTAACTTGAGTCTGGTTGCCAAGTACCGCTGACTCTTCCTCTAACCTCATTTCTCTATTTTGCATATTAAACAAAGTCCTTGAAGCCAATCCTCTACAAATCCAAGCCTCTCACTATGACCTCACTTCTTCCATTCTTTCCCCAATCTTTGCTTAAAGTCAAAATGAGCAACAGGTCTCGGCTATGTTAGGCACCCTTTCACCTCAACAAAAATTTTATTGTGTTTAACTAGATTTTTAGCCTTTTATATTCACCCTAAAATCTAGTTAAAACACAATGTTCATAATTTTGCTTAATTCAACTTTATCTTCCTTTTGATAGCACCACCACATTGGCATTCCACATTTACTTAAGACGTGCAGACTAGGAAACATAGAATATGAAGAAGCATTACATAATTTTGCTTAAAATTTTAGGTATTATTGTTTTTCTGGAGTCTTATTGTTTGTGTAGAGAGAAAGGGCACTTCTCTAAAAGCATCTTAAAACCCCTTTTATAACAGCACCCATGAGGACAAGCACCCATAAGGACAGGAACGGCTTAGGTACTGTACGGAATGTCAATATTTGTACCTATCTGTTTAGTAGAGGATTTTTTATTTATTTATTGTGCACTTGAATAGATATGGGTCGGAAATTTTTTAATAAAAATTAGAGATATTCGCCACCTTCTCCTATCATCTATATCGCATTTTATTTTTTTAATATCTGCATATATTTTTTAAAAATTGATACTTAAACTATTTAACTCTAGATGAACATATAACACTTTATTTTAAAATATATTAAAAAATTATATTTAGTTTTAAGTAAATATCTATCATAATTTAATTATTATTAAGTTTAATTTTAATTAATGTATTACTACATATTTGGATCAAAAACAAATATCTCCACTTTGGTATTTCCTTATTCAGACTTCACTTCTTTCAACAGAATCTAATTTGAACATTGTTCTATCGTTATTTGTTTCTCAATTAGAACAAGATTTTAAATAGTTTAGTAAATGTCTAGTCCATTCTCTCAGAAAATATATAAAACAATATCATATTAAATGGTCGTTTGGGGTTTTGTTTTTTACTTTAATATTTATTTGATTTTGGTACTAATTTTAACTTCTAAAACATAAAAAATAAATAAAAAGTCAATAGTCAAACGGGTATGTGTGTTTTATACTCGTATTGGACCCACCCAATCAAGGATATAAAAAATTATACTTGTACCTTTTTTTATATATATAAAATAAGAGTAAAATTATACTTAATACTCACCCTAAATATAACGTTTTGTTGTAGGCCCCGTAACTGCGGGATTTTTCTCGTCCCTCGGCCGCGTAAACGGAAGCTCCATGCACTTGTCTATTACTTGGGCTAGTATCTTTGCTTTCCTTTAGCTTTTATCATTCATATTATTTGCTTGTATAGTTTGGACACTTCCCAATTAATTCCACAATTATGAAATTATGAGTATTTTTCATTTGGGTGGTGATATTCTTACCTCTAGAATTTTTGTAAATTCATCCTACTCTTAATAAATATTTACAATAAGTTCATATTATTTTTAAAAGAAATACAAAAAAAAGTTTGGAGATTTAATCAAATAAAATTAAGTACCGAATACAAGACCTCTTTTTTTTAGGAAATTTGATCATTTTATATCATTAGAATGAAAATATAACTTATCTTAAAGTAACGTTAATGGCCAAAGAGGCTTAAGTTAAAAAAATTATAAAAAAAAATTAATTAATTAATTGTCAAAACTTTTTTGATTTATATATTTTTAAAACTGGTAAGAATGTGTTATAATTGTATTCTGAAAAATCGGATAGATTTATAAAAATAATAGAGTGAATATAATCATATATCCCCACCCTTTTCATTTTTACTTTCTATCAAATACCGCAATCATACGAAGTGAAGCAATGACAGTAATAAAAGTATAATCTCTCTCATTTACAAGGAGAACAATTTATAATGTAATTATTCAAAGGACATTAAATGATATTCGATGGAAATGGCGGACCCAACTCCTTGAGTTGAGGTTTGGGGGGTGGGGGAGGGGTTTTGGGGCGCGGTTCATAGAAAATATAATAAAATATTCAATAAGATGATGAGTGCCAAAATATTTAAATTTTATTAATATATTCATTTTCAACGCACCTATAATTGTAGGTTTAGAGAACAATTACTGGACTGAAATGTAAATAATCTAAAGAATTCCAAAGTGTGCACATCCGAGTGCCTGTACCCATCCATGATAAACTACTTCTATCCTATATCCTCTCCGTCATTTTCGGGAAATTTTCTTATATAGTCACTTTCAAAAATCTATTATAAAAAATAGACATAAGAAAAAATGTCTTAAAACAATAACTAACTACACTCATTATGAACTAAATTGTCCCTCTCCAAAGACCATTGTCAAAATCGCTTAAATTGTTTTGCACTCATTATATTGTTTAATGGAATAGCACTTATTATATTGTTTTGCACATGTCCATCACTATGTCATTGTAAAATGACAAATTTACCCTTATAATATTAGCAAAGTTCTAACGGTGTTATAACGAGAGTGGACCAATGAAAAAAATGTTAACTTCAGGTGGAGCGCTGCAAAAAAAAATTATGTATTTTTAAAAATGGTGAAAAAAAAGTGGTCGATGGATAGTTTTTCTTTTTTCAATTATATCAATAAATATGCAGAACTAGTTCCTAGTGATCCACTCTTTAACACCAAAGTTACTTACTAGTATGAAGTTTACACTTATTTCATAAGCTTTTATTATATATATATATTTATTTATGTTGGGTTTAGGCACCCACTGCCCCGCCATATTGCGAGAGATGGGCGCATGTTGCGGGCGATGGCAGGTGAAGGCACCACATCGCCCGCAACATGGGTTAAGTTTTGCAAAATTAAGTATAGTCGGGGCTGAATACTTTTACTGCATGGCTTAGATGCAAAGTAAGGGTTAATTTTTGCAAAACTAAGTATAGTCAAGGTTGAATACTTTTAGTAGGTTGAGATAATTTTGAGTACTCCGACTTTGAGGTTGCCTATTTTGATTTTGATGTCGGATAGCAATGGGGAGGGGAGGGGAGGGGACCAATCTCCCCGTACCCATCCCCAATACTTTGCATTTGTCCTCGTCCCCTCCCCGTCCCCATCAAAATTACTAGAGAGAATTCACATTTCCTCCCCGAATAATAACAGAGGATCCCCGAAGGTCTCCGATTCCCGAATAATTAATACATTTTTTTTATTTTCGATTTTGAGTTAATCATATTAAAATAAAAAATTCAAATGAAAGTAAAGTTCGAAATATATCTTACATTAATATCCATTATAAAAATCACATACATTAAATTAGTAAGTAACGCAACATGCAAGAGATACAAACTTCTTTTACAAACTATTATGAATAAATTAATAGTCTAATACAAAATTGTTACAAATAAAATCGAATTTAGATTCAAAATTAACTTTTTCAATGGCGGCGTGGGCACTTTATAAATATGTATTATTCCTTTTACAGCACAATAGTTAAGTCGGAGCAAATCAAGAGCAAATATTAGATTAGATTAGATATTAAAATTGTAATTCGCTGTGGGCAATTATAACATCTAAAAATAAATAAAAAATATATTTAAGTTTAAAATATTTAATGAATATTAAAAGTAAAACAAAATTTTTCGTCTAATAGAATCTACCTAGTCTTTTTAATGTCCTAAATAAAAATTTAGGACTTTAATTAGTTAATTAGGCCTAAAAGTTTAATAATATAAATATTTTGATATTTTTTATTTTTACCAATATTTATAATTTTATAATTCAAATTTTATAATTTATTTACTAGTAATTTAAAAAAATAAAATTAAAAATTAAAATGGAGAAATAGGTAGGGGGTGGGATTCCACCCCATCTCCGTCCCCTCCCTGAATAAGAAATTGGATATTAAATTATCCTCATATCCTCCCCGAATGGGGAAAATCTCCAAGGGTTCCCGTCCCTGTGGGGATTTTTGCTATCCCTAGATGACATCTAACAAATTCGACAATTAGACATTTTGTTTATTTGAATTGTTGAATAATGAACTTATTTTTTTGTCAGGTATTGTTGTGGTTGCTATTATAAAAAAAAAAAAAAAATTCGTGTGTTGTAGTTAGTGTCAAAAAGTGGCCAGCCATCTAGATGGTATAACCATCTAGATGGTCAGCAAAGAAGAATGCAGAATTCAATTGTTCAAAGCAGCCAGGAGAAGAAAATCAAAGCCGGGCCGAGAAAGGAAAAGAAAAAAATAATTTAATATTATATGCACAGTAACATTTTTTGCCTATATAAAGAAGCTCTGCATTTTGGTTTTAGCATTCAAATTCAAGCAATTCCATCGAGAGAGAATTGGAGAGTTGAGAGAGTTTTGAGCTTAAATTTATAAGCTCTTGTTATTAGTGTTATGAGAGTTTGGGTGTATTGGGGTTTTGGGAAGTGAGCTAAAATACCACAATACTTGTAACTCCTTTTCACTAGTAAAATATTTCCTTCTGTCTTCGCCCGTGGACGTAGGCTAAAAGCCGAACCACGTAATTTCTGGTATCCTCTTTTACACTTATTCTTTATTTTCTTACAATTTTACTTTAGTTGCGTGTCTGCTTTCACCACCAATTTCCTAACAGTGGTATCAGAGCTATTGGTTGTATTTTTGGAGTCGGGTACTGTTCACGTACGGGGTACTGACGTATACGATACTGTTCACGTATACGTCACTATTCACGTATACGGTACTATTCACGTGAAACGGTGGGAGCGGTACTGTTCTCGTATACGGTACTGTTCTCGTATACGGTACTGTTCACGTATACGGTACTGTTCACAAGAAACAGTGGGAGCGACCCAAGAATTTGGCGGTGCAAAGCAGGGGATAGTGGTGTGAGTAAAACAATTGTGTGATTGTTGTACATGTCTAGGAAAGTTCTGTCACAAAGGCGATAAGAGCTTAAGGAGTCTGGGTTTTAAGTGGGACCATTGTGACCCCTCCAGTCTTTCCTGGGAACTTTCCTGGTGTACATTCTCACACATACTCACAACTATTCAAGGTGGTATACTAGCTTGTGTGCGGTATTTATC
Organism: Citrus australasica; assembly: GCA_029618585.1. Lineage (NCBI taxonomy): Eukaryota > Viridiplantae > Streptophyta > Magnoliopsida > Sapindales > Rutaceae > Citrus > Citrus australasica. The sequence continues at coordinate 21,182,381 of JARCIV010000001.1, forward strand.
AACAAAATGGCGGCAAAGTATGAAATTGAGAAGTTTAACGGAAATAATTTTTCGTTGTGGAAAATGAAGATGAAAGCTGTATTGAGGAAAAATAATTGCTTGGCAGCAATTGGAGAAAGGCCCATGGAGATAACTGATGACAAGTGGAACGAGGTAGACGGCAACGCCATTTCTGATCTACACTTGGCACTTGCAGATGGAGTATTATCCAGTGTGGCAGAGAAAAACACGGCGAAGGAAATATGGGATACTCTCACAAAATTATACGAGGCCAAGTCACTACACAACAAAATTTTCTTGAAGAGAAAACTCTATACTCTTCGAATGGCGGAATCTACAATGGTGACCGACCACATCAACACCTTGAAGACTCTATTTTCACAACTCACAACGTTGGGTCATAATATAGAGGAAAATGAACGTGCAGAGCTTCTACTTCAAAGTCTACCAGATTCGTATGATCAACTCATCATCAACCTGACGAACAACAATCCAGTGGACAGTCTAGTTTTCGACGATGTTGCAGCCTCCGTATTAAATGAGGAGAGCAGGCGGAAAAACAAGGAAAACAGACAAGCAAGTTCGCAGCAAGCGGAGGCGCTATCGGTGACGAGAGGAAGATCAACGGAACGTGGCCCCAGTGGGAGTCAAAATCATGGTAGATCAAAATTCAGAAGTAAGAAGAATGTGAAATGCTACAACTGTGGCAAGAAAGGGCACGTCAAGAAAGAGTGTTGGAGTAAGAGAAAAGAGGGCAAAGAACCTGAGTCATCAAATGCTCAGGGGTGTGTAGCAAGTACCTCAGATGATGGCGAAATTCTTTACAGCGAGGCAACAACTGTTTCAGAAGGCAGAAAAAGAATGTCTGATGTCTGGCTTATAGACTCAGGAGCTACCTGGCACATGACCTCTCGGAGAGAATGGTTCCACACATATGAACCTATCTTAGGAGGATCTGTATATATGGGTAATGATCATGCCTTGGAGATCGCTGGTATTGGTACTATCAAAATAAAAATGTTTGATGGTACAATTCGCACAATTGGGGAGGTACGACATGTCAATGGCCTGAAGAAAAATCTATTGTCTTTGGGGCAAATGGATGGTCATGGCTATAAAACTCATGTGGAGAATGGAATCATGAAGATCGTCAAAGGCGCGCTTGTATTGATGAAAGCAGAAAAGATCGGTGCTAATCTATTCATGCTTAAAGGAGAAACACTACAGGAGGCTGATGCGTGTGTCGCATCAAGTGGAGAAGAGTCAACGATGATGTGGCATCTCAAACTTGGCCACATGTCGGAACAAGGTTTGAAGATTCTCTCTGAGCGAAAATTGCTTCCGGGGCTCAAATCGGTAAGTTTACCATTTTGCGAGCATTGTGTTATTAGTAAGCAACATAGATTAAAGTTTAGTAGATCTATTGCTAGAAGTAAATACATTCTAGACTTGATTCATTCTGATGTTTGGGAATCACCGGATATATCTATGGGAGGTGCAAAGTACATGGTGACTTTCATTGATGATTATTCCAGAAGATGTTGGGTGTATCCAATTAAGAAAAAGTCAGATGTATTTCTAGTGTTTAAAGAATACAAAGCGCGGGTGGAACTTGAATCTGGTAGAAAGATCAAGTGCTTGAGGACGGATAATGGTGGAGAATATACAGACGGCGAGTTTCTTGCTTTCTGTAAGCAAGAAGGTATTCAGAGGCAGTTCACGGTGGCATACACTCCTCAACAAAATGGAGTGGCAGAGCGGATGAACAGAACTCTTACAGAGAGAATAAGAGCTATGTTGAGGACTGCTGGTCTACCCAATTCATTTTGGGCAGAAGCGGCCAAAACTGCCTGTTATATAGTAAATCGGTCGCCATCTACAGCTATTGGGTTGCAGACAGCGATGAAGATGTGGACTGGAAAGCCAGCTGATTATTCCTACCTACATGCATTTGGATGTCCTGTGTACGTGATGTACAACGCCCAAGAAAGAACAAAGCTGGATCCAAAATCTAGAAGATGTATCTTCTTGGGGTATGCTGATGGAGTAAAGGGGTATCGTCTGTGGGACCCCACTGCCCACAAGATTGTCATCAGCAGAGATGTTATCTTTTTAGAAGATCAACTGCAGAGGAAAGATGAGGATGATAGCGTTATAAAAGAAAAGTCAGAGACTGTACCGGTATATGCAGAAAATAATCCAGAAGATTCAGATTCTTCTGAAGCAGCACCAGAGCACGAGGAACAAGAACCAGTCGAGTCCGAGGCTCCAGAAGTTCGTCGGTCAACTCGTGAGAGACGACCGCCAACGTGGCACTCGGAGTATGTCACAGAGATCAATGTTGCATACTGTCTTCTAACAGAGGATGGAGAGCCTTCAACTTTCCATGAAGCTTTAAAAAGCACAGATGTTGCTTTGTGGATGACAGCAATGCAGGAAGAAATTGAAGCTCTACACAAGAACAAGACATGGGAACTTGTACCACTACCACGTGGAAGAAAAGCCATTGGAAACAAATGGGTCTACAAGATCAAACGTGATGGCAATGACCAAGTGGAGCGGTATCGTGCGAGATTGGTAGTGAAAGGATATGCTCAGAAAGAAGGTATTGACTTCAAAGAGATATTTTCTCCGGTGGTTCGACTCGCAACAGTCAGAGTAGTCTTGGCAATGTGTGCTACATTTGACCTACATCTAGAGCAGTTAGATGTGAAAACTGCATTTCTTCATGGAGAACTTGAAGAAGAAATATATATGCTCCAACCAGAAGGTTTTGCAGATACAGGAAAGGAGAACTTGGTTTGCAGGTTGAACAAATCTCTATACGGTCTCAAACAGGCGCCGAGGTGTTGGTATAAGAGATTTGATTCCTTCATTATGAGCCTTGGATACAACAGACTCAGTTCAGACCATTGTGCATATTACAAAAGGTTTGAAGATAATGATTTTATTATTTTGTTGTTGTATGTGGATGACATGTTGGTAGCAGGCCCCAACAAAGATCGAATCCAGGAATTGAAGGCACAGTTGGCTAGGGAGTTTGAAATGAAGGACTTGGGACCAGCAAACAAGATTCTAGGGATGCAAATTCACCGAGACAGAAATAACAGGAAGATTTGGCTTTCGCAGAAGAATTACTTGAAGAAAATCTTGCGACGCTTCAACATGCAAGATTGTAAGTCAATTTCTACCCCACTTCCTGTTAATTTCAAATTATCCTCAAGTATGTGTCCTAGCAATGAAGCAGAGAGGAAGGAGATGTCTCGAGTACCGTATGCATCAGCAGTGGGAAGTTTAATGTTCGCTATGATATGTACAAGACCGGACATTGCACAAGCAGTGGGAGCAGTTAGTCGATACATGGCGAATCCTGGTGGAGAGCATTGGATAGCTGTGAAGAGGATTCTGAGATACATCAGAGGAACCTCAGATGTTGCATTATGTTATGGAGGATCAGGGTTTACTGTCAGGGGCTATGTGGATTCAGATTTTGCAGGAGATCTTGATAAAAGAAAATCCACTACTGGTTATGTGTTTACACTTGCGGGAGCAGCTGTAAGCTGGGTTTCGAAACTGCAGACCGTTGTGGCTTTATCTACAACAGAAGCAGAGTACATGGCGGCTACACAAGCTTGCAAGGAAGCTATCTGGATACAAAGGTTATTGGAGGAGCTCGGGCACAAACAAGAAAAAATTTCTGTGTTTTGTGACAGTCAGAGTGCCTTGCACATTGCAAGGAATCCAGCCTTTCATTCCAGGACAAAGCACATAGGAGTTCAGTATCACTTCGTTCGAGAAGTAGTGGAAGATGGAAGTGTGGATTTACAGAAAATCCATACGAAGGAGAACCTAGCAGATGTTTTGACCAAGCCGATAAATGCTGACAAGTTTATCTGGAGTAGATCCTCTTGTGGCCTAGCAGCAACGTAGGCAACATGATAATGGCGAAGCAGAAAGGATGGTGTGGAGATTGATTGATTTTCAATCTAATCTCCAAGTGGGAGAAATGTCAAAAAGTGGCCAGCCATCTAGATGGTATAACCATCTAGATGGTCAGCAAAGAAGAATGCAGAATTCAATTGTTCAAAGCAGCCAGGAGAAGAAAATCAAAGCCGGGCCGAGAAAGGAAAAGAAAAAAATAATTTAATATTATATGCACAGTAACATTTTTTGCCTATATAAAGAAGCTCTGCATTTTGGTTTTAGCATTCAAATTCAAGCAATTCCATCGAGAGAGAATTGGAGAGTTGAGAGAGTTTTGAGCTTAAATTTATAAGCTCTTGTTATTAGTGTTATGAGAGTTTGGGTGTATTGGGGTTTTGGGAAGTGAGCTAAAATACCACAATACTTGTAACTCCTTTTCACTAGTAAAATATTTCCTTCTGTCTTCGCCCGTGGACGTAGGCTAAAAGCCGAACCACGTAATTTCTGGTATCCTCTTTTACACTTATTCTTTATTTTCTTACAATTTTACTTTAGCTGCGTGTCTGCTTTCACCACCAATTTCCTAACAGTTAGTTTCTGATTAATGGTGGTCAAGAAGTATTGTGATGGTAGTGATGATGATGATGGATATGGTGGTAATGACAAAAGATGTTGCGTGATGACGATGCTTGAGAAAGATAGAGAAAGCATAAGAGAGAGGGGAAAAAATCTATTATTTGATCATTTTTTTTATTTTCTAACTAAGGGTAATTTTGGAAAAATGAATTAATTTAAGAAATGGGTTAATGGGATAAAACAAGGGGTTAAATATCATTACTCATAAACATATTTTAGAGAGTCGGGTTATAACACTGTAAAAAAAATCTTATGAAATTTTTGTTATATTTTTACGTTTTTACCCCTAAATTAAATTAACAAAAAAGACATTCATATCTAATAGAATTCAATCTCAATTTATTTTCCTAAAGAGCTCTTTATATCGATATTTCATGTCTAATCCCACAAGTTTGTAATTCTTAACTGTTAGGATTTCATTGAAAAGTTTCTTCTTTTCCAATTACGTAAAATTTTCAGTGCCCTTTAGATTTGATCTCTTATCTAAATTTTTAATTTGTTAGAAAATGTCTAGTAATAACTTTCATAGTCGTGCATATAACTCTTTCAAATTTGATACTTGTTTAACTATGTTCAGGGAGGTGAATTCTACATAGCGCCATCCGGTTCTACAACTGAGAGAGAAAAGATTATAAAAGACAGATAGACAAATTAAAAACAATCCACAAACTTGAGAATTCTTTTAGTTAAAAAAAAAATAGTTATACGAATATTAAGCAGTTAAGGGAGCATCATTACTGAATGCTGGGGATTTTACCATTATATCTACGAAGTGTGATATTGGGTTTTTGTCGGGATTAGATGGGGTGTTATTTACATGGCTTATTTTTTTTTCTCATATTTAATGGGGGGTGTATTACGGAAAGGGGTTTTAAGAATTCTTGAGAGGGGTATTAATAGCTGGCCTCTGTTTTAATTGGGCATCAATTACGAGCCCAAAAGAAGCTGAAACTCCTTCTAGGTCTAAGCTGGATCTGTCCATAATTCATCTTACGCTCCAAAATTCGTGAGATTTTTTAATAATTAGGAACTAAGTATTGAAGTGAGTAAAGTTGTTGATTTTTTTGGCGAGTTATCAAATCTTTTTTTTATGATTGTTGTTTCTTTAATGTACATTCAATTATGACTAAAAAGGTAAATATAAAGGAAGGGTTGCAAAAGGTATTTTAAGGGTGCCAATAGCTCTACTATTTTGCAATGTATTTTAAAATTCAAAGTTGTTTCATTCAAATCTAATTAACTACTATTAAGCATTTCACCCAATGGTAGAATTTCACCCTGAACATTGAGGGTATGAGTTCAAGTCCTACCAAGAGCTTATTATTCATCTAAATATATGAATATAGTTGATATCTCCCTAGTATTAGTGGAATTTTCTTTCCAAATATTTACAGGTAATAAATATCTCGCTAGTATTAGTAAGCACGGATTTCTAACTACTAACTATCTAAATTTTTGAATATAGTCGATATCTCTCCAATAGTAGTGGGAGTTTCCTTCCAAATATTTAGATATGATAAATATTTATTAGTGAACTCGGATTTCCAGCTAATAATATAATTAGTAGTTTTAAATTAATTATTCTTTTATTATTATTATTATTGAGTTAGACAATTGGGACCCTCCAAAAACCTTTTAAAATCCCGTTTCTTATTTTATCGATTAAATAAATAATTTATTTTAACTTCTGTTCCGTTGCTTTTACGCTTTTCTAATTATTCAATTCTATCATAACACACTCATAGTTTTGTAGTTAAAATTCATCATATAATGAAAACAGCTAAAGATTATAAAAACAGGTCAGTTTCAAAAGCATTTACAGTTCATCATGAATCACATAACAAATGGAACAATCTTGACACTTATATAGTATAGCATTATAACTTTCAACAAAAAAGAAAGCATTGGAAGCAAATTCAAAATTTCTCAAAAATCAAAGGCCACAAGTGGCTCTGATGCCAGGAATTTCAGTTTGCTGAGAAACAATTGTTGATCGTCGAAGCTTACGTGTTGTCTGCTTCAGTGAAATGGTAAGTTCATTGAACGAGTCACAATTAGGTGTCTACCTGTAGCAGCATCATGATTACTTCGAATGCAAGAAATGAACAATTAGATAAATACGAGGCTACGTGATGCTTCCATTGTTGCCTGACACTTCTTTTAAGTAACTAAACCAGGAGGAAGATGTGTCAGGCAATTTAATCCATGAATAAAACCCATAATAATAACTGCAAAAGATTAAGAGCATGGTTCAAACAAATAAAAATTTGCGTTGCAGACTTGTACAGGGAAAGAGTAATAAAGAAGACAGCATCCGTGGTAGATATGATAATTAATTCTAAAGATCATACGCATTTTCACAAGTTAAGACACATTTGGTGCAATTGATCAAGATACTGAAAATAATACGCGAGTATCTTGAATCTTCCTAGAGGAGGCCAATCAATAGTCCTTGCACTGATTAGTCAGTTGCATAAGTTACAGGGACAGTGACAACAGTTTTAAGCACTTGCGATTTGTAAACCATTTGCGTCTAGACCAGCTTGAGGATTATCTCCTGCTTGGAATTTACAGGAAACCAGTTTGATTGGTGTAAACTAATGCTTCTTATCGACCCTCAATTAATGAGACGGTGATTTGATTGCTCGAATGAAAGGTTCGGTTACTTGATGAGGACTCTGATTCTGGTAGATTCCTCTCTGTGAAAAATCCAGGCTGCTTCGGTTGAGGCAGTGACCTTTCGCCACTCAACATCAGAACCACAGATGCCATGTTTGGCCTGTCTTCTGGTCGTTGCTGCACGCATAACAAACCAACCTGAATGCATCGTAATGCTTCAGATAGAGAATATGTGTCTTCAAGCGATTTATCGATTAGTTCCACCGGTCTATCTTCTGTCCACAGTCGCCAAGCCTGAAACAAATCGAGAAAAATGGCATAACTAAACAACAGAGTAATCGCAGAGCTTCTCTCAGCTTCCTAGTCTATAGCCTTACGTGTCCAAGAAGGTTGTGGTGGTGATCTACATGGTGAAATCCTCTGTTTCTCGTACCACACACTATCTCCAGTACCAAAACACCAAAGCTGAAGACATCAGATTTCACTGAGAATAGCCCATCTATTGCATACTCAGGAGGCATATACCCACTGAAAAATTTACAGTGCAAAAATATTGGTCAGTTCACAGATTATATAAAGTGAAGCATGAAACAAAAGCTATCTCACTTACTATGTTCCAACAACTCTGTTAGTGTTTGCCTCAGTTTGATCTACCCCAAATGCCCTAGCCATACCAAAGTCGGAAATCTTTGGGTTCATCTCATTATCTAATAGAACATTACTGGCTTTCAGATCTCTGTGTATAATCCTCAGCCTGGAGTCTTGATGGAGATAAAGAAGACCACGCGCAATTCCCCCAATGATTTGGCATCGTTTGCTCCAATCCAGAAGTTTTCTTCTTTTAACATCTAAAACATTAACATCCAAGTTAGTTTCGACAAGCTACGGCTAAGTTCTCCAGAGAGAAGAAGAAAAATGGACCAGAAAAAAATTTCAATGTAGAGAATATTAAACCAAAAATAAAGTCGGCCAGGCTTTTGTTGGGCAGGTATTCATAGATTAACATCCTTTCATCTCTTTTCATGCAGCAACCAAGAAGCTTCACAAGATTTCGGTGCTGAAGTTTAGCAATCAAAAGGACTTCATTTTTGAATTCCTCCACTCCTTGTCCGGAACTTTTTGAAAGTCTTTTAACTGCAATTTCTTGCCCATCTATCAACATTCCCTAGAAATCACCAGTCTCAGAAGTAGCTTGTTGCTGCATTAAAGTGGTACAGTTTAGTTGCATGTTGTTACGTTACCTTGAAAACTGGTCCAAAACCACCCTCTCCTAGCTTGTTTTCCTCTGAGAAATTGTCAGTAGCATTAGCTATGCTCTTCCAATCAAATATTGGTAATTCCATTTCTTCTTTTCTGTTGCCTCTGTCGTTGTAACCCAATTCAGTTCTACCATCATTGTTTCCTGGAAAGGTAGGAAATTGACTTGCTATTAGCCATTGATATTCTTCACAATTAACGAGGTATGTTCTAGCATTGCTGTGCACAAATGTTTAATTTCGTGCAAGAGATTCTCATCTCTGATACTTTATGAAATGAACGAAGTGTTTTGTGAGCTGATTTACCTTGATCTCTGCGTTTCTTTTTCCGCGCATACACGAACGCTCCTATTAAAATTAATCCTGTGGCTAACAGTACAGATGGGATTATTATGGGCACGACCTTCTTTTTCTTCTTGGGATTTCTTCTCTCAAAACTATCTGGAAAATTGCAATATAATTTCCAACAAATACTTTCTTGGGTTGGTGCAGAATAAATTCAACTAAAGTCTCACAGTTGGACCTAATAATTGCCTTAAACATGATACATCAGAAATTTCAAATTTACGCAGTAACTACAGAGAAATTACCTCGGACAATAAAAGGAGAGTCTACTTTCACATAACACAGGCTTGGTATTCACTTAATAGAATAATGTTACTAGAAGGAAAAGAAGGGAAAGAAAGGATACCTAGTTCTGAAGTGGCCATCCGTATGTAAAGGTCTTGCCCACCTTCTGAAAGTATTTTCATGTCAGTGAGTTCGTGAAACCAGAGCAGGCACCCACTTCCTCCTCCTCGGACATCTGCATTAGCGTATGCTGTACAAGAACAATTCTTTGAACACAATTCCTTGCATTCGAAGAGGCTGATGTTCTCGTCAACCCGAGAGAAACGAGTATCGGGCAATTTAACTGATTCACGCTTCAGAAATCCATCTCCACGCTCGCAATCAAGTTTAGTCCTTCGAACACACCCATCAGTCTTATCCAACAGCTTCCAATCCCTTGGTGATTTGGGTTCAAACCCTTCCAAGCATTCACATTCAGCAGAGTTAGAATTCATTTTACAAATAGCATATGTACCGCATAGTGCGTAATTGTCACACTGATCGATCAATCCAGAGAACGACAGGAAGGGTGCCCATTTCTGTGTTTGTTCCATCCATGTGTACCGTTGTGATTCACCCAATGGACTAACCACCATCATTGAAGGTACTGAACTTTTAATGAGGGTAAACCTGTAAAATACCTCTTTCTCATTCGACACATACTCAAACGTGTATACAGGATTTGGTTGCAGCTGAGGCATCCCGGTCCAATGCAGACCGTTCCACGACCCTGGTCTATATCTTATAGTAGATCCCTTCAAAAGCATCGCTTGTGGAACACCACGGGGATCTATCTCATACATGTAATCGTCTTGAGCAGGGTCGTCTGCACTCTTCCAGGATGATATGAACCTGTTCAGACCAGTGACCAAGTTTACTCCAAGTTTCATACCTGCTATTAAGACGTGGGTTGGATAATCAAAGCTCTGCCACAGAAAGTTATCTGAGTCATTATCATTTCCACTTTTTACAACAAGATTTCCTGATTCCAAAAGCACTGCGACTGGATTTTGTGCAGTTCTCGATGCATTGGATGACCAAACAATGCCATTTGTGCTATTTTGAAGGACGAGGGTTCCATTCCCTTGGCTACTGATACTTAAGACTCCTGAGCGATCCGGAAGTGGAGCATTTCTGTTGGCAACCCATGTAACGGTCCCATTTGCTATTTTCTTGTACCATATTCCAAGGTACCGACTCTTTGATTTCCCAGGACTAAAAAATCCTAGTTCAAAGCTTTCATTAGCTGAAACTAATGTCTCACCATCTCTGATGGATTGGCCAAGACGAAGGGTGTCTCGTGTGCTGGCGGTTCTTATGGTATAAAACAGAAAACAGAAGATAATCAACATCTTGGCGCCTTCCATCTGCTTGATCATGCTTTCTACTAACAGTACTTTCTCATATTCTTTTTTCCATAATTAGGATGAAAGCACTCAGTGCATGTAATAATAGACTTCTTCATTCTATTAACACAAAATAATAATAATTATTATTATTATTATAATAATAACGTTGAAAAGTCAGGAGACATAGGTTGCTCAAATGAACCGGAATTCACCTGCCTCAAGCTGTCTATTAACCTAAGTTTCTGAGTCAATACGGTGCTTTAATTTAATCTTCCTTCCACTTTCCTTCTTCTGCAGGGACCCAACTCCAAAGATTGATCATCGGCGCCATCATTTTCGGTATTAATTTTCGACTTAATATACGATTGTCTTAATCTAGCTAAAAAAGATAAGGGAGAGTCAGATGTTACTTGGATAATGTATGTGATATTTTGTTAACCAATCACATTGTTAACCGATTAAATTAACTTCAGAAACTCTAATATCTTTCAGAAGTGAAAAGTTTTACGACAACCAAATAGAAAAACTAGGATGAAAAGTCAAGACTCATCAACACACATGTGAAGACTGCTTCCTATCGAGGGAAGTTGAATCGGCAAAAGTCTGCTCATAGAATTTTGGCGACACAATGTTCATAATCAAATGTGTTTCGCTGAATTCAACTTTATCCTCCTTCTGATAGCGGCACCATATTGCACCTCGGAATCCCACATCGATTCTGAGACACGCTAATTGGAAAACGAAGAGTATGGCCCTTTTGTTAGCACGCACTTATGAAAAATTTAATCTTATAATACTAGAAGGGAGAAATCATCTTAGTTATCAAAATTATTTTAACTCTTGGTGTCTCGTTGCTTCTATGCTCTTCCAATTATTTAAATTTATTATCATAACACCGTCCTTGTCAAAAAAAAAGGGGTTCACCATATCTACTCTGTAATAGTATTTTTGTATATAAATTATCCTTCTTATAGGTCTAAATAATTCTCTCTTACTAGGTAACGTAGATATAATGTAGCAGAAACAATCTTGACATATACGAACACATCAACAGGCGATGCTATTATAACTTTCAACAAAAAAGCAGTTGGAAGAAAGTTCAACATCCAAATTTCTCAAAAATCAAAGGCCACCCCACCAGTCGCTTCAAAGGCCATGACTTTCGGTTGGGCGAGAAACAACTGTTGACCATCAAATTTATGTATTGTCAGCTTCGAACGAGATAGTAAGTTCATTAATTAAGCCTTATTTAATATTAGGGTGAGGCTATTTGAATCCACCAAACTATTCATTAAACTCACTTTTAAAAATATTTTGTTATGATTAAAACACCACTAAATTAAATTAAAACAAAATTTTTACTTTTTCAACCCATCTTCATATTCAACACAATTTTATTAAACCCTAATTATATTTTAATTAAACCCTAATCAATCAAGAGGTATGATTATGCTGTCAAGCTATATATTTTTAAAATATTTGTTCTCTTTTTTTTTTTAAGAAGATATTTGTTCTCTCTTTAAATGTTTCTTTCTCATGGTATTGCTCTATCACATGAAAAATTTATGAGCAATCATTTGTCAATTAATATTTAAATTTATGAGTAATCATTGTAACTTCAACTAAGAAATCAAGCTTGCTGACATAACTTGATGGTAGGAAGCCTGAACAATGGAGAAGCATCCATTTTGACTCCTTATGCCTTGTTGGTTGAGCTTTCATCATTTCAAAACTTTTGAATCGGTAAATGGAAATTATATTGTTGAAAACCACCAATAGATGCACTATGAAATCATATTCCTTGTATTTTCTTCGGAAAAAACTTTCTTCAAACAAAAAAAAAATAGTTTCAATGAAACATTTATCATATGGATTTAATGAGTAAAATCACTATTATTATAAAAATTGGGTTTAGTAAGGATATATTAAGTATTTAAGTGGGCTTATTGAGTAAAATTTAAAATTTAAAAATTTGAGGTTGGGTTTATTTAGTAAATGAGTTTAATGAGTAATTTAGTGGGTTCAAATAACTTTACCCTTAATATTAAGGCGTGTCGCGACTTTTAAGTAACAGTTATTATGTGAAAAACAAAAAAATATAATTGTAAAATAAAAATCGATAGCTTGTGATAAATATGATATCATCATCAGCATCTAGATGTAAAGATGGGTTCTTGATTTATTCATGGATCAAGTTGCCTGACACATCTTCTGGTTTGATAAAGCCATGACACTCGATTGTGAGAAATTGTGTTTGACAAACTGCTCCTGTATTTATTTTCCTTTTCGTCTTCAACTTTTGATGCTAATTTATTTTTTTTCTACTCCCCAAGTTTTCAGTTTAGCTGCCAACTCAATAATTTTTATTTGTCTTTGATATCCCAAAATTTCCCTTAAATTTTAATGGTGAATACATAGCATATCATTTATAAGTTGGAGGTAATAAACAAAAACTTCGGAGGATTAAGTGCTACAAATTGAACAACAATCCACCCAAAAATTTTACATTTTTCAGTTCAAACTCGTGTATCTAGATAATATCTTACATTTATTTAAAATACTACTATATAAGGGGTATGGAAATAATTAAACTCATTAACATAATGTTGACCACATAACAAATAATACTATTTAAATATTGTTTCTAAATATTTTACATAAACAATCGTAATTTGATAAATTATAAAATAATTATATGATAAATAAATACAAAATTAGCAACAAAATTTTTTTTTTAAAAAATATTCGCCAATCAATCTTAACTATTTGATTCTGAAATGCTAAAATGAAATCCATATACATGATTCTTTTTGTTTAATAAATTAGGAATTCTAGATTTTGAGTTAATTTAATATTTAATATTTTATTATCTCTAATTTCATTAAGGGCCTGTTTGATATTAAGGTACTTTAACTTTTAAGTTACAACTGTTGTAGAGAAATTATAACTATGAAAAAAAAGTTAATAATGTGTAGTAAATAAAATTTTTAAATAATAATTTTGACAATATTATTAAAGATGTAATAGATTTTTTATCGTACAAGTGAAAAATCATATCAATAAATCTTCCAAATTATAGTAACTAATGTTTACTATACATTTCAGTACTATAATTTTTAAGTTACAACTGTCTACCTTTAATCCCAAATAGGACCTAAGCTTATTTGAGTTATATTTGTAATTATAGTCTAATTGGAATTTTAGATTATTTCTCTTATTTTAGAAAAGATTAGGATTAAGTTAGCCACTAATATATATATATATATAGACTTGTTATTTAGTCTCTATTGTAAATAGGCTTGTTATTCATAGTTTATTGTTGAACTTTTAAATTTTTCATTAATAATTTTAAATTATTCTCTTTGGGTTTATCTTTGTCGTTATCGAAGTTTCTCTCTTTAAGAGTTAATTTTTTCTTGAGTTTTAAGATTGTACGTTATAACGACATCTAGTATTGAATTTAATCTTCATAAAAGAACAAATTTCAAAATACTCACAAACATTTTAAACCTCCCTTTACTCCATTTTTATTCAAAAGATAAGGAAAAAATTGACTTAAGTTGATGAAATATTTTGTCTTCATAACAAACTTTGAGGTAAATTGAGATTTATAATAATTTGAAAGGTATTTTAAAAAATTACCATTTCATGAGAACTAATCCACAATGAAATACAACTGTTCCCTCTGAAAAATGATGGTAACACGAGTCACATGATATGTTCCATAATTGTGGACGCTTTGTTGTAATTTTTCGCTAAATGAAAATGGCTCGTCCTTTATACGCCTGAAAGGTAAGACGACTTACTAATTACTATCGATTTTTCACTTTTAATGGATGGCATCACCCGTTTCAAACTCTCCAGTATAGTTAGCCGCCTAGTTGTCTTGAGTCTTTAAGACCGGATGATATGTCACTAACTCATTTTGTAATAAGATGGCATGTCGCCAATATCCTTAGAAAATGTAGGGCTTGTCGGCTAGCCCATTCACTGCATCGAAATTCGAAATTCTCATTAAGTCTATCGACTCCTCTGTACAGGCAAAATTATTAGCAGATTTCTGAATGTCTTGCTCTAGACCCAGTTTCAAATTATCTGTGCCCACACCCTCTTTTTTCTTTTTCATTTAAAAAATTAATATTACTATTTGACTAAAGCAAAGTATGCTGAAATTACTAGTGCTATTACTATTACTATGAGAGCGACAGCAACTAATTTTTTTTTCTTATTTTGCCGATTGTACCTGCAACTTAGTTGCCTCCAAGTGCACTCTGTCAAATAGAGGCATTCAGAGTTCAATCTACCGACATAAAGTATGCTCATTCTGTTGCTTAAGATAATTGTGAATGAAGCTAGAATGTTGAACATACAGATAAATAGTTAATAGATTGGGGGTACATTGAGTACAAATCCCTCTGTCATGGATGATAATTTCAATCTTGGTTGTTGGTTACAAAAGTTTTTTCTTAAACATTTTTCTTTCCCCCATAAAAGCTTCAGATTTGTAGAAGTATCATCAGCTTGGATACAGTTTTGGGTTGTGTTTCTGTACAAAACTTTTAACTCATTCTTTCATGTGTATTATCCTCATTTTGCTAGCTCTTCTATTACAGAAAGTTCAAAATATATTTAATGCTACATATATGCAGTTCAGAACCTCCAAAGGCAATTCATAGTACTTGCTAAGTGGAAAATAAAATGTTCAAATATATACTGTCTGCTCAACTCAAGTAGATGCCATAGAGTACGTGCTAAATTGTTTGACAGAGCATGGACTTTGAATAGTCTGAATTAATTTCTAGAGCAAAATCACTAAAATGAATCCTAAAACATTTAATATATCATTTCTTTGGCCCATATGCTCAATTATTTGTTGAACTGCTAAGCTCTGGAACATGAAGTTCTACATTATATACAGCTAAGCTGCCGCCTGATTGGAAAATAATTTCTTGGTTCTTAAAAGTTGATCCAAGTTGCCATAACGGAAGATCACGGAGACATTTAAATTCATGAGTTGTTATAATTTACGAATTGATAGCCGCAACTAGTCATAATCAATCGATGAACTGGCTTCCCATATAACTTCACAGGTCGTGAGTCTTTGTTAAGGAGACAACTTAGACGCATGTGTGAATTTGACTTGGTTTGCTACAAAATTTATTGCACAGTAGACTTGTAAAGAAAAAGACTACTAAAGAAGATACCATTAATGATTGATACAATGATTAATTTTGGGTATCTTATATATTTTCGCAAAAAAGAAAAAGAAAAAGAAAAAGAAATTAGGGTGCAAGTTATCAAGATACTGAAAATAAGTCACGAACATCTTTAACATTCCTACTAGAGGCTGATCAATTATATTTGTGCTAGTCTAGTGCAGAATTTTATGCACCTAGAATTTTAAACGAATTGTTTGTAGACTAGCTTCAGCATTATCTATTGCTTGGGTTGTACAGGAAACCCCCATGGATTTATAAAACTGGTCCTTGTTATCGAGCTTCTAACATTGAGAAAGAGATTTCATTGGTTGACGATAAATTTTGCTTGCTCGACGAGGACTCTGACTCTGGTAGATTCCTTTCGGTGAAGAATCCAGGCTGCTTGGGTTGAGGCAGTGACCTTTCACCACTCAACATTAGAACCACAGATAACATGTTTGGCCTGTCTTCTGGTATTTGCTGCACACATAACAGACCAACCTGAATGCATCGTATAGCTTCAGATAAAGAACAAGAGTCGTATAGTGGCTTGTCAATTAGTTCCGCTGGTCTGTCCTGTATCCACAGTTGCCACGCCTGAAACGGAACGAAAAAGAAACGAAAATGCAATGATTAAACATCTTAGATTCTCAGTCATCGTAGAGCTAAACAGAATTTCTCTCGATTACAATAAAGAACCATTAGTTGTAACTGTATTTGTTACTCCTCAGCGCATAGGCTTACATGTCCAAGAAGATTATGGCGGTGATCAGCATGGTAAAATCCCCTGTTTCTCTTCCCACTCACTATCTCTAGTACCAAAACACCAAAGCTGAAGACATCGGATTTCACTGAGAATAATCCATCTATTGCATACTCAGGAGACATATAGCCGCTGCAAGAGTTAACAGTGCAAAAAGATTGGTGAGCTTACAGATGATACAAAAGAATACAAAACAAATGTGCAAGCTCACTCACTATGTTCCAACAACTCTATTAGTGTTTGCCTCGGTTTGATCTAACCCAAATGCCCTAGCCATGCCAAAGTCTGAAATCTTAGGGTTCATCTCATTATCTAATAAAACATTACTAGTTTTCAGATCTCTATGTATAATCCTCAGCCTTGAGTCATGATGAAGATAAAGAAGCCCACGCGCAATTCCCCCAATAATGTGGCATCTATTTTGCCAGTCCAGAACTTTACTTCTCGTAGTATCTGAAAATTTGACATCAAAGTTAGTCAGGATCAACTGTCCTTAACTGCTAAACAGCAAAGATGAAAACAATTAATTTATAACTAGAAAGAATTTTCAAATTAGGGTATATCGAAATCGAACCAAAAATAAAGTAGTCCAAGCTTTTGTTTGGCAGGTATTCATAAACTAACACCCTTTCATCTCTTTGAGTGCAACAACCAAGAAGCTTCACAAGATTTCGGTGCTGAAGTTTAGCAATCAAAAGGGCTTCATTTTTGAACTCCTCCACTCCTTGTCCGGAACTTTTTGAAAGTCTTTTAACTGCAATTTCTTGCCCCTCTATCAACATTCCCTAGAGATCATAGATCTTAGAAGAGAGCTTCTTAATATATGAAAATGGTACAGCCTAATCACAATTCACATAATATAATGTTACCTTGTAAACTGGTCCAAAACCGCCCTCTCCTAATTTGTTTTCCTCTGAGAAGTTATCAGTAGCATCAACTATGGTCTTCCAATCAAATATTGGTAATTCCATTTCTTCTTTGCTGCTGCGTTTTTCATTCGAATACAATTCCTGTCTATCATCAGTCTTCCCTGAAATAGTAGAAAATTGACTAGCTGTTAACAACTGAATCTCTTCATGGTTAAGAATGCTCTTGCATTGCTATGCACTTATTTCTAATTTGGTGCTAAACTTTCCCGTCTCTGATGCTCATACAATCAACATGGTGTTTTGCGAGCTGATTTACCATAATTTCTGTGCTTCTTTTTCCAAATATAGACGATTGCTCCCAATAAAATTACTCCTGTGGCTAACAGTATAGATGTGGTAATGATCGTCACTTGCTTCGCCTTCCTTTGTTGTTTTCTCCTCTCAATTTTACCTGGAAATCATCTTGAGTTCAAGCTCAGTAAATTCAACTAAATACCTGTGTCTGTAAAGAAAAGAAAACGAGTGCACAGCGACATAAAACATACCCGTCATTCTATTTAATACAGAGCTGTTACCTGGAGCAGAAGGAACAGGAAGGAAAGAAAGCATACCTAGTTCTGAAGCAGCCATCCGTACATAAATGTCTTGCCCAATCTCTGGAAATACTTTAATGTCAATCAGATCATGAAACCAGAGCAAGCATCCACTTCCTCCTCCTCTCACATCCGAATTAGCATATGCTGTACAAGAACAATTCCTGGAACATAATTCCTTGCATTCCAAAAGGCTGATGTTCTTATCAACCTGAGCGTAACGTGTATCAGGCACTTTAACTGTTTTGAGCTTCAGAAAGCCATCCCCATGCTTGCAATTCAATGGAGTCTTTCGACCACACCCGCCGGACTTATCTAACATATACCAATCTCCTGGAGATTTGGGCTCAAACCCTTCCAAACACTCACAATCAGGAGAGTCAGAATGGATGTTACAACTAGCATATGGACCACAAAGTGCATAATTGTCACACTGATCCAGTATAGTTCCAGAGAACCGCGCGAACAACCCCCATTTCTTTGTATGTTCCATCCATGTGAACCGCTGTACATCACCTATCGTGTTAATCACCATCATAGTAGGGACTGAGCTATTAATAAGCTTGAACCTATAAAAAACCTCATTCTCGTTCGACACAAACTCAAATGTGTATACAGGATTTGGTTGCAACTGAGGCATCCCGGTCCAATGGAGACCGTTCCACGAACCTGCTCTGTATCTTATAGTAGACCCCTTTTTAAGCATTGCTTGTGGAACACCGCTTGGATCAATCCCATATGTGTATTCGCTTCGAGCAGGGTCGTCTGCACTCTTCCAGGACGACATCAACCGGTTCAGGCCAGTAACCAAGTTTACTCCAAGTTTCATACCTGCTAACAAGGTATGGGAAGGGTAATCAAAGCTCTGCCACAAAAAGTGATCTGGGTCGTCATTATCATTTCCATCTTTCTCTTTTACAACAAGATTTCCTGATTCCAAAAGCACTACGACTGGATTCTGCGCAGCTCTCAACACAATATTGGACGACCAAACGATGTCATTTGTGCTGTTGAGAAGGACAAGTGCCGTTCCGTTCCCTCGGCGACTCATACTTAGAACTCCCGAACGATCGGAAAGTGGAGCATCTCTGTTGGCAACCCATGTAACTGTCCCAGTTGCTATTTTCTTGAACCATATTCCCAGGTACCGACTCTTCGATTTCCCTGGACTGAAAAATCCTAGTTCAAAGCTTTCACTAGCTGAAACTAATGTCTCACCCTCTCTGATGGATTGCCCTAGACTAATGGTGTCCCTTGTACTGGCGGTTCGAATGTTACAAAACAGGAAAGAATAGATAATTAAGAATTTTAAGCCTTCCATTTGCCGTATCATGCTCCTACAAGAAAGCAGTTTGATCCCATATGCTTTGTTGCCAAATTTTGGATAAAACAAATCAGTAAAGTGCAGGTGTAAAGTTGAAAAAGTCAGGAGAGAGAGCTTGACGTGATCTGTGGACTGTGGTGTGGAGTAAACTAATAAGTTTCTAAGTCAATACGGTGCTTTAATTTATTGCTCTTCCTTTCGTTTTCCATGGTGACTAAATTGATCATCAATTCAGTTGTACCCCACCAGTCCACCGCCCGGCATCATCTTTGTCCATTACCTTTTGACATACTAGTCTGTTCTATACGATGCCGTTTTCAAATCATTGTTAAATAAATCTCTGTTCACTCTTTGGAAAGATTGACTGTGTCTTTCTTATATTTGAAGTAACCATGTTCATACGAGGAGCCAATCTCATTTAATGATTGATTGAGTCTTTACCATGTAATTTGTCTAATAAAAGTGAGACAGAGCTTTTAGATTGGATTGATCAAGATACAAATGCTATTTTTTTCCCCCAAAATTTTCATTTTCAAACTCCCGCCCGATTGATTTTAATGCTGTTTCAGTACAATAATAATATTATTCTCACTCGGTCAAAATATTTAAAAGCTATAATATTACTAAAATAGCCCTTAGTCTTAACAGAATTTCCCTCCCAAATTTTTTTAAGCTCTCTTCAAAAAAAGGAAAAAAAGAAAAAGAAATTTCATTAAGCTCTCACAATCGAGTGATTAAAAGAAATTGTCGTTTAACTCTCTTAAATGCGGGCGATTTGTCATTTAAACCATATCGCAGATGGACGATCTGTCGGTTATGTTCATATTAGTCAAAGTCAACACAACTCGTCGGCTTTGCTTCAGCATGTGGACAACTTGCCGTTTTATCTCATAATAGATGTATGACTAATCGGTTAGACTCTCGACGGCTGCTTGGTGCTTATTGCTTCCTCGTTGAATTCAATCAAGCACACTAACCGCTTCGAAGCGAATCAAGGTAAACTTTTTCATCTTCATGTTGAATTGATGAAGGCAATTGGAATTTTAGACATTAATATATGTAATATATTTTCTGTTAATGATATTTTTACCATTTGAAATTGTTCAATTTTTAAATTTTTTTATTATCTCATAAATTAAAAGCTATATACAGTAGTACATGAATCTCAAGCATATATGTAGTGAGAGTGAGTCTGAGTGCGAGTGATGATCCTGACTCTTTATTTTTTACCAGGATTTCTTTGAATCACCAATGGCCGTGGGAGGGCTCTTCCTCTCTGCATTCCTTCAAATGTTGTTTGACAGATTGATGTCCCGTGAGGTGCTGAACTTTGCACGTCGAGAGGGGGTAATTTCAAAGCTAGAAAAGTGGAAGAAAACGTTATTGATGATCCAGGTTGTGTTTAGCGACGCGGAGGAGAAGCAACTGACTGATAAGGCTGTGAAAATGTGGCTGGATGATCTTCAGGACTTGGCTTATGATGTGGAGGACATATTGGATGAGTTTGCCACGGAAGCTTTGGCACGCAAGTTGAAAGTGGAACGTCATCAGTCTAGCTCTAGCAACAGCAAGGTTCAGAATCTCATCATCCCTGCTTGTTTCACCAGTTTGAGTCCAAGTTCTGTTAAGTTTAATGTTGGTATGGGGTCCAAGATTCGAAGTATATCTAGCCTGTTTGAAGAAATTTGTAAACAGAAGGTTGAGCTCGGATTGCAAATGAATGCTGGAGGGGTGTCAACTGCTGGATGGCAAAGACCACCAAGTACATGTTTGCCAACAGAACCTGCTGTTTTCGGGAGAGATGAAGATAAGGCGAAGATTGTTGAAATGGTGTTGAGAGATGAACCCACTGATGCCAACTTCTCCTTGATACCGATTGTTGGTATGGCTGGAGTTGGGAAAACTACACTTGCTTGTGTTGTGTTTGATGACAAAGCAGTGGAAATGTTTAACCTAAGATCATGAGTTTGTCTCTGATGACTTTGATATTTTGAGAATCACAAAATCAATTCTTGAGTCAATTACCTTCTCACCCAACAGTTTAAAGGATTTAAACCAAATACAAGTTCAACTGAGAGAGGCAGTAGCAGGGAAAAAGTTTTTGATTGTGTTAGATGATGTTTGGAGTAAGAATTATAGCTTGTGGAATACCCTGAAGTCTCCCTTTAGGGCTGGAGCATCTGGAAGTAAGATACTTGTGACTACATGTAGCACGGATGTTGCTTTAACCGTAGGAACCGCTGAATATTATAACTTAAAGCTTTTATCTGATGATGATTGCTGGTCTGTGTTTGTTAAGCACGCATTTGAGAAAAGAGACGTGGGTTTGCATAGGCATATGGGATCAATTCGTAAGAAAGTTGTTCAGAAGTGCAGAGGCTTGCCACTAGCAGCAGAGACTCTTGGTGGTCTTCTACGTTGTAAGCAAAGTGATGATGAGTGGGATGAAATATTGCACAACAAAATATGGTATTTATCAGAAGAAAGTAATATTCTCCCAGTGTTAAGATTTAGCGATCATCATCTCCCCTCACATTTAAAGAGGTGTTTTGTATATTGTGCAGTTTTCCCGAAAGACTATGAATTCGAGGAGATGGAGTTAGTCTATTTATGGATTGCAGAAGGACTTATTCAACAATCAAATAGCTGCAAATGAATGGAAGATTTGGGTTGTGAATATTTTTGTGATCTACTGTCCAGGTCAATTTTTCAACCTTCAAGTAATAACAGTTTCAAATTTATAATGCATGACCTTGTCAATGATTTAGCTCGGTGGATTTCTGGAGAAACAATTTTTCGATTGGAGAACGAAATGGTGACTGATAACAAATCAAGAAGATTTCGAAGGGCACGCCATTCTTCTTACACCTGTGGATTTTATGATGGAAAAAGTAAATTTGAAGTCTTCCATGAAGTTGAGCACCTGCAAACATTTTTACCTGTGCTGTCATATGAAATTCGTCTTCCGACTCATTACATAACCGATGTTGTTCTCTCTAATTTGCTACCAAAGTTCACAAAATTAAGGGTGCTATCATTGAAAAAATATTATATCACAGAGTTACCTCATTCAATTGGTGATTTGAAGCATCTAAGGTACATCAACCTTTCAGAAACTATGATCAGATGTTTGCCTGAGTCAATATGTTCTTTATGCAACTTGCAGTTTTTAATATTGAGAGGTTGTTATCGACTTAAGAAGTTGCCTTCTAACCTGAGGAATTTGATCAATCTACGGCATTTAGTTGTTACATATGTTGACTTGATAAGAGAAATGCCATTGGGAATAAAAGAATTGAAATGTCTTCAGATGCTGTCTAATTTTACTGTGGGAATGGTTACTGGATCTCGTTTGAAAGATTTGAAGGATTTAAAGTTTCTTCGTGGAGAACTTTGCATTTCAAGATTAGACAATGTAACTAACTTGGAGGATATAAGAGAGACCATATTAACTGATAAGGAGGACTTAGAATTGTCAAAGCTGGAATGGAGTTCTCAGTTTGATGATTCACGGAATGAGGCTCTTGAAAAGAATGTACTTGACATGCTACAACCTCATAGAAGCCTAAAAGAGCTCACTGTCAAATGCTATGGTGTTACAGTATTTCCATCTTGGATGGGAGACCCATTATTTTCTAATATAGTACTCATGAGACTGGAAGTTTATGAAAAATGCACATCCTTACCTTCACTTGGACTTTTGGGTTCGCTTAAAAACCTCACAATCAAGGGGATGAGAAGACTAAAAAGCATAGGTTTTAAGATTTACGGGGAGGGTTGCTCAAAACCTTTTCAAGCACTAGAGACTCTTTGTTTTGAGGATTTGCCAGAATGGGAATACTGAAATTCTTTCAAAGAAAATGATCATGTAGAGAGATTTGCTTGCCTTCATCAGCTTTCTATTGTAAAATGCCCCAGACTTTGTGGCAGATTACCTAACCATCTTCCTGTATTGGAGAAGCTTATGATTTACAAATGTGTTCAATTGGTGGTGTCATTCTCAAGCCTTCCGTTGCTCTGCAAACTAGAAATAGATAGATGCAAAGGTGTGGCATGCAGTAGCCCAGCTGACTTGATGTCGATAAACTCTGGCTCTTGCAAATATTTCAGGGTTTGAAAATTTATTAATCCAAGGGTTTCAGAAGGTTGAGTGCTTGAAGATTGTTGGTTGTGAAGAACTCATATCTTTTTGGCAGAATGAGATTTGTCTAGAAAAGCCACCACTAAAGCTGCAAAGCCTCTCATCCCTTCAAAAGCTATCTATTGAAGATTGCCCTACTCTTATTTCATTTCCTGAATCATGTTTTCCTTCCATTCTCAGTGAACTTAAGATTCGAAATTGCAATGCTTTAACATCCTTACCTGTGGAAATGAAGCACGACAATGCATGTCTTAAAAGCCTATGGGTTGGAGGTTGTCATTCTCTGACATACATCATAAGAGGCCATCTGCCTTCATCTCTAAAAATCCTTCAGATCCGAAATTGTAGGAAATTGCAGTGTTTGTTGCATGATGAAGAGGAAACTTCTATTCCATCATCTTTAATGATGCATGGAAAGAATAACATCACCAGCACATCTCTTCTTCAATCCTTGTATGTATATAACTGTCCATCTCTTATATGCTTATCATCAAAAGGCCAATTACCCAATTCGCTTCAACAACTCGAATTCTTGATTGCCCAAAGTTGGAGTCAATAGCAGAAAGGTTTCATAATAATACTTCTCTTGGATGCATTTGGATTTGGAAATGTGAAAACCTTAAATCCTTACCTGAGGGACTATCGAATCTTAGCAGTCTTCATAAGATTTACATATGGGACTGTCCGAGTCTTGTTTCCTTCCCAGAGGGAGGGCTTCCCAACTGCAGTTTAAGTGTCACAATTGGTAAATGTGAGAAACTTAAAGCCCTACCCAGTCAATTACACTGCCTCTTCAAGAATTGAAAATATATCAGTGTCCAAGTATTGTGTCCTTTCCAAAAGAAGGCTTTCCCAGCTACCTAACATCACTTTCAATTGAAGGTCTCAATGCCTACGAATCACCGATTGACTGGGGCTTGCACAAACTCACTTCCCTAAAAATCCTTTGCATCATTGGATGCCTCGATGCAGTATCTTTTCTAAAGGAGGAGATTGGAATGACATTTCCCTCTTCTCTAACTGAGCTCGTCATTGTAAGATTCCCAAAATTGAAGTGCTTATCTTCTAATGGATTTCAGAACCTAGCCTTTCTTGAATATTTACAGATCAGAGATTGTCCGAAGCTCACATCCTTTCCAGAGGCAGGCCTGCCATCCTCACTACTTGAATTATATATTAATGCCCTTTAATGACAAAACAATGCAAAAGGGATAAAGGGGCTGAGTATAGCTGGCAAAACGGGTCATCGGGTCGTGTTCGTATCGTGTCAGTTTCGTGTCGTGTCAGCTTCGTATCGTGTCAAATTTTGATCGACCCAAACCCGACCCATTTAATAATCGTGTCAAAATATTGAGATCCAAACCCGACACGAAAAAATAATCGGGTTACCCAATAACTCGCTTAATATTTATATATTAAATAAAAATTACATCAAATATTTATACTTTGTCATACATATATATGCACATACATATATACATCTATACATACATACATAATTTATCAATATTATAAAATATACATACCTACTAAAATATTACACACACTATTGAGGTTTTACTTATATATATGTAAATAATATTATAAAATATACATGTCTATCAATATTTTATACATTTACACTATTAAATTCTAAATGTATTTAAAATTTTATAAATAAAATATTGTGTCTATATTCATCCTTTTAAAGAATAAAAAAATCATCCTAATATTTGAGTTTTGATGACAAGAATCAGTAAATTATTTTAAAATAGAAAATATAATCGGGTCATTAATCGGGTAAATGGGTTAAGAATTTTAACCCGAACCCGACCCGGAAAAAAAATCGTATTGACCCGGACCCGACCTATTTAATAATCATGTTAAATTTGACGACCCATACCCATTTATTTGTATCGTGTTCGTGTCGGGTAATCGGATCGTGTCAAATTTTGCCAGCTCTAGGGCTGAGTGGTCCAAGATAGCCCACATTCCTTGTGTTAGGATAGATGACAAATTCATCTATAATGCAGAGGAGAAACAATGAGGACTATTTTATCTCAAAAGAAAGAAAAAGTGGTAGAATTAGAGAATTCTGCCATTGATCCTCATACTTGATGTCAGGTCAGTCAGTTTCTAGCAGTGGTATTACTATCCTGATTGTTCTGGAAAGTGTTAAACTATTCACTTGCATTTTTTTTTTATTCTCTGTTTGGCCTTTTGGTAAATACTTCATTTTCTCAAATTGGATATGTCACTAACTTATACTTCTTCTAAATTACAGGATGGTTATTCAGGTTATATGAGGTGTCAACATAGATTTTCTTACATTGCCAAGAATGTGCTCTTGCTGTCGGACAAAAGTTTGAGTTTAGGTAACTACTAATTCTATACCGTTCCATTTCAGTTTGATTTCATTTATTACTGTTTGTAGCTGAATTTTGTAATGAATTTCCTTTTTCCATTAAATTGATCAGGTCAGAGCCCATTCAGTTGTTTGTTGGGAAGAAGATGGGCATGGTTGCATGCAACCTATTTGTAGGTTCAAGTAATCAAAATTTAAATTCATTTTTTTTGTGCTAGTTGTACATCTTAGTCTTGAATTCTCAGAATTGTCTTTCCATTTCAAGAATTCATTTTTTCTTTCTTTTAGCTTGCACTAGAACTATGAATTTCAGTTATACAATGCATGTTCAAAATGTCTTCTGGGTGCGAATATTGCAGCCTTTAAGTTGTATTAACTTTTCGAAAGCATTCAATTTCTTGTTGAGTTTTTTTTTTTTTTTTTAACTTGGGCTTAGCATTCCCCCTTTACTATCACTTGACCTAAATCAAAGAGTTGTAACTTGTTTGCATTTCATTTGTCAGATGGCTTGTTAAGCTGATTTGAGCTATCACTGCTGATTTACAACTCCCTTCAGAAGGTGCTCGGTGCTCACATTGTGATATGCTTCGTCTTGTACTTTTTGTGTCATGCTTCTTCGAAAGTAGCAGATGTGATAAAATTTATTCAAGGCGGTCTCTGTCTCAGATCATCAAATTCCAGTTTTCTGCCACTGGCAACACGACCTTTTGAAGCATATGTGTATGCAATGTCTAAACTATGGCGGATTCAATAATCTTGCTTTGTTCTTTGTG
Source organism: Citrus australasica (assembly GCA_029618585.1). Classification (NCBI taxonomy): domain Eukaryota; kingdom Viridiplantae; phylum Streptophyta; class Magnoliopsida; order Sapindales; family Rutaceae; genus Citrus; species Citrus australasica. Next base: position 21,208,779 of record JARCIV010000001.1, read on the forward strand.
TTTTTCCTTTCGACCAAGAATTGCAGAAAAATTTCATTTTACATTACATCCTCCTGTCAATGTAGTTTCTGAATTTTATCACTTGCATCCATTAATCTTTTTCAGCATTGTACATAGCTTGTCTATTGATTTGAGATTCAAACTTGTTGAATTATTTAACGTAAATGTTGATGCTAAAATCTGCTCGCCCTTTACCCGACCAGATTTTTCCACCAGCGCTTATATGCTTAATGGGAACGATGTCACTTTTGTTAGCTTATATAGCTATAGATATTGATTTTGATGATAACAAATTATATGTATTGATTAAACAAAGATTTACAAATTGTGTTCTTATAATAAAAAAATGAGGCTATGAAATCAAAATGTTTTGGACTAAAATAAATGTGTTTTAAACCTTTGATATTGTTTATGAATTTCGGATTTGGACATATTTGAAACTATTTACATGTTTTGGGTCATACTATGATTTATGAATATTTTGGACTAAAGTGAAAGGTTTTGAGAACTTTGAAAACATGGGTATTATGTTGAAAAGGACCTTTGTGCGAAACAGTAAACTCTTTGGGGTCATATCATAATTTCAGAATGTTTTGGTATTAACAAAGTAATATTTAGAAATTCTGAAATTGGACCTATTTGCAAAGTTTCATAACGTTTTGGGCCATAATATAGTTTTATAAAGTTTTGGGGTCAAACGACAAATTTGGAAAATAATTTCACTGTAGCACTGTAGCAATCACTGTAGCAACGGCTAACCGTTTATTTTGAAACGGCTAACCGATAACGTCCAGAAAGCTTATTTTGTCCAGTTTTGTTAAAATGATGATTCTGAAACAAAACGGTAAACCGTTTACTGAAAACGGTTAACCGTTTATTTTAACCTTGAACCGTTTAGTGAGAAAGGTTAAGCTAAATTTGTTTTGCAGGTTACTGGACACTAACGGTGAACCGTTTACTGAAAACGGTTAACCGTTTATTTGAAATTTGGCCCAATGTTCATCTTGCAAGTCTCTGGAGGTTAACAGTGAAAGGGTAAGTCTAAACGGCGAAAGGGTAAGCCTAAACGGTGAAAGGGTAACTTGAAATTTGGCCAAACGGTAACTTTTGACCAGCGAAACGGTTAACCGTTTACAGTTAACCCTTAACCGTTTTTGGGCAGACAGTGCATAACGGCTATTTTTTGAGCTCAAACTATAAGAACTCAAATCCAACTCATTTTCAAGCTCTCCAACAAGCAAAAAGAAAAAGCACACGAGATAACTTGAGCCTTCAACTTGTAAAACACAAAAGATTGAATCACTTCTTGTTTTTCATTTTTGAATATCTACTCATTGAGTGAGTTTTATTGTAACTCTCATTTATTCATCTCAATTGTAAGAGTTTGGGTGTGTGAGACACTTGAGTGAAGAGATTGAGAGATAATCTCTTTGTTGTAAAGGTTCATTGACACCTTGAAGTCAATTGTAATCCGTTGAAGCCTTAGAAAGGCTTGGATAGTGAAATCCTCAAGCCCGGTGTGCTTGGAGGCGTGGACGTAGGCGGAGATTGCCGAACCACGTAAAAATCCTTGAGTTTGCTTTCTCTTCCCTTACTCATTTATTATTGTGCTTTCATTGAATTTATTGTTTTCGAATTTATTAAGGCATTAGATTTTGATTGTTGTGTGGTTTGCTTAGCATAATTTTTAAAATCCCAATTCACCCCCCCTCTTGGGTTGCCTAGATAGTATTTCAACTTTCTCCTTGCCTTAACGATCGCTTACGTCATTGGGTTGGAATCACCCCTTTTTATTTTGCTAAGCCTGCGTTTACAAAAAAATGGATTAGAGACGCCAGTAGTTTTACCGGCGTAAATCCTCTGATGCCTAAGTTAGCACAAGGTGTTTACGGGAAAACGGTTCAATTTAGATTTTGGAATGGCTTACTATTCACTCTCAGTTTATGCAGAAAAGCAGTCTAGTTTTAATTTGGCAGAGTTTTCCCTTCTCTCTCAGTTTTTTCCTCCCCTTCTTCATTGGTTTCTTCCTCTTTTATAGTCGCTATCCCACGTTTCCGTTCACCTTTCATCCCCCCTTTATCGGGTAGTGGCAGCCCCTCATAGGACTCCAACTATTACATTATGGGTAAACGTGAGACACCGTGTCTCCCTCAATGGTTCTGGAAAAAACGCAACTATTGTGATTTCGTGAGATCGTGTTCCTGCTCTTTGGGGAATGGGTATCTACTCGGTATATGTCTCTGGTCGGCTCATGTTTGTAGAAGGCTAATTATCAATGTTCTGCTCGTATCATATAGCTGAAGTGATTCACCCTGGGGTGGGGATGATGGTATGGCTGAGCTGGTGCTCTTATTTACTTAACAATAAAGTCATAACCAACCTAGAGTTGTGACTTAAAAATAAAAAATTCAAGTTGCGCGTAGATTACACATCAATCTAGACTTTGCATGCAAATGAAATTCATATTGTAATCTCCTCTGCCAATTCTTCATTATATCTCTAATAAGAAGCTTAAAGAGGTAAAAATAGGTTGGGATTGTGGTCGATTCTCACATAATCATTTATTTGAGATTTTGTTCCTCAATTATGTCCGAGCTATCAAATTAATTTAATCGAAATAAAAACATTTATAAAAGTATTTTTTTTAGAAGTGATTGTTTTGTAGGAAATTTTTTAATGAAATTTCTTTTTAAAGAAGAGAAAAAAACTCCATGGATATGAGCTGTGAACAAAAAAATAAAGAAAATTAAAGAATTAGGGGTTTCATGAGAAATTATTTTTATAAATGTCAAAATTTTCATTAAAAAGGGTGTTAATATATATATATATATATATATACTAGTATTCTGGTCAAGGATTTTAAAGTGCGGGAAAGTAAGAAAAAACTTTAAAACCAAAAGACTTTAAAGGCTTATAGTTTTAATCCTTTAAAATCATGCGATTTTAAAAAATTTTCGTATTTTTTTGTATTTTAAAATTCATAATTGGAACATTTCTCCCTCTCTCTCTCTATATATTTATTTTATCTTTTATATAGACCTGTTTCAGTTACACACAATAGCTTTTGGGCCCTCAATCTGAAGGACTAAGCCTGTCAAGTCCAACAAGTTTCAGCCCAAATGAATTATTCCTCCAAAAACTCGCAATATACAGCAGCTAGGTATAATTGATTTGGGCTTGTCGTTTAATCTTTCCCATAACATTTTGAGAATCAGATATGCTGTTAACAGATCTACGACTTGTCGTCAAATCCTGGCACTTCACCACCATTCCAGGTCTGTACTATAGTTCAATTTAATCCTGTAGCTTCACTGTACGGAGCTCATGTTCTGAGAGGCGCAAACTCATATCTTCAAAGAATATCTCTGTTGGTTCGAGTCAGCCTGGATTGCATATAGGTAAGCTCTGATTCAATTTTCATGTAACAATGATATTTTGTTAGTAATATATGGAAGAGTAATTAGGTGCTTCCAGTCGCGTACTTTGCATACGCGTCAAGCTCATTGATGGGAGTTGTGCTGAGAAGTTCAAAGCTACCCAATGGGTTCTTAACAAGCTTACAGTCACGCATCATCTCTACCCGTATATATATATATATATGAACAACTCAATTTATATATAAATTAATGCAAAGTATGGGAAAATGCAAGGAACTGATGTGGACAATGAGACTCATAAATTATAAATAAAATATTTCTGCTGATATTCAACAGAGCTAAAGAAAAATATATAATTCATTTTTTATTTTAATCAAACTCTCTGCATAGATGATAATTCATGCTGTTCCGTGTTTTTTATTTTGTTCGGTTGATAAGAAAATTGGTACCAAATGAAGGAGAAAATGTTTGTGAAACTGATACTGTTGTGGTCCAGCGGCGTTGCTTTTATGTTCCACGTGCCCCTACCTTATATAAGGGTCTGCATGGTTGAATTTCATAATAACTTATTCCTTATTCTGATGACATTTTCATTAGTTACATATGATGACATTTTTATTTATCAAATGTTTGATATAGATGCTCCGGGTGACTTGAGATTTATAATAGTATATCTCTTAAGCCATAGAAAATTGTGTTGAAGATGAGACTTTCAGAGTAAACTTAATTAATTATGCAATTTGTTTAGGTAACATTTGGTGAGGTAGATGAGAATCAACATCAAACATTTGACTTCTGAGTTTCTTTTTTTCTAGCTTAGAACAAAACTGGTGTCTCTTGGTTAATTGTTTGGTCTTATCATTTTCTTTGGGAGATAAGCCTGATTTTTTCTTTGGATTATAGACTAAAACCCATGGCTATTGGTGAAATCTTTCTCACTGCATTCCTTAAGGTGTTGTTTGACAGATTGGTGTCTCGTGAGGTGATGCACTTTGCACGCCAACATGGGATACATTCAAAGCTTGAGAAATGGAGAAAGACGTTTTTGATTTATTCAGGTTGTGCTCGGTGATGCACAGGAGAAGCAACTGACAGAGAGGGCTGTGAAAATGTGGCTGGATGAACTTCGAGACTTGGCCTATGATGTAGAGGACGTACTGGACGAGTTTACTACTGAGGTATTGGAGCGCAAGCTAATGGGGGGACATCATGCTATCACTGGCAAGGTTGAAAACCTCATCCCTAATTGTCTTGTTAACTTAAGTCCAAGTGCAGTGAAATATAATGTTGGAATGAAGTACAAGATAAAAAGCATCACTTGCAGGTTAGAAGAAATCTGTAAACAGAGAGTTGACCTTGGATTGCAAATCATTGCCGGAATGTCATCTGCTACTGCATGGCAAAGACCACCCAGTACATGTTTGCAATCTGAAGCTGCTATTTATGGAAGAGATGAAGATAAAGCGAAAATACTAGAAATGGTGCTAAGCGATGAGTGAACTGGTGTGAACTTTGGTGTAAGCCCTTGTCGGCATGGGGGGCATTGGTAAAACAACTCTTGCCCGACTTGTGTACAATGACAAGGAAGTGGAAGGTTTTAACCCAAAAGCATGGGTTTGTGTCTCTGAGGACTTTGATGTCTTGAAAATCACAAAGGCAATTCTTGAGTCAGTCACTTCCTCACCCTCCAACCTGAAGGATTTGAATCAAGTACAGATTCAACTAGAAAAGGCAATAGCTGGACAGAAATTCTTGATTGTCTTAGATGATGTTTGGAGCAAGAACTATGGGTTGTGGAAAACTCTGAAGTCTCCCTTCATGGCCGGGACACCAGGAAGTAAGATAATTGTGACAACTCGAAGTGTTGATGTTGCATTAACACTGGGACCCATTGATTATTATAATCTTGAGCTTCTATCTGATGATGATTGCTGGTCTATATTTGAGAAGCATGCATTTGAAAATAGAGATGCCAGTGCACATCAAAATTTGGAATTAATTCATGCGAAAATTGTTGAAAAGTGTAAAGGCTTGCCACAAGCAGCAGCGAATCTTGGTGGTCTTCTACGCTGTAAACAGAGAGATGATGAGTGGCAAGGCATACTGAAGAGCAGAATATGGGATTTGTCGGAAGAAAGTGACATTCTCCCGGTTTTAAGGTTGAGCTACCACCATCTTCCTTCACATCTAAAAAGATGCTTTGCTTATTGCGCAATTTTTCCAAAAGGTTATGAATTTGAGGAGATGGAACTTATTCTTTTTGGATGGCAGAAGGCCTTATTCAACAATCAGAAGATAACAAGCAAATGGAAGATTTGGGCCACAAGTATTTTCGGGATCTATTGTCAAGATCAATTTTTCAGAAATCATGTAATAACAGTTCTAAATTTTTAATGCATGATCTTGTCAATGATTTGGCTCAATGGGTCTCTGGTGAAACAAATTTTCGGTTGGAGGATGAAGTGAAGGCCAACAAACAACCAGAAAGATTCAGAAGGGCTCGACATTCTTCTTATGTTTGTGGTTATAGTGATGACTTCCATAAGTATGAAATCTTCCCTGAAGTTGAGTGTCTAAGAACATTCTTGCCAATGCTCAAGGGTGATCATACTTGTGCTCATTTCATATCTAACATGTTCCTTTCTGATCGGTTGCCTAAGTTCAAAAAGTTAAGGGTGCTGTCTTTAAAAAGTTACCATATCATTGAACTACCCAATTCAATTGGGCGTTTGATGCATCTGAGATACCTTGACATGTCTAATACTGCAATAAGAAGTTTGCCTGAATCAACATGTTCATTGATCAACCTACGAACTTTATTATTGAGACGCTGTTTTTATCTGATGAAGTGGCCTTCAAAGGTGATGAATTTGATCAATGTACGTCATCTTGATATTACAGATGTACATCTAATAAAAGAGATGCCGTTGGGAATGGAAGAATGGAAATGTCTTCAAACGTTGTCTAATTTTATTGTTAGTGAAGGTTCTGGATCTGATTTGGAAGCTTTGAAGAATTGAAAGTCTCTTTGTGGAAAGCTTTGCATTTCAGGATTAGAGAATGCAACTGATTTGCAAGATCCAATGAAAGCCATATTAAGTGATAAGAATGACTTAGAATGCTTGGTGCTAGAATGTAGGTATCCATTTAGAGCTTACTCACAAAGTGTACTTGGCATGCTGAAATCTCACACAAGCCTGAAAGAGCTGACAATCAAATGTTATGGTGGCACAAGATTCCCATCTTGGGTTGGGGATCCATCATTCTCAAACATTGTGATGATAACTTTGGAAAGTTGTACAAATTGCAGATCCTTGCCTTCACTCGGGCTATTGTGCTCACTTAAAGCCCTCACCATTAGGGAGATGACTGAACTGAAAATCATAGGTTCTGAGATTTATGGAGATGGTTGTTCAAAGCCTTTTCAATCTTTGGAAACTCTTTGTTTTAGGGATTTGCAAGAATGGGAGCTCTGGGATCCCATTGGAAAAAATGAGTATGTGGAAAGTTTCCCGCTTCTCCGTGAGCTTTCCATTGTGAAATGTCCTAAACTCTCTGGAAGATTACCTGATCACCTTCCTTCATTGAAGAAACTTGTGATTAGTGAATGTGCACAATTTGAGGTTTCTTTTGCAAGCCTTCCAGTACTCTCTGACTTGTCAATAGATGGATGCAAAGGCCTAGTCTGTGGTAGTCTAACTCACTCCAAATCTTTAAATTCTGTGACTCAAATATTTCAGATTCTGGAGATTGGTCAACAGAGAGTTTTCAGAAGGTAGAATATCTAAAAGTTGTTCGTTGTGAAGAGCTTATATACTTGTGGCAAAATGAGATTTGGCTGGAGAAGACTCCTATAAGACTGCATGGTCTCACCTCTCCGAAAAAGTTATGCACTGAAAATTGTCAAAGGCTTGTTTCATTTCAAGAAGTTTGTTTTCTTCCAATTTTGGGTGAACTGGAGATAAAAAATTGCAGTGCTCTAAAGTTCTTGCCTGAGGGAATGAAGCACAACAATGTTTGTCTTGAACGTCTGCTAATTGAAGGTTGTAATTCTCTAAAATTTGTTGTAAAAGGCCAGTTACTTTTGCCTCTGAAAAAGCTTCAGATAAGAAAATGTGAGAAATTGAAGCATTTGTTGGATGATAGAGGGCACATTAACAGCACCAGCGCATCAATTATCAAGTACTAGTATGTCTCCTATGGTCCGTCTCTCACATGCTTATCATCCACTGGTCAAAATTCGATATTGTCCAAAGCTAGTCTCAATTGCAGGGAGGTCTCTTGGAGAGACTATGACTTGGAAATTTGAAATTCGTAAATCCATGCCCGAGAGCCTGATAAATCTTGAGTGCCTTCATCAGATTTACATATGGGATTGTTCAAGCTTCACTTCCTTTCCCAAAGGAGGGCTTCCCAACACCCTATCTAGAATATCAATTGGCAAATGTGAGAATCTTGTTGCCTTACCTGACCGCATGCACAACCTCAGCTCTCTTCAAGAATTAGAAATTTGTCAGTGTCGAAGAATCATGTCCTTTCCTAGAAGGTTTTCCCACTTCCCTAACAACACTTATAATTGAGGATTTCAACTTGTATAAGCCATTGATTGAGTGGGGACTACACAAACTCACTTCTCTGAGAAATCTCTCTATTGGCGGATGCCTGGATGCAGTGTCTTTTCTACAGGAGGAGCTGGGTATGATGTTGCCTACTTCTCTTACTAAGCTCGCCATTGCAAAATTCCCAGAATTGAAGCACCTGTCTTCCAAGGGTTTTCGGAACTTGACATCACTTGATCTTTTGCGGATTAGAAATTGCCCGAAGCTCACATCGTTTCCAGAGGTTGGCTTGCCATCCTCACTTTTGCAGTTATATATTGATGGATGTCCTTTGTTGAAAAAGCAGTCCAAAAGGGATAACGGCCTAGAATGGACCAAGATAGCCCACATCCCATGTGTTAAGATAGATGACAAATTCATCTATAATGAGCACGAAGAAGGATGAAATTTATCTGATTTACAAAATGAAGAAAGTTAGCAGTTGCAGAGATTGACTCATTCTACCCTATGCTCCATCATTCATGGGTCTGTCAAATTCTAACTCCTAAATCATTATTCAGATTTTGATAATAACAGTGTGAATCACATCACCCATTCTAATTTTGGAAAATTTAATCTTTTTTCAGCCTTTCATAATTACTCTCTGGCCTAACGCTACTTTTATTTTCATTTTAACTTATCAGATGAATTTGACAAGTCGTAAATGATTGAACTGTTAAGAATGCATTCACATTGTTGTAGAAAATGAAGGAAGCTCCTTAGTAGTACTTTGTTGTTTCATTTCTTTTTTCCATTAGGCTGATTGTAGAACTATATCTGAAATTGACTGATCTTTTTTCTTTCCATTTTGTTTACTTCACAGAGAGCATGGTTGTTCACTAGAAGATGATAGAAAAACTCAATTTGTGGGTAAAGTACAAAACTGAGATTTTGGTTTATGTATTAGATAATAGGAAAAATACATGGTTGCTTTCTTTCAGCGACACAGACTCAGCTTGTCTGGTACTGATTATGAAAAGTATTTTTAATATGTTTGTTTTATTATTTTACCTGCATCATCTTGTGTTTAATCATGCTTACTGTATTACTCTTTACTTATCAATGCCTGAAATTTAATATATCGAATGTTTTTGCTATTTTTCAGGCTAATCAAAAGCTCAGAGAAGTAACATCCAGTCCCCAAATCGAAAATAAAATGTAAATGCTTCTTTACATGTAAAGATTCTCACTACTTAAATCTGCTGATATCATAGTGGTTGGTTTGCAATGCTAATCTATTTTTCTCTGACAAGATTATTGCCCCATGTGTGGATCATCAGCAGCAATGTCCCTGCATAGTATTTTGAATTGCTTCTTTCATTTTTTAATGAATGTTCCTTATTGCGGTTCTTTTATGATTTCCAGTGGGAAGCGAGTGTGACTATTTGAATCCACCCTCTGCAGAAAGGCTCTTATAATTGGAGACTTTAGGCCTAGTGGCAGTTGATGTAAGCATTCTTGAAAATGGCTTTTTCTTTTCTTCTTTCTGAACTTAACTGCTGATTCTTCTTGCTTTATTTAGCTGTTCAGTCAAATTTTAACCTTCCAGTTATCATATATATACTTCATACATAGTAAGGTTTGTTGATAAGGTTCTTTTGACTCTTCAGTTGATTGGTTCATTTTATTCATGAGAGAAGTGAAAAAGTGACTGTAATTGCTGGAACAGACACTCTTCGTTCTACATTCCACAAGCATCAAGGTGAGAAACAACAACTGCATGTAGACAGTTTTTCTCCCATTCTTTGTTACATCCCTAAACTGGTTCCCTATTTTCCTTTATTTTTTTCCCTTTTCGATGATTCTTCACTCTGCAGCATTTGCTATCGACTCTGCACTTTCAAAAGCATCATTTCTTCTGAGGAGATCCCAGCCTATTACTGATTGAACCCTGAAGTTGCAAGTTTCTAGTCAGCCGCCATTCATGATCTACTAGAGGGCATTTCAGATATAATCCACTGACCACATGCCAGTGAGTATGGATATGGATGATGCAATAGCAATTCAAGCTTTGCTTTACTGCTTTCTGTTAATAAACATAGCCACTGAATTTCAACCAGTTGCATCTTCCAAATGTTTACTGCATTCTATATAGTTTGTTTGGTGCTTCTTTGATGCTTTGAGTGAGATTCAGACTTATTAAAACAAATATGTTGACAATTAATTCTGTTGCATTGCATCATTTGAATTGTATATGTTTTTTATCTCACTTTTTTTTTAAACTAAGTAAACCTTTCATTAAGAAAATTAAGTTGTCAGAATTAGTCTAATTAATAAAATTATCATATTTGGCAGGGCGGCACGAAAGAGATGACTACTGGGTTGTTTTAGAAATTTAGAACCTCATGAAAGCTTTTAATCAGATTGAAGTCCCGTATATGTTTAGATCTTGTAATTCAATTGCTCATTCTCTAGTTAAATTAACTTTAGAGAAATGCGAAAATGTTGCATGGACGGGTTCATACCCTTATGCCCTTATTCGCTTCATTGATTTAATGGAATTTTCATTCATTCCCTTTCGAAGAAAATAAAATTATCACCCCAGTTAGAAAATATTGAAACGTCCAAGAGCAAGAGAGTAGTAGTAGCCAAAAGTCGCAGACCCATTGGCATTCGTCTTCTTGTTGGGGCTACTTAAGGGCCCATTACAGATTGTCAATTTTGACCTTACTCTTGGCTGGGGACCTCTGTAACCAACTATTTAATTCATGCCGGCAGGCTGCACGAACTTTGGGGTTGATTTGAGAGGATGGTTTTGTCTTGTACAATACAATCAAATCTTTTAACATGTATTAATTTTATCTCGTACTTAATTAATTTTTTTATTGACATTAGTTGAATACCTCTAATGGGACTTGGCTTAAATTGGTCTATGAGTGTAGTCTTTTGAAGAATTTATCATGGACTATCTTTTATTATTATTATTATTATTATTATTATTATTTTGTTTAAGGAATTCCTTACCAAATCACTTTAATTTCAAAGCTGTTATACGTACAATACATGGTATGATATGAAAAAAGAAGAATCAAGAAAATTTTACGCTAAGAAAGCCATGGGAAATTCATGTAAGAGAGCTTCCTGCCGAAGTAAAGTCACCTAAAGAAGAATTTCCACCATCTTTCTTCCTGTAAATGACAATTATACCCCCCCCACCCCCCCCCCCACACACACACGAAATCTCCCTCCCAAAACAAATAAATTTGCCCCCAAAAACAGACAAACTTCATAGTAACGAGAGAATGAATAAAAAAAGCTTTATGGCTTTTGGAAAACGTCAGCTCTGACCCATTCAAAGCTTCTTGGTCGATCGATACTTACTACGGAGTAATTTTGTAAACTGCAAATAAATAAGTGGGGAATAAGCTTTTGTAATCAAATAGGAAGGGCATCCCATTTCGATTGTTTGAGATTGCTTATTTTTAATATGTAAAATAAATTTTATTCTAATTGTTCATTTAATTAAATTATTAATTAAGGCTCAATTTTAATTTTTTTTATTTCAAGAATTTGTATAAAAGACTAACAACTAAATATTCTTCTCATAACAGATCGAAACAATGACTAATTATGACATCGATAAGGTGATAATTTCATTATATATATATAAAAAACTGCTATAATCTTGGTTTTATAGTAATTTAATTTGTAATTTTTTAATCTGTAATACTTCAACGTGACATGTATATCCATATCTATTATCGATTAAAATTGGCCATTATGCTATAACCACTTTTTGTACTTAGAAAGTTAACTATAACTATATTAAGAAAAGAAATTGGGAAAAAGAAAAAGGCAGAAAAATAACTCAATAGAACTAAACGCGTATGGTGAACACTCATTGACCATTCTGCCCCTTGACGTACCCTACTAAGCAGGCTCACTGCTTGCCTTACCCAGACGAGTCATCCCCACCGCCGTCTCATTTCTTTGTTCCCACCGAAAAATAACAATAATGCCCTTCGTAAAGTTCCTTATCGATTCCCCCTACCTTCCAAAATGTCTTGAGTTAAAGTAGAACCTCGCTGGCCGTCATATTAAATGACCATTATACCCCTCACCACCTTCCCAGAAACCCATGGCTGCTGTCCCCAGCAAATGGACCAACCGTCCTTCTCGTCATTACCTGTAGCTGAGTTGTCTACCATGGCCCTCTTTCTTGGAAGACCCATATCCCTTTCACCTATAAATACACACCTTCATCTCTCAGGTTCACTCATACCCATCTCACAAAAATTAAAATTCTTCATTTCTCTGATATAAAAATCAAAGATTTTTTTTTTCCTTCTTTGTCTGCAAATAAAGATGGCTGCTGCTTCACGAAACTTCGAAGATTTCTTGCCTCTGATGGCCAACAAGCTTGGTGGGGATGGTCTCATAGGAGAGCTTTGCAATGGGTTTAATCTTTTGATGGATGCTGATAAAGGGGTCATCACCTTTGAGAGTTTGAAGAAAAACTCGGCCTTGCTGGGCTTGCAAGACTTGAGTGATGATGATCTCAAGTGTATGTTGAAAGAAGGTGACTTCGATTGCGATGGTGCTCTTAATCAGATGGAGTTTTGTGTTTTGATGTTTAGATTGAGTCCTGAGTTGATGGAGGCTTCAAGGTTTTTGGTTGAAGATGCTCTTGAACAAGAATTCAGAGATTCTCATTGATATTTTGTAATTCGCCTTTCCTTTTTTTTTTTTTTTGGGTCATTTTGTTATGATGTTTCAAGATTATTTGTGTAATGAAATTTGTTATACCGAAGGAAATGAGAAATATAGAGAACCATTTGCATTTTATAATTTTGTTCTTTTATTTAATTGTTCATTATTGGTACACAATGAAAATGAAGATATGAATTTGGTTTGAGAACTTAGCAAAAGTTACAAAAGGTTTCGTTAATTTGGTATGATTGCGATTCAATTGAGAGATTTAGCAAACAAGTTTTGTTCAATTGTCTCAAGACTTTACCGTGTGGCTACTAAATTTAATCGATTATGGCTCTCCAAAATTTGAATAAGCTTAGGCTAGTTGTTGATCAGAGGAATTTTGGTTTCTGGATTCAAGCCTGGATAGTCTCCAGTGGTGGAAGCAGAACATGTGGGCTTCCAAATTAGATGATTTGATCTATCTATACTGTGCAATATGCTCCTTAAAAAATCTGTCTCTTGCCTAAAAAATTCGTACCTTTTTGGCCTTATCAGCAATCTTATGCTTCTGTTTCAGTTCACAGATATCTCACAGAGACCATTGCTGTCTGGAAAAGTCTGGGAAAAGCTTGACACTGGAGCCGGAGGTGAGTTTTATTGGAATTACAATGTCTATGCAAAAATGATTTTAGCAAACCTCGATGACAGGTTGAAGAAAAATTAAAATTTGACAAACTTTATTATAGGAAAGTTCTTGTGAAATTGATGGTCACATCGTGTAGCATCTAGAAATTTCAAATGTCTAAATCTTCAAAGGGCCCTGTGATGGAATTGACTTCAAGATTGCTGAATTTTCTGTATACCAAATCTCTGAAAGTGGCACAAGATTAGTTATTGGTGTAGGATTAAGAGTTTATTGTTCTAAACTCAGTATCTTTTTATGACACTGGCAGATAAGGAACAAAAAAGTCTTACCCTCTACATTAGGACAACGTTCGTGTGTAAAAGTCCTGCAATTGAAGAAGACTTGGTGAGTGAAATCTATCAGCCAAAACTTTCCAACAAATTCTCTTTGATTTTATGTTCTAGGTTTGAAATTATTTCTTAACAACACATGATTGCTTTACTACAAATGACAAAATGGAAGATCAAATCCAGCTCAATTCTACCAATCATCTCAAAGATATTTCAATCTCAGCCAATTTGTAAGTCTAAGCAGTTGAATTGCAGTGTCACACAGCTGGACTGACCTTTTAAATCCAAGAACACTTATTATTGGCTTCAATGATTTTATCATCACCGTACATAGGACATTGGACTGGGTTAATGGTTTATCTTCACGTATTTATAGAGATATTGAATTTTCAGCAATCAGTCACTGTTGTTCAAGGTTCCATCACTTTACAAAATTAAATAGCTGCGTTCTTGTAAGGGAACATGGTTACATGAGTCCTGAAACATGGAACTTCAGGTCCAAGATGTATCATTAGCCACAGCGCATATATCTATGTAATTTGTTAGACAGAGCTATAAGCCTTTACACCAATGGATGTACATTTATCTTTGTTCCTCTGTCGTAAGCTACTGTTTTTCTTGTCTGAATCCTCTTTTGCTTCCAACACCATTACTTCATCTAAGTCTCTCAGTGATGGCGGGACCTTAGTTTCAAAAAATGGAAGCTTTGAGCTTGGTTTCTTCAGTCCTGGTAGTTCCAAGAATTGTTATGTAGGAATTTGGTGCAAAAATATCCCAGTTAAAACTGTTGTTTGGGTAGCAAACCGACTCAACCCCATCAATGACTCTTCTGGATTGTTAATTATAAGCAAGACGGCAGTCTTGTTGGCCATGGTGCTTATAACTGGCTGTTTGATTCACAAAAGCAGGAGAAACATTGTAGGTAATATACCGTCACAAATTCATAGCCATTTTTCTGTAATTATACGCCCGCAGTTTCTTTCAATCAGTTTTTATGAGAGTTTTATTTTTCACTACCAAGTCTTCAATAAAATTCTTCACCAAGTCGATAGTCTTTTATAGGCGACAAGAACTATATAGTTGCCTCATGATGTAAAATCAAGAGTGCATATCAATTAGACCGGGTGTAAGCTAATTGAGCTTGTGAATTTTTCTTGTATGAACATCAGGTTTACTTATATTCATTTAGTATTTTATTAATACATACTTGCTTTTTACTAATGGTTCTGCATTTGCTATCACTTGCATATTGAAAGGAAAATACATATTGGATGAATTAAACAGTTTCAATACTATTTTCCAGATAAAGAAACTTCTCACGGAGCAAGAAATTGAAATTTAATAGTTTAATGTAGTCCAATATCCATACTGCATGTGTTGCTTTCAGTTTATATTGTCCATCATTTTGGACAAAACAGGAAACAACAGTAGAACTGATCAGGGAAATGAAGATCAGAATGAAGACCTGGAGTTGCCACTGTTTGAGTTAGCTGCAATTTCTAATGCCACGGATAACTTTTCAATCAACAACAAGCTTGGAGAAGGTGGCTTCAGACCTGTATACTGGGAAAACTTGAAACTTGCTAGTGAAATGATTCCAAGAACAATTTACAAATTTTACTCGGTAACTAATTTCTCATATATTTTTTCAGGGCACACTAGTGGAGATCAGGAAATTTCTGTGAAAAGGCTTTCAAAGATTTCTGAGCAGGGATTGAAGGAGTTGAAGAATGAAGTTATAGTATTTTCAAAATGGCAGCACCAAAATCTTGTAAAGCTTCTTGGCTGCTGCATTCAAGGAGAGGAGAATATGCCTCGACTCTTTCATTTTCGGTCTGGACATCTCTAACCTTACAATTTTCAGTTAGCTTTTGCCTTGATTATAGGCGATTCTTGTAAGTTGTTAGGCCATGTATGCCCTCAGTGATTTTGATGTTGGGAAGTGAGATTGTGTTGCCTCAGCCCAAGCAGCCTGGTTACTTGGCAGACAGGAAATCAATCGGACCAGATTCTTCATCATGTATGCTTGAATCATCTTCAATTAGTAAACTTACGACCTCAGAGTTGGAGGCTTGATAGAGAATCTATTAGTTACGTGCCTTACCTACATTTGTCTAAAACCTAAAAAGTACATTAGAATATGTGATTTATTCAAACCATTCAGGTAAATGATTGAATGAGAAATGGCGAGGATCCAACGATGTGGTATATGTTGTGCATCTAAATCGGAAGTATCCTAATGTTTATAGAGATACTGTAAATAAGAGGAACTATGAGAACTAAGATAAAGCAAGACTGTCGAATTTGAGAGAATCAGGGTACATTCAAGTCATAAAGTTGTTGCCATTTTGATTTTCTTCAGCCTGCCAACGAGGATTACTAAAATTCGTTGTTTGCATAGACAATGTTTTCCGAGTAAACTCACCACCAGTGTCGAGCTTTTCCTCGATTTTTGCAGCCTGCAATGTTCTTTGTGAGATATACGTCAATTGAAGCAGAAACATAAGATTGCTGATGGGGCAAAGCACATTTTCTAGATACTCATTACCGATCACCAATTACAAAATTTTAGACTAAAGATTGTTTTTTAAAGGGGCATATTGGACTATATAGATCGTCGTATTTGGGTGCCTCCATGTTCTGCTTCCAGAACTTGAAAACTTGAGACCATCTTAGCTTAAAACCAGAAACCAAAAGTCCTCTGATAAATCACTAGATTAAGCTAATTCAAAGTTTGAAGAGCCATAATCAATTAAATTTAGTAACCAATTAGTAGTCTTGAGACAATTGAGCAAAACTTGTTCCCCCAACTGTCTATTTACAAAAGAAATAAATAAATAAAGTGTTTTGCCCATCCCCTCACTATTAAAAAACAAAAAAAAAAAAGTTTGACTGTTCTCAAATGTTAGGTGAAGTTGAACTTTAAATAGCCCTAGTAATTGCTTTGTGTAAAGAGAAGAAACATGAATTTCCCTGGTTTCCTAAAATTCTAGAGTCTTGTTAGTCTAAAATTCTAGAGTCTTTTTAGTCATGGTGTAGGATTTTAGTTAATTGTTCTGAACCCTCTTTCCTATTTCATGATGCTGGCAGATAAGGAACCAAACAAGTCTTACCCTCCGCATGAGGGTAAGACTTGTTTTAGGTATCTCAAATGTGTACATATCCTGTGATTGAAGAAACCTATTCTATTTTCGAAACTTTACAATAAATACTCTTTGATTTTAATGTTCTAGGTATAAATTTATTGTCTTAACAACACATCATTGCTTTGCTACAAACGACAAAATGGAAGATCAAATCCAACTCAACTCTCTCAACTATCTCAATGGAATTCCAATCCAGACGAATTTCTAAGTCTACTGAAAATGAATTGCAATGCCACACGGCTGGACTAAGACTAAGTCATTAAATCCCAGATCATGTAATATTGCCCCCATGATTTCATTATTCATAGTATACTTAAGACTGGTTTATTGGTCTACCATAGAGATGTTGAATTTTCAGCTAACAGTCACTTCTTTTCAAGGTTCTATCACTTTCCAACATTAAATAGTTGCATTCTCTGAAGGGAACATGAGTACATGTATCATTAGCCACGGTGCTTATATTTGTCAGAGAAAGCTCTAAGCCTGTACACCCAATG
The DNA here is from genome assembly GCA_029618585.1 of Citrus australasica. Lineage (NCBI taxonomy): Eukaryota > Viridiplantae > Streptophyta > Magnoliopsida > Sapindales > Rutaceae > Citrus > Citrus australasica. The sequence goes on from JARCIV010000001.1 coordinate 21,226,007, forward strand.
GATGTTCTTTCATTTTTGTTCATCTGTTGCAAGTTACTGTTTTTCTTGTCTGAATCCTCTTTTGCATCTGACACCATAACTTCATCTCAGTCCCTTAATGACGGTAGAACCTTAGTTTCAAAAGATGGAAGCTTTGAGCTTGGTTTCTTTAGTCCTGGCAGTTCCAAGAATCGTTATGTAGGAATTTGGTACAAAAATATCCCAGTTAAAACAGTGGTTTGGGTTGCAAACCGACTCAACCCCATCAATGACTCCTTTGGCTTCCTAATGATAAACAAGACAGGCAATCTTGTATTAACAAGCCAAAGCAATATCGTAGTTTGGTCGGCATACTTGAGCAAAGAAGTCCAGACTCCAGTTGTATTGCAGCTACTAGATTCAGGAAATCTTGTCCTAAGAGGTGAACATGATGGTGATTCTGAAACTTATTTTTGGCAAAGCTTTGATTATCCTTCTGATACATTACTTCCAGGAATGAAGCTCGGATGGGATTTAAAGACAGGTCTTGAGCGGCGCGTAACATCATGGAAGAGCTTTGACGACCCGTCTCCTGGAGACTTTATTTGGGCAATTGAACGACAAGATAATCCTGAGGTAGTCATGTGGAAGGGATCAAGAAAGTTTTATAGGACTGGTCCATGGAATGGCCTTAGATTTAGTGCCCCATCACTAAGGCCTAACCCAGTCTTTAGTTTCAGCTTTGTCTCTAATGATGTTGAGCTGTACTACACATTCAACATCACTAATAAAGCTGTTATCTCAAGGATTGTCATGAACCAAACACTCTACGTACGTCAACGATTCATATGGAATAAAGCAACTCAAAGTTGGGAACTGTATTCAAATGTGCCAAGAGATCAATGTGACACTTATGGCCTTTGTGGCGCCTATGGCGTTTGCATCATTAGCCAGTCGCCTGTTTGCCAATGTCTAAAAGGTTTTAAACCAAAGTCAGGGGGATATGTAGACCGATCTCAAGGGTGTGTGCGTAGTAAGCCGTTGAACTACTCTAGACAAGATGGCTTCATCAAATTCACTGAGCTGAAATTGCCAGATGCTACTTCTTCTTGGGTGAGCAAAAGTATGAATCTCAAGGAATGCAGGGAGGGGTGCTTAGAAAACTCTTCTTGTATGGCGTACACAAATTCAGATATCAGAGGAGGAGGCAGTGGCTGTGCCATGTGGTTTGGTGAACTGATTGACATGAGAGACTTCCCAGGTGGTGGACAGAACTTCTATATTCGAATGTCTGCGTCAGAGATAGGTACACGCATAAAGTTTGTTTATGTCACTCCATTATGAGAAACTAGGTGTTAGGAGTGCTGCTCCGGTTAGTTTAGGAGTTCCACTTTTTTTTTTTTTTTAATTATTGTGTAATTCAGTAATGAGTTCAGATTGAAGCGCTTCTTTCACATAAGCAGTTTCTGGGTATAACTTCTGTGCATAGAATCCTGCTGCTATTTGAATACTTTTTTCTTAGCTATATGATTATTGACTTGTTTTGCTATATCTGAATACAATACGCTGATCAAGGAGCGAAAGGTGAGCCGACGACAAAGATAGTTGTGATAGTCATTTCTACTGCTGCTCTGCTGGCTGTGGTGCTTATAGCTGGCTACTTGATTCGCAAACGCAGGAGAAATATAGCAGGTATAATAGCACTCCACTTTCCTTCACAAATTTTCATTTTTACCAGAGCAGTTTCCTTTCATTCAATACTTGTAAGAGTTTGATTTTCCCGCATCAAGTCGTCAATAATATCCTCCACCAAGTAGATAAAATTTTTATATGCAGCGATAACTGTGAATATGTCTCTAAGGTGTAGAGTTAACACTGCATTTCATTTATACCTGCGGCAAGGTAATTGAACTCGTAAAATTTTTAGTTGGAGTAGCTGGTTTACTTATATGTACTTAGCTAGTATTATATTAATACATGCCTCTGTTTCACCGATGGTTCCGTTTTTCACTTGCGCTTACATATTGACCGAAAAATACACATTGGATGTATAAAATAGCTTTAATACAAATTTACAGATAAAGAACCTCCTCATTAAGAACAAGAAAATTGTATTCACTAGTTAGTCATTTAATATTGTCTGGTATAAGTACCGCATATGCTGCCTTCAGTTAATATTGTCCAAAATTTCAGAGAAAACAGAAAACAGCAGGGAAACTGATCAGGAAAACGAAGATCAAAACATAGACCTGGAGCTACCACTGTTTGAGTTAGCTACAATTGCTAATGCCACAGATAACTTTTCAATCAACAACAAGCTTGGAGAAGGCGGCTTTGGACCAGTTTACAAGGTAAACTTGAAAGCTGCAAGTCAAGAACACTTATTTTACTGGGTAACTAAATTCAAATAAAATCTTCCCAGGGCACACTGGTGGATGGACAGGAAATTGCTGTAAAAAGGCTTTCGAAGATTTCTGAGCAGGGGTTGAAGGAGTTGAAGAACGAGGTTATATTATTTTCCAAATTACAGCACCGAAATCTTGTAAAGCTTCTTGGCTGCTGCATTCAAGGAGAGGAGAAATTGTTGATTTATGAATTCATGCCGAACAAAAGCCTGGACTCTTTCATTTTTGGTCTGGATCCCTCTAAGCTTAAAATATTCAGCTAGCTTGTGCCTTGATTATAGGCGTTTATTATAGTTTGCACTGTTTTTCTTTTTTTGTGTTTTATTTTTTTTTATTCACGGAAAATTCGAGCTGGGAATTGTACTAACGTCTACATGATACTTTCTAGATCAAACAAGACGTACACTATTAGATTGGTCCCAGCGTTTCCATATTATTTGTGGGACTGCTAGGGGCCTTCTCTACCTTCATCAAGATTCTAGATTGAGGATTATACATCGAGATCTCAAAGCAAGCAATGTGTTACTTGATCAGGATATGAACCCAAAAATTTCAGATTTTGGCTTGGCTAGAACTTTTGGTGGAGATGAGACAGAAGGAAATACAAACAGAGTGGTTGGAACGTAGTAAGTATTTCTTATCATGTGATCTTTACAATTCGCTTGCACTGAGTAATGAAATTTAACTTATATATTCTAATCCTCTGAAGTGGTTATATGGCACCGGAATACGCTAGTGATGGACAATTCTCAATAAAATCCGATGTCTTCAGCTTTGGAATTTTATTGCTGGAGATAGTAAGTGGAAAGAAAAATAGAGGATTTTATCATTCAGACAACAAGGTTAACCTTATAGGACATGTAAGTAAAATGCATACGACATTTTCTAGCATAGTTTAAACTAATAAATCATAGATGACAAAAGAGTGTTTGATATGTTGTAGGCATGGAAGTTGTGGGACGAAGGCATTCCTTCACGATTGATCGATGCGTGTATTCAAGACTCATGCAACCTAGCTGAAGTAATACGATGCATCCACATTGGTTTGTTATGTGTGCAACAGCATCCAGAGGACAGGCCATGCATGCCCTCTGTGATTTTGATGTTGGGCAGTGAGATTTTGTTGCCTCAGCCAAAGCAACCTGGTTACTTGGCGGACAGGAAATCAACGGAACCATATTCTTCATCAAGCTTGCCTGAATCATCCTCAACTAATACATTAACAATCTCAGAGTTGGAGGCTCGATAGAGAATCTATTAGTAATATGCCTTATCTACATTAGCTAAAACTTAAAGAACATTATCAGTAATATTTCAACTATTTGGAATATCAGATTTACTCAAACCGAGGTTCAGGTAAATGATTGAATAAGAAATGGTGAGGATCCAACGATATAGTATATGTTGTGTTTCTAAATAGAAAGTATCCTAATTTTTATGTAGAAATTGTAAATAAGAGGAATTGTGAGAACTGAGACAAAACAGACTTATATTTTAGAGAATGAGGGAAAGACCTTTTTGTTTTTTCTCTTTATACAAAGCAATATACTAGGGCTATTCAAAGTTTAACTTTACAGACCATTTGAGTCGAGTCAGTTTTCAAGCCGCCGGTGCAATTACAGAACATATATTCTGAAGTTTTGAGTTGAGTTTTGTATGATCAGATCCTTTATGGCTTAATTAGTACGTAGGAGTAAACTTCGTTATGTGTTCTGATTAATTGTACAACTCTTTATAGTGTGTTTATCAATTGGTAATCGGAATGAGCTTGAATAAGAATTGGTTAGAAGCACCATGAGATGCGAGAATCATAATAAATTGTTTATTTTACTATAAGAATCAGAATTGAAATGAGCTGTATTTTCATTTATGTATTTATTTTATCTTAGAATAGAAATGAATTGTTACAAGTTACTAAAATGACCTCGATGATTATTGTCATTATTTATTATAATAGTTGTGATTATTATTATTATTATTATTATTATTAGTACTACTACTACTACTATTATTATTACTACTGCTACTATAATATTTAAATGGGCTAAAAATATATTTTTTATTTTTGCTCATGATACAAATATTAATTCACTCCTCATGCCCACTTCTCCATAGGAGTGTGATTCTCATTCATCAATCCCACAAGTAAACACACCATTACTTTCTAACAAATTCATTTACTAAATCAAAGTTCATCAATAAAAAGAAAAAAAAATAGCTTCATAGAGTTTTTTTTTTTTTTAATGGGCAAAGACAAAAGTAATTTTTTAACCTCTACCTCCCCAAATTTGAATTTGGGTGCTCAATCAAAACAAATTGCTTAAAAACCATCCGGCCAAGTCCCTAGAGTAAATTAAATATATATAAATAAATGATCAAAAGCTTGAGCTTTTTTTATTGTGTTTCTTTATTATTGTAAAAGGAAAATAACAATAATAATAAGCAAGAAGTTGATAAGTTATTATAATTATTAACTTTGTGAAGAACCAATTGAAAAGTTAGTTTCTAACACACGGTATATTTTTCACCAGTTTGATTTTTTTTTTTGGGTAAATAGTAGAGTTACAAAACCCAAATTAATTTTTTAACTTCCTCAACTCTCTTAGGATTATTTTAAATTTGAGTAAGGACTGAATTTCGCATCAACAAAGCCCCCATAAGAATCCGTTCTCACACCGTATGGAGCCACCATCGGTCAACCTTACCAAGCAAATAAAACTATTCGAAAATCACTTGATCTTACCTACGGGCTTCACCACTTTGAAATTATACTTAGAAAAGTATCTAGTCAATTGTTTATTGGGATTGTTGCCTAAAACATTATATATATATAGATGGACTAACATATAGATGGCATAAATACAATTTGTCCGAAAAATGGTGATTATTAAGTTTGCTAAATTACATGCCATGAAGCCGACCAATGTGATAATGTAATTAAAGTTTTTGCATGCAATAATTGGTAGCACACGCTAATCTTTTGATGGATGCTGATAAAGGAGTCGTCACTTCGGCGAGTTTGAAGAAAAACTCAGCCTTTGAATATGTCAATTTGGTATGACTGCCATCCAATTTAAAAGAGTTTGGGGACAAGTTTAGCTCAATGTCTCAAGACTAGTATTTGGTTACTGAATTTAATTGATTATGGCTCTCCAGACTTTGAATAAGCTTAAGCTAGTGATTGAGTGGATTTTTGGTTCATGGTTTTAAGCCTGGATGGTCTATTTCTGGAAGCAGAACTTGTGGGCATCCAAATTAGATGACCTACACAGCCTAATATGCTCCTTAAACAATCAGTCTTTGGACACGGCTACCATGCAGGGACTCAAAGTCCCTGTATGGTAGAGGGGCCATAATTAAACCGTTGGATTCAGCTTGTTTGAATTCAACGGTTGTGGTTTTAATAAAAAAAAAGGAAAAAATAAACAAAAACAGAAAAAAAAGAAGGCAACCGGTTTTAATCAAAAGCATTTTTCCCTCCCTTCCTCTCTTTCTCCCTCCCTTTCTCCCTCTCTTCTCCTTTCTCCCCCCCGAACATTGAGCAGATCTTTATCATTCCTCACACTATCACGGTCTCGTTCTTGGTCACTCTCCCACTCCGGCTCACACTCCCTCTCCTGCTCTTGCTCACACTCAGGCTCCCATTCTCACCATTGTTGTTGCTGTTGGTGTTGGCTTTTCTTCCAACTCACACTCACGGCCGAACTTGCTCTCACTTTCGCTCTAGCTCCCGGCTCCGACTTTGACTGTTCTTATCAAGGTTACTGAACTTTAAACTTAGCCTTGTATTTGTTAAAGTGATTTAGATCTGTAATTTGTTATATTTGGGGGAAACGATTTGTTAATGATAGTGTAGAAATATAATGCTTACATAATATTTGACAAAATGCCACAAAGAACTATAGAACTATTTGTCATCTTTTAAGATAATAGGTTAATTTTTTTTTTGTTGACAAAATGTTGTAGCCGCGTTTTCAAATTTTTTTATAATAATTCGATGATGAAAAAAATTAGACTTGGCCATTCAAGTGTGGTAGCTTTGTGTGATAGTTTGGCGTATGCATTCGTTTGATGCAAGATGCATTTCGGTTAATGCCCATCGCACGTGTGAGGTGTGTTTTGGTGCGATAGGCACCGTCGCACCAACACGCGTGCGAGAGGCAGTAATTGTTGTTTATTAACTACTTTCTTGTAGATTTTACAAGAACACATGGAATCTGTTGGTAAGAGGAAAAAATCGAAAGAAAAATCATTATGCCAAGAAAAGCAAGCAGTGAAAAAAAATGCATGGATATACTATTTGTAAGTATAATTTATATGCGTTTATGTACCCTTTATGTTAAAAGGTTCAATTTTTTTAATTAATGTAACTTAAAATATTGATCACAGTAAGGCAGAAGCAAAACGACTAAGGCTATTAGGGGTAGAAAAGGTGGATAAAACGGTATGTAGCAACAAAAAATGACCTGCTGGATATTCAATTTTCTCTTGCCTAAAATGATATGCCACTGATCGTATATATCTTATCATTATTGTAGGTTAGAGCTGATAGTATGTTACATGTGTATATGTCCTTTCTCAATTTGGTGTACGTTTTGATTATTCAATAATCTAATTTTCCATTTTGATTTGAACTTCGCAGTTACATTCTCTTGATTCCATTTTTCATTCTAAGTTACCTCAAAATGCCAAGCCATCAAAACGATTCATTTGGTTCCCTATTCGGTCTGGTGAGGGGGTTCCCAAACAACCAAATGGATTTGATTGTGGAATCTATGTCATCACATTCATGGAGACTCCAGGGCTCATTCCTCACAAATCATATATGGTAACAATTAAAAATTTTAATAGAGACATTTTAACTCGTTGTCTCCTTATTGTATTGATCAAGTAAAACAACTTATTCCAAAATATTCTCTGTCCTCGTAGCATGATTCCCAAGATGTTCGTGGAAGACTAGCAGTTCAACTTATCGACTCGGCCTTTAATGAAGCAAGAGCTGGATTGCTTGCTCAAGCAAACGTCACATTTGCTGAGCATGCTGCCCAGGCAAGGGCCATTCCGTCTACGCTGAGGGCAAACGCATATAGAAGAGGCGTGAAAGCTCCAGCGAAAAGTCGGAAAAAAAATCCAAAAAGATTACGGTCGTAAATGTTAGGTCTTCTTCATTGGGTTTGTGTGAAAGTCCACATTTTGTTGTAGGTGGAATCTATGATTTAGTGCACTGATTTTTGTAGTTTTACCACTAACATTGTTCTAATTAGTGTATTCAAAGTAGTAAATGACTCGTTGTCTTCTTCGAAGACACGCACTCTATTTGTATAATATCTTTTTGACGATGACATAACACATACTACAATTGTGCCGAAGTGTAGTTTGCCCTCACTATTGCAAGATTTAAAACTAATTGCAAATATTTAAAAACCTCGCCTTCATAATCATCAACATATTAAGACAAGCACATTGGTTAAAAATTATCCAAATGTTAACATATATGTTTTCATAATATTGATTTTGATGATAACAAACAAGATTAAGAATGATTAATCTTTTAAAGCTCAAATTATGTTTTATACTTTTTAAATAAATCATTACTTTTACATTATAAATGTTTTATATTTAATTGAAAAATGATGTTATAAAAATATGCATGTATCCAGGGAGAGTATGCATGTATGCAGGGGGAGTCTGTTTTAAATAAATTTTTTAACCTTGCATTGATTAAGGGTGAGCTTTTTATAACTAGATTAAATGTTTGTAATGTATTTTGTCATCATCAAAAAGGGGGAGATTGTGAGCTTATATAGCTATACATATTGATTTTGATGATAACAAACCACATGTATTGGTTAAACAAAGATTTATGAATTGTGTTTTATAATAAGAAAATGAGGCTATAAAACAAAGTGTTTTGGGCTAAAATGAATGTGTTTTAAATCTTTGATATTGTTTTTGAATTTCGGATTTGGACCTATTTGAAACTATTTAAATGTTTTGGGCCATACTATAATTTATGAATATTTTGGACTAAAGTGAAAGGTTTTGAGAACTTTGAAAATATGGGTATTATGTTGATAAGGACCTTTGTGCGAAACAATAAAATCTTTGGGGCCATATCATAATTTCAGAAAGTGTTGGGATTAACAAAGAAATATTTAGTAATTCTGAAATTAGACCTATTTGCAAAGTTTCATAACGTTTTGGGTCATAATACAATTTTATAAAGTTTTGGAGTCAAACTATAAAATTAGAAATTATTTCACCGTAGCCGTTACTGTAGCAACCGGCTAACCGGATGAGGAAATCCGGCAAGCCGGATTCGGGCAGAATGTAACAAAAACACAAGCGGCTAACCAGATGTGTAAATCTGGCAATCCAGTTTCTGGGCAGAATGTTACCAAAACGAAAGCGGCAATCCGGATCCTGACAAACGGCAATCCGGTTGTGGTGCAGCAAAGCCTCTAACCATAAACGACAATCCGGAAGAGGTCTCTGGAACGAATCCGGCCAGCCGGATATCTGCAACCGGCAAGCCGGATTCGTTCCAGAGCTCTCTGGAACGAAACCGGCCCGCCGAAAATTGCCAACCGGCAAGCTGGATTCGTTCCAGAGGTCTCTCGAATGAATCCGGCCATGAAACATCTTACTTAAATTTTGCAACCGCGAACATAAAATATGAGTACCTCGGTAACAGTGAACATACAACGTCAAACATGAAACGTAGAACAACAAACATGAAACGCGGAACGTAAAAATGAAACGGGGGCAAAAAAGAAAAAAATTGGGGTATTTGAAAAATTATTACATGAAACATTAAACAACAAACATGAAACATCTTACTTAAAATATGCAATCGCGAACATAAATATGAGTACCTCGGTAACAGTGAACATACAACGTCAAATATGAAACGTCGAACAACAAACATGAAACCTAGAACAGCAAACATGAAACGTGGAACGTAAACATGAAACGGGGGCAAAAAAGAAACAATTTGGGGTATTTGAAAAATTATTACATGAAACATTAAACAACAAACATGAAACATCTTACTTAAAATATGCAACCGCGAACATAAATATGAGTACCTCGGTAACAGTGAACATACAACGTCAAATATGAAACGTCGAACAGCAAACATGAAACCTAGAACAACAAACATGAAACGTGGAACGTAAACATGAAACGGGGGCAAAAAAGAAACAATTTGGGGTATTTGAAAAATTATTACATGAAACATTAAACAACAAACATGAAACATCTTACTTAAAATATGCAACAACGAACACAAAATATGAGTACCTCAGTAACAGTAAACATATAACGTCAAACATGAAACATAGAACAACAAACATGAAACGTAGAACGTAAACATGAAACGGGGGCAAGAAAGAAAAATTTTGGGGTATTTAAAAATTATTACATGAAACATAAAACATAAAATATGAAACTTGAAACATTAAATATGAGACATATGTAATAGAAAATAAATTAAACTTGTCCTTATGTTAACACACATTTTACTTTGTTTTTTAAATTATTTTTAATAAAAAATATTTTTTTCTATTTTTAATTTACTTATCCTTTTTTATTTATTATTATTATTATTTTTTTAAAATTTATTTATTTTTTATATTTTATATTTTAATTTATTTAAAAATATATATATATTAATGGCAGCAACCGGCTAGAAAACCGGTTGCTGCCAGTCACAAAAGTTGTTTGGCTGCCAGATGGCAGCCAAACAACTAGGGGGTCAACAAATTGACCCCCTCTACCATACAAGGACTTTGAGTCCCTGCATGGTAGCCGTGTCCTCAGTCTTTAGCCTAAAAAGTTTATAATTGGTGATCAGTAATGCGTATATAGAAATATATGTTGGGATTATATGCTCTTTAAAGCATATTAATTAATTTATTTTTTATTAATAAAAATATTTGAGATATTTTTAATTGTATAAATATTTTGAATAAGGTCCGTTTAATCATATTATATGTATTTATATGATCATCATATGAATTCACAGAAGATATAAATACAAGTTATCTTATGATTAAATAAATTAAGTTTGCTGTTGATAAATAGAGTTGAGCGCTCTATTTATGTTTAAATTGTAATAAATTCATTGAATGATTTATTTAGTCATGTATGAATTTATTGATGTAGTACGATTACATCGAACATGATCACATATGAGATTTAATTAACTTTGTAATAACTGTCAGACTTATTAAATCTCATAGGCATTGATTTTACAATAATCTTAATCTTGAGTTAGTTATGATTTTATGATTGTAATTATTATTCCATTTGAGTTACCAATGGGCACGACACACACTTGTAGTCAAGATTATTTGGTATCTTGGTGGGAGCAATTATGAGTATTGGAGTTATGGATTAACAATATAGAATTTGTACAACACATTTCTTGATGGGTTTTCGGCACTTGATCATAGAATTTTCTGGCCAGAGTGTGTCAACATTTTTAGTATGTTGAAAATGATCATTACAAAAAACCAGTAAGTATCAAGGAGAAAAATGTAATTAAATTGATTGGACAGTTGAGATATCGATTTAATTAACGATGTGGTACAAATGATTATGTAGTAAAGAAATCAATGTGGCATGGGTGAAATTATTATTTGAGTAGACTATCCTAGATAGCATACAATTATGGAGTCGATTTCAATCTTTTAGTGGAGTAGATTTAGAATTAAATAAATGGGATAATTTAATTACAGGCCTAATTATTGTAGCCACTGTTGTATGTACCCATATGATTCCTGGGTTAGCTTATTTAATTGACTGTGCCGCTACTAGATTAATAAGCAAAATAACTAGTTATTTGGGTTAAAAGCCTAAATATATTATTTAGTGGGAGGCTTCATATAATGTGCTTATGTCTAAAAGGTCTTGTGTTATTTTATAAGGTGGGCTCCTATGACAAGAAGAAGTAACGTTACTTTCGATTTTATTATTTTTAATTTAAATCAAATTTGATTTAATAGAATTAAAAACATAAAAATATGGAGCCTAGGGTTTCCACTAAATACAAATATAAAAGGGTTTATTTTCTTCCAAAAGAAAGGGAGAGGCCACATTATACAGATCAAAGAAAAAGATTTTTTCTCTTTAATTTAAAGAGAAAAAATCTTTTCTTGCTAGTTGCTTTTAGTGGTGATAAAAGCGTCCACACGTCAAGTACATATCAAACCTGAGTTGTAACCTGGAAGATCATTGGTGATGGATCGTGATCTAACAAGTGTGGTGGTGACGGATCGTGATCTAATAGATGTGGTGGTGACAGATCGTGATCTAATAGGCGTGGTGGTGACAGATTCTGATCTAACAGGAGTGGTGGTGACTGATCATGATCTGAGAGCCTTGATTATTTTCAATTGTTCATCTTCTCATATTATTAAGGTATAATTTTTTAAATTACGAATTCTTATGTATTATATGAGATCGATCCTGAAAGTTTTTTTTTTTAAAAAAAAAACTGATTTTTCTCCAACAATATATACTTTTTTTGCCTCATCATCTATCTTATTTGCTTCAATTCACAGATATCTCATAAAGAACATTTCCTTCTGGAAAAACTAGGCAAAAGTTGGACACTGGTGTTGACTTTCCTTGGAAAACATTGTATTGTCTACGCTGGAGAAAAATCAAAATGGAAAGTTGGCAGCAACTTCATGACAGGAAAGTTCTTGTGAAAGAAATGATCGAATCTGGTAGCAGCTAGAAATGTCAACTGCCAAATATTTTGAAAGCCCTGTCATGGAATTGACAACTCCTGAAATTTCTGGATTCCACATGTATGAAAGTGGCGAAAGGTTAGTAACTGTTGTAGGATTATGAGTTTGATTGTTCTAGCACTACAAGAAAAAGTGATTTATGTAACCGCTGTTCTGAAGTTATATATGACCATTTGTGACGGCTTTGAAACAACAAAGAGGGGTTACATACACATGTGTTGCAAATGCATTTGTAATCGCCTTTTGGCATTGCAAAGTGTCTTTTGTGACGGTGAAAGTTGGGTTATAAAAGCTAGTAACGGTCACCAAAATAAATAACCACCTGGTCACATAAAGTAATATGGGTTGAATCCTTAATAAAGTAGGCTTTGTGACAAGTAGAAGCAGTCGCAAATAAAAAATGCTTAATTTTCCCATTATTTTGTGATATTTGTGACTGTTTTGTCTGATTTTCCTGATATTTGTCAATTAGAACAAAAATTCAACACTGTGCATTAAAATATTGAAACATTAAAATTAAATAGTCATGATACTATCCATAAAAATTCAAATTATATACTGAAAATGATAGTTTGACACCAAGCCACAAATCTCCAATTCAAATATTAAAAGTTTGCACAAATCCCACTATAGGCCTACGATCCACAGTCATTAAAAAAAAAAAAGTGAGTCCAGGAGTCTCCAATGCATCTTACCAATGATTGCATGCAATTGAAGCAATATTTATTAAAAATGTACAAGATAACACATTTAAATATCATAATTATATAACTAAGTACTTCTTGATAGCAATAATTAGAAGAACTCTTGGTACAACTGTTAATGTCTTTATCCCTTGTTGAAACTCTTAACTAATTTGTAGATATCCATTTTCCAAAAATAATATCAACATCCAACATATGAGTAATGAATAATAATTTTACAGGTAAAAACACTTACCTGTGTTAACATATGTGAATAAGCAGAGCTTTGGCAGAAAGTACATTGGGAGCTTACTTGAACTTACTGAGCTTGCTAGACACTCACATAGCAGATACACTCTCATGCTGAGCTGGCAGAATTCGTCTGTTGTGGTTGTAATAGAATTTATTGATTGTAATAGTATCTAGTAGCTTCTATGATTAGGCATTAGCTTCGCAAGATCCAATTCAGTAACTAGATAAGTAACATTCTAAACATTCATTCATTATGCAAGTATTATAATCAAGTGTTTGCTTGCAACTGGAATTTTCTTTTTAGTTTTCTTTTTTTTTTCTATCACTTCATCACTTACCAACACTTTCTTTACAAATTCCAAAAACATATAAGTCGAGGCCATAATTTGCACCACCAACTGCATGACGATGTTGATGTGCATTGGAATCATCCGCTACCTATTAACAAAAATAAATATATTTTTTTTAGAAGAAACACAAAAGAAAATGTAGTCTATATATAGATGATAAATATGCAATCTATAGATTTTACTATACAGTAAGATGCAAGAAAGGTAGAAAGGCATAGGTTGCTAGGTTCAGTTCCAAGTTGGCAATACAAATTGTAACTATACTGCAACTTTTTTCAACATATTATACACACTTCACTGATGCGGATTATGTTTACTGACCAATACGTTTTAAGTCATTCCTGTTAAAATAATTTTTCCTATTCTTTCAATATAACTAGTACGTACACATAATTAATTAATTAGATACAAACTGGTTGGGAACCTTATAAAATTTCCTGTACGTATTTTCTCTTTTTGGGGCTAACTTGGCAATGAATGTTGCAAATCCTGACGAAAGCTTGTTAAGTGAAGGCCAACTTAGTGCAAGGGTATGAAATATATAACCTTTTCCTTTCTTTTCAAAATAAAAAGAACCTTTACAATGTTAAAAAAATTTAGAGGATTTCAGGCTTCCAAATTTGGACAATCAAGATCAAAACGTCTATAGACCTGGAGCTACCACTATTAAATTAACAACAAGCTTGGAAAAGGTGGCTTTGGACCCGTATACAAGGTAAGCTTGAAACTTGCTAATGAAATGATCCCAAGTACAAATTACTTATTTTACTTGGTAATTCATTTCCCATATATTTTTTCATGGCACACTTGTGGATGGATAGGAAATTGCTGTGAAAAGGCTTTCAAAGATTTCTAGTCAAGGATTGAAGTAGTTAAAGAATGAAGTTGTACTATTCTCCAAATTATAGCACCGAACTCTTGTAAAGTTTCTTGGCTGGTGCATTCAAGGAGAGGAAAAATTGTTAGATTTATGAATTCATGCCAAACGAAAGCCTCTATTACTTCATATTTGGTCCGTATCCCTATAAAAATTACAATTTTCAGGTAGGTTTTGCATTCATTATAGGCATTTCTTATAAATTAGCAATTTTTGTTTTTAAATTTTAGAAAATTCGATCTGGGAGTTGTAACACCCAAATCTAACACGTGTGGAGCACGTGAAGAAAGAGGTTACTTACAAATCATAATCCTTACTCATAAATTCCAAATTGAAATATCTTAAATTCTTATTCAAATAAATCCACAAATTCATACATCTAACACTAAATAATCTCTCCCAAAACAAAAGTCTCAAACTCCAAATTACAAGTTCATAACAGAATTAAAATAAATAGAAACATGAGTCTATTCCTCTTCTTATTTAAATAGAAAATGAAAACGAAATCTCTAACTCCAAAGCTAAGCACACCTCTCAAACGTAACTTAATCTGTAAAAAGTAATGACGAGGGGTGAGCCGTCAATTTGGTAAGTAAAACCATTCCTAACACACTAGACCAATCGATACCAAAAATATTGCAAGCCTTCTTTAGTAAAACATATTTCATAAACCCATAAATTTCGTAAAACGATATATCACGATAACATAACATAAATTCTTGATAATTCAGAACATCCACAAGCATATTCACTTACGAAGCAAATCATATAACACGTATACAGAAAACAAAAGGTTAGCTCATGTCACATAGTGTCACCTATAGTCTCGATAACCCGGCCAGAAGCAGAATCAGAATATCGTGTACACACTCAGAACAAAAACCAAGTACTGGTCCAAAACAGACATATATCGTATTATACGATCCGATATGACAATTAATAACTTATTCTAAGCCTCTAAGAGCCTCAATCACCTCCAACGCCTTAAAGAAATACAAGATATGACAATTAATAACTTATTCTAAGAATATGATTTTCTAATTCATACCCGTATAGGTATGATTCTCTGAATTTTAACTCTTAATCTAAAACTCATAATGACATAATGTTCTATGTAACTATTCTGGACATCCATGAGTACCCCGTGTAAAATTTTCAAGAGGATCCGATATCAAAAACATTTTCAAAACTATTTATTTCTCAACAAATTCGAAACTGTTTTCACATAACCTAAACCAACAGAATGGGTTCTGTGATTTTTATAAGCGAAACTACTAATCAAACAATTATGAAATTAAAACGGGGAATCCTAGACACATATATTAACCTACATATAAATTTTCAGAATTTTCAGAGTTCATTTGGTGGTACACATAATCTTGTGAATCCGATCTCAATGCTGGAATTGCAGTTTTCTAGTGCAGTGGTTTCTATTTCGAAAATACATATAAAATTGAAAACGAAGTGAACTTTAATGAAATAAAATTTATTCAACAATTCCTACATGTCTAGTTTCCAGAAATATAAATTTCATAAGAAAACTCATTCAGAAAATATAGGTGTAAATCCAAGATACTCATACTATCCAGAAGTATCATGTGTGCTTAATACGACAAGAATATATTAACTAAACTCATAATAAATCAAAATCCTAAACAAAGCCTAAATACATCCTAAATCATGCATTATGATCTATAACAATCTAAAATCATGCCAATATAAACCCTAGATAGAGTGATTAAAAATATGTTGAGAATAGAGAGAATAACTTACCCGTCGCTTTGATTCTCTCCTAAACGAAGGTTGAATCCTAGGGTTTAGGTAGGAGCGTAAAGAGCAGCAGAGAAGAAGAATAAATGTCGTGGACTTAGGGTTATGGAAGGAAAAAAGTATGAATTTATAGGGAGTCTTAAGAAACCCTATTTAATTTGGAAAAATAACTATTTTCTAAAACTATCTCATAAATAACCTCTATTTATAATTTAGTATCCCTTTCTAATAACGGTTATAGGCCACCTATAATTTCCAATGAAAGCCCAATTTCCATAATTTAATATTATGAAAATTTGTGACGTTACAAGAGTTGTACGAACCTTTACATGACACTTTATGGATCAAAAAAGGTGTATGCTATGGGATTTGTCCAAGCTATTTAAGGATAAATTTGGAATAATATTTTTGGACTAATAAATGAATGACAAGTGGACAATTATAAGGGTAAAATGGGCACAATACTTAGAGTAGTATGAATATGCCATTTGAAAGAATTAACTATATTTGACTAACTTGAAAATCAATGGTCAAAATTGAATGTTTCAAGATATTTATGAGAAGGAAAAACCTAGTTCAAAAGGAAAACTTTAGTCCTTTTCCCCTAGACATGACACATAGCCCTAAAAGTAATTTTTCTTTTTAACCTAAGGATAATATTTAGCCTTAAATTTTATGCACTCCTCTTACTACTTTCCTTCACTATATAAATGTTTTATTTACCCATATTAAGGTATGCTCTCATTCTATCATCTCCTTACCTCCTATTCTCTTCTCTTTCTTATACTCATTCTCTCCATCTTTTAGATTATCCACCCATTTCTCTATTTTTGGGAGGCCATTTTTATTCTCCACCTTCATTATCTTCTCCACCATATTATTACTCCCCATATTTTTATTCACCATCTTTATCATTATCAAGACCAACATCTCCATATAGTTAGATACCTTATGTTATTCATCTTGTGTAATATAAAATCTTATGTAACCTCTTATTTATATAGCTATATAGCTTATGTTATTCATCTTGTATAATGTAAAATCTTATGTAACCTCTTATTTATATAGTGGATTAGTGATTGCTTCCTCATGTGGATGTAAATCAAAGGCCGAACTATGTAAATATTGTGTGTTCTTTGTACTTATGTTCATTTTGCTATATTTTCAATTTGAGATTGAGATTGAGATTGTATATCATGTATGAGCTTATATGTGCTATCCTACCCACACTAAATATTTTGTGAGACCACCTAACCTATTCTTAGAGTATACTTGAGCTACACCTAAACATATATTAGCCCTTCCAATCAAATCCCATGGAGTTCTATCGAGCTTACCTTATTTTTTCTTATACAACCACCTCAACTCACTATATCTATTACTTTATCTCACCAACTAGGGTACCTCAGAAAAACAATCTATCTTAAACATAAAAAGAAAAACACATTTAAACCCAAACTTAGCACAAACTTTACTCAAATATATATTTATTTGTTTGAATTAGATTTAAGCTGCATTTGGTGAGAACTACCCAATTGATTTTAATCGAATCATAGCAAAACTTTGGTGAAAACAATTGACGCTGTCTGTGGGGAGTCGCAAAAAAAGACTTACATTGTGGTGACTAGTTTGGTTTAGAATGTGTTTAGACAAATAGACAGCTGAGGTACCCTCAAATACAAACAGTGCCATGTGGAGTACTTGAGATATACCAATAACTAGCATGCAAAGGTCTATCTACCAGCTTAGGAGAAATCAAATATTGCTCAACTATCCATATTCAAGTCATCGCCAAGTCCATATCTGAATTCACCCATGACTCATCGGGATGGAGCCCTGGGGTAATTGAGTAAGGAAAAACATTAAGGAGAACTTAAAGAGCAACAATTGATTTTTATCCAAATTCATAAGGAGTAGTAAATGCTTGGAAATATCACTAAAAGTGTGTTTTCATTGTATTCTTTCAGCGTAGCATAATGCCGAAAAATTGTGTTATGTCATAACAAGCTGGGATACTTGACTTATCTTAATCGTGAACAATCGCTCAAAGTCAAAACCAGCAAAAGGAATACAAAGATATAACTAACAACTTCTTAGAAAGATCATGGAATAATAGTTGCCTAAAGAAAGAGAGAGATGATCAAAGAAGATCCGAGGGCAGAATACAATTTTGCAAAATTCTGCTAAGGTATGTGCATGATTACTCTCTATTCTCTTACTTAAGCAAAAGTGAGGGATGACCATCCTGAAAAGTGAAGGACAACCACATGAATAAGATGTCTGAAGTACTTAAAAGGGCAGGCTAGCCACCACTTTAATCACAATTTATCTTACTAATTTGATTCAAAGAATATGACGGATTATTGGGTTTTCGATATTTCGTAGAAAAATAGATGAGCAACCTCATTTATCCCAATTTATCTTGCTAATTTGATTTAAAAAAAAAAGGCAAATCATGATGTTTTTGACTATTTTGCCAAATAAAGAGGCCAAAAGAGTCCCTAAAAAAGCTCGAGAAGAGTAAGAAATAAATTTATTCATCATAGTTATTACACCAATTGTAGAGTTTCATTATTAAATTATTTGTCATGTTTGTTGGATTTTGAATATTGAATTCTTATTTATATATTGAATCACCATAGATGATAATTATCACCAATTATTATTATGTCGATGATGGTTGAGCTCCTTTAGTTATTTATTTGAATGGATTGAGAACTCCTATAAAAGTAAATTTTGATTGCTATGAGAATATACACATACATGATAAGTATGAATTGTGATTGCCATAAGAATATGTACACATGATAAGCATGCAGTGCAAGCATCATAAGGGAAGTTTAGCTACCCCCACTATTTATTTTTGATTATTTAGATTATATTCACCAAATAGATTGAAGTTACTTCTTTGCTCCTATGATGCTTGCTTAACTCTTGATTCAATAACATGAAAACTAGTGACATTAGTTAGTACATCAAGGGTAGCAAAGTTCTCTAACTATTGATTCATGAGTATATAAGTGAATTGAGAATTCATCTCTATCTCAGTTGAAGAGACTATGAATATAATCACCATTCTGGACAAATAATGATCTTTTTGTGGAAGAAATTTGATAACTCTATGAAATGAGATTTATCATGACACTTTTAGACTTAAATCATGATTATTTAGAGAGTAAATGACATGTTTTTATTGCATTTTAGTAATGTTTTGCATAAACATCAATTTTTGTTTATTTTTAATAAGTTTTGTTTGATTTAAAATAAATTGTGTGCCTAGATTATATGCATAATTGCAGGTGACTGGAAGCTCAAATTTCAAGGAAGGAATACCGCTCCAATAGGCTTGTAAGGATAAGGAAAGAACATGGTTACAGAAGAATTGAAACAAGTCTCGAACAGTGCAGATGTTGAAGCCAATGTTGTAGCACTATTGTTGTAGCACTCCTGGAGCAACGACAGAGAAGATTTCACACGAGATACTTAGAAGATAGCGATCTGGAGTTTTTTAAACTAGAAGATGCGCGCCCTAGACCTTCGGTTACCCTAATTCTAAGCTATAAATAAAGATCAAGAGAGAGAATTGAGGACATCAACAAAAGATTCTAGAAGAACAACAAGCAGATCTCACTCTTATTTCTTGTTCTGTTGTTTTTATCTTGTTATGATGAATTGTTTGATGGTTGAAACAATTTTACTTCTTGTTTTATCGCAAATTATGAACTAAATTTACTTGTTGGATGATAAACAAATTTGATAGTTAATTGACTACTATTATGTGTTGCTGCATGTTTGATATAGCACATTATTTTGATAATACTTATTTTAATTCACTATTTTGACTGACCATCCATTTAGTGATACTAGTTAAAAGCGAGCGTAAAAAAAGTATGTCTCAGTAGAATATATTAGAGTAATACTTGATTTTAGATTGGGTTTCCTGAGTTGGGTTTAACTTAATTAGAAAAGGATCATGCTTAATGTAAAATTAGTGATGAACTAGATATAGAGATTCACCTTGTAGGGTTATTAGAATCTAAAGTGTGTAATGCTATATCTAATGTTAGCATAACAATTGGTCACTATTGAGTTGTATTTAGGTATAAGATATCCAACATGCGACAACTAAGGATACATAAGGATTCTGCCCAGTGCTATAGCAGATGTTGTAGCAACCGAGCCAAACATTAGAAAAATAGTCAAAACCATTAAGTGGGTTTAATCATTCAACTACTTCATTCCCCTTGGTTACATCCTTATAATTGTTGTGTTAATTTACTTTATTGCATTTTTCTTATTGCGTTTTTATTTTAATTAGTTTATTAGTTTAGTAATTTGTTTTAATTTAGAATAAAAATTGCATTGATAAAATTGTTGTAGCAATTCCCATAACCACAATCCTTGTGGAGACAATCTTGAATACTTATCATTATATTACTTATTGTGTACATTTGCACATTGACACCAATAAAATTAGAAAATTTACAATAAAATTCTATGAAGATTTGCATAACTGAGATATTCTATAGCAGTTGAGCTATGCCTAAGATGTATGGGTCGCATACCTTAAAGAACCACAACACCGAAAAAAACACCAAGGCCTCCAACTAATGGTCAATTCAAGATGCATGTTAGAGGGTAACCTCTTGATTTTTATCCTAGTCATCATCCTTTGGAGTTGAAGATCTCTCGTGTACATTAAAGACTCTAGCTAATGGTCAATTCAGGAAGTATGCTAAAGGGTAATATCTGGATTTTTCTCTTAGCCATCTTTCTGATTTGCGTATCCCTTAGGTACACCAAGGACTCCAGAAGGTTGTTGATAACTCTATGAAATGAGAGTTATCATGACACTTTTAGGCTTAAATCAAGATTACTTGACAATAAATGACATTTTTATTGCATTTTAGTTTTATTTTGCATTAATATACATTTTAGTTTATTTTTAATAAATTGTGTTGTTTTAAAATAATTTGTGCGCTTAGATCATTTGTATAATTGTATGTGACTGGTAGCTCAAATTTTAAATAAGGAATGCTGCTGCAATAACTTGCAAAAATAAGGAAAGAACTTGGCTACAAAAGAATTGAAACAAATCTGGAACAGTACAATTGCTGTAGCCATTGCAGTAGCAACCGTTGTTGTAGCAATCCTGGAACAACGATAGAGAAAATTTTGCACGAGATATACAGAATATTGCGATTTGTAATCTCCTAATCTGAAAGATACACACCCTAGGCTACCGTTTACCCTAATTTTCAACTATAAAAGGAGCACACATTACAAGGAAAGAGGAGGGTTGTCACCCAAGGAGAGAAACCATAAAGAAACAACAGAAAAACATAATTTAAGAGAGAGATTGAGGGCTGCACAAGAGAAGAATTTGCATAAATCAATCAAGAACTCAGTCCTTCTTATTCTTCTCTTGTTTTCTTGTTTACTTTTTAGTCTTGAGGATGTATTTGATGGTTGAAACTTTGTTGTTTACTTTTCTTTCACAACTTATGAATTAAATTTACTTGTGGTTGAGTAATAAACAACCTTAATGGTTTTTTGACTGAATTTATACATTGTTGCATGTTTGCTATAATATTTTATTTTGATAGTATTTATTTCTATTCATTTTTTTAGTTGATCACCCATTTAATTATAATAGATAAGAAAGAGTCATAAAAGGGTCTATCTTAGTGGAACATATCTGAACAATATTTGGTTTTAGATTGGATTTCCTGAATTGAGTTTAACTTGATTCCAAAAGGGTCATGTTTAATCTAAAATTAGTGATGAACTAGATATATGAATTCACATTGTATCGTAATTAGAACCTAAGCGTGTAATTTTATATCTTATGTTGGCATAACAACTGATCGATGTTAGATTGCATACAGATATAAGATATCCAACATGCGACAACTAATGATACATAAGGATTATGCATAGTGTTGTAGTAGATACTGTAGCAACCGAGCCAAACATTAGAAAAATAGTCAAAATCATTAAGAAATTTTATTCACTCAACTACTCTATATTCCCATTGGTTTTGTTCTTGAGTTTGACATGATAATTTGCTTTGTTGCATTTTATTTATTGCGTTTTAATTTTAATTAGTATATTAATTTCATTAATTATTTTATTTTAATTTAGAACAAAATCTGTACTGTTAAGATTGTTATAGCAAGTATGATAACATCAATTCCTGTGGAGATGATCTTGAATACTCATCGTTATATTTCTTATTATGTGCACTTGCAATTTGACACCAATAACATTTGAATTTATCGCAACAGTTGTCAATTTGGGAAGCATGTTAAAGTTCACTTAAGGAAGGCTAAGCTCCCTCGGTCACCTCACCTACTGTAAAAAGGTTACAAGACAAGTAAACTAGCAATTAGAAGTAGCCACGTGTCATTAAATCCAAATTTTATTTTTCGAGTTTCTTATGAATCAATTCTTTCAACACAAGAAACTAAAGAGATCTTATTGGAGGTAGATTTAGAATGTGGACTAATAAATGAATAATAAATGGACAATGACAAGGACAAAATAGGCACAATACTTAGAATAATATAAAGATGTCATTTGGAAGAATTTGCTACATTGGATTGGCTTGGAAATCAATGTTTAAGGCTGGATGCTTGAAGATATTTATGAGAAAGAATAAACCCAGTATAAAAGGAATACTTTTTTTTCCTTTTTCCCTAAATATGACATATAGCCCTAAAACCATTTTCTCTTTTTAATTTAAGGTTAACTTCTATTCTAACTTTTATGCACTCTCCTTACCACTAACCTCCACTATATAAATGTCTTATTCCCATATTTGGGCATGCTCTCATTTTATCATTTATTTGCCTCATGTCTTCTTCTCTTTCTCCCCCCTTTCTGTCTTTCTCTTTCTCACTCACACATACATATTTTCTCTCTTTCTCTCAATATGTTAGATCATTACCCATTTCTCTATTTCAAAGAGGGCATTTCTATTCTCCACCTTCATCAACTTCTCTACCATATTATCACTCCCCATATTTTCATTCACCATCTTCATCTTTATCAAGACCAACATCTCTATATAGCTATCTACCTTATGTTATTCATCACGTTTAATGTAAAATCTTATGTAACCTCTTATTTATATTGATTACTTGCTCCTGTGGATGTAAACCATAGGCCAAACTATGTAAATATTGTGTGTTCTTTGTGTTTATATCCATTTTGCTTTACTTTTAATTAAAGGTTGAGATTTTATTTCACATTTGAGCTTATTTAGGCTACCCCAATTGCACTAAGTATTTTGTGGGACCACCTAAGTTATCTTTTGATTACACTTGAGCTATACCTAAACATATATTAGCACCACCCCAATCAAATCCTATGAGGTTCCACTAAATTTTGCCTTATTTTTCCTTATATGATCACTTCAACTCACTATACCTATTACTTTTGCTCACCACCTAGGGTACTTCAGCTAAACCACCAGCCTTAAATATTAAAAAAATACACTTACATCCAAACTTAGCACAAGCTCCCCTCAAAGATAAATTTATTTGTTTAAATCAACTTTGAGTTAGATCTGGTGAGGATAACCCAATTGATTCGAATCATATCCTAGCAAAAATTTAATGAAAGCACAAGCGTTTCCACATTATTTGCAGGACTGCTAGGGGCTTTCTCTATCTTCATCAAAATTCAAGATTGAAGATTATACATTGGGATCTCAAAGTAAGTAATGTGTTACTCAATCATGATATAAACCTAAAAATTTTAAATTTTGGCTTCAGAAAACCTTTTAGTTGAGAAGAGACAGAAGGATGCTCAAACAGAGTGGTTGGAACATAGAGGGCACTTACTGTTTTGTCATCTTTACAATTCATTTGCATTGATTCCTAAAGACTAACATTTTTTAATCCTTTAAAATGCTTAGACGGCACCACAATACGCTAATGATGTGGTATTCTCAGTAAATTCTGATGTCTTTGGCTTTGGCATTTTTATTGATGGACATGGAAAGAAAAATTAAGGATTTTATTGTTTAGACCAGAGTTTGAACCTCATAGGACATGTACAGTCACACACTACTCTCCCAAAGAGGTCAAGAATTATGTCACTTTATGATGTTGTTTTAATTAATAAATCATAAATGACAAAAGGATTTTGATATGCTTTAGGCATGGAAGTTAAAGAACGAAGGAATGCCTTTCGCTATGTCAATCTCATCTTTTCAAGGTTCTATCACTTTACAACATTAAATAGTTGCATTTCCTTATGATATAAAGTAATATTTGCTTACATTAAGCACAAACAAAACCTATAACAACTTTTAGTTTTATTTTTAAAGGAAAAATGCATTCGATTCAATTCATATAAAAGCGACATTAGTTCTAAAGGGAATGAACCCATCCATACAACAATTTTGCATCACTTAATAGCTAACCTATCTAAAGAATGAGCAATAGCATTACAAGATCTATGAGCATATTGACTATTAACATTATCAAAGCCCTTCACTAAATTTTGAATTTTTAATATGACCCAAAAGATCTCAGTTCTACTGCCCTGCCTGTTGTTCACAAGATTAACCACCTCTTGAGAGTCTGATTTAATAACTAGAAAACTTAATCCTGCTTGTCCAGCAATCTACAAACCCCATTCCATTGCCTCGTCCTCTGCAAAAGCCACATTGTTGTGCAAATTTTATTGAACTCGCAAGCGCACGAATCTGTTGTAGTATAGACTAATGGTGACGAGTGTCGATCCCACGAGGAGGTGGATTTTAATTATATATAAAATTAATTTAGTGAATGGGTGATTGGATTTAAGTTGGAAAATGATTTAGACTATGCTAAAACTTAAATTAAAATAACAAGAATAAATTCTGGAATTGGAATTAAAAGGGCAAGAATAAATTGAAGTGAATTCTATTGAAATGACGTACTTGGGTATCTGGATCCGTATCAACATGCATCATGGGCTAAATATTCCTTATTAATACCAATTAAATCATGAGAGGGGAATCCACACCTCATGAACCATGCTCTAATAAATATGGTGCTAAGGGCTTATCGTGCCAAATAATAATAATCTTATATTAGGGAGCCGGTGAAACCAGGGCGGTACTAAACAAGATTATTATTATTTGTCGACGAGAAGTCAAAACATCCACAAAAACTAGAGAGGAAGAGAAAATAAATTTATCAAATCAAGCCCATGACACATGTTGAGACTTCACCTTCAACCCAAGCTTGAAAGAAAATTAGCCACTCATAGTTGAACTAGGGGCAAAATAGGAATTTATTAAAATACGTAGAAAATACAAGATAGAGAGAGAATTACAGAAAATGGATCCCAGAAAGGGATTCAGAGGTGCCTAATTAGGGGGGGGGGGGAGGCCCCATTTTTATAGTTACATCGAGTAAATCATGGCCATCGGATTAAAAACAGTTTGGACGCTCAGGATTTCGCCACGTCATCAGTCAACAGTAAAGTCAACAGCCACTATTTGCACAGTAACGCGGTTCAGCCACTATTTGCACAATAAATAATCCCCTGTGTTGCATGTACCGTACGCGCAGTTGTTGGTCCACTAATATGCTGCCACGTCACAATCAACAGTACATGAGAATTTTAGTCCAACCGGATCTTGACACGTCATCAGTCAATGCCACGTCATCGGTCAATGCCACATCATCGATCCGTCTATGTGAACAGTGACGTGAACAGTAACGTAGACGGTACCCGTATATGTGAATAGTACCGTACATGTGAACAATGCCATTTTTCCTTTTATGCTCCTCCTAAGGTTTTCGACCGTCCTGAGTTCAAAAATGATGTCCGTTTTGCCATTTGATCTCTCGTTTATTGTGAAATGACTATGATGCCCCTAAAATACATAAAATACTTAATTAAAATAGAATACACATAATGAAAGTACAAGAAACTTAAACACATAAAAGTAAGGGTTGTTAGTAATACTTCATATGTAAAATAACGATTTTCTCCTTTATAAATATACACTTTCTAACACTCAACACACATATCCATTAAACTTTGAGGACTTAATTGCAGCTGCAATAACATTGCCAAATTCATCTCTGATGACAGCTCTTAACCTTGAGGTTTGGTTTTTTGAGTTAGTGGTTTCATCTACATTTACCTTACAGTATCCACTTTTAAAGGGACTCCATGTTCCAGCAGAAGCAAGCATTGGAACTTAAGTTCTTTTATAAGCCTCAGCAATTGCCTCTACTTTAGCTACCAAGACTTAATGATTTTCACTTTTTCCTTTAAAATGAAACTTATTTCTAGCACTCCATATCACCCAAAAAATAGCCACCAATAGTTCAAAATCAACTTTACTTCTCCATTTAGATATGCTCTGCAATAAGCTCAACATGTCATGTCCAGCAGCTTCTTTAAGTTCAGCTACTAAAGGAGTAGTTTTCCATATCTTCTTATCAGCCTTGCAAGTCACTAAAGCATGAAAAGCATTCTCCAAACTATTTCTACATGGGCTCCTGAACTATCTTTCTCTTCTAGAGATTTTCAGTTGTTGGGAGGAGATTATTTGTTGCCCTTCAACCAAAAATTCTAATATTTTCTGGTAATGCAAGAGTCTAGATAATAGTCCATTGATTTTTGGCAGTTGATGAGCATGTTAGGGTGGCTGGAAATTTCTTTCTTAAAGTTATTTGGTATTCAATCTTGACTGTGCACTGGCCTCTCTTTTCGTAATGCCAAAGTAATTGATCTTTCATTATTCTTCTAGGCAAAAAAATGCTAACTATCCTATCTGCATCCATTTTGTCAAAATGGCTATAAATCAATCCTTCATTCCACTGGTTTTCATCATTAATCAACTCAGAATCTAGAGTTTCTATTGGCAAAGTTGGTTTCGAAATAGGTTTGAGGGTCAGAGGTCTCAGTAGCTAATTTTCCTTATAAACCTAGATATTATACCCATCTCCAATCCTCTATCTTGAGCCATTTTTAATAACCTGTTTGCCCCATATAATGCTTCTCCATATGAATGAGGGATTCGAGCGAAGTTTTGCATTCAAAATGTCCTTATTATTAAAATACCTTGCTTACACAACCCTTGCCACTAATGAGTCTAGACTTGGAAGAATTCACCAACCTTGCTTTCCTACTTAAGCCTGGTTAAAGCTTGAAAATTCTTTAAATCACATGCCTTATCTACTCTTCGCTTCACTGAGCCTTTCCCATTTTGACCAGTGGATGCTTCTTTTATCACCTTTATTTTCCTACCAAAATTTAGCAATTGCTTGCTGGATGTCATCATAGATACCAATTAGGGATGGCAAAATATCGGGTCGGGCTCGGGCTTGGCCAAAACCCGACCCGACCCGATCAATAAAAAATCAAGGCCCGACCCTAAAAAAGCCCGATGTATTTTTAGTTAGGGTCGGGTCGGGCCCGACCCGAATCGGGCCAAGGTAGGGTCGGGCTTGGCCCGACCCTACCAAAATTCAATTTTTAATATAATTTTTCTAATTTTAATTTTCAAAATCCATAATGAAAAATACGTAATTAAATTAAATTAAAAACACACAATGTAATTTTTCAACAATTCTAACCAAATCAATTCAATAACCCAACATAAAAAAAAATCTTATACAATAATACAAATAAAAACTCATAATTCAATTATATAACCAATTTTTTTTATTTTTTTTTGTAAATCGGGTCGGGTCGGGTCGGGCCGGCTTTAAGCCCGACCCTGACCCTAAATTCATTCGGGCTTTAAAATTGGAGCCCGACCCTAACCCTAAACCCGAAAATTCGGGCCAAAGCCCTAAAAATTCGGGCCGGGCTAATCGGGCCAAAATTCGGGCCGGGCTAAATTGCCATCCATAATACCAATAAAAATCTGGAATACGCTCATAGCGTATGCCGGAATAGCTTGTGCAATTGCCTTGATTAGCACTTCCTTGCCCACATGAGAAGAACTTGTGTTGCCAGTTTGTAATTTTATTGAGGACCTTTAGCTTAATGTCATTGAAGAAGCTACTTCTTTTCCTCCTAACCATAGATGGAAGCCCTAAATAGTTTATACCTTGACATAATGTTGAGTTGGAAAATATTTTTGATAACTGTGGCTTGTCCATTTTGAACATTACAACTAAAAAACATGGAAGATTTTTCATAATTACAAAGTTGTCTAGAGGCCGCAATATAGCAATAAAAAATTCTTTTCAAGTTTTGACGGTCAGTTGTTGATGCTCTGGTAAAAACAAGACTGTCATTAGCTTAGAGAAGATGAGAGATTCTTGTACTATTTCTAAAGGACAGTCTATGAATGAACTTTTATTGCTTAGCCTACAGTAGTAGAGAAGAAAAACCTCCACACATATTATAAACAAGTATGGAGATAGCGAACATCCTTGTCTTAACCCCCTTTGAGGTTGGATTACGCCACTGACCATGCCATTTATAATTACAGAAAATGAAATAAAGCTTATACACCTCACGATTAGACTAACCCAATTATGAGAAAAGCCTAACTTTAACATAGTTTGTTCAAGAAAGCTCCATTCCAATCTATTATAAGCCTTACTAATATCAAGCTTCAAAGCCACCAAGCCATTCCTTTTTTCCCTTATTGTGTCTGATTTTATGAAGCACTCGTAACCTACAATAATATTATCGGTGATCAACATATTGGGGATATAACTACTTTTAGTTAATTAGATACATTGAGCCTCTTTTGTCTTAAGCACCTCAGTCTACAAGTTAAAAATCTAAACATGCAAGAAGATTGTGACCTATTTCATTCATGTAGATAGGTGAATGCAACATTAGAGGCTGTTTTTCTCATATTTACACAAAATTTTGAAAAAACATAATCAAATTGAGGAACAAAACGTGACATTTTCTTTTTTCTTTTTTAAAACAATTAATTTAAATTCAATAGCAATTAGTTGACTAATGTTTTTAGAACTCCCAAGTTGTCATTTAGTTAAAACTAATTACTTCTATTAAAAATCTCTTATAAATAACACAAACAACAGTGCAGAACACATTCTGTAAAATGAAAGCAAATTAAGAATATCATAGATTTTCTAAACAATAGTAACTAAAAAGCAGAGCTTCAAACTAAAATTTAAAGTTTGGAAAGCTTTTGTAAATAAAGAACTGAGTTAATGACATAACATTTGAATTGCTAACCTAGAAATTGTCAAATTCCACAAGACATAAACTTCTTGGCTTCCAAAAGTAATCAAATTATGAAATTACTGTAAATAGTAGATAAAACAATAATGCAGAAAATAATAACAATGAGACCTGGTAGTTGCTTAATCAGGTTGAAAACCGTTGCTAATCATAGACATTTGCTTTGTTTGTTGTGTTTCTTTATTTTTGTAAAGGACAAAAAATATAATAATAATAATCACAAGAATTTATAAATTATCATAGCTATAAACTTGGCAAAGAACCAATGCTAGAAACTGTTTTCCAAAATTGCGAAGGTTGATATTAAAGTGAGTTTGAGTTACTTTTTCATTACTAAATGCCTTAGAAATTTTTAATTTTGATTCCTTATTGTCTTCTATGATATTCAAAGTTTGAATTACTATTTTTGAATAAGTATAACTAAAGTTATGAATTTTTGAATTAGCAGTCCTCTGTTTGTGCTATCACCGGACAATTTTGACGTTTTTATGGAAAATCAATTTTCAGAGATGATTATGAACTCTAATTAATATTGTTAAGTTTTGTATTGAATGCCAACATGTTTACAATAGCATGTTGTGATATTTATGATTTTCCGACATGTTTATAGCTTGGTAGAAATCAACTCCTATATGACGGTCTAGTACAGTTTGTGAATTGATTTGCTTAAGTAAGGGTACATGGTTTAAGTATTTTTGAGTTTTCCTATTTAGGTCATAATTGAATGAGATACTAATAAGAATTTTGTCTTGATAATTATAGGCCAAGAGTGAGCTCGTATTATTGGTGTTATTGTTGATTTCATTGGATCGAGTTAAGTGAATTCATGGATAATGTTTATTATAAGTATATATGTAAATATTTATGAATAGAATAATGTTGTTCAAATGGATTGGCAAGTTATGGTTTTGAGGCTATTTTAAAACTTTTTCTTAAATTAGTTTTAAAAATAACTTTAAAATACTTATTTTTCCATAAAATGTTTTCCTGAAAAATATTTGCAAAGTTTTTCCAATTCAATGTTTCTAAGTGTTTTATCGAAATATTATTTAATGATTGATATTGAAAAACTGAAAATTATTTTTGAGGTTTTGGCTCATTCTCATTGTCCGTAATTACCATTATTGAAATTATTGAAGAACTAGTTGTATTATGCGCACCTATTGATGATTATTGTGGGGGTAAAGTGCCCTAATTGAACTATTGGCTGGGTCACCGTGAGTACAGATGACATATTAAACTATTAACCAGGTCACCGGGGATACAAATGACACTATGTGGCATGAGCAAATTGAACAAAAGAAAGATTTTATTGATAAAAGATTTCTTACGCGATTATGGAACGCCTGTTTTTTTTATTTCCTCTTTTACCCTTATTAAATTGGGTATGATAGTTATTATTGGATGTTTGTGTGTGAGTAAAACTTATCAATTTGTTTTAAATAAGTTGCGTAGGTTATTAGCTTTTATTAAAAAATTAATTTTCTTAAAACTCGTGTTTTCTTCCTTTCTATGTTTTAAAAGTATTTATTAATTACCAAAAGAATTTAAGAGGAAGCCATCTTTTTAAGAGAAATTCATCTTTTATTTTTTACACTGTTACAAACCCTAAAAGAAAAAAAAAAGAAAGAAACAAAAGTCTTTTGAGAAGGAAAAGAAATTATAACTTCTTGGCTTGGTGTTTGCCTTAAGGTATTAATTATTTCTTTGACTTATATGATTTATTTTCATTAATTGTTTGTCTTTAATTACTTGTAGTTTGATTTGAGTAATATATGTGTGTTTGTAATGTTGTGATGATATGAACAGTCTGTGTTCTTTGCTTCAAATCGTTTTCTTTATTTAAAATCAAATGAATAAATTTACAAATAATGAAACTAGACATCCTAAGCTTTCCAATAATAGGTCTTGTGTTGAAATCCTCTGAGTATGCAAATTGTTATGATTTTTTGACGTTGAGTTGCTGGTGCTGGAAATTTCCGATTTTCAACAGCAGTTCTCAATTCTAGAAATTTTTCTGTACGGTTACACATCTTTAAAAATTATGGCGATTTGTTTATCAACCGATCTATGTCTCGTATGGCTTCATATTAAATTTCGTGATTTTATTCATTATGGTTAAATTATTAAAAATCATAACATGCGGCTGCTGCAGATTTGGAAACTGGTTTCCAGAATTGCAGAAGCTGAAACATAATGAAACTTATATTCCATGTTAGGATTTTATAATAAATTTCAATCTTTCCTCGGTATTTAAAAAAACTAGCATCGCAATTTTTGGGCATTTAAAATACAAGATATGAATTTTTGAAATTCTGTCTTCAAATCTGGAATTTTCTGGACAGATAAGATGTTCTCGGAAATAAAATGCTTTTAAAATAGTTTCAGTTGTCCAAATATTATGAATTTTAATTATATGCTTTCTGAATGTGTCTTCTGTAATGAGGAAAAAATAACGGATTATTTCGAGCACTAGAGAATATTTTATGAATTTCCTAAGTGATAAAGGTCTGTTTTGGTCAATGCTGGACAATTTTGTTATTTTGGTGAAAGGTCAATATTCTGACTTGATTTTAAATTGTGCTTATTT
Organism: Citrus australasica; assembly: GCA_029618585.1. Classification (NCBI taxonomy): domain Eukaryota; kingdom Viridiplantae; phylum Streptophyta; class Magnoliopsida; order Sapindales; family Rutaceae; genus Citrus; species Citrus australasica. The sequence continues at coordinate 21,257,838 of JARCIV010000001.1, forward strand.
TTGTGAAATATTTTATGCATGCTCACAGTACCTCTATAAAATTTCGTAGTTTTCTGACATGTGTATAGGTTATTAAAAATCAGCATGTGCAGGATACTCATTTTTATGTCTAGAATATGTATAAGTATTAAGCTAGTATGAGTGTTGTTGATGCTGAAATCTGCTCGCCCTTTGCCCAACCAGATTTTTTCACAAACGCTTACGTAGTCAATAACATGAGTTCTTTTTGCCTCAACGATTGCTCTAGTCACTGGAGTTGGAATTACCCTTCCTTCTCTCTCGAAACCTGCGTTCACAAAAGTGGATCAGAGACGCCGATGGTTTTGCCGGCGTAAACCCTCCGATGCCTAAGTTAGCCCAAGGTGTTTACGGGAAAATAATGTAACTAAGAATCAGTAATTTGCTTAAAATCGGCTCACAGTGTTTGCTAATAAACAGTCTGGTTATATTTCGGTAGAGTTTTCCCTCTTTCTTCTTTTTTCTCCCTCCTTCCTCATTGATTGCTCCTTCTTTTATAGCCGTTGTCCCAAGTTTCCATTCGCCCTTCATCTCCCCTTATTTCGGGTAGTGGCAACTTCTCATGGGACTTTAACTGCTATATTGCGGGTAAATGTGGGACACCGTGTCTCCCTCAACGGTTCTGGGCGTAGCGCAACTATCGTGATTTCGTGAGATCGTGTTCCTGCTCTTTGGGGAATGAGTGTCTACTCGGTACATATCTCTGGTCGGTACATTCCTCTGGCTGATACCCATCCCTGGTCGGTCTTTGTTCCCAGTGCTCTGCTCGTACCATTTGATCGAGGTGATCCATGCCGGGGTGGGAAAGATTGCATGGTCGAGCTGGTGCTCTTTATTTACTTAACACTAGTCCCCCAGTTTCTAGTCGTGCGAATGAAACGAGTTGAGAGTATAAACTTGATAGTCGAATCTCACCAATCCAGGGGACTTCTCATCTAGTCTCCCGTTTGCTGGGATGGCCATGAGGTTCCATCTTTCGTCTGAGGAGACTCTGATATAAGGATGGGCCTTTGTGAGCATGTCCATTGTACATCTGGGCTTGCATTTCGTCGGGCCTCTTATAATAGTTATTGATGTGGCAATTCTAGACTCTTTGTATTTGAAATTTAAAACGACGGCTATCCATCCTCGATATACGGTGAATGAGCTGGCACTCCTGTCACTCCTGTCACTCAAATATTTCCATTTCCCTCTTTTCACTTCAAATCCCTAAGTTAAAGTCATTTTTGCTTTGCCATTCGTTTCTCTGCCGTAAGATAACTCCTTCAAATTTCGTTCACATTTTCTGCGTCTGGGATCTCCATTTGTTGGGTCTTTTCTCAGTCACTGCGACGTCACCAATGCCAGTCTATTTCAGGTATAGCCTTCAACCCTTTCTCTGGTTGTTGTTGATTGGGTTTTGTATTGTGGGTTCTGTGTTTGTCCCTTTTGTATCCACACTTTTAGATCTTTGTGCTTCCCCTTTTTAAACTTCGATATGTCCAACCGAAGGGGAAAAAAGATTGTAGTTGAGAGTGATGAAGAGATAGAGGATTCATACCCTCATTTGTTTGGACCCAGTGATCCTCTACACTCCTCTCACGATGTAGGTCCCTCCAGTCATAGGGATACCCTGAATACCCCCGTCCCATAGCCACTTCACCTTCCCTTGAATTAGAGCTTGTAGGAAACAAGGGTGGCCCCGCATCGGGCTCGGGTGAGAACCACAATTCTAGTGGGGCTGAGGTCCCTGAAGAAGTAGGTGATGGTGAGGGGAGCAGTTCCGAGCCAAGCCGACCCCCCAAGAAGAGAAACCTTGGCCATAGGGTGGAGGCGGATTCTTACCCTATTGACTTCATAGCCTATGCCACCACCCCAAACGATCTGTTCAGGCTCAGGAATCTCTACGACATTCCTGATGATGTTTTCCTAGTGGTTCCTGGGAAAGCCGATGTTCCTAGCCGGCCTCCGAAGGGGTATGTAACGATGCACCTGGAGAGTTTCAAATTAGGAGCTCGGCTGCCCCTTTAGCGTTATTTTGCCAAGATACTGGGTGGTATGCACCTGGCCCCTGGTCAGCTATATCCAAATGGGTGGAGGGTTCTCTCGGTTATGTTCGTGTTATGGGAGAGGTGTGGATTGGAGAAATAGCCCAAAGGTGGCAGGCTAGTACTATTTCATGTCGAGCTTTGCGAAGAGGAAACCAATCATCGACTTCCCTTCCTCCTATAAAAATTGGAAGAACAAATTCTTCTTTGCCGAGGGAAACTGGTGTACAACAGCTCGTTCGCTTGGCGGTGATATTTACCTCCTAACGAACTTTGTCACCCCAAGTCGCTTATTTTTTGTTTATATTCTTTCTCAAATTGCTACTTATTGGGTTCATTAACCTTGCTTGGTTTTTCAGAGTCGTGGGGTTTGATTAAGGCGTTTGAAGACCGACCCTTATTCCAGGTGGAAACCGCTTTAGTGAACGCGTCTACTTGCCAAGACCTTCTGTCACCAACGAACTTGGTTGGTTCGCGCTTAGTGGACATAGCTGCTGGAATGGATAACAAGATCCTCAGCGCGATGACCAGAAACGTGGCCGAATCCTGAGCAGCTCCAGCAATCCTCCTCCTCCTCCTCCTCCGCAGAAGACCAACGTTGGTCCTTCCAAGGCTCCAGCTCCTACTCTGCGCCCTCCTCCACCTCGTAAGAGCGGTGGGGAGAAGACTGCCGACAAGAGTTTTGAGGTCAGCGCTCGTTCTGGGGACCGATCTTCTCCTCTTCCATCTCGTGATCAGGGTGACTACCTGACCCCGTACCAGAGGGATTATGGGAAGTCAGTGGGACCGAAGATGGTCCAGGACATTGAGAGCTTGAGTCTCACTGAACTGGCTGGTTTTGTTAAGAGGGTCTTCTTCAAGCTGGCCACTATAGTCTCTTGTTACAAGAACATGATCACGCGCCATGAGAGGAAGCTTCAAGCGGACAACCAGGACTTGAAGAAAAGAGTTGAGTCTGCCAACCGTTTGAAGGAAAAGTTGCTTGATCTGCAGAGGGAGATTGGGGACCTGGAAGAGAATGTGGCTGTGGCTGAATCCAACTTTACCAAGCTTGAGAGTGAGTTGGGCGATCTAAGGTCTGATCTGCAGGCCACTCAAAGTGAGCGGGATACCTTGAAGACGGCTCTCGAGAGAGAGATCAAATCTCTGAATGAGCAGCTGGCCGAGGTGAAAAGCAAATATGCTGATGTAGATGATTGGCTGGACGCAGAGTACAACTCTGGGCTATCTTTCTACTACAAGTGCATCATGTCTGTACTCAAGGAGGAATATTCCGAGCTCGAGATGAACAAGCTGGAGGCTGGAGTGCAGAGATATATGGTCGGGGGCGACCAGGGCAATAAGGAGCAGGGTGACCAGGACCAGGTGGAGGCTCCCTTACATGGGGTGCAGTAGGGAGAAGCCGGGGATCGTGCTCTTGAGGTTGGTCAGGGGTCAATGTCTACTCCTTCTGAGGTTGCTGATCCTCTTCTTCCCTCCGATGTTGTTGATCCTCCTCTTCCGGAGACCGCTGGTCCCTCAACTACTGAAGCTGCTGAACTTCGTAGACCTTAGATTAACTTTTGTATAAATCTTGGACTTTCATTTGTTTGTCATTTTTGAACATTTATAAAATTTTGGACGCTTTCTATTTTTCTTCTCATCTGATTTTTTGCTCATGGATTACTTCTGCAAATTAGACTTGACAATTTATTTAACATTGGCTGCTGGTTCTATGGTAGACCGAGCAGAAATAGGCATTCGTTGGCCTTAATAGAATTTCGTAAAATGGCCTGCTGGTCCTTTTGGCCACCGAGTAGGAATAAACACTTACTTGCCTTAGTGAAAATCTCATAGAATTGTCTGCTAGTCTTTTGTTGACAGAGCAGAAGCAGGCACTTATTTGCCTTAGTAAAAATTTAGTAACATTGCCTTCTGGTTTCTCGTTGACCGAGCAGGGATAGGCACTTACTTGCCTTAGTAGAATTTTTGTGAAATCATCTGCTAGTCTCTCGTTGACTGAGCAGGAACATGCACTTACTTGCCTTAATAAATATTTCCTGAAGTCATCTGCTGGTCCCTCGTTGACCGAGTAGGAACAGACACTTACTTGCCTTAATAAAAGTTTAATAAGCTTGCTAACAGGGGAATTTTCTGTTGAATTTATCTTTATTGTAATTTGAACGTATTACAGAAATGAGAGACATATGCATGTGCAACAAGTCATCATGCATTAAACATAAATAACTTATCAAGATAAAAACTTAGTGGAGCCTTTCGCTTACTGAAAATACTTTTTCAAGTGCTCGGCGTTCCACGACCTCTTTACATCTCGTCCATCTGGGTGTGCCAGCTTGTAAGCTCCTGGTCCAGTCGCCCGTACCACCCTATACGGGCCTTCCCATTTTGGGCCGAGCATGCCATGGTTAGGGTCCCTAGTGTTTTGGTTCACCTTCTTAAGTACCCAATCTCCTGCTCAGAACTGCCTCACGCGTACGTTCTTGTTGTAGTAACGCATGAACCTTTGTTGACATTGGGCCACTTTCTGCGAGGCCCCTTCCCTTTTCTCCTCCAACAGGTCTAGGCTTAAGCAAATCTGCTTGTCGTTTTGCTCTTCATTGAAGTATTCCGTCTGATGTGTTCCCACTCCAATTTCTGTCGGGATCACCGCCTCATGACCAAAAGCTAAAGCAAATGGGGTTTCCCCTGTTGCAGTTTTGTGAGTTGTCTAGTAAGCCCACAATACTCCTGGTAGCTCATTGACCCAAGCTCTCTTCTTCTCTCCCAGCCTGGTCTTTAGGAGCTTCTTTATCACCTTGTTGGCTGCTTCCACTTGCCCATTTTCCTGGGGGTGTGCGGAGGTGCAGAACTTCAGGTCCACCCCAAAGTTTTGGTAAAAATCCCTGAAGTTGCTGTTGTCAAACTGCCTTCCATTTTCCGTAATGATGGCATAGGGGATCCCATATATGCAGATGATATTCTTCCAAATAAAATCCGTCGTATTTCTCTCCGTGATTTGGCCGAGGAAACTCACTTCTACCCACTTAGTGAAGTAGTCTATTGCTACAATTGCATGTGTTGCCACTCCACGACCCTTGGGTAACGGACCAATCAGGTCGATTCCCCATTGGGCGAAAGGCCATGGGGATGTCATAGTGGTTAGCTTTTCTGGATGTTGTGTAGGAACCTCTGAGACGCTTTGGCAGATTTTGCAGTTCTTTGCTATCCTTTTCGCATCCTGGTGCATGGTTGGCCAGAAGTATCCTTGCCAGAGTGCCTTGAAGGCTAAAGTTCTTGCCCCCGAGTGATTGCCACATATTCCTTCGTGAATCTCCCTTAGTACATAATCTGCCTCCTCGTTATCCAAACATCTCAAGAGGGGTAAGGTGAATCCTCGGCGGTAGAGCACCCCATCGAGTAGCGTGTACCTTGCTGCTCGGCATTTTAATTTCCTTGCTCGCCTCTTGTCCTCCGGTAGAACGCCATCATGGATGTAAGAGAGAATCGGGTCCATCCATGATTCCTCGGTGCTTATTCTCATTACTTCTACTTCCTTCTATATGCTCGGTGAGGTCCTTACCTCTAGTGGAACTGACTTAGGTAATTTCAGATCGGCTATTGTAGCCATTCTGGCCAACATATCAGCTCTGTAATTCTCATTCCGGGGTATCTGCTTGACCTCTACCTCTTTGAAAAGCCCAACCATCTACCTTACCTTCTTCAAATACAAACCTATCTTCTCTTCCCTTGCCTGGAATTGGTCATTGAGTTGATTGCAGACTAACTGGGAATCTGCTCGGATTTTTACCTTTTTTGCTCTTAGTGCGTGTGCAAGTCCGAGCCCGGTAATAAAGGCTTCATATTCAGCTTGGTTGTTTGTGAGCTGGAATTCGAACTTCACTGCATATGTTATTTCGGTCCCTTCTGGTCTTCGTACTACAATTCCTGCTCTGGACCCTTGTTCACTACACGACCCGTCAACCATTACCAGCCACACCCCTTATGTTTCCTCCTGCTCTATTAGTTGTTCTTCTCGAACCTCTTCCCCTGACTCAGCACGGTCTACCATAAAATCGGCCAGAGCTTGGGCTTTGATTGCTCCTCGGGGCCTATAAGATATTACAAATTCACTCAGCTCTACGGACCATTTTACTAACCGACCAGATGCGTCCGGTTTTTGCAGCATTTGCTGAAGGGACTGGTCAGTTATCACAACTATCGAGTGAGCTTGGAAATATGGTCGGAGTTTACGTGCTGCCGTTACCAGAGCCAACGCCCATCTCTCCATCAAGGAATACCTGGTTTCTGCATCTACCAGGGCCTTGCTTGTGAAGTATACTGGGTGTTGCTTTCCTTTTTCCTTCCTGACTAATACCGAGCTGGTAGCCCATTTGGATAGCGCCAAGTACAAAAACAGCTGGTCACCCTTTCTCGGAGTTGACAGTAACGAGGCGCGGGCCAAGTATTCCTTCAGCTATCCAAACGCCTCCTCGCATTCCGATGTCCACTTCATCTTTCTTCATTTCTTTATGGTTTGGAAGAAAGGGTGGCACTTATCCGTGGCCCTCGAGATGAATCGATTCAATGCTGCCAATTTCCCCGTAAGGCTCTGCACTTCTTTAACTATTCGTGGTTACCTCATTTTTGTAAACGCCCGTATTTTTTCTGGATTGGCCTCGATCCCTCGGTTCTTTAGACTTTGTGATCATATCATCCACATACACCTCCATAGTGTGACCAATCAATGGTTTGAAGATCTTGTTCACTAACCTTTGATAGGTAGCCCCTGCATTTTTTAGGCCGAAAGGCATTACCCTGTAACAAAACAGACCCATGTTAGTTATAAAGGCAGTATTCTCCTCATCCTGCTCATCCATGGGTATCTGGTTGTATCCGGAGATTGCATCCATGAAACTGAGCAGATTGTGACCTGCTGTTGAGTCCACTGATTGATCTATCTTTGGTAAGGGAAAACTGTCCTTCGGGCATGCCTTATTGAGGTCCGTGAAATCCACACATTCTGTATTTCCCGTTGGCCTTTTTTACCAATACTATATTGGAAATCCATTCCGGGTACCTAGCTTCCCTTATGAACCGTACTTTCAACAGTTTTTTCACCTCGGCATTTATGGCTTCGTACCTCTCCTGGTTGAAGCACCTCATTTTCTGCTTTACCGGTCTTACTCCCTTCCTGATCGCCAACTTGTGGCAGGCTATCCTGCGATCAATTCCTGGCATATCCTCAAGAGAGTAGGCAAATATGTCTACATGGGACTGTAGACACTTCACCAGCTCGCCTTTTAGTGTCTCACCCAATCTTGACCCGATCTTAATCACTTTGCTCGGGTTGTTCTTACTAACACAGACCTCCTCCAGATCCTCAATAGGTTCCTAGTGACCCTTTTTAGAATCTCCTCGGTTATCTAGCGAGGTAACTTGCAGCGTTTCCTTGGCTGTTGTAGCGTAACAGCTCCTTGCCATTCTCTGGTCGCCTTTTACTACATCAACTACTCTATTTATTCTATACTTTAATGCCAAATAATGGGTGGATACAGCGCATTGGCTTATCCTCATGAATGGTCTCCCCAGTATCATCTGGTAAGGGCTTCTTTCATCTACCACAACAAAGTCCAGCATCATCATTTTTTCAAACGGCTTTGACCTCATAGTAATTGGGAGTTCAATGACCCCCATGGGAGTTAACCGTCCCCCTCCAAATCCCTTGAAGGATGTATTTGTCTGCTCCAGCTTCAAATCTGATATTCCCATATCATCTAGAGTCGACTTAAACAGAATGTCGACCGAGCTCCCCGTGTCTACCAATATCCGCCGCAATTCTGTACTAGCCACCGTCGCCTTGATCACCAGTGCATCCTCATAAGGATATAAGACACCCTCTTCGTCATCCTCTGTCCACATAATGGGAACTTGCCGCACTTTTGCCCTCTTGGCTGCTGGTAAATTAAAAAGCACCTCTTTGCTAGCCATGGCGTACCTCCCATAGTTTTTCCGTGCCCTGTTCGAATCTCCAGCCAATGTTGGCCCTCCTGCTATCACACGGATAGTCGGCTGTTCACGTTCCAGGCCCCTTTCAACTCCCTCATCCCTCGTGTATTGTGATTCGATGTGAGGGGACACTCCATCCACATATTCATCCAAGTATCAGTTCCTCACCAAATCCTCCACCTGAATCTTTAGGTCACGACATTGGCTGATAGTGTGACCGTGAGTGTTGTGGAATTTGCAAAACCTGCTCATATTTCGTCGGTGAGCAGATTTTGTTATGGGGGCCGGAGGGTATAGCAGGCCTCGTCCTTCGATCCTCTCATATAATTCCTCCATCGAGATTTTCAGTGGAGTGTACTGTCTATATGCCGAGCTTTAGTCGACCAGTTGAACATCTCGGCTATTATGGATATCACCCCGGGCCGGTGTCACCGGTAGCTGATCTGGTCGTCCAGCCCTGGAGTTGGTTGTATGTAGTGCTTTGATTGTTGTGATAGGGGTGGGCAACCATCTGTCTGTACTCTCGCTGCTGTTTCGGGTGTGGGGGGCGCAGATGTTGAGCTCGGCTGTGTAGGAACTGTTGTGGTCTCTGAGCTATGGGGTAAGGGCGGGACCGAGTTGATACTCTACCCATTGTTGAGGATTCCCCAGCTCGTTTTCCTGATCCACTCCTGTTCGGGGCTCTCCGTTCCTTTCGTTTCAGCTCTTCCAGTTGTTCACTCTTTAACCGTGCCGACTTCTTTTCTTCAATTTCTATATCCCGCCTCGCCTGTTCATATCCTGCCAAGTAGTTCTGCACTAGGGGGCTTCTTAAGTTGTACCACAATCGGCCTATCTTTACACCTTCTTTTAATCCCCTCAGCGTCTACAGATGATTAAAAACTCCCAGGTCCAGCACGGCTCGATGGTATCGTTTTACAAACTCTCGAAGGGATTCATGTTCCTCTTGTTTCATCCCCATAAGTTCCATCATGTCGTCCTCTGGGACCACGACTCCTCGGAACTGCTCGGCCAACTCCTGGCACATCAGCTCATACCCTTTTATACTCCCCCGTGGCAACTTGCGATACCATTCTCGGGCTCGTCCTTCTAGTGTCAATGGGAACACTCTGCACCTCTGCGCTGGTGTCAGCCCCTGTACACCCGTCATGTCATTGAAACGTTCGATGTGCACCAGCGGATCACTTCGCCTGGAGTACTTGAGGTCGGGGAAGCGAAAATCTCTCAGGATTACAGTACCCATAATCTCAATTGATAATGAAGATTCTTCATCTAGCATTATCCTCCAGCTCGGGGGCTTTCTCTTGCCCTGAATCTCCTCCATCACCTGCGCCAATCTGCGCACCTCTCCCTCCAATTCTATCGTATGGTCAGGGTCACGCGCAACTATCTGGTCTCATTCTTGCTCGGCATTTTGCAACCACTGTCTGAGCTCTCCTTCATCAACACTGGCTCATCGGCCATCAGCTTCAAGTACCCGTCCAGGGCGGGGTTGGTTCCCCCCTTCACTTACACGCTCCCCTGTACCCTGACTAGTACTTCTATGGAGATGCACCTCATAAGGTTGGTCCACCGGTAGAGGGATCTCCTCGACTCTATGCCTCTGGAGGCTGGGTTCTGCTCCGACTTCTTCTCTTCCCACGGTGGTTTCGTGGTCCCTTCTCCGCTCCTCCCTCAGCTCACACAATACGGCCGTGAGAGTCTCCATTTGTTTTTCCATCCGCTCCAGTCGATCTTGCATCATCCTCTCTCGAGCTTCACTTGCTATCTCCCGGAGGGTGATTGTCTCGACAGTTTCATTATCGTCCCTTACAGTATCCTTCCTTGACGAATTCATGTCTACCCGTTCGCTGCTTCTCCGGTCACTACTAATTTGGTGGTAGCTTTTTATTCAGCTCTCCACAGACGGCGCCAAAATGTTGATGCTAAAATTTGCTCGCCCTTTGCCCAACCAATTTTTTTCACCAACGCTTAAGTAGTCAATAACGCGAATACTGAGTTCTTCTTGCCTCAACGATTACTCTAGTCACTGGAGTTGGAATTACCCTTCCTTCTCTCTCGAAACCTGCGTTCACAAAAGTGGATCAGAGACGCCGGTGGTTTTATCGGCGTAAACCCTCCGATGCCTAAGTTAGCCCAAGGTGTTTACAGGAAAACAATGTAACTAAGAATCGGTAATTTGCTTAAAATCGGCTCACAGTGTTTGCTAATAAACAGTCTGGTTATATTTCGACAGAGTTTTCCCTCTCTCTTCTTTTTTCTCCCTCATTCCTCATTGATTTCTCCTTCTTTTATAGCCGTTGTCCCACGTTTCCATTTGCCCTTCATCTCCCCTTATTTCGGGTAGTGGCAACTCCTTATGGGACTTTAACTACTATATTGCGGGTAAATGTGGGACACCGTGTCTCCCTCAACTGTTCTGGGTGTAGCGCAACTATCGCGATTTCGTGAGATCGTGTTCTCGCTCTTTGGGGAATGGGTGTCTGTTCGGTACATGTCTCTGGTTGGTACATTCCTCTGGTTGATACTCATCCATGTTCGGCCTTTGTTCGCAGTGCTCTACTCGTACCATTTGACCGAGGTGAACCATGCCGGGGTGGAAAAGATGGCATGGCCGAGCTGGTGCTCTTTATTTACTTAACAAGTGCCTATGATTTAAGGATGATTGAGATTATGTTAAAGGTTAGAGATAATATTGATAAGAATGTTTTATGATAATTACAGGATGTGGGTGAGCTTGTTGGTTTGTTCTTGAGGTATTGAATTGATTATGATAGATCGAGGCAAGTAGATTAATTCATTATGTACTTTATAATAAATGCAATTTATGTTATAAAAATTATGTTTAAATAAAAAATTTTACAAAACTGATTTCTAAAATATTTAAATGAATTTTTAAAATAAAAACACTTTTAAATGAATTTATAAAAAGGTATTTTAAAATAATTTTTTCTTAAGAAACTAGTTTTCTTAAACAAAATGTTTTCTTAAAGAATTAAATGATCAAAGAAAGGTTCTTAAATGTTTTAGAAGATTTTAAATGTTATTTATGAAAGGATGTAAGACGGATTCAAAAATGTTTTGGCTCATAGTTTGTAGTAATGTATAAGATGCAAATGTTATGATGTTAGGTAATGTTATGGCTAACTTGCTAGTATGATGATGATCTTGTGCACAATGATGTTATGAAAAATGTGGGGTATAATACCTTAAATGCGGAACAATGTGGGGTATAGTACCCTGAATGATGAATGATGATGACTACGAGGCATGAATTACCAAATGTTTATATTTTAATGTTTTTATGAATGTTTTAATGTTTTTAATACTTTTACATGAATCCATCCCTTATGCTAAATGAAGATGTTATTATAAGATGTTATAAAATGTTTAATGGTATAATGACAAAGGTTTTCAAATATTGTGCATTGATTTACTTACCGAGTTCACGGCTCACCCTTCGTCTCCAATATTTTGCAGATTGATTAGAGATGTGGGTTGGGTATCTAAATGGAGATTTTTTTTAGTAGACCTTTGGACTTGCTTTAAAGATTAAATTTGGCTAGACTTTTTATTTTGGATTAGAGAATTTTCTTTGGAGACTTTATGTCAGATTTGTTTTTTGTAAGAATTCAGTTGGAGTATGAATAATGATTTTTTTTCTTGAAGTTTATTAATAAGAATAAATAGTGTGAGATTTCATTCCAATTTTACCCTTGTGCTTTCATGGGTAAATTTTTGGGGTCTTACAAATTATTTATTGAAAATAATTTTTACGTTATGACTTAACTGAATATGAGTTACGTATGATTCTAAAATGATTACTGTTTTCTTGACTTATAGTATTTCATAATAATGATTATATAATTTTTCGTATTAGTAACCTTATGCATGAGTTTGCTTATTGAGTTGACGGCTCACCCATCATCTCCAACATTTTGCAGATTAATTTTAGAGATGTGAGCTTTTGGTCTAGCGAAGAGGATTTGTTAGCTGAAAAACTTTGGCATTTTATAGATGAATTAATTGTAGTTATTTTGATTATTACTTAGAGCTAATTTTTATTTTGGAGGATTATTGATTTATTTATTATTTTGGAGAATATGCTATGTTTATGGGTAACATTGACTTTATTTGGGATTAGTTATAAATTAATGTTCTAAGGTTTTATTCCAAATTCCTCTTGAGTTTTTGGGTGAATTTGAGGTGTTACAATCTCAACTTTAAAGTATCCTGGAAGTATTTCAAGAATATGTTACATTTTACACATGGGGGACCCAATTAAGGCCTCGAAGGGTGGATCATTTTTTTCACTTTTGAATGTACCCCAATCCCTTTTTTGAAAAAGACAATAAAATAATTTAGCCACATTCACATTTAACATCTATTGCTTAGTGGTGAGAGTTGTATTATAAGATTTTGGAGATCTACGTTCAAATCTCTACAACTACATAATTTATTTTTTAAAGATTTTATAATCCGTAATAATTGATTTACTTCATGAATGATAACTAGTGATTCAAGATATTAAAAATAATAATAATACAACCACAAACTCTTATATAAATTTATTTTGTACAAACTGATGTGTCATGAATAAATTGGTTGAATTGAATATCTTTTAGCCCACATGATCTATTTTATTATTTTATATTTTCATTCAACCAATAAATTAATGCCAAATTAATTTGTACAAGATAAATTTATAGAAGAATTTGTGGCGGTATCATCACTCTATTAAAAATATAAAGGTCATTTTGTTAGCTTATGTAAAATTTGTGACACTTAGGTGGCGTTTGTTTTTTAACTTAATGACTTAAAGTGACTTAACTTAATTAATTAAGTTAATTAGAGATGTTTGTTCTTATAACTTAATGAGATTTTTTAGATAATTTTGACTTAATAAAATAAACCAATTTTTTTGGCTTTTAACTTAATGGAGAAATATGAATTAAGTCAATTATTTGCTAATATAAAAAAATATCATTGCTTTATAATTTATTTTTCATGTTTATCCCAAACTCACCCGTGTAGACATTTACCCCACATAAAAATATTCATGTTTTTTCTTTCTTATATTATATACGATAAAATTTAAAATTTATGATATTTTATATATTAAAATTCTAAAATAATTATGTATTCACTTGAATATAGTTTTACTTATAAATGTTAAAATATTGTGGTATTTAATATATTATTTATTTGACATTCAAATTTAATAAGGATACAAATGTAAAAGTACATATTTTTAGCTTTTTAAGTTGAAAAATAAACAACTTAATACTTATTTTTTGAGATTCAGACGAAAAACAAACATATTATTCAGATTCAGACATTCAGATCTATTCAGAATTTAGATTAATTCAGGTCTATTCAGATTTCAGATAAAAAAACAAACGCCACTTTAGATGGTCAAGAATAGTTCAACGGCCTTCTACTCCGCCTTCTACTCCGACGTTACCGCTCCCTGTTTGGGAGTATCATTTTCACGGGCCTTGCTAAGTTACGTAAAATATATCACTTGAAAGATCATTAGGAACACTTCTGCAACGTGATACAAAGATTCCAATCAAAACTGTCAATTTTACTCAACTAACCATACCTAAAATATGCGCAAAGTCTACGTTGCTAGAAGAAATGGTGAGAAATTATTTTTCTTTATATTGACGTTGTCTTCAGTGGGATCCCACTTATAATACCAGGTGTTTAGCTTGCCCATTTTCATTACCATAATGTTTTCACTTATTTATAGAGATGTTGAATTTTCAGGTGCAAGTCTCTGTTTATCAAGGTCCCATCATTTTACAGTATATAACTGCGGTCTTGCATGGGAATTGGAGCCCATAGGATGGGGAGCGAACAAGCCAACTTCGGCTACTATGCCAAAGAGTTTATTATAGATTTCGAATTTAATCACTACTCAAGGCATATTTATTTAATATGTTAGAGGGAGCTACAAGCCTAAATTGTATATACCAATGGATGTACTCTGGCTTTTGTTAATCTTTTGTAAGTTACCGTTTTTCTTGTCTGAATTCTCATTTGCATCTGACATCATTTCTTCATCTCAGACTCTTAATGACGGTAGGACCTTAATTTCAAAAGATGGAAGCTTCGAGCTTGGTTTCTTCAGTCCTGGCAGTTCCAAGAATGGTTACGTAGGAATTTGGTACAAAAATATCCCAGTTAAAACAGTGGTTTGGGTTGCAAACCGACTCAACCCCATCAATGACTCTTCTGGCTTCCTAATGATAAACAAGACAGGCAATCTTGTATTAACAAGCAAAAGCAATATCGTAGTTTGGTCGGCATACTTGAGTAAAGAAGTCCGGACTCCAGTTGTATTGCAGCTACTAGATTCAGGAAATCTTGTCCTCAGAGGTGAACAAGATGGAGATTCTGAGACTTATTTCTGGCAGAGCTTTGATTATCCTTCTGATACATTGCTCCTAGGAATGAAGCTCGGATGGGATTTAGAGACAGGTCTTGAGCGGCGCGTAACATCATGGAAGAGCTTTGACGACCCATCTCCCGGAGACTTTATTTGGGCAATTGAAAGACAAGATAATCCTGAGGTAGTGATGTGGAAGGGATCAAGAAAGTTTTATAGGACTGGTCCATGGAATGGCCTTAGATTTAGTGCTCCATCACTAAGGCCTAACCCAGTCTTTAATTTCAGCTTTGTCTCTAATGATGTTGAGTTGTACTACACATTCAACATCACTAATAAAGCTGTTATCTCAAGGATTGTCATGAACCAAACACTCTACGTACGTCAACGATTGATATGGAATAAAGCAACTCAAAGTTGGGAACTGTATTCAAATGTGCCAAGAGATCAATGCGACACTTATGGCCTTTGTGGAGCCTATGGCATTTGCATCATTAGCCAGTCGCCTGTTTGCCAATGTCTAGAAGGTTTTAAACCAAAGTCAGGGGGATATCTAGACTGGTCTCAAGGGTGTGTGCGGAGTAAGCCGTTGAACTACTCTAGACAAGATGGCTTCATCAAATTCACTGAGCTGAAATTGCCAGATGCTACTTCTTCTTGGGTGAGAAGAAGTATGAATCTCAAGGAATGCAGGGAGAAGTGCTTTGAAAACTCTTCTTGTATGGCGTACACAAATTCAGATATCAGAGGAGGAGGCAGTGGCTGTGCCATGTGGTTTGGTGAACTGATTGACATGAGAGACTTCCCAGGTGGTGGATAGGACTTCTATATTCGAATGTCTGCGTCAGAGATAGGTATACGCATAAAGTTTGTTTATGTCACTCCATTATGAGAAACTAGGTGTTAGGAGTGCCGCTCCGGTTAGTTTAGGAGTTCCACTTTTTTTTTTTTAATTATTGTGTAATTCAGTAATGAGTTCAGATTGAAGCGCTTCTTTCACATAAGCAGTTTCTGGGTATAACTTATGTGCATAGAATCCTGCTGCTATTTGAATACTTTTTTCTTAGCTATATGATTATTGACTTGTTTTGCTATATCTGAATACAATACGCTGATCAAGGAGCGAAAGGTGAGCCGACGACAAAGATAGTTGTGATAGTCATTTCTACTGCTGCTCTGCTGGCTGTGGTGCTTATAGCTGGCTACTTGATTCGCAAACGCAGGAGAAATATAGCAGGTATAATAGCACTCCACTTTCCTTCACAAATTTTCATTTTTACCAGAGCAGTTTCCTTTCATTCAATACTTGTAAGAGTTTGATTTTCCCGCATCAAGTCGTCAATAATATCCTCCACCAAGTAGATAAAATTTTTATATGCAGCGATAACTGTGAATATGTCTCTAAGGTGTAGAGTTAACACTGCATTTCATTTATACCTGCGGCCAGGTAATTGAACTCGTAAAATTTTTAGTTGGAGTAGCTGGTTTACTTATATGTACTTAGCTAGTATTATATTAATACATGCCTCTGTTTCACCGATGGTTCCGTTTTTCACTTGCGCTTACATATTGACCGAAAAATACACATTGGATGTATAAAATAGCTTTAATACAAATTTACAGATAAAGAACCTCCTCATTAAGAACAAGAAAATTGTATTCACTAGTTAGTCATTTAATATTGTCTGGTATACGTACCGCATATGCTGCCTTCAGTTAATATTGTCCAAAATTTCAGAGAAAACAGAAAACAGCAGGGAAACTGATCAGGAAAACGAAGATCAAAACATAGACCTGGAGCTACCACTGTTTGAGTTAGCTACAATTGCTAATGCTACAGATAACTTTTCAATCAACAACAAGCTTGGAGAAGGCGGCTTTGGACCAGTTTACAAGGTAAACTTGAAAGCTGCAAGTCAAGAACACTTATTTTACTGGGTAACTAAATTCACATAAATCATCCCAGGGCACACTGGTGGATGGACAGGAAATTGCTGTAAAAAGGCTTTCGAAGATTTCTGAGCAAGGGTTGAAGGAGTTGAAGAATGAGGTTATACTATTTTCCAAATTACAGCACCGAAATCTTGTAAAGCTTCTTGGCTGCTGCATTCAAGGAGAGGAGAAATTGTTGATTTATGAATTCATGCCGAACAAAAGCCTGGACTCTTTCATTTTTGGTCTGGATCCCTCTAAGCTTAAAATATTCAGCTAGCTTGTGCCTTGATTATAGGCGTTTATTATAGTTTGCACTGTTTTTTTTTTTGTGTTTTATTTTTTTTTTATTCACGGAAAATTCGAGCTGGGAATTGTACTAACGTCTACATGATACTTTCTAGATCAAACAAGACGTACACTATTAGATTGGTCCCAGCGTTTCCATATTATTTGTGGAACTGCTAGGGGCCTTCTCTACCTTCATCAAGATTCTAGATTGAGGATTATACATCGAGATCTCAAAGCAAGCAATGTGTTACTTGATCAGGATATGAACCCAAAAATTTCAGATTTTGGCTTGGCTAGAACTTTTGGTGGAGATGAGACAGAAGGAAATACAAACAGAGTGGTTGGAACGTAGTAAGTATTTCTTATCATGTGATCTTTACAATTCGCTTGCACTGATTAATGAAATTTAACTTATATATTCTAATCCTCTGAAGTGGTTATATGGCACCGGAATACGCTAGTGATGGACAATTCTCAATAAAATCCGATGTCTTCAGCTTTGGAATTTTATTGCTGGAGATAGTAAGTGGAAAGAAAAATAGAGGATTTTATCATTCAGACAACAAGGTTAACCTTATAGGACATGTAAGTAAAATGCTACGACATTTTCTAGCATAGTTTAAACTAATAAATCATAGATGACAAAAGAGTGTTTGATATGTTGTAGGCATGGAAGTTTTGGGACGAAGGCATTCCTTCACGATTGATCGATGCGTGTATTCAAGACTCATGCAACCTAGCTGAAGTAATACGATGCATCCACATCGGTTTGTTATGTGTGCAACAGCATCCAGGGGACAGGCCATGCATGACCTCTGTGATTTTGATGTTGGGCAGTGAGATTTTGTTGCCTCAGCCAAAGCAACCTGGTTACTTGGCGGACAGGAAATCAACGGAACCATATTCTTCATCAAGCATGCCTGAATCATCCTCAACTAATACATTAACAATCTCAGAGTTGGAGGCTCGATAGAGAATCTATTAGTAATATGCCTTATCTACATTATCTAAAACTTAAAGACCATTATCGGTAATATTTCAACCATTTGGAATATCAGATTTACTCAAACCGAGGTTCAGGTAAATGATTGAATACGAAATGGTGAGGATCCAACGATATAGTATATGTTGTGTTTCTAAATAGAAAGTATCCTAATTTTTATGTAGAAATTGTAAATAAGAGGAATTGTGAGAACTGAGACAAAACAGACTATTATATTTGAGAGAATGAGGGAAAGACCTTTTTGTTTTTTCTCTTTATACAAAGCAATATACTAGGGCTATTCAAAGTTTAACTTTACAGACCATTTGAGTCGAGTCAATTTTCAAGCGGCCGGTGCAATTACAGAACATATATTCTGAGGTTTTGAGTTGAGTTTTGTACGATCAGATCCTTTCTGGCTTAGTACTTAGGAGTAAACTTCGTTATGTGTTCTGATTAATTGTACAACTCTTTATGGTGTGTTTATCAATTGGTAATCGGAATGAGCTTGAATAAGAATTGGTTAGAAGCACCATGAGATACGAGAAACATAATAAATTGTTTATTTTACTATAAGAATCGGAATTGAAATGAGCTGTATTTTCATTTATATATTTATTTTATCTTAGAATAGAAATGAATTGTTACAAGTTACTAAAATGACCTCGATGATTATTGTCATTATTTATTATAATAGTTGTGATTATTATTATTATTATTAGTACTACTACTACTATTATTATTACTACTGCTACTATAATATTTAAATGGGCTAAAAAGATATTTTTAATTTTTGCTCATGATACAAATATTAATTCACTCCTCATTCCCACTTCTCCATAGGAGTGTGATTCTCATTCATCAATCCCACAAATAAACACACCATTACTTTCTAACAAATTCATTTACTAAATCAAAGTTCATCAATAAAAAGAAAAAAAAATAGCTTCATAGAGTTTTTTTTTTTTAATGGGCAAAGACAGAAGTAATTTTTTTAACCTCTACCTCCCCAAATTTGAATTTGGGTGCTCAATCAAAACAAATTGCTTAAAAACCATCCGGCCAAGTCCCTAGAGCAAATTAAATATATACATAAATGATCAAAAGCTTGTGCTTTTTTTTTTGTTGTGTTTCTTTATTATTGTAAAAGGAAAATAACAATAATAATAAGCAAGAAGTTGATAAGTTATTATAATTATTAACTTTGTGAAGAACCAATTGAAAAGTTAGTTTCTAACACACGGTATATTTTTCACCAGTTTGATTTTTTTTTTTTGGGTAAATAGTAGAGGAGTTTCAAAACCCAAATTAATTTTTTAACTTCCTCAACTCTCTTAGGATTATTTTAAATTTGAGTAAGGACTGAACTTCGCTTCAACAAAGCCCCCATAAGAATCCGTTCCCACACCGTATGGAGCCTCCATCGGTCAACCTTGCCAAATAAATAAAACTATTCGAAAATCACTTGATCTTACGTACAGGCTTCACCACTTTGAAATTATACTTAGAAAAGTATCTAGTCAATTGTTTATTGGGATTGTTGCCTGAAACATTATATATATATATATAGATGGACTAACATACAGATGGCATAAATACATTTTGTCCCAAAAATGGTGATTATTAAGTTTGCTAAATTACATGCCATGAAGCCGACCAATGTGATAATGTAATTAAAGTTTTTGCATGCAATAATTGGTAGCACACGCTAATCTTTTGATGGATGCTGATAAAGGAGTCGTCACTTCGGTGAGTTTGAAGAAAAACTCAGCCTTTGAATATGTCAATTTGGTATGACTGCCATCCAATTTAAAAGAGTTGGGGGACAATTTTAGCTCAATGTCTCAAGACTACTATTTGGTTACTGAATTTAATTGATTATGGCTCTCCAGACTTTAAATAAGCTTAATGTTGCGGACCTCCCAATTTGCTAGCCTAATTTGCTCACTAAGAGCCCAAAACAAGGTCAAGAGTGCTAAGAGCCCAAAACAAGCCCAAGAGTGCTAGCTTGACCCAATTCCAAAAAGTTTTAGGCAATTCTAGCATATTGAGCTTGTAAATACTCTATAATTCTCTATACATTTCCAGCACATGTAAATTCTAAATAGTTGGTAGATTTCTCTAGAATCTCTAGAACTTGGCAAGCCTCCCCTATAAATATGGGATGGCATTAGACATTTGTACATAACAACAACAACAAGCATTAAGCAAGCAACTCAAGCATTGTAAGCTTTCTTGTAAACTCTCTTTTGTGCAATACAATTTCTCTTATTCGGCTCCATTGCTCTCTTCTTTAGTTCGAGAAGCTCAAGGCTTACTTAGCAACATTCGGCAAAGTTGTCTAAGTGCCGCACGGGTTAGCTGCGCAAAATACTCATCCCGTGACATTAAGCTAGTGATTGAGTGGATTTTTGGTTCATGGTTCTAAGCCTGGATGGTCTATTTCTGGAAGCAGAAGTTGTGGGCACCCAGATTAGATGACCTACACAGCCCAATAAGCCGTTAAACTATGTAGACTGGTCTAAAGGGTGTGTAAGTAATAAGCCGTTAAACTACTCTAGACAAGATGGCTTTATGAAATTTACTGAGCTGAAACTGCCAGATACTACTCCTTCTTAGGTGAGCAAAAGTATGAACCTCAAGGAATGCAGGGAGGGGTGCTTAGAAAACTCTTCTTGTATGGCTTACACAAACTCAGATATCAGAGGAGGCGGCAGTGGCTGTGCCATGTGGTTTGGCGATTTGATTGACACGAGAAGCTTTCCAGATGGTGGGCAGGACTTGTATATTCGAATGTCTGCTTCAGAGCTAGGTATCCGTTTACTTGTTTAAGTTACTCCATTATGAGAACTTAGGAGTGCCACTCCAGTTAGATTAGTTCCATATTTTTAGTGTGTAATTTAGTAGTGAGTTCAGATTGAGATGCTCCTTTTACATAAAGCAGTTTCTGGGTATAGCTTCTATGCATAGAATTCTGCTGCTATTTTAATCCTTTTTTCTTAGCTATATGATTATTGACTTGCTTTGCTATATCTGAATACGCTGATCAAGGAGCGAAAGGTGAGCCTACGACAAAGATAGTGGTGATAGTCATTTCTACTGCTGCCCTGTTAGCTGCGGTGATTGCAGCTGGCTATTTGGTTCACAAAAGAAGGAGAAATATAGTAGGTATAATATTACTCCATTTTCCTTCAAAAATTTATAGCCATTTGTTTGCATTTTTATGATAGCTGTTTCCTTTCAATCAATAGTTATATGAGTTCGATTTTGCAGTATCAAATCTTCAATAAAATCTCAAGATGAAGAGTTAACAATACATATCATTTCGACCTAGGGCAGGTTAATTAAACTTGTAAATTTTTTGTTTGAATAACAGGTTTACTTAAATGCATTTAGTATTATATTAATACATGCCTCTTTTCACCTGTGGTTGTTTGTTTACTTGCACTTTCATATTGACTGGAAAATGCATATTGGATGAATGAAATGGGTATGATACTATTTTCCAAATAAAAAACTTTCTCATCAAGAAAAAGAAAATGGTAGTTATTAGTTTAATATAGTCCAGTATCCGCACTGCATATGTTGCTTTCAGTTAATATTGCCCAATATTTCAGAGAAAACAGAAAACAACAGGAGAACTGAACAGAAAATGAAGATTAAAACATAGACCTAGAGCTACCACTGTTTGAGTTAGCTACAATTGCTAATGCCACCAATAACTTTTCAATCAACAAGAAGCTTGGAGAAGGTGGCTTTGGACCTGTTTACAAGGTAAACTTGAAAGCTGCAAGTAAAAAATAATTATTTTACTGGTTAACTAAATTCACATATATCTTCCCAGGGCACACTGGTGGATGGACGGGAAATTGCTATGAAAAGGCTTTCAAAGATTTCTGAGCAAGGGTTGAAGGAGTTGAAGAATGAGGTTATACTATTTTCCAAATTACAGCACAGAAATCTTGTAAAGCTTCTTGCCTGCTGCATTCAAGGAGAGGAGAAATTGTTGATTTATGAATTCATGCCGAACAGAGGCCTGGACTCTTTCATTTTTGGTCTGGATCGCTCTAAAACATTAAAATATTCAGCTAGCTTGTGCCTTGATTATAGACGAATCTTATAACCTTAACATGGTAATTTGTAGATCAAGAAAGATGTAAGCTATTGGATTGGTCCAAGCGTTTCCGCATAATATGTGGGACTGCTAGGGGTCTTCTCTACCTTCATCAAGATTCTAGATTGAGGATTGTTGTATTGTGAAGCAAATCAGTTGGTCAAAACGACCAGCTGATGTCGCGTTTTGAAAAGCAGCTGACTTGTTCCAGAAACGGCATGGGTGAAGGTCGTTTTTGTTTAAGTGATGCACGAGAGTTTCACGTGCATGGAGACGTTGCTTTCTTGATCAGTTAAGTTCGGTAATTCACATGGAAATCACGTGAGTTTCTGGGTTTGTTACTTAGCTGTTATATACAGCAGATTCTGGTAAACAGAGAGAGCGGGGGGGGGAGATACTCGGCTTAGAGAGAAAGAGAGGTTTCTTGAAGAGTGTCCTTGTAATCAGTTTAGATAGTTTTCTGTAATCTCTATGAGCAATGAATAAATGGGTTCAGTTTCTCCCGTGGATGTAAGCTAGATTTAATCTAGCTGAACCACGTTAAACACTGGTGCATTTCATAGTTTCTGTTTTTAGTTCCAGTCTCTGAACATTTTCTTGAGTTGATTCTTGGGCATCTTGGATTGTTTGGTTTGGTTCCTGGGAAGTGTTTCAAGTTGTTTAGATTATTGGCACACTTAAACACTACAAGGATTATACATCGAGATCTCAAAGCAGGTAATGTGTTACTCGATCAGGATATGAATCCAAAAATTTCAGATTTTGGCTTGGCCAGAACTTTTGGCGGAGATGAGACAGAAGGAAACACAACCAGAGTTGTTGGAACATAGTAAGTATTTCCAGTCATGTGATCTTTACGATTCACTTGCTTTGATTAATGACTTTGATTAATGAAAACTAACTTATACATTCTAATCCTCTGAAGTGGTTATATGGCACCGGAATACGCTAGTGATGGGCAATTCTCAGTAAAATCCGATGTCTTCAGCTTTGGAATATTATTGCTGGAGATAGTAAGTGGAAAACAAGATAGAGGATTTTATCATTTGGACAACAAGCTTAATCTCATAGGACATGAAAGCAAAACGCATATATACGACATTTTCTATCATAGTTTAAACCACTAAATACATTATAAGTGACAAAAGAGTTATGATATGTTGTTAGGCATGGAAGTTGTCGAACAAAGGCATGCCTTCAGAACTGATTGATCCATGTTATCAAGAATCTTGTAATCTGACTGAACTGATACGATGCATTCACATCAGTCTATTATGTGTGCAACAACATCCTGATGACAGGCCATGTATGCCCTCGGTGATTTTGATGTTGGGCAGTGAGATTGTGCTGCCTCGGCCGAAGCAACCCGGTTTCTTGGCGGATAGGAAATCAGTTGGACCAGATTCTTTGTTAAGCATTCCCGAATCATCTTCAAGTAACTCAATTACGATCTCAGAGTTGGAGGCTCGTTAGAGATCTATTAGTAACATGCCATCTTCTACATTATCTCTGAAACTTAAATGACATAATCAGTGATATTTCAGCTAAATGATTGAATCAGAAATGATGAGGTTTTTGGTTCAATTATCCTACGATGTAGTATAAGTTGTGGATCTCAAATAGAATGCTTCCTAATGTTTATATAGAAATTGTAAATAAGAGGAACTCTTCATAATAGCCCTTAGCATCTTGTTATTTTTGTCACGATTATTATTTTAAAATAGCAATTCAAGATATCAAAAATATGAACGTTATATTGTTATCATTTTGACTTCCTCTCGTTTCAAATTAAAGAAAGATACACCAGATTCCAACCAAAATTTTGAGTTTCATTGAACAATCATAAACTCTTATGCATAAAGTCTACGTTTAATGGGTGAGAAATTATTTTTCTTACTCACATTGTAATTATAAATGGACCCTAATACTATTTAAACTTTAGGTTTTGTCCTATTTTCTTCTTTCTTTTTCAATACCTTATTTTCGAACCACTGATTTAGTTACTTTAGGAATCCGACGGTTTCTGATTTTCTCATTTACTTTTATACGTGTAACGCTGTAAGGAGAACACAATGCAATCTCATGAGAAAATTTTCAGATCGCATGAAAAATCACACCTGTCAACAAGATCTTTTTGTTACATCATATTTATATATTAATATAGTTTAAATAATTTAAACATGTAATAAACATAAATTAATTTACTAATGATATTAATTAGAGACTAGGTCAAACATTTGAATTAGAACAAAATCTAATCACATTTTGATTAAAACTTAACCTAATTATATTGGCTTTGCCAAGTAGTAAAACGATATCCATTGTTTATCTACCCTATCAACCTGCTTCCGCTACCCCCTTGTATTAATTAATATCAGAGAGATCAAAATCTCATTGGATTAAAATTAGATCTAATCAAACTTCAATTAAAATGTAACTCAATTGTGTTTGATTGGCCCAAAACTAGAATAATATTTAATGTTTATCTATCCTATAATTCGCTTCCACTGCCCTGCTACGTGAATAATGGACATGTTCTTTTATGATTAACTTACCAAACTTGTATAATAAATTATATGATAACTGATTTAAGGGTGGGCATGGGTTGGTTTGGGTTGGATTTTAAGTCAACTCAAACCAAAACATAAAAATTTGGATCCAACCCAAACCAACCCAAATATTATTAATCCAACTCAAACCAAACCATTTGGGTTTGGTTTGAATTTTATTATCAAAATAATTTTTATTTTAATAAAATTTAATTATATCAAAATTATAATAATTATTAATTGTTATTAATTATTAAATTGATATTAAAATATAAAAAAATATAGCGGATAAAAATTATAAATTTTACAATAACTTAATCCTTAAATTAAAGAATACTAGAAAATCAAAATAAAGTTTAATGACAAAAATTATTATTTCTCAATAAATAAGAACGTACACTTTAATAATAAACTTTCACAAACATGATATTAACAATCTAATAATAATTTTTGCCACTTGTTATTTATTTAATTATGCAATATTTGTTTTTATTTATCGTTGTGGTAGTTTTGCGTTATGTTGTCTACTTATACGCTTAATTTTAGGGAGATTGCTAGTTTCCCCCCTACAGTAATCAACATATATCATTTTTCCCCCTTCTATTTTTATAATGGCCAAAAACCCCCCTAATAGTATAAGTTTACAATATTACCTTTATTTTCAACTACTCTTTTATTTATATTTATTATAAATTAAATAAATCACATGAATAGAAACTAAATTAAAAATAAAGCGTTAAAAATAAGAAATATATGTTTTGATATGAACAAAAAAATTAATAATAAAATTTTTTTATACTTATTTATTTTCTGAAAATTTTCTTATAATAAATATATAAGAAAATTATTAGTAAAATGATAAAAAAATTATTATAAGAAAACTTGAATGACAAATAAAAATTTATTATAAGATAAATAATAAAATATTTTACCTATACTTTTTACATTTAATTTTAAAATATTACAAAATGTTTATTATAAGAAAATGTTCACAAAATAAATAATTACAAGAAAAAAATTTATTATTAATTTTTTGCTCATATAAAACATATATTTCTTGTTTTAATACTTAATTTTTTTATTTAGTTTCTATTCATGTAATTTATTTAATTTATAATAAATGTAAATAAAAGAGTAGTTAAAAATAAGAGTAATATTGTAAACTTATGTTGTCAGGAGAATTTTTGGCTATTTAAAAACAGAAATGGGGTAAATGGTATATGTTAATTACTGTAGGGGGAAAAGTAGCAATCCCCCTTAATTTTATTTACATTATGATATTATATAGTGTGTATGCTTTATGTTTTAATTTCATTATATGGTAAGCAAAGTTTTGTACAGTGCCTACTATGGGCATTACATTCAATTATTGACCAAAAATTAGCCGTCATATAGTATATCGGACCCAGTCCAAGCTGAGTTATTATTGATCACTAGTAGAGTCTCCTGCTCTTTCTATGATGATCCTTCCATGTGGGAGGAATTATTTTTGTAAATAAGAAAAAAATTTATGTTATTTACAACAATATTTATTTAATTTAAATTTATTTTTACTATTATTTTTATTTTCTAACTGTTGATAATTGATCATGCCGTAAAAAATTTAATGGTGGCCTTTCACTTATTTGTGTTCATTTATTTCATTTGAAAAATTTGAGTGTTAGGATTTTGTCCATAACCCATGGGTAAACCATACCCAACCCATAATGAAATGATTTTCTATATAAAACTCATATCTAACCCATTTTCATGATTTACCCAACCCAAACCATTTAATTTAGTTTGGGTTTGGGTAAACCCATGGGTTGTGGGTTTATGCCCACCCCTAAACTGATTGTTTCAAAATCTAAAATTTATCAAACACCTTAAGAAATTGTTTGCTAAGTTCATTACTTCAGGAGTTAAATAACGTTAACTAATGGTTAGCTTATTTATTCTCATTATTTTATTTTTAATTTTTTTTTTATCTTTTTAACAATCTAAATTTTATTGGGAGTCTAAATACATACATTTATTGTACACCATAAAAATATGCCTAACTAACAATTCGCATATCCAAAACGGGATCAAGCTTGGGCGGTTGAATTTTAAGTCTAAGGGGTCATCAGTTCTGAGAGTTTGAAGTAAAATTCAGCCTTTGAATAACTGTCAATTTGGTATGATATCTCAATTGTCTCAAAACTACTATTTGGTTACTAAATTGGATTGATTATGGCTTTCTAAACTTTAAAGAAGCTTAATCTAGTGATTGATCAGAGGACTTTTGGTTTCTGTTTTTAAGCCGGGATGGTCTCAACTGCTGGAAGCAGAACATGGAGGCACCCAATTTAGATGATACATACAGCGCAATATGCACCTTAAAAAATCGTCTTTAGCCTAAAAAGTTTGTAATTGGAGATGAATAATATATAGAAAGATATACATTTTTTGCCTCATCAGCAATCTCATGTTTCTGCTTCAATCCACAGATATCTCATAAAGAACACGGTTGTCTGCAAAGAACAACTTTATGACAGGAAACTTCTTGTGAAAGTAATGGTAGAATTTGGTAGCAGCAAGAAATGTCAACTGCCAAACATTTGGAGAGCCCTCTGATGGAATTGAAGACTGCAGAATTTTCTGGACTCCACATCTCTGAAAGTGGCAAAAGGTTACATGTAACTGATGGAGCATTAAGAGTTGATTGTTCAAAACCCCGTACCCTGCACTCTAGGACATTGTTGATGTGTAATTTACCTGTGATTGAAGAAATCTTGGTGAGTGAAATCAACCTGCGAAACTTTACAGTAAATACTCTTTGATTTTATGCTCTAGGTTTGAATTTATATCTCAACAGCACATCATTGCTTCACTACAAACGACAAAATGGAAGGTCAAATCCAGCATAATTCTCCCATGCATCTGAATAAAATTCCAATCCAGACCTATTTGTAACACAGCTGGACTGACCTTTAAAATCCAAGATCACTAATATTGGTTGCCAAAGATTTTATTATCACATCAAATGGGACAGGTTTAGTCGCGTAGAATCTTGTCTTCACAACCTCATAGAAATCGAATTTTCAACTACCAGTCACTGTTGTTCAAGTTTCCACCACTTGCAACACTAAATAATTGCGTTCTCGCAAGGGAATTTGAGTCCAGAAGCATTGACTTCTAGTTCAATGCCGTTAAAGATGGATCATTAGTCATGGTATTAGCATCTATATAGTTTGTTAGAGAGAGATCTAAGTTTATACACGAATGGGTGTACTTTTATTTTTGTTCGTCTGTTGTAATTTACTATTTTTCTTGCCTGATTCCTCTTTTGGATCTGATACCATTACTTCATCTCAGTCTCTTAGTGAGGGTAGGACCTTAGTTTCAAAAGATGGAAGCTTTGAGCTTGGTTTCTTCAGTCCTGGTAGTTCCAAGAATCGTTACATTGGAATTTGGTACAAAAGCATCCCAGTTAAAACTGTTGTTTGGGTAGCAAACCGACTCAACCCCATCAATGACTCTTCTGGATTGTTAATTATAAACAAGAGGGGCAATCTTGTTTTAAAAAGCCAGAGCATGAGGGTAGTTTGGTCAGCAAGCTTGAGCAAAGAAGTGCAGCAGACTCCAGTGGTATTACAGCTACTAGATTCAGGAAATCTTGTCCTCAGAGGTGAACAAGAGGGTGATTCTGGAACTTATTTCTGGCAAAGCTTTGATTATCCTTCTGATACATTGCTTCCAGGAATGAAGCTCGGATGGGATTTAAAGACTGGCTTTGAGCGACGTGTAATATCGTGGAAGAGCGCAGACGACCCGTCTCCTGGAGACTTTATTTGGGCAGTTGAACGACAAGATAATCCTGAGGTAGTCATGTGGAAGGGTTCAAGCAAGTTTTATACCACTGGCCCGTGGAATGGCCTTAGCTTCAGTGCCCCAACGACAAGGCCTAACCCAATTTTTAACTTCAGCTTTGTCTCTAATGAGGATGAGCTGTGCTACACATTCAGCATCAAAGATAAAGCAGTTGTCTCAAGGGTTGTCATGAACCAAACCACCTATTTAGGTCAAAGATTCATATGGAGTAATAACACTCAAACTTGGGACTTGTATTCAAAAGCGCCAAGAGATGAATGTGACAATTATGGTCTTTGTGGTGCCTATGGTGTTTGCATTATCAGCAAATCGCCCGTATGCCAATGTTTAAAAGGTTTTAAAACTAAATCAGGCGGGTACATGGACTGGCATGAAGGGTGTGTGCGTAGTAAGGCATTAAACTACTCTAGACAAGATGGTTTTATCAAATTTACTGAGCTGAAATTGCCAGATGCTAATTTCTCTCGGGTGAGCAAAAGTGTGAATCTCAAGGAATGCAGGGAGAAGTGCTTAGAAAACTCTTCATGTATGGCGTACACAAATTCAGATATCAGAGGAGGCGGCAGTGGCTGTGCCATGTGGTTTGGCGATCTGATTGACATGAGAAGCTTTCCAGATGGTGGGCAGGACTTCTATATTCGAATGTCTGCTTCAGAGCTAGGTATTTGCTGACCTCTTTATGTTACTCCATAATGAGAATTTAGAAGTGCCACTCCAGTTAGATTACATGTTCCCATTTTTTTTATTGTGTAATTTGTTCACGAGTTCAGATATTGAGGTACTCCTATCTGCTTGAACAGTGAATTTTTGCTGCAACTTGAGTTTTTTTTTTTTTCTTTTTCTTACCTTTATGATTATTGACTTGCTTTACTATATCTGAATATGCCAATCAAGGAATGAAAGGCGAGCCTACGACAAAGATAGTGGTGCTAGTCATTTCTGCCGCTGCTCTGTTAGCCGTGGTGCTTATATCTGGCTATTTGATCCACAAACGAAGGAGAAACATAGCAGGTAAAATAACTCCCTTTGCCTTCACATATTTATTGCCATTTGTTTGAACTTTTACGCAGCAGTTTTCATTCAACCAATGGTTCCGATAGTTTTCTTTGCTTTCTTCATTATGAGTTCTTCAATCAAATTCTTTACCAAGTAGATAGTATTGAAAGAGCATATCAATTAGACGGGGACTGTTAAATGAATGAACTTTAATAAATTTTGTGGAAAAGAAGAACCTTCGCATCAAGAACAAGAAAATGGAAGTTTCCATTTTAATTAAGTCCTGTATCTGTACTGCATATGTTTCTTTCGGTTAGTACTGTCCACTATTATTTCTGTGAAAACAGAAACTGATCAGGAAAACGAAGATCAAAACATTGACCTGGAGCTACCACTATTTGAATTAGCTACAATTTCTAATGCCACCAATAACTTTTCAATCAACAACAAGCTTGGAGAAGGTGGCTTTGGACCTGTATACAAGGTAAACAGAAACTTGCTAGTCAAAATTACTTATTTTACCTGGTAATTAAATTCACATATGTCTTTCCAGGGCACACTTGTGGATGGACAGGAAATTGCTGTGAAAAGGCTTTCAAAGATTTCTGATCAAGGATTGAAGGAGTTGAAGAATGAAGTTATACTATTCTCCAAATTACAGCACAGAAATCTAGTAAAGCTTCTTGGTTGCTGCATTCACGGAGAGGAGAAATTGTTGATTTATGAATTCATGTCGAACAAAAGCCTGGACTACTTCATATTTGGTCTGGATGCCTCTAAAACTTACAATTTTCAGCTAGCTAGTCCCTTGATTATAAACGTTTCTTATAATTTAGTGCAGATTTTTTTTTATAAAAAAAAAGAAGAAGAGAGAATTCAAGCTGAAAATTGTACTAACCTTTATTATGATACTCTCTAGATCAAACGCATAGTAAGCTATTGGATTGGTCCATGCGTTTTCACATTATATGTGGAACTGCTAGGGGGGTTCTCTACCTTCATCAAGATTCTAGATTGAGGATTATACATCGAGATCTCAAAGCAAGTAATGTGTTACTTGATCATGATATGAACCCAAAAATTTCAGATTTTGGCTTGGCTAGAACTTGTGGTGGAGACGAGACAGAAGGAAACACAAACAGAGTGGTTGGAACATAGTATGTCTTGTTTTTTCATCTTTATTATTCATTTCCACTGATTAATAAAATTTAACTTTTTCTGATTCTTTGAAGTGGTTATATGGCACCGGAATATGCTAGTGATGGGCTATTCTCAACAAAATCCGATGTCTTCAGCTTTGGCATTTTGTTGCTAGAGATAGTAAGTGGAAAAAAAAATAGAGGATTTTATCATTCAGACAACAGCCTTAACCTTATTGGACATGTAAGTAAAATGCACACTCTTCTTAAAAAATGATTCAAGAATTATGTCACTTTAATTTTGACTTTAATTAGTTTAAACTGACAAATCATAAATGATGAAAAAGTTTTGATATCTTTTAGGCATGGAAGTTGTGGAACGAAGGCATGCCTTTACAACTGATCGATGCTTGTTATCAAGAATCATGCAATCGCGCTGAAGTGATACGATGTGTCCACATTAGCTTATTGTGTGTGCAACAGCATCCCGATGACAGACCTAGCATGCCATCAGTGATCTTGATGTTGGACAGTGAGATTGTATTGCCTCAGCCAAAGCAACCTGGTTTCTTGGAGAACAAGAAATCAACAGAACCAGATTCTTCATCAAGCATGCTTGAATCATCTTCTACTAACACAATTACGATCTCAGAGTTGGAGGGTCGATAGAGAAGCTATTAGTAAAACGTCTTAATCTTATGAGACGTTTTCTGAAACTTAAAGAGTACATTTTCAGTAATATTTCAAACTTGGAATGATTTCTTCACAGGAAACAACTTGAATTGTGATAAAGCTTTTTAGCACTCTTGTGAATCTAGTACCAATGATTAATTTTATTAGTCGGGTTACAACTTAATAATTTTATTACAGCTTATCTATTCTGGAGAGGATCCTAATCCATATTTTTTAGTCTAATTTATCTGAAGGATACTTTCATAGAAGATGAATAAACTTATTAAAAGATGTCATATTAATAAATATTAGTAAGCCTTAAATAATTTTGTCTTTCATTATGTTAACAAATTGTTAAATTTCTAACTGACATCCCATGACGCCGACATAATTTGCGATCATCAATTAAATATTTTACATCCAATAATTGGTAACACACTAATCTTTCGATGGATGCTGATAAAGCCAGTAAGGGGCCATCATCACCTTTGAGAGTTCGAAGAAAATCTCAGCCTTTTTGGGCTTGCAAGACTTGAGTGATGATGATCACAGGTGTATGTTGAAAGAATGTGACTTTGATTGTGATAGAGCTCTTAAGCAGATGGAGTTTTGTGTCTTGATGCTTAAATTGAGTCCTGATGTGATGCATGCTTCAAGGTTACTGGTTGAAGAAGCTCTAGAACAAGAATTCAGTGGTTGTCATTGATTTTCGGCCTTTTATTATTTTTTTATTGATGTTTCAAGATTTTTTTTAATGAAATACATTTTCTTATGCAGAAGGAAATGAGAAATACAAATAACCATTTGGCATATCTATTTACTTATTTTATGGCATATACTAAGAATGTAGATATGAATTGGGCTTGAGAACTTAGCAACATGTCACGGAATGAGTGTTTTGAGCAACGAACCTGTGCGGCATTTAGACAACTTTTGCCGAATGTTGCTAAGTAAGCCTTGAGCTTCTTGACTAGCTAAGCCTAGAGGTTTTCAAAGACCTAGAGAGAAGAGAGCAATGGACCCGAATAAGAGAAAATATATTACTCACAAGAGAGCTTACAAGAATGTTTGAGTTGCTTGCTCTAAGCTTGTTGCTCAAATGTCAAATGCCAAATGTCATGGCCTATTTATAGGGGAGGCTTGTCATGCTCTACATGTAACACTGCAAAACTAACACATGTGGAGCACGTGAAGAAGGAGCTTACTTACAAATCGGAATCCTTACTCATCAAATTCCAAACTGAAATACCTCAAATTCTTGTTTTTAAAATAAATCCACAAATTCAAACGTCTCAAACTCTAAATTACAAGTTCATAACGGAAATAAACTGAGTAGAAACATGAGTCTATTCCTCTTCTTATTCAAATGGCAAACAGAAACGAAAAATTACTAACTCCAAAGCTAAGCGCACCTCTCAAAAGAAACTTAAGCTGCAAAAAATAATGACGAGGGGTGAGCCGTCAACTCAGTAAGTAAAATCATTCCTAACATACTAGGTCTATCGATACTAAAAATATTGCAAGCCTTCTTTTGTTTAAAGCATATATCATAATCCATAAATTTCATAAAACGATATATCACGATAACATAACATAAAATTCTTAATAATTCAGAATATCCAAAAGCATATTTACTTACAAAGCAAATCATATAATACGTGTACAGAAAACAAAAGATTAGCTCATGTCACATAGTGTCACCTATAGTCCCGGTGACCCAGCCAGAGACAGAATCAGAATATCGCGTGCACACTCAGAACAGAAACCCAGTATTGGTCCAGACAGATATATCGTATATTATGATCAGAATTAAAATCAGAATAACTATGGACAATGAGCCAAAACATTAGGAATCTCATACAATCATCAATAATTGAAATAAAAAATGGGTACAAAACATTCGTATTAGATTCATAAAAGTCCATATCAATAATTTAGACTTGCATAACATTTTAAAGATAAAATCATAAAAGATAGTCATGTCATAAAATAATTTACATATTAAAAAGCATTTATAAAATACTTTGTTAAAAAGAATTTAGGCATTAAAACGTTTACATAAAACTAATTTTGTTATGAAAATCCATTAATCTTCTAAGTAGTATAAAAATATATATTTTTTACTTATAAAAATACTATCGAAATACTTATACATATCCAGTATACTAGGAATGAAGTTACTTACCTCGACTAAATAATTTGAATTAACACGCCTCTAAGCCTCCAAGAGTCTCAATCACCTCCAAAACCTTAAAGAAATACAAGATATGACAATTAATAACTTATTCTAAGAATCTGATTTTCTAATTCATACCCGTACAGGTCTGATTCTCAGAATTTTAACTCTTGATCTATAACTCATAATGACATAATGTTCTATGGAACTATTCTGGACATCCATGAGTACCCCATGTAAAATTTTCAAGAGGATCCGATATCAAAAACATTTTCAAAACTATTTATTTCTCAACAAATTCGAAACTGTTTTCACATAACCTAAACCAAACAGAACGGGTTCTGTGGTTTTTATAAAATAAAATACTAATTAGAAAATTATAAAATTAAAATTGGGAATCCTAGACACATATATTAACTACATATAAAATTTCAGAATTTTCTGAATTCATTTGGTGCTACAAATAATCTTGTAAATCCGATCGCAATGCTGGAATTGCAGTTTTCCAGTGCAGTGGTTTCTATTTCGAAAATACATATAAAATTGAAAACGAAGTCGAACTTAATGAAATAAAATTTATTCAAGAAGCCCTACATGTCTAGTTTCCAGAATTATAAATTTCATAAGAAAACTCGTTCAGAAAATATAGGTTTAAATTTGAGATACACTGCTGTCCAGAATTATCATGTGTGCTTAATACGTCAAGGATTGATTAACTAAACTCATAATAAATCAAAACCCTAAACAAAGCCTAAATACATCCTAAATCATACATTATGATCTATAACAATCTAAAATCATACCAATATAAACCCTAGATAGAGTAATTAGAAATCTGTTGAGAATAGGGAGAATAACTTAGTCGTCGCTTTGATTCTCTCCTAAACAAAGGTTTGAATCCTAGGGTTTGAATCATGGACTTAGGGTTATGGAAGGGGAAAGGTATGAATTTATAGGGAGTCTTAAGAAACCCTATTTAATTTGGAAAAATAACCTTTTTTTTTCAAAACTATCTTACAAATAACTATAAAGGTTTGATTTCTATGGTTAAGGCAATAAAAATGCTAAAGAAGGGTGTGAAGGATTTTTAGCATATGTAGTTGCTGACTATTCCGATGGGGCATGCCTTGAAGACATATCTATTGTGAGAGAATTTATTGATGTATTTCCTGAAGATCTTCTTGGATTACCCCCGGGTCGAGAGATTGAGTTTACTATAGAATTAGTTCCCGGTACTACACCTATATCCAAGGCACCATATCAGATATCACCCCTTGAGTTGAAAGAACTGAAGGTCCAACTGCAAGAGTTACTAGATAAGGGTTTCATCTGTCCTAGTGTGTCGCCCTAGTGTGTTCCCATTTTGTTCCTAAAGAAGAAAAATGGTTCAATGACGTTGTGTATTAATTACCGGCAGTTGAATATGGTTACTGTCAATAAATACCTTTTTCCTCGAATTAATGACCTCTTTGATCAATTACGAGGTGCAACGGTATTTTCTAAAATTGATTTACGATCTGGCTATCATCAATTGAAAATAAGAAGTGAGGATGTATCAAAGACAGCTTTTTGAACTCGTTATGACACTATGAGTTCTTAGTTATACCTTTTGGATTAACTAATGCTCCTACAACGTTCATGGATTTGATGAATATGATCTTCCAACCTTATCTTGACTAGTTTGTTATCGTCTTTATTGATGACATATTGGTTTACTCTAAGAGTAAAGAGGAGTGTGGTACGCACCTGAAGATTGTATTAGAAACATTACGAGAGAAGAAGTTGTATGTAAAATTTAAGAAGTGTGAGTTTTGGCTTGATCGTGTGGTGTTTTTGGGTCATATAGTGACGAAGGATGGTATTTCAGTAGATCCAGCCAAAGTGGAGGTAATTGTGAATTGGGAAAGGCCTTCTAGTGTGACTGAAGTAAGGAGTTTCTTAGGATTGTCAGGTTATTATAGGCGCTTTGTGAAATGATTTTCTAGCATAGGAACACCATTGACTAATTTGATTAAGAAGAATGTGAAGTTCAATTAGGATGAGGCATGTGAAAAGAGCTTCCAAGAGCTCAAGAGTCATTTGGTGACTGCCCCTATTTTAACTCTCCCTTCTGAAGGTGGAGGTTTTGTGATTTACATTGACGCTTCTAGAAAATGTTTGGGTTGCATTTTAATGCAGTATGGTAAGGTTATAACATATGCTTCTATGCAGTTAAAGAGTCATGAACAAAACTATCCAACTCCCGATTTGGAGTTGACTGCTATAGTGTTTGCTCTAAAAATTTGGAGACACTATTTATATGGGGAGACTTGTGAGATCTTCACCGACCATAAGAGTTTGAAGTACTTGTTTACTCAAAAGGAATTGAATTTGAGGCAGAGAAGATGGTTAGCGTTGGTGAAGGATTTTGACTCTTCTATTAATTACCATTCAGGTAAGGCAAACGTTGTAGCAGATGCCTTGAGTAGGAAATCATATGAGTGCATGGCTCATCTTATCACCATGCAATCTCATTTGGTAAAAGACTGGAAGAGATGTGGGATTGAGGTAATTACGTATGGGCAAGCAGACTTGTTAGCACATTTAATAGTCCAACCTACTCTAATTGATAAAGTTAAGGTGACTCAAAAGAAGGACATAGAACTCAATAAAATTTGTGAAGATGTGAACAAAGGACATAAGCTTGGATTTAGACTTGACAATGGAGATGCATTATGGTTGGGGCAAAGGCTATGCGTGCCAGCAGATGAAGAGTTGAAGGCAGAGATCTTAAAAGAAGCGCATGAATCATCTTACAATATACATCCTGGTAGTACTAAGATGTATCGTGATCTAAAGTAGAGTTTTTGGTGGAGGAATATGAAGAGAGATATTGCTGCTTTTGTGTCTCGGTGTTTAGTCTGCCAACAAGTGAAGATCGAACATCAAAGACCAGCAAAAACTTTACAAACGCTTCATAATCCTCAGTGGAAATGAGAACACATAACAATGGATTTCGTCTCTGGATTACCTCGTTATAGGAGGAGATGTGATTGCATTTGGGTAATTGTTGATCGATTGACAAAATCGGCTCATTTCTTGGCAAGGAAGAGTACAGACAATGTAGGACAACTAGCTAAGTTATTCATTAAAGAGATAGTAAGGCTTCATGGAGTTCCAATGTCAATAGTGTCTGATAAAGATCCATTATTCACTTCAAGATTTTGGGCTAGCTTACATAAAGCGTTGGGGACGAAATTGAGATTTAGCACTGCTTTCCATCCACAGACAGATGGACAATCCGAAAGGACTATTCAAACCCTTGAGGATATGCTTCGAGTTTGTGTACTAGACTTGAGTAGTGGTTGGGAAGAGCACCTAATGTTGATCGAATTTGGTTATAACAATAGATTCCATTCGAGTATCGGCATGGCACCATTTGAGGCATTATATGAAAGAAAGTGTAGGTCCCCAATCTGCTGGGATGAGGTTGGTGAAAGAAAACTTTTGGGTCCAGAATTAGTACATATTACTGTTGATAAAACCAAGTTGATTAGAGAACATCTTCAAAAGCTCAGAGCAGACAGAAGAGTTATGCAGATCGTCGTAGGCGTGAGTTGGAATTTGAAAAAGGAGATTTTGTTTTCTTGAACGTATCGCCATGGAAAGGGGTGTTTCGGTTCAGGAAGAAAGGGAAGCTTAGCCCTAGATTTTTTGGACCATTTGAGATTTTAGAGAGAATTGGTCTGGTGACCTATCGCATAGCTTTACCACCAAGTCTATCTAAGCTTCACAATGTATTTCATGTGTCTGTGTTAAGAAAGTACATTGCTGACCCTTCAAATGTGCTAGACTATCAACCGATTCAAATAACTAAAGACATGTCGTATGAGAAATAGCTTATTGAGATTGTTAATAAAAAAGAACAAGTATTAAGGAGTAGAGTTATTCCCCTAGTGAAGGTACGATGGATGAATTATTCTATTAAGGAAGCCACATGGGAGCGAGAAGCAAAAATGTTGGAGAAGTATCATCAACTCTTCCATGCATAAGGTAACCTTTTAATTTTGAGGACAAAATTTTTGTTAGGAGGGGAGAAATTGTAACGTCAAAAATTTCCATAATATTAAACTATGAAAATTGGGCTTTCATTGGGAATTATGTGTGGCCTAAAACCCTTACTAGAAATGGATATTAAATTATAAATAGGGGTTATTTATGAGATAGTTTTGGAAAAGGGTTATTTTTCCAAATTAAATAGGGTTTCTTAAGACTATAAATTCATACTTTTCCCCTTTCATAACCTTAAGTCCATGACGTTTATTCTTCTTCACTGCTGCTCTTTACGTTCCTACCCAAACCCTAGGATTCAAACCTTTGTTTAGGAGAGAATCAAAGCGACGGATAAGTTTTTCTCCCTATTCTCAACAAGATTTCTAATCACTCTATCTAGGGTTTATATTGGCACGATTCTAGATGGTTATAGATCATAATGCATGATTTAGGATGTATTTAGGCTTTGTTTAGCGTTTTGATTTATTATGAGTTTAGTTAATCAATCCTTGACGTATTAAGTACACATGATAATTCTAGACAACATGAGTATCTCGAATTTAAACCTATATTTTCTGAACGATTTTTCTCATGAAATTTATATTTCTAGAAACTAGACATGTAGGGCTTCTTGAGTATTTCATTAAATTCTACTTCATTTTCAATTTTATATGTATTTTCGAAATAGAAACCATTGCACTGGAAAACTGCGATTCCAGCATTGCGATCGGATTCACAAGATTATGTGTACCACCAAATGAACTCGGACAATTCTGAAATTTTATATGTAGGTTAATATATGTGTCTAGGATTCCCAGTTTTAATTTCATAATTTTCTTATTAGTATTTTATTTTATAACAATCACAGAACCCGTTTTGTTTGGTTTATGTTATGTGAAAACAGTTTCGAATTTGTTGAGAATTAAATAGTTTTGAAACTGTTTTGATATCGGATCCTCTTGCAAATTTTACATGGGGTACTTATGGATGTCCAGAATAGTTCCATAGAACATTATGTCATTATGAGGTTTAGATCAAGAGTTAAAATTATGAGAATCAGACATGTACGAGTATGAATTAGAAAATCATATTCTTAGAATAAGTTATTAATTGTCATATCTTGTATTTATTTCAATTGTTGGAGATGATTGGGGCTCTTAGAGGCTTAGAGGTGTGTTAATTCAAATTCTTTAGTCGAGGTAAGTAACTTCATTCCTAATATACTGGATATGTATAAGTATTTTGATATTACTATTATAAGTAAAAATATTTTTATACTACTTAGAAGATTAATGGATTTTCATAAAAAAAATTAGTTTTATGTAAATGTTTTAAAGCTTAAATTCTTTTCAACAAAGTATTTTATAAATGCTTTTAATATGTAAATTATTTTATGACATGACTACCTTTTATGATTTTATCTTTAAAATGTTATGCAAGCCTAAATTATTATTTTGAATTTTTATGAATCTGATACAAACGTTTTGTGCCTATGTATGATTTCAATTATATATGATTGTACGGGGCCACCTCTTGGGACTATATGGGGGGCCACCTCTTGAAGGCCAAAGCGTCGTAAAGTGCCACATATAGTGCAAAGTGCCACGTATAAGTCATTATGTTTTGACTCATTATCTGTAGTTATTCTGATTCTGATCGTATAATACGATATATGTCTGTTCTGGACTAGTACTGGGTTTTTGCTCTGGACCAGTACTAGGTTTCTGTTCTGAGTTTGTACACGATATTCTGATTCTGTTTCTGGCCGGGTCACCAGGACTATAGGTGACACTATGTGACACGAGCTAACATTTTGTTTTTTGTATACGTATTATGTGATTTGCTTCGTAAGTAAATATGCTTTTGGATATTCTGAATTATTAAGAATTTATATTATGTTATCGTGATATATCGTTTTATGTATATGTGCCAGTTTGCGACGCTTTGGCCTTCAAGAGGTGGCCCTCATATAGTCCCAAGAGGTGGCCCCTGTACAATCATAAATAATTGAAATCATACATAGGCACAAAACATTCGTATTAGTTTCATAAATGTCCATAACAACAATTTAGGCTTGCATAACATTTTAAAGATAAAATTATAAAAGGTAGTCATGTCATAAAATAATTTACATATTGAAAAGCATTTATAAAATACTTTGTTAAAAAAGAATTTAGGCTTTAAAACATTTACATAAAACTAATTTTGTTATCAAAATTAATTAATCTTTTAAGTAGTATAAAAACATTTATACTTAAAATAATATCAAAATAATCATACATATATCCAGTACATTAGGAATGAAGTCACTTACCGAGTTGACGGCTCACCCCTCGTCATTACTTTTTGCAGATTAAGTTTCTTTTGAGAGGTGCGCTTAGCTTTGGAGTTAGTAATTTTTCGTTTTCGTTTGCCATTTGAATACGAAGAGGAATATACTCATGCTTCTATTCAGTTTATTTCCGTTACGAACTTGTATTTTAGAGTTTGAGACTTTTGTTATCATTATATTTTGGGAGAGATTATTTAGTGTTAGACGTTTGAATTTGTGGATTTATTTGAATAAAAATTTGAGATATTCCAGTTTGTAAGTAACCTCCTTCTTCATGTGCTCCGTACGTGTTAGTTTTGGGGTGTTACACTACAATTCTAGAGAATTCTACCAAGTGGCCTAGAATTTTAGATATTTGCATGTGTTGGAAATGTGTGGAGCATTCTAAATATTTTACAAGCTCACATGTGCTAGAGTTGCCTAGAAATTTCTGGAATCGGGCCAAGCTAGCACTCTTGGCCTTATCTTGGGTTCTCTAGCCCGAAATTGTGGGCAATTGGGCTAGCAACTTGGGCAGTCCGCAACATCCTCCCCCATCTAAGCCCACGGCGTCCTCGTCGCACTCTCGAGCTTGAAATTTTGGATGTGCTCAGTGAATTACCACAAATCATCTTCACGTTCCCAAGTGGCTTTGCTCTCGGGGAGGTTTTTCCACTTCGCCATGTACTCGTTGTATGGTGACACACCTCTCCTCCGAATCACGCGATCCGCAATAATGTAGTCCACATATTTGTCAAACGCGATGACAATGACGGTTGGTGTACGCCTCGATTCTCCGCGACTTGGGTCTTTCGTATCTCCGTGATATGGCTTGAGAAGGCTCACATGGAAGACTGGATGGATCTTGAGTCTTGGTGGAAGTTGGAGTTGATATGAGACGCTGCCCACACGTCGTACAACTCAGAAGGGTCCCTTGTAGCTCCTCACTAACCCCTTGTGGACTTTCCGCAACGTCTTGAATTGTTGGGGTAGGAGCTTGATCATGACTTGATCACCTTCCTTATACTCAACATGTCGTCTCCTTGTATCCGCCCACTTTTTCGTTTTCCTCGCTGCTTTGTCGAGGTAAGCTCGCGTGATGTCTGCTTCCTCATGCCATTCACGGGTGAGCTTGTGTGTTGCAGGGCTTTTTCCTTCGTAAGTTAAGGCTATGGCATTGGGGGTCATGGGCTGGAATCCATGACAATTTCGAATGGACTCTTGCATGTATTCTCACTTCGCTGCAAGTTGTAAGAAAATTAGGCGATGTCAAGTAGCTTCGCCCAATCCCGTTGATGAGTGCTCACATAGTGCCTCAAGCACATCTTGAGGAGGCCGTTGATGCGCTCGGTCTGCCCATCCGTTTGTGGGTGGAAGCTTGTCAAGAACTTGAGATCGGTCCCCAACATCTTGAAGAGTTCCGTCCAAAAATGCCCAGTGAATCGAAGGTTTCAATTGCTCACAATGCTCTTCGGAACTACCCAAAGCTTTACAATGTGCTTGATGAATAAGCGTGTTGCCTCGTCAACTTTGTAATTGGTTGGTGCAGCAATGAAAATGGTGTACTTGTTGTAACAGTCTACAACAACCATGATGCTGCCGCACCCTTTGGATTTGGGCAACGATGTGATGAAGTCCATGGAGACACTTTCCCATGGCCTTATTGCGAGTGGTAACGACTCTAATAATGTTGCTAGGAGTTGGCGATCCATCTTGTCTTGTTGGCACACAAGACAAGTTCACACATATGCCTTGAAATCGTCCCTCATATGCAGCCAAAAGTACGAAACTTGGACTAGTGTAGTGGTGCGCTTAATTCCTAGGTGACCAGCCCACTTGGAGTCGTGGCACTCCTTAATAACTTCCTTCCGTAAATTTCCCCACCTTGGCACAAATAGCCGATGTCCCTTGGTGAGGAAGATGTCTTCCTCTTGCCAAAATTACTCTGTCTTGCCTTCGAGCACCTTCTCCAGCAAGTCCTTTGCTAGCGGATCTAGTTAGAGGTCTTCCTTGATGCGTGAGACAAGGTCAAACTTCGGTTGGCTCATGCTAAGTATTGCCAATTCAGCCTTGCGGCTTAGAGCGTCCGCAACGACATTGGCTTTACTCGGTTTGTACTCGAGCCGATAATCGAATTCCACAAGAAAATCCACCTTGCTTGCTTCGGACTCAACTTCTTTTGTTTTTGGAAGTAGCTTGTCGTTACATTGTCTGTCATGATTGTGAAGTGTAATAGTTGTCATCTCCTTTTCTTGCATCGTATAGTGGCGTTCCATATCATTTAACTTTCGACTCTCGAACGTTATGGGATGGCCATCTTGTATGAGGACTTCGCCTATAGCGAAATCTGAGGCATTCGTTTGAACTTCGAAGGGCTTTGTGTGATCCGGAAGATCAAAGACGGGTTCCTCATAAATTGTCTTCTTTAACTCCTCGAATGTGTGTTGGCATTCTTCGGACTAATGCCACGTTATATTTTTCTTGAGTAAATCCATCAAAGGTGTCGCCTTGGCTGAATAGCCCTTGATGAAGCGACGATAGTAGTTCACCAATCTAAGAAATGAACGGAGGTCGGGCACTTTCGTGGGAGTCCACTTCTTGGCATTTTCCATGATGAGTCTTCTGCCCGCAATCTTGTGGCCAAGGAACTCCACTTCTTGTTGAGCGAATGAGCACTTCTCCATTTTGAAGAAGAGCTCGTTGTCTCGAAGTACTTGGAGACCTTGTCGCAAATGTTGGGCATGCTCCTCGAGTGTGGTGCTATACACCATGATGTCGTCAAGTACACGACCATAAAACAGTCGAGGAATGGTTGGAGAACCTTGTTTATGAGTGTGCAGAAAGTAACGGGTGCATTAGTGAGGCCAAATGGCATGACAAGAATGCTTGAGTTGCTTGCTCTAAACTTGTTGCTCAAATATGTGGAGCATTCTAGATATTTACAGTTCTAGAGAATTCTACCAAGTGGCCTAAAATTCTAGATATTTACATGTGCTGGAAATATGTGAAGCATTCTAGATATTTACAAGCTCAAATGTGCTAGAGTTGCCTAGAAATTTCTGGAATAGGGTCAAACTAGCACTCTTAGCCTTGTCTTGGGCTCTCTAGCCCGAAATTGTGGGCAGTTGGGCTAGCAACTTGGGCAGTCCGCAACAAACAGCTACAAAAGTTTTTATCAATTTGGTCCGATTGCCATCCAATTTAAGAGAGTTGGGGATCAAGTCTTGCTCGGTTGTGTCAAGATTGTACTATTTGGTTACTAAATTTAATTGATCATGGCTCTCCATGACTTTGAATAAGCCTAACGTAGCGATTGATCAGAGGACTTGGAATTCTCGGTTTAAGCCTGGATGTTCTCAAGTGGTGGAAGCCCAACATGCGGGCTCCCAAATTAAATTAGATGATCTATCTATATAGCCCCATATGCTTAAAAAAACAATCTTTTGCCTAAAATTTTTTGTATTTGGCGACCTGCATCAACAAATGTACACTATTTTGGCCTCATCAGCAATCTATGTTTCTGCTCCAAGTTACTGATATCTCGTAGGGAACATTGTTGTCACTGTGGCAAAAGCTTGACACTGGAGCTGGAGGTGAGTTTTACTTGGGATACGTTGTCTAATCAAGCAATGAGTTGTTGTAAACCTTGATGACAGGCTAAAGAAATATTAAAATGCAAAAACTTTACCATAGGAAAGTCATTATAAAAGTGACGGTCCCATCTGGTAGCTATTAGAAATTTCAAATGTCCAAATCTTTTGAGGGCCCTGTGATGGAATCGGCTTCAAGAGCTGCTGAATTTTC
Source organism: Citrus australasica (assembly GCA_029618585.1). Lineage (NCBI taxonomy): Eukaryota > Viridiplantae > Streptophyta > Magnoliopsida > Sapindales > Rutaceae > Citrus > Citrus australasica. The sequence continues at coordinate 21,301,112 of JARCIV010000001.1, forward strand.
TGGATTCCAAGGGTGTGTTTGGGGTTGCTTTAGCTTTAAAATTTTTGGGTTAATTCATAATTTTGGGTTAGATTTTATGCAAAGATATAGATATATATTTGCCCCTATGACATCATCATGACATCTGTATTTGACTAGTCGTTCTAACCAAAAAATAATAAAAATTAAACTACAAAAAATAACAATTTAATAATTTATGTAGTGGTTTGTGTTACTTCATGTCTTCATCATAGTTGAAGACTTGAAGTAGTGAAATAATAAATAAATAAATAAATAATAGCTCAAAAAAATAAATAAATAAATAATGTATTACGTGTTCAAACTGCCTTCAGTATAACATTTGGCCCCAAAACTAATAAAACTAATAAAACTAATAGAAATTGTAAAGAATAAATAATAGCATAACATTTAGCCCCTGCCGTTTGTAGGCTGTTCTGTTGACTGTTAGTTGGCCCATGAAAAGACAAGGATACCCCTCGCGCTCAAATCAAGAACCGAATTTACTATTTCGACTGCTGTAATCTGCTTTAGCGCCAAAGGGTAGAGTACTTGCCAAATGACAAAACGCCATTGACAAAAAAATGACATTACTGAATCATTAAAAAATAATAATAATAAATTAAATGCAACTCTATTCCTCTGATGACCATAAATTGTACATCTGTAAGCAAAAAATAAACAATTAGATAGATGAAAAAAAAAAAAAACACATTTCCCATTTCTTTCACTTGCTTCTCAAGCTATACACACTCTTTCATCAATGAATCACAGCTCAACTTTTAATTGAATTTCAAAGTTGTAGACACCGGAATCAAACCATGGATTCACAACGGACAAAATATATCAAGCAGATCAACAACAATTTATGCTACCATGTTGAAAGTTTTCACATCTAGGACTGGCAAGCACCAGAATGGCTGGATCATCAACAACAATTTATGAGCCACTGTGTCTTGGTTTCACTGAATCGCTGGATGATTAGCTTGGTCTTGAAGCTGAAATTTTCACCTAGAACTGAGAAAATAGTTAAATGAAATAATATGACATACAATAAAGTCAACAAAATAAAAGGACAAATAAACTTATTTAGTAATGTCGCAATTATATTTATTGCCATGCTTATCACTTTCATTGCAGACATCATCACCATAATACTAGCAGTCTAGCACTAATAGTCAGAATAATAATAATAATAGTAGTAGCACGGTTTTTGAAATTTCTGTAGAGTAAGATCTAAAGATGCCAAAAATATCATATGAAAAAAAAAAAGGTCCAAGAATTCCAGGAAAGAAAACTCATTAACAAAGAACCTAACTTTTTAATCATGTTTAATAAACTAAGTTCTTATGATTTTCCATTATTAAGACAATTGGTTTCTGCTTTCTAATGTTTCAAAGCATACCAAGAAATATTAACAATTACCAAATCAGTAAGCAGCACAATTACTTGATAAGACTTTTGACTTGTCTAACCCAAAATTGTACCCAATTCTACACTCTACTATGAAGCTTATGAAGCCGAACTTACTTTGACCAAACAACACTATTAGCTCAGTTAAAGGAAACCACAACTGAACAAAGATCAGCTGAAATAACTAAATTGAAAAAAGTTCATAAAACTAAAAATAACTTATAATAGTCTATTAAAGACATACAAAACAGGAAGATAAATAAACATAGGTCTATTTTCTTGACACTGCCAAGTTTTGGTTTCAAAATCACCATATTGCAATAATAAATTGTTGTGATTCCTAAGATACAATATGTAGCAGCTTATATGCTGGCAATCATAGTCAAAGAAGATGGTTGTCAAACGTCCTCGCAAATCAAGAAGCTAATAAAGATCAGGTCGCACAACATTAACATATATCAGTTCTTTGATATAAGGATATTGAATGTTATACACTTCTAATCCCAAGTCCTGAAACATAAAACAAAAGTTCACTTCACACATTCATAAAGCTAAAGTACTAGAGAAATGGAGAATAGGCATGGATTTGGTCAATAAACTATTAAGCTAATTAATGCACACGACGGCATCTATTAGAACTAGTTAAATAGCCATTACCAGAGAACTAGAAGAAGCATCCAATTTCCTAAAAGGAGATATCTTACAACATAAACATTTTGATAGGCAGCGATACACATAAAATAGCATCACTTACCATTAAGCAATATGCTAGTATTAACTTACGAGATAACGACTGATGATTGATTCAGTTGCACTTACATATGCGTAAAGTTTTAACTTTCAAATTGATTGCTGCTTGCTCCTTTATCTAGAAACATATTTGACGGTGATTAATCCTGACCTCTACCATGCCATTCAATTTTCATATTCTCATAATCATAAATTCACTTTTAGGAATATCAACTCCACTATTAAGAGCCCAAACTTGATCAAACAGAACTATTAGCTCATAACTTCATCAATTGGATAAATAAAGTCACAATAACAATGCCAGCAGCTGCTTCAACACATCATCAACAAACCCATTTTCATTTAATCAACAAAAATCCCCGACAGCATTTTCAACACATCAACAAACCCATTTTCATTTAATCAACAAAAATCCCCGACAGCATTTTCAACACATCAACAAACCCATTTTCATTTTAATTGATAAAACAACGCCAGCAGCAGAGCAACTTCATCAAAACATCAACAAACCCATTTTCATTTTAATCCACAAACAACACCAGCAACAGAGCATATTCTTCGACTCATTAACAAACCCATTTTCATTTTTAAATAGCAAAACAAAATAATGCCCAATCACTGATTTCCAACATGCAAAGAGTTTTTTTTTTTTTTTCAAAGACTAACCTTCTACGCTATTGAGCGACGGTCGCCTCTAGCCACGACCGCAGGCGGCACTCAGTCGACGCCGTCACCCTTGATTATCACCTTACGGTTGATTTCTTTATCTTCAAAGCATTTAGAGGTGGATATGTGTGTGTTTCGGTTAGATGAAGGAGAATTGTTTTAGTGATGAATAGATTTGATGAAAGAGAAAGAAACACTCCCAAATCAGCTGGATATATTATGTAGCGATAGATGCATTGGATAATAACTTGTAGCCTCAGCATTTTATTTTTTAAATTTAATTTTTGGAATATAAATGTGTACTACGAATTTACCCTCATCCATTAACGATAAATGAAACGGTAAACAGACTGTAGGGAAGAAAAGTGAAGATACATTGATAATTTCTATGAAAATGGAAATACGCCAAATCTTAGGGAGGACTACTGAAAATTACCCATTTTCATGGTACCTCATAATTAGTGGAAAACAAAACAAATATACAAAAACAGATAAACTTCAAATCATTTTCCCGTGATACTCAATAATATAATTCAACTGCCTCAAGCTCTGACATTAACAATCCTTCAGGAGTATCATTTTGATGCACCTTGCTAAATTACATAAAATATATCATTCAACGAGTCACTAGGAAACCACTTGTTAGTTGTGATGTATGTAACCTAACCACACCCCATTTTAACGTACTTTCGTCTGCAATGTAAGATAGAAAGATTCCAATCAAAAATTTGATTCTTATCCGAACATAACTACGATGTGCACAAAGTCTGTGTTGCTACAATAACGATTTTAATGGAGGACAAATTATTTTTCTTACATTTACATTATCTTCGGTGGGACTCCACTTGTAATCGAAGATTTTGTTCTGTGTCTCATTTACTAGGTGTTTAGGTTGCCATTTTCTCTTTTCTTTCTCAAAAACTTATTTTCTAACCATTGATTTGGTTACCTTATGAACCGACGGTTTCCCTTTTCTTTATATATATATATATATATATAGGTTGCTGTCGTGGTCAAATGAAAGATCGTGTAATATTGCTTTGCCTCCAAGATTTTATTATAATAATCCTGTTCATATGTTCATAGAAGTTGCAGGTACAGGTCATCGTTTTTCAAGGTCCCATCACTTCACAACATTGAATAATTACTTCTAAAGGAAATTTGAGCCTATGCAGGCAGAACAAGGCAACTTCGGCTGCAGGCATTGGCCTGAAGGTCAACATAAACTAATTTAAATAAGCCAAGATAGATCATTAGTTAGGGTGTTTATTTGTATTTTTTTTTTGAAAGGATGTTTATTTGTATTTAACTTGTGAGAGAGATCTAAATCTAAATAGTAGAAACCAATGGATGCACTTTCGCTCTTGTTAATCTGTTGCAAGTTACTGCTTATCTTTTCTGAATTCTCATTTGCATCAGATATCCTTACTTCATCTCAGTCTCTTACTGATGGAAACACCATAATATCAAAAGGTGGAAGCTTTGAGCTTGGTTTCTTCAGTCCTGATAGTTCCCAGAATCGTTATGTAGGAATTTGGTACAAAAATATACCAGTTAAAACAGTTGTTTGGGTTGCAAACCGCCTCAAACCCATCAAGGACTCTTCTGGCTTGTTACTGATAAACAGGACAGGCAATCCTGTTTTAACAAGCCCGAGCATGGGCATAGTTTGGTCAGCGAGCTTGAGCAAAGAGGTGAGTTCTCCTCTGGTATTACAGCTACTGGATTCAGGAAATCTTATCCTCAGAGGTGAACAAGATGGTGATTCTGAAAATTATTTTTGGCAAAGCTTTGATTATCCTTCTGATACATTGCTACCAGGAATGAAGCTCGGATGGGATTTAAAGACTGGTCTTGAGCGGCGCGTAACATCATGGAAGAGCTCAAATGACCCGTCTCCTGGAGACCTTATTTGGAATGGCGTCACATTCAGTGCTTCATCAATAAAGCCTAACCCAATCTTTAACTCAAGCTTTGTCTCTAATGAGGATGAGCTCTACTACACATACATCCTCGTAGATAAAGCTGTTTTCTCAAGGACTCTCGTGAACCAAACACTCTCTTGACGTCAACGATTCGTGTGGAGTAAAGCAACTCAAAGCTGGGAGCTGTATATAAGTGTGCCAAGAGATCAGTGTGACACTTACAATCTCTGTGGTGCCTATGGCATTTGCAGCATTAGCAAATCGCCTGTTTGCCAATGTTTAAAAGGTTTCAAACCTAAATCAGAGGTTTATGTGGAACGATCTCAAGGGTGCGTACGTACTAAGCCGTTAAACTACTCTCGACGTGATGGTTTTGTCAAATTTAATGATCTGAAATTGCCAGATTCTACTTCCTCTTGGGTTAGCAAAAGTATGAATCCCAATGAATGCCGGGAGAAATGCTCAGACAACTCTTCTTGTATGGCATACACAAATTCAGATATCAGAGGAGAAGGCAGTGGCTGTGCCATGTGGTTTGGTGATCTGATTGACATCAGATACTTCCAAGATGGTGGGCAGGACTTGTATATTCGAATGTCTGCTTCAGAGCTAGGTATCCGTATACTTCTTTATGTCATTCCATTATGAGAACTTAGGAGTACCACTCCAGTTAGACTAGTTCCACATTTTTATTTTGCAATTTAGTATTGAGTTCTGATTGAGAAGCTCCTTTCGCATAAAGCAGTTTCTGGGTATAGCTTCTATGCATGGAATTTTCCTGCTATTTGAATCCTTTTTTCTTAGCTATATGATTATTGACTTGCTTTACTATATCTGAATACGCTGATCAAGAAGCGAAAGGTGAGCCTATGACAAAGATAGTGGTGATAGTCATTTCTAGTGCTGCTCTGCCAGCTATGGTGCTTATAGCTGGCTACTTGATTCGCAAACGCAGGAGAAATATAGCAGGTATAATACCACTCCACTTTCCTTCACAAATTTATTGTCATTTGCTTGCATTTTTATGATAGCCGTTTCCTTTCAATCAATATTTATATGAGTTCAATTTTTCTTATCAAATCTTCAATAAAATCTTTCACCAAGTAGAATAAGTTTTTATATGCAGCAATAACTGTACGTTTGTTTCAAGATGAAGAGTTAACAGTGCATATCATTTAGATCAGGGGCAAGGTAATTAAACTTGTAAATTTTTGGTTGGAATAGCTGGTTTACTTACTTGCATTTAGTGTTAAATCATTACACGCCTCTTTTTCACCTATGGTTCTCTATTTACTTGCACTTTCATATTGACTGGAAAATAGCTTTAATACAAATTTACAGATAAAGAACCTTCTCATCAAAACATAGACCTGGAGCTACCATTGTTTGAGTTAGCTACAATTGTTAGTGCCACCAATAACTTTTCAATCAACAAGAAGCTTGGACAAGGTGGCTTTGGACCCGTTTACAAGGTAAACTTGGAACTTGCAGTCAAAAATACTTATTTTAATTGGTAACTAAATTCACATAATTGTCTTGCCAGGGCAAGCTAGTGGATGGACAGGAAATTGCTGTGAAGAGGCTTTCGAAGATTTCTGGGCAAGGATTGAAGGAGTTGAAGAATGAGGTTATACTGTTTTCCAAATTACAGCACAGAAATCTCGTAAAGCTTCTTGGCTGCTGCATTCATGGAGAGGAGAAATTGTTGATTTATGAATTCACGCCGAACAAAAGCCTGGACTCTTTCATTTTTGGTCTGGATCCCTCTAAACCTTAAAATATTCGGCTAGCTTGTGCCTTGATTATAGACGTTTCTATGTATTTTCAGAAACTTTTGCACTAACCTTAGTGTGGTAATTTATAGATCAAGAAAGATGTATGATATTGGATTGGTCCAAGCGTTTCCACATTATTTGTGGGACTGCTAGGGGCCTTCTGTACCTTCATCAAGATTCTAGATTGAGGATTATACATCGAGACCTCAAAGCAAGTAATGTGCTACTCGATCAAGATATGAACCCAAAAATTTCAGATTTTGGTTTGGCTCGAGCTTTTGGTGGAGACGAGACAGAAGGAAACACAAACAGAGTGGTTGGAACATAGTAAGTACTTTTTGTCATGTGATCTTTACAATTCACTTGCCTTGATTAATGAAAATTAATTTATAATTTTGATCCTCTGAAGTGGTTATATGGCACCGGAATACGCTAGTGATGGGCAATTCTCAGTAAAATCCGATGTCTTCAGCTTTGGAATTTTATTGCTGGAGATAGTAAGTGGAAAGAAAAATAGAGGATTTTATCATTCCGACAACAAGCTTAACCTTATAGGACATGTAAGTAAAATGCATACGACATTTTCTTACATAGTTTGGACTAATAAATTATAGATGATAAAAGAGTTTTGATATGTTGTAGGCATGGAAGTTGTGGAACGAAGGCTTGCCTTCACAATTAATCGATTCGTGTTTTCAAGACTCATTCAATCTTGCTGAAGTGATACGATGCATCCACATCGGTTTGTTATGCGTGCAACAGCATCCAGAGGACAGGCCAAGCATGCCCTCAGTGATTTTGATGTTGGGCAGCGAGACTGTGTTGCCTCAGCCAAAGCAACCCGGTTACTTGGCGGACAGGAAATCTACTAGACGAGATTATTCATCGATCACGCCTGAATCATGTTCAACTAATACAATTACGGTCTCTGGGTTGGAGGGTCGGTAGAGAATCTATTTGTGGTATCATGCCTCAGTCTACATTATCAAGTGTAAAAGCAGTAATATGTCAACCAAATGGAAAGTTTAGATAAATGATTGGATAAAAAATGATGAGGATCATCCAATGAATGCATGTTGTGGATCTAAAAGTTCAGAGGATAGGCCAATTTTGCAGCTAACTACTTAGCTAAAAATGCAGGCTCTATGCCTCTCGGATTTCATGTTTATCAAGAACCTCCTGTAGGTCTTGATCCTTGGCTTTGTTATGATATGTATGGGACAATGATTCCTGTGTCGTAACTTGACTAAGCCTTTTTTTAGTTAAAAAAAAAAATAGAATGTAGACTAATGTTCATATAGAAATTGTATATTAGAGGTACTATGAGCAGTGTTGAGAATGTGATTATAGCTCAAGAAATTATTCGTTCGATGAGGAAGAAGACAGGCAAGATAGGGCATATGGTGATTGAGGTGGATTTGGAAAAAGCTTACGACAGGCTCCGCTGGGACTTCATCCATGAAACTCTTTCGGAGGTGGGCTTACCTGCACAATTTATTCGTCTTATAATGGATTGCATCACCTCCCCCACAATGCAATTATTATGGAATGGAGAGTTAACCGACTCTTTTACTCCTTCGAGAGGGATTCGTCAAGGGGACCCCTTATCACCCTATATTTTTGTGTTATGTGTAGAACGCATGAGTCATGGGATTAATAGTGAAGTCAAAAAAGGGCGTTGGCGGCCTGTTTGTTTGAATGGAAATGGAGTCCCCTTCACTGATTTGTTCTTTACGGATGATCTCTTACTACTTTCACCAAGCCCAAGTTATTTATGAGGTGCTTGATTTTTTCTGTCTCGCATCTGGTGAAAAAGTCAACAAAGAAAAAACCAATATTTATTTCTCTAAAAATGTTAGAGTTGATGATAGGCGTGAGATTGTTTCTGAGCTTGGTTTTTATGTGACTGATAACCTAGGCAATTATGTTGGTGTTCCCCTTTTACATAATAGAGTTAACAAACACACCTAAAAGGATGTCCTTGATAAAGTCCAACAGCGCCTCACTGGATGGAATGCCCTTCATCTTTTTTTGGTTGGCAGAGTCACACTTGTGCAGTCAGTTATTCAATCCATTCTGATTTACACAATGCAGACTACAAGCTCCATACTTTATGACCAAATCGATCAGTGTTGTCGTCATTTTATTTGGAGCGGAAATGCTGAGATGAAGAAGATGAGTATGGTTAAATGGGCCACTGTGTGCAAGCCTAGGACTTGGGGAGGCTTGGGTCTTAAAAGAATTGATGATATGAACAAGGCTTTGCTCATTAAAATCGGTTGGAGCCTAATCACCTCATCAGACAGCATGTGGGTCAAGGTTTTACGGTCGAAATATGGCATTGAAGATCAGGTAGTGCCACAATCTTTGAATACCAAGTATGGTTCATATATGTAGAAAGCTATTGGAATTATTTGAGATAAAGTTTTGCAGGGGATAAGATGGAACCTTGGGGACGGTAGAAAAGTTAACTTCTGGTGGGACTGTTGGGCTCTTGAGGACAAGCCTTTGATTTTTTACGTTCAGCAACCCCTTCCGGTGGAGTTAATCAATAGCACGGTTTCAAAGTGTGTTAATGGTGATGGTTCTTGGAACTGGGGACTTTTTGCTACTTTGCTCCCAAACAATGTGATCCTTCGTATTGCAGCTATTAAACCCCCTCTAAATAATGGTGGCAGGGATGAGATTAGATGGCCACATTCTAAAACATGGCTTTTCACAGTCAAATCAGCTTATCTTTCTTTAATTCAACAACAATTCGCTTTTGATGATCCTGGTTGGAAGATTATTTGGAAGTGGCAAGGTCCACAAAGAATTAAAATGTTTTTGTGGCTTGCTGTCCAAAATAAGCTAAAGACTAAAGCAGAACTTGCTAGACTACACATTCCAATAAATTCAAATTGTGATATATGTGGTTACCAGCTGGAGGATACCCTTCATGTGTTAAGGGATTGTTCGATGGCAACTAGAATTTGGAGATCTTTATTACCCAATGAGAACACGGTCAGTTTCTTTTCTCTTAATCTTCATGATTGGATTCTCTGCAACTTTAGAAATACTTGGAATTTTAATGTTAATAATGACTGGCCATGTACTTTTGGTGTGATGATTTGGCAATTATGGAATTGGAGAAATAATGTGATTTTCCTAATTCTACAAGTTGCTGTCGAACTATTATCCATGATGTCTCTATTCGCGTTGTGGAAATTCAACGTGTTTACTTGGCAATCAAACCAGCTGATGTTGCTCAAATTGAAAAGTGGATTAGCTGGAGTCCCCCTGCATCACCTGCGTTCAAACTCAATATAGATGGATCTTGCAAGAGCTCTGAAATAGCGGGAGCTTGGACTTGATCAGAGACGCTCAGGGTCGATGGTGTGGTGGTTTCTGTATGAATATAGGGATGTGTTCTATCACTCTTGCTGAACTTTGGGGCTTATATCAAGGCTTACTTCTTGCTTGGAGAAATGGGATCAGAAATCTAGAAGTGGAAGTTGATAGCTTATGTGTAACCCAGCTTGTCTGGAATAAAAGGGTCGCTCCTAATGATTCTAGTCCAATTCTGCATGCCATTAAAGAAATACATGTTTGGGGGATGTGCTTCGACAAAGACTAGCAGTGATCCCGAGAACAGGTATGTCTTGTAAGAGTCTGGTAGCAGGGGAGCAGAAGTAGGAATATTCTGCTCGTCCACGAATACATCATTCGCGAGGCCAATCTCCTGCTAGGAGCATAAAACCATTCCTGCTAAGGGTTAAGTCGAGGAGACCCGGTCAACGACAGTTCGCGAAGCGTGCCCTTCAACCCGAGAATCAAGGCACGAAGGCCACGCAACCACCAACGATTGTAGAAATGAGGCATCCACGTTCGAGAGGTGGGAGGATAACAAGCGTGAATAAATGGAAGGTCTGGATTCAGGAGAGGCCTATAAAAAGGTAGCCAACGAAGGTAAAAGAGTTAGAATTTTGGATATTAGAACTGAGATAAAGAAAGCTCTAAAAGAATTGATACAAAAACAAGCCTTAAGATTTGTGGCTAACATTCCTAGGGACACAAAACCTTCATTTTTTACTTGAGCGTCGGAGGGTTTACGCTGGGAAAACAACCAGCGTGCTATGACTTCTGTCTATATACGCAGGAATTTTTGGAGAAGAAAGCATACGAGGAGAGATCCTGATTGTAGTCGAGTTGATTGAGCAGAGATCCTGGTTGTGGTCGAAAGAGTAACTAGAATCCCGCATCAACATTTTGACGCCGTCTGTGGGGAGCTAATAAAAAAGCTTCTGTTGACAGTAAGAAGAGGAGTAAAACAAGAGAAGAAGCAATGGATGTAGGAGGAAGTAGTACACAAGGAGGTGATATGATGCTTAATGATTCCGTGACGCTGAGGGAGATAGCCAATGAAGCACAGGAAAAAGCCATGTTTGACCGGATGGAACGGATGGAAAAGCAGATGGAGACCCTGACAACCATCCTACATGAGCTGCGTAGTGAACGAAGAGGAATCCATGAGAAAGGGGTAAGAAGTGGCGGAATGGCACCCGAGCACGATGATTTGATGAGAAGTCGGACCACCAGAGGATTTGGTGGTGAGGGAGGTAATTCGTCTCTACGGGGAGAAATACATAGAGGAGGAAACCAATCCCCAGGAAGGTAGATCCTTGATAATGATGACGGGGTGGTGACTGCAGAGGAGAGAGAGCTCAGACAACACCTACATGATGTAAAGCAAGAGCGGGATCAAGTTGCAGCACGCGATCCTGGTCGTGCTGTACAGGTGGAGGAAGAAGTGCGCAGATTAGCGCAGATAATTGATGACATGCAAGGAATGAGTAAAGCACCTGGTTGGAGGATAATGCTAGACAGAGAATCCCCACTCTCAGCAGAGATCATGAGAGCAGTCATTCCGAGGGACTTTCGCCTCCCAGACCTCATATATGCGGGGCGAACTGATCCGTTGGTGCACATAGAGCGCTTCAACGACATAACTGGGGGGCAAGGATTAACCCAAGCTCAAAGATGCAGGGTATTCCCACTGTCACTAGAGGGGCGAGCACGCGAGTGGTACCGTAAACTCCCTCGAGGGAGCGTCAAATCCTTCGAACAGATGTGCCAAGAATTTATAGAGCAGTTTCGTGGGGCAATGGTACCAGAAGACGACATGATGGAGTTGAAAAGCATGAAGCAAGGGGAACAAGAAACCCTTCGGGAATTCATCAAGAGGTTTTATCGTGCTGTCCTCGACTTGGGAGCCTTCAACCATCCTCAGGCATTGAGGGGATTGAAAGAAGGGGTGAAGATAGGAAGGTTGTGGTACAACCTGAGGAGCCCAGTTATTCAGACGTATGCAGCCGCTTAAGAGCAGGCTAAGAGGGACATAGAGATTGAGGAGGAAAAGGCCGCATAGATCAAGACAGACCAGCTAGAAGGGTTGGAAAGGAAAGAGAAGAGAGCATTACCAGGAAATGAGCCGATCAAGAGGAGGGACCACCATGCCTCAAGTAGTGGTACAGGAGGTCGAATAACCGCTTACCAGCCTCATCAGAGGCCACCACAATATCAACGCAGCAGGGCGCAACCTCCTCGTTCGCCAGCTAGGAAGCCTTGGAGAAGGCAGGACTCGGCTTATGGTCATTCTCATCCACACCCCCATGGTGGTAGGGGGAGCAGACCAGAAGCGCTGCCACCCCCACCAGTTCAGAACGGCACAGGCAGAGAAAGGGCAGTGCACATGATTGACCAGAACCAGGACTATGAGCAGTATACTTCCTTGAAGATGCCCCTGGACGAGGTGTACGAAGCCATAAAGAACCGGGGATTGATGTACCTCCCGGCCCCAATAACAAAGCTACCAGGAAGGAGGGATAGGGGACGCTATTGCAAGTTCCATGGCACTCATGGTCATACCACAACAGAATGCAGAGATCTCAAGACCCAGGTTGAAGATTTAGTGAGAAATCGATACCTGGACGAGTTTATAGATGGAACTTTTCCAGTGGTAGCCTCGACATGTGAAAGGGAGCAAAGTGACAGAAACTTGAGGTACGAGCAGCCTACAGTAAGGGTGATTGCTGGGGGCCCAACATTGGATGGAGATTCCAACAAGTCGAGGAAGAACTACGCCAAGTATGCCATGACCAGCAAAGAGGTATTCTTCAACACCCCAGTAGCCAAGCGAGCAAGAGTCAGGCAAGTTCCAATCATGTGGACAGATGAAGATGAGGAAGGGATTCTATATCCACATGAGGACGCTTTAGTTATTAAAGTCATTGCTGCTAGCAAGAAGTTTAACTGAGTTCTGGTGGACACGGGAAGCTCGGTCGACGTTTTATTCAAGTCAACTCTGGAGGAAATGGGAATAGCAGACTTGAGGTTGGAGCACACCAGTACCTCTTTGAAGGGATTTGGAGGAGGAAAGCTGGTCCCTCTGGGCTTGGTCAAGCTGCCCATCACAATTGGTAGCTCCTCGACGGAAAGGACCATGATACTGGATTTTGTGGTGGTCGATGAAGAGGGCCCTTACCAGATGATTCTAGGGCATCCATTTTTTTGGATGAGAAAAGCGGTACTTTCCAACCATTATTTGGCTCTCAAGTACCGGGTAAATGGGGTAGTTGGAGTGGTACGAGGAGACCAGAGAACCGCCCGAAGCTGTTACTCCACCGTAGCAAGGGAAACACTGCATATTACATCCCTTGATACCAGTGTGGGAGCCAAGGATGGCAGGCAGGAATCAGTAGAGGAGCTGGAGACAGTAAGCCTGGGACAAGGTGAACCGGGAAAAACGATCCGAATTAGGTCAAGGCTTAAAGAAGAGCAGAAGCAGGAGTTGGTGCAATGCTTGCGGGCTCATGCAGATGTGTTTGCTTGGACACATGAAGACATGCCAGGAATCGACCCTGTGATCGCATGTCATAAGCTGGCAATAAAGAAAGGTGCTCGGCCAGTAATGCATGAAAGGAGGTGCTTCAACCAGGAGAGATATGAGGCTATAAATGGCGAGGTGGAGAAGCTCTTGAAAGCAGTGTTCATTCGGGAAGTCAATTATCCCGAGTGGATATCGAATGTAGTGTTAGTCAAAAAGGCTAATGGCAAGTGGAGGATGTGTGTGGATTTCACGGACCTCAACAAGGTGTGCCCGAATGATAGCTTTCCCTTACCAAAGATCGACCAGCTTATAGACTCAACAGCTGGACATGGCCTGCTCAGCTTCATGGATGCATTCTCGGGATACAACCAAATCCCCATGTTCGAGCAGGATGAGGAGAGCAAGACATTTATTACTAACCAGAGTCTGTTCTGTTACAGGATAATGCCGTTTGGTCTTAAAAATGCAGGGGCCACGTACCCGAGGCTGGTGAACAAAATCTTTAACCCATTGATTGGGAGAACGATGAAGGTGTATGTTGACGACATGATAATGGATACTTCTACAGATAGCAGTGAAGCTTGATTATGGTAGATGTCTGTAGACGGATCATCAGAGGAGCAGGGATCAAGATCAGGGATTGTCTTGGAAGGCCCAGAGGGGGAGGAGATCTCTTATGCTGTAAAGCTAGAGTTCACAGCCACAAATAACTAGGCAGAATACGAAGCCTTGATAGCAGGTTTAGAATTGGCTAAGGTAGTGAAGACAGATAGGGTGAAGATCAGAACTGATTCCCAGCTGGTCGCAAATCATGTCAGTGAAAGATTTCAACCAAGAGATGAGAAAATAGAGCAGTACCTGAAGAAAGTCAGGCAGATGATGGGGAAGTTCGAAGCGGTTGAGGTGATACAAATCCCAAGGGAGCATAATAGTCGAGCAAATATTTTGGCCAGGATGGCAGCTGTGGCAGACCCGAAAATGCCCAAGTCGATCCCTTTGGAAGTAAAAACCAACCCTAACATCGAGCCGAATTTGGAGGTAATGCAGATAGAACAAAAAGGCTCGTGGATGGATCCGATAATTTCATATATTAGAGACGGGGTGTTACCACCAGATAAGTTACGAGCTCGGAAGATCAGAGCCCAGGCCTCAAGGTACACAATGATTGATGGGGTGCTATATCAGCGAGGATATACGCTACCGTTCCTTCGGTGCTTGGAGAGGATGATGCAGACTACGTACTGAGAGAAGTACATGAAGGAATCTGTGGAAACCATTCTGGTGGGAGGTCCCTTGTGCACAAGGTTCTAAGGTAGGGATATTTCTGGCCGACAATGCACCAAGATGCGCAGGAGAAGACCATGAGCTGCGTAAGCTGCCAGAGTTTTGCAAGTTTCTCCAACCAACTACCAGAGAAGCTCACCTTTATGGCCTCCCCTTGGCCATTTACTCAATGGGGAATTGATCTGATCGAGCCGTTGCCAAAGGGACGAGGAGCAGCAACACATGCAATAGTAGCAATAGTAGCAATAGACTACTTCACGAAGTGGATAGAGGTAGAAGCTCTCAGCAGGATCACAGAGAAGAAGACAACAGACTTCGTATAGAGAAACCTGGTCTGTTAGTTCGGGATCCCTTATGCCTTGATAACTGATAACGGCAGGCAGTTCGATAATCACAGCTCCAGGGATTTCTGCCAGAATCTCGGGATAAAGTTGAAGTATTGCTTGCCTGCTCACCCTCAATCTAACGGACAAGTAGAAGCAGCCAACAAGACGATCAAGAGGCTTTTGAAAACCAGGCTTGGCACAAAAAAGGGTGCTTGGGTTGATGAGTTATCAGGTGTACTATGGGCATACAGGACAACCCACAAAACAGCAACTGGGGAAACTCCATTCGCCTTGGCTTTCGGACACGAAGCGGTTGTACCAGTCGAGATAGGAACGACCACGCACCGGACAGATCATTTCAATGAGCAAGAGAATAACGACCAAATGTGCTTAAATCTGGATCTGCTAACCGAGAAGAGGGAGCAAGCATCGAAGCGATCAGCCGTCTACCAGCAGAGGGTTGCTCGGTACTACAACCAAAAGGTGAACGTACGGCAGTTCAAGGTCGGAGATTGGGTGTTAAGGAGAGTGAACCAGAACACGAAAGACTCGGCCCAGGGAGTACTCGGACCAAATTGGGAGGGACCATACAGGGTCAAGCAGCTAGTTGGACCCGGAGCTTACAAGCTGGTTCGCACCGACGACCACGAGGTGAAACGCCCATGGAACGCAACACACCTCAGGAAATATTTCCAGTAAGACTCGTTCATGTTTTAAAGTTATTTTCTGTTCGTGCCCGTTGTTATTTATTTTATGTCAAAACAATCTCATGTATGCCGAATTTAGCGATAAATGAATCAATGAGGAATTTCAGTCAACTGTGTTGTCACAAAAGTTTCTAAGGCATGCAAAGGCTCACCAAGTCTCAAAGCCTATTTATGGCGAGACCAGAAGCCAAGCATGCCAGGATCTGCTCGACCAAGTGAAGGCGAACAGACTCCCAATCATCAAAAAATTCCTAAGGCATGCAAAGGCTTACCAAGTCTCAAAGCCTGTTTATGGCGAGACCAGAAGCCAAGCGTGCCAGGATCTGCTCGACCAAGCGAAGGCAAGCAGACTCCCAAGCATCGAAAAATTCCTAAGGCATGCAAAGGCTCACCAAGTCTCAAAGCCTGTTTATGGCGAGACCAGAAGCCAAGCGTGCCAGGATCTGCTCGACCAAGCGAAGGCAAGCAGACTCCCAAGCATCGAAAACTTCCTAAGGCATGCAATTGTCCACCAAGTCTCAAAGCCTGTTTATGGCGAGACCAGAAGCCAAGCATGCTAGGATCAGCTCAACCAACCGAAGGCGAGCAGACTCCCAAGCATCGAAAAATTTCTAAGGCATGCAAAGACTAAGTCTCAAAGCCTGTTTTATGGCGAGACCAGAAGCCAAGCATGCTAGGATCTGCACGACCAAGCAAAGGAGAGCAGACTCTCAAAATGAAAAATAACTTGCAACTACAACACAGGAAAGCAAGTAAAACATTTTCATTAATCTGATCAATAACTTGCAAGGCCGATAGCCTTCACATACAATGTTCACTACAAACACAAAATACATTCAAGAGGACGGTGGGCCAGTAAGCCGAGCAGCCTCAGTTGGCTGGTCCACCTCAGGTGCGGGGGGGTATCACCAGTTGCGTCCGGGGGGGCACTTGCCTCACCAACATCAGCAAGGATTGCACGAGGAGGAGAGTTTTCCTCAACCACAATTGGCTCCACCTCTTTAAAATCCTCTTTCGCTGCCTCCTCGTCTATGTGTTGAGCAACACCAGCTGCAAGGTCATCCATCTTCAGATCAGGGTGCTGCTTCCCAAGGACGTCCATAATGCAACGATAGGAATGCCGAAGTCCCTAGTCGTATTGGGTGTCAGCTTCCTTCTCCAGGTTCTCGACCTGAGCCCGGTGGGAATCGCGGAGAGATTCGAGCTGAGCCTTGTACATAACCTTCTGCCTTTGCAGATCCTCCTTGACCTTAGTCAGCTCTTCCTCGAGAGTAATGGTCTTTGTTTGAGCAAGAGATTCTTGCTCTATCAACTTCAAATTCTCGAGATTCAAATCTCCTGCTCTCTTCTCAGCGGCATTAGCTCTGATCACCGCCGATTGAATGTCCTCCTTCATCTTCCGGTCATATTGACCAACCTTGGCCTTATAGTAAGTAGCCATGTAGCTGAGATAGAAAGCACTATACTGCATAGCCCCCACCAACTCACGCAGGGTGCAGCCGTCAAAGTCCTCCAAGTCCTTCTTGCTCACAAGTTTAGAAAGCTCGTTGAGATAAGGGACCAAATGCTCTGCTTGATTGTCAGGTAAACGAGATCTCGGCCCGACGGGAGGAGAAGAGGAAGCAGGATCAGTGGCTGCTCTGCTAGTCTCTCTGACTTTGATAGGAGGAGGTGGTAGAGTCTTCAAGGGGGGAACCTGTTGCACAACGTTCACCCGCTTCACAGTAGGGGCATCTTTATTCTGGTCCCGCTTGGCAGCTTGAGGTTGAGGGCGTTTCCGAGTCAGAGCCCCAATCACAGCATCCTTAATCTTATGGTCGGGGGACACCAACAAGATTCAATCAGGTTATAAGTGGTTATTAGCACTTGGCTCGAGCAGGAATTGGCCAGTACAGCCTCGACCCGTTTAAGCTGGTCGGGTTTGAGTAGGAAGTGAACACCACAAGAACCTGCAATACGAATAAACATTTGGTTATAGACAAAACCAGTAAAGTGAGAACAACTATGCAGACAAGACATCTGAAGCGAGCAGGCAACCTGGGACCACGAAACAGGGTGGGACGCGATAATCATTCCCGTCAATCTGGGCAACTTGACCCTAGGGACCCCCAGCAAAAAAGAACTTTTTCTTCCAAGTCCCACCACCACCAGTTGGAAGATTGGTTATGGGTTTCTTGGTTTTAGTAGTTGATTGGAAGTAATACTAGACATAATCTTTGGGGCTCCTTTTCAGCTGGTACAAGTGCTTCACCTCATCAACCGTGGGCTCGCTTTGGCAACATCTGTCCCACAAGATGAACAGACCAGAGAGTACTCTCCACCCGTTGGGGTTCAGTTGACCAGGAGCTAAATTTAGCCCGTTAAGTATTCGGGCAAAGTAGGGTTGCAGGGAACACCTCAACCCATACTTAAAACTCTCCAGAAACAGGGTAACATATCCCCTAGGAGGCCGGCTAGGAGTATCTTTTTTTCCTGGGACTTTAAGAGGTATTTCATCAGGAATATTATACCTAACCTGGAGGTCAGTGAGCTCGTCAAATGTGGTCGTGCACGTGATGAAATCAATGGCGTAATCATGTGATAGGGCTCTACCTCCTACTGTACTCCGCCCTTCTGGTCGCGATGTTCTTTGTAGGGACACCTCACCAGAATCACTTCATTGATCCTCACTCAGGGTGTTTTCCGAGCCAGAAGATCCCTCATCACTGCTATTTCCGCTCGAGGAGGTTGTTTGGGGGGACATCCTCCTAGTGCTAGTCCCAACACTAGATCTAATGGGTTCTAAGGGGATCCCGAGGTCAAAGGCAGGATCGGCTAGCAGACTAGGCAAGAAGTCTAACTCGTCATCATCAACCTCAATGATTTTCTCTTTACCTTTTGACATTCCCTAAGCTATAACCAGGGCAACCCCACCAAATACTACCCAAGCAAAATAGAGAGAAATGAAATTATCTACAACTATCCGAGACCGAGGAAATAGAAGTAATACCTGAAGTAGTGGCTCAGTCGGAGAGAGACAGGAATGGAGGCTTTTGTGTGCCGGAACTTCTTCACCAGAGAGACAGGGATATAGATGAAATAAAGGACGAATTTCTCTTTTGAAGGGTTTTGGGTTTTCCTAATGAGGAACAAACTCTTGGGCTGCCAGCATTTAACGACACAAATCTTAAAAGTCTCGTAACCGTCGGTTTGAAATTCAAATAGAGGGGTAGATTTCTACCACATCACCTCGTCCGTAATTAAATGTGACATGACTCTTGGCATCCCTTTCCTATCCCGTGCGAGTAAGAACAGTCGAGTTTCTACTATCGGCTCACTATGTTACCCAGCACCAGAATCTGGGGGACCGGTGTTTGGGGGATGTGCTTCGACGAAGACCAGCAGTGATCCCTCAAACATGTATGTCTTGTAAGAGTCAGGTAGCAGGGAAGTAGAAGCAGGAATATTCTGCTCGTCCATGAATACATCATTCGCGAGGCTGATCTCCTGCTACGAGCATAAAGTCATTCCTGCTAAGGGTTGAGTCGAGGAGAGCCGGTCAACGACAGTTGGCGAAGCGTGCCCTTCAACCCCGAGAATCAAGGCACGAAGGCCACACAACCACCCACGATTGCAGAAATGGGGCATCCACTTTCGAGAGGTGAGAGGATAACAAGCGTGAATGAAGGGAAGGTCTGGATTCAGGAGAGGCCTATAAAAAGGTAGCCAACGAAGGTAAAAGGGTTAGAATTTTGGACATTAGAATTGAAATAAAGAAAGCTCTAAAAGAATTGATACAAAAACAAGCATTAAGATTTGTGGCTAACATTCCCAGGGACACAAAACCTTCATTTCTAACTTGAGCGTCGGAGGGTTTACGCCGGGAAAACAACCGGCATGCTCTGACTTCTGTCTGTGTACGCATGAATTTTTGGAGAAGAAAGCATACGAGGAGAGATCCTGATTGTGGTCGAGTTGATTGAGCAGAGATCCTGGTCGTGGTCGGAAGAGTAACCAGAATCCCGCATCAACAATACTGACTCGTGTGATTGGAATGTTAGTCTCCACTATGTGTATAGAGAGGCGAATCACTCTACTGACTTCCTTGCAAATTTGGCTACCTCTCTCCCCTTAGGTCTTTATGTGCAGGATTCACCCCCTGTTGGTTTAAATTACTGGTTGCTTCATGACATGTACGGGGTCTCTTACACTCGTTCTGTTCTTCCTTAGCCCTTGCTAAGTGCTCCTCATGTACTAAAAAAAAGAAAGAAATACTTCTCTTACAAGAAATAATTACTATATATAAGGAGGTTAACTTGTTTGTATAACATAAGACAACAATTTGTTTCTCTTCAAGTAGACAATTTCTAATATGAGAGAAACGGTGGGTCTATTAAGAGATTGTGTGTTATTAGGATTTTGGTACAAGGAAAATACCAAATAATTGTAATAATTTTTCACATAGTAAATTTTTCTCTTATCATCCTCGGCGGTCATGTTTTTTCTCCAATATAAATTTTTTCACGTAAACTTTTGTATTGTGTGATTGATTTTATTCTTCATCTATTTTCTATTTATTATTTGTTTGATATTTTTGCTTATAAGATCTTGAGTGGGATTAAAATTTCCTAACAAGTGATAGCAGAAAAAGGTTGTTCTACAAAGCAATAATGCCTGCATATAAAATTCCCTAATAAATTATATCTTACTCCTGACTTGTGTTTAGTAATAGGACAGAATTAGATTACATTAATATTGTCTTATGTTTGGGGTTACATAGGATTGGACAAGATTTATATAATATTTAAAATTACTAAAATAAAAGTAAATCAAAATTTAATAAATACTTAGATATTATTGTAAATTTCATTACAAAGTTTATAAATATTATTAGAGTGTATATTTTCTACCTTTAATTTAACAAATTTGTATATCTCTTAGAGAGAAATTACTAATTAATTTTTGTCTTCATTCAAGATTGCCCCACAGATCGAACCAGCGTCAGTTAACAGACGCTATGGAAGCAGCTTTATTTGGAGGATATGCTGTACTTATGATTTAGCTCACGTCATTGACAAAGAATTTAGTGGTCCAAGTTTTTGCAGTAGGTTAACTAAATAGCAATGATGACCCAGTCAAGTCAATGTATAAATATTGAAATGACTATTAAGGCCTGAGAACCGACCTCAATTACCTCAAAGTTTTTAAAAAGAAATTGGACCACCAAAAAATTTCCCACTAATAACTACCGATTGCAACTTGTAGATGGCAATTTATAGACAGATTTATATTAAAAAAAAAAAGTGTTCCAAGTCCTCTCTGAGGTTCTCACTCGGTTCTACATGTAATGTAAGATAGAAAGATTCCAATCAAAATTTTGATTCTTGTTCAAACATAACTACGATATCCACGAAGTCTGTGTTGCCACAAGAACCACTTTAATATATATCTACTGCTGCATCGATGCATCTAATTTAGTATACATTGCTGTCGTGGTCAAATGAAAGATCGGGTAATATTGCCTACAAGATTTTATTATCATAATCTTCTTCATATGTTCATAGAGATCTTGAAGTTTCAGGTGCAAGTCATTGTTTTTCAAGGTCCCATCACTTTACAACATTATTTAACTACTTCGAAAGGGAATTTGAGCCTATGCAGGCGGAACAAGCCAAATTCGGCTACAGACACTGACCTGAAGGTCAATATGAACTTCCAATCTAAATAAGCATTGACCTCACTCCAAGATAGATCATTAATTAGGGTGTTTATATGTATTTAACTTGTGAGAGAGATCTAAATCTAAATAGTAGAAACCAATGGATGCACTTTCGCTCTTGTTAATCTGTTGCAAGTTACTGCTTATCTTTTCTGAATTCTCATTTGCATCAGATGTCCTTACTTTGTCTCAGTCTCTTAGTGATGGAAACACCTTAATATCAAAAGGTGGAAGCTTTGAGCTTGGTTTCTTCAGTCCCGGTAGTTCCGAGAATCGTTATGTGGGAATTTGGTACAAAAGTATACCAGTTAAAACAGTTGTTTGGGTTGCAAACCGCCTCAAACCCATCAAATGATTCTTCTGGCTTGTTAACGATAAACAGGACAGGCAATCCTGTTTTAACAAGCCCGAGCATGGGCATAGTTTGGTCAGCAAGCTTGAGCAAAGAAGTGCAGCAGACTCCAGTGATATTACAGCTACTGGATTCAGGAAATCTTATCCTCAGGTGAACAAGATGGTGATTCTGAAAATTATTTTTGGCAAAGCTTTGATTATCCTTCTGATACATTGCTACCAGGAATGAAGCTCGGATGGGATTTAAAGACTGGTCTTGAGCGGCGCGTAACATCATGGAAGAGCTCAAATGACCCGTCTCCTGGAGACCTTATTTGGAATGGCGTCACATTCAGTGCTTCATCAATAAAGCCTAACCCAATCTTTAACTCAAGCTTTGTCTCTAATGAGGATGAGCTCTACTACACATACATCCTCGTAGATAAAGCTGTTTTCTCAAGGACTCTCGTGAACCAAACACTCTCTTGACGTCAACGATTCGTGTGGAGTAAAGCAACTCAAAGCTGGGAGCTGTATATAAGTGTGCCAAGAGATCAGTGTGACACTTACAATCTCTGTGGTGCCTATGGCATTTGCAGCATTAGCAAATCGCCTGTTTGCCAATGTTTAAAAGGTTTCAAACCTAAATCAGAGGTTTATGTGGAACGATCTCAAGGGTGCGTACGTACTAAGCCGTTAAACTACTCTCGACGTGATGGTTTTGTCAAATTTAATGATCTGAAATTGCCAGATTCTACTTCCTCTTGGGTTAGCAAAAGTATGAATCCCAATGAATGCCGGGAGAAATGCTCAGACAACTCTTCTTGTATGGCATACACAAATTCAGATATCAGAGGAGAAGGCAGTGGCTGTGCCATGTGGTTTGGTGATCTGATTGACATCAGATACTTCCAAGATGGTGGGCAGGACTTGTATATTCGAATGTCTGCTTCAGAGCTAGGTATCCGTATACTTCTTTATGTCATTCCATTATGAGAACTTAGGAGTACCACTCCAGTTAGACTAGTTCCACATTTTTATTTTGCAATTTAGTATTGAGTTCTGATTGAGAAGCTCCTTTCGCATAAAGCAGTTTCTGGGTATAGCTTCTATGCATGGAATTTTCCTGCTATTTGAATCCTTTTTTCTTAGCTATATGATTATTGACTTGCTTTACTATATCTGAATACGCTGATCAAGAAGCGAAAGGTGAGCCTATGACAAAGATAGTGGTGATAGTCATTTCTAGTGCTGCTCTGCCAGCTATGGTGCTTATAGCTGGCTACTTGATTCGCAAACGCAGGAGAAATATAGCAGGTATAATACCACTCCACTTTCCTTCACAAATTTATTGTCATTTGCTTGCATTTTTATGATAGCCGTTTCCTTTCAATCAATATTTATATGAGTTCAATTTTTCTTATCAAATCTTCAATAAAATCTTTCACCAAGTAGAATAAGTTTTTATATGCAGCAATAACTGTACGTTTGTTTCAAGATGAAGAGTTAACAGTGCATATCATTTAGATCAGGGGCAAGGTAATTAAACTTGTAAATTTTTGGTTGGAATAGCAGGTTTACTTACTTGCATTTAGTGTTATATCATTACACGCCTCTTTTTCACCTATGGTTCTTTATTTACTTGCACTTTCATATCGACTGGAAAATAGCTTTAATACAAATTTACAGATAAAGAACCTTCTCATCAAGAACACGAAAATTGTAGTTACTAGTCAGTAGTTTGTCCAGTATACGTAGTGCATATGTGCTTTCAGTTAATATTATCCAATATTTCAGAGAAAACAGAAAACAACAGGGAAACTGATCAGGTTCAAAACATGGACCTGGAGCTACCACTGCTTGAGTTAGCTACAATTGCTCAGGCCACCGATAACTTTTCAATCAACAAGAAGCTTGGACAAGGTGGCTTTGGACCCGTTTACAAGGTAAACTTGCAACTTGCTAGTCAAAAATACTTATTTTACTTGGTAACTAAATTCACATTTATGGCTTGGCAGGGCACGCTAGTGGATGGACAGGAAATTGCTGTGAAGAGGCTCTCGAAGATTTCTGAGCAAGGATTGAAGGAGTTAAAGAATGAAGTTATACTATTTTCCAAATTACAGCACAGAAATCTTGTAAAGCTTCTTGGCTGCTGCATTCAGGGAGAGGAGAAATTGTTGATTTATGAATTCATGCCCAACAAAAGCCTGAACTCTTTCATTTTTGGTCTGGGTCCCTATAACCTTAAGATATTCGGCTAGCTTGTGCCTTGATTATAGACGTTTCTTATGTATTTTCAGAAAATTTTGTACTAACCTTAATGCGGTAATTTGTAGATCAAGAAAGATGTAAGATATTGGATTGGTCCAAGCGTTTCCACATTATTTGTGGGACTGCTAGGGGTGTTATGTACCTTCATCAAGATTCTAGATTGACGATTATACATCGAGATCTCAAAGCAAGTAATGTGCTACTCGATCAAGATATGAACCCAAAAATTTCAGATTTTGGTTTGGCAAGAGCTTTTGGTGGAGACGAAACAGAAGGAAACACAAAAAGAGTGATTGGAACATAGTAAGTACTTCTTGTCATGTGATCTTTACAATTCACTTGTACTGATTAATGAAAATCAACTTGTATATTTTAATCTTTTGAAGTGGTTATATGGCACCGGAATACGCTAGTGATGGGCAATTCTCAGTAAAATCCGATGTCTTCAGCCTTGGAATTTTATTGCTGGAGATAATAAGTGGAAAGAAAAATAGAGGATTTTATCATTCCGACAACAAGCTTAACCTTATAGGACATGTACGTAAAATGCATACGACATTTTCTAACATAGTTTGAACTAATAAACTATAGATGATAAAAGAATTTTAATATGTTGTAGGCATGGAAGTTGTGGAACGAAGGCATGCCTTCACAATTAATCGATCCGTGTATTCAAGGCTCATTCAATCTTGCTGAAGTGATACGATGCATCCACATCGGTTTGTTATGCGTGCAACAGCATCCAAAGGACAGGCCAAGCATGCCCTCAGTGATTTTGATGTTGGGCAGCGAGACTGTGTTGCCTCAGCCAAAGCAACCCGGCTACTTGGCGGACAGGAAATCTACCAGACAAGATTATTCATCAAGCACGCCTGCATCATGTTCAACTAATACATTTACGATCTCTGAGTTGGAGGGTCGGTAGAGAATCTATTTGTGGTATCATGCCTTAGTCTACATTATCAACTGTAAAAGCAGTAATATGTCAACCAAATGGAAAGTTAAGATAAATGATTGGATAAAAAATGATGAGGATCATCCAGTGAATGCATGTTGTGGATCTAAAAGTTCAGAGGACGAGCCAATTTTGCAGCTGACTACTTGGCCAAAAATGCAGGCTCTATACCTCTCGGATTTCATGTTTATCAAGAACCGCCAAATGGAAAGGTAAGATAAATGATTGGATAGAAAATGATGAGGATCATCCAGTGAATGCATTTTGTGGATCTAAAAGTTCAGAGGACGAGCCAATTTTGCAGCTTACTACTTGGCCAAAAATGCAGGCTCTATACCTGTCGGATTTCATGTTTATCAAGGACCACCTGTAGGTCATGATCCTTGGCTTTGTTATGATATGTATGGGACAATGATTCCCCGCTCGGTTGTGTCTTAGCTTGGCTAAGCCTTTTTTAGGTTAAAAAAAAAGGGTAATTTTTACTTTCCTCCCTTGAGCTTTGGGTCTTTTGCACTTAGATGGCCAAGATTCATTTATTAGTAAAAACCCCCTTACGGAATGCAAACGGCAAATCTGATATTGTTAGTTATGGGCAATTTAGTAATTTAATTTGACACGCTAACTTTTAGTTGACATGAGCCCAGTGAATTGTCAACTCATTATGAAAAAAATCGTGCCTTGTGATAATTGACATAAATAAAAAATTGTAAAAAAATCAAAGCTTAAAACTTTTTCTCTTTTCTCTGAAACTACATGTTTCTATTTCATGAAGCTGAGTTTCATGAAGCTCAGACGACGAAAGCTCTGTTGAGAAGGCAAATTTTTTTTTTATTTCTAGCAAAGCAGTATCTATTACTTGGGTGAAGTGAAGAAGAAACACTAAACCCGCATCATGTCCAGCTCTGAATTTCACCGATGCTCGAAAGATTTGAATCGGTATGTTGAAACTAATTATAGGTTAGTTTTGAATAATGCTTTTTTTTTTTTTGCTCCATTTAGAGCGTTTATGCTTCATTATTTGTTCATTGACACATCTTTGATTATGGAATTGTGAAATATAAAATCGAGAATAAATTTTCCAACGCCATTTTGGGTATTTTGCAAGTATATGGTTTTAGCTTATGTTACGGTTGATTATGCATTTGCAAGCATATTGTAATATTCATGATGTAATTTTTAAAGTGAGTTTTAATAAGCTTGAAATAGATTATATGCTGTATTTTTTTGGTACTACCAGTCAACTTTGCATTTTCTATTTACTAAATTTTAGTTTTTTCTTTAAAATTAATAGCATTTATTTATGTTGTTTTATTGCATTACAGTGTTGTGCATTATGATTTTAAAGCAGTAGTTGATGGCAAGGTGACTGAGATAACTCCTGAAAATCAGTTTTCTGTCAACCTCAATGCCGATCCTGAAATTAATTGGAATGAACTAGATGATGTTGAAGAAATTAACAACGAGAATAATATGACGCAATTCAGTATTCGGAGTGGTTATTTACTCGAAGATGATATGACAGTACAATTTAGCTCTGAGAATTCTGGGAAAAATGGCAAAGGTTCAACTGACACAATTTTTACTTCTAAATCAGATGGTGAAGAAAGTGATTAAGAGAATGCAAGATCAGATGGTGAAGAAAGTGAGTATGTTCTTGATGATTATCAGTCGGGTGATGAGACTGGTGATGAATTTGATTCGTCTGATGAGGAAATTGCTGCTTGTGTGAGATATGACACCAGTTCAGGTGGATTTGAGTTCACATAAGATGGAGATAACCTTGTTCTACGGCCTGGTCAGTTGTTTGTAGATGTTTATGAGTTTAGGAAGGTGTTGAGGGTATATGCCATCAGAAATGGCTTCAGATTGTATAGACTTAAGAATGAAAAAGCCAGAGTGACAGCTAGATGTGCTAAGTCAGGATGTACATGGAGAATTCATGCTAGTCCAAACTGGAATAGCAACTCATTTCAAATTAGGACCCTATGTGATGTTCATACATGTGGTGGGATTGATGATGATAACAGAGAAGCTACTTCAACCTGGATTGCAGCCACTTATCTTCATATCTTCAAGTCAACTCCTAAAGTCAGTGTCAAGTTAATAGCAGCTGAGCTTTTGAAAAAGTATGGCATTGAGTGCAGTGTGCATAGGTTATACAGAGCAAAACAAAAAGCACTTGAGTTACTTGGCCAAGATCACAAGAAAAGTTACAGCAAACTGAGTAGATACCATCAAGCTTTGATAAAGTATAACCCTGGATCCACAGTAGCTATTGAGAGGGAATTGAATGGAGATACAGCCCACCCAGTATTTAAAAGATTTTTCATGATGCTTGATGCAAGTAGGAGAGGTTTTTTTGAAGGCTGTAGACAGTTTGTAGGGGTTGATGGCTGCCATCTAAAAGGGCCATATAAAGGAGTTTTATTGACTGCAGTTGGGATTGATGCTAATTATGGTATATATCCACTAGCCTTATGTGTAGTAGAGAGTGAAAACACTTGCTCTTGGGAGTTTTTCATGGAAAAGCTATATGACCAGATTGGTTGTAATGGTGGAGAAGGCCTATGTTTCATGAGTGATCGACAAAAAGGAGTGATCAATGCAATTGATAGAGTGTTTCCTAATGCAATCAAAAGATACTGTTGTAGGCATATTTATGCCAATTTCAAGCAAAAGTTTCCTGGCACTTTGTTGAAAAAGGTGTTTTGGAAGGCATGTAGAAGTCCAAACTACTCAAAATTCAGTGAAAGCATTGAGGAATTGAAGAAAATCAGCAATGCAGCTCACCGGTGGCTCATGAACATTCCAACTGTATATTGGGCTAAACACACTTTTCCTAACCACACCAAGTGCATTCATGTGACCAATAACATGACTAAATCGTTCAATAACTGGATTAACAGTTTTAGAGGCATGCCTATTGTTAGGATGCTCGAAGAGATAAGGAGAAAGATCATGAAACTTATTCATAGAAGGAATGAGGATATAAAGAAGTGGAATGGACATCTACCACCTCTTGTTAGAAGAAAGATTGTGGAAGCAAGAGCTGCAGCGAGAGGTTTAACGGTGATATTTGGTCATGAAAACACCTTCGAAGTGATGGAAGATCTCTGTAAAGTATTCGTAGTAGATTTAGGTAAAAAAACTTGTGATTGTGGGGAATGGCAGATATCCGGCTTACCTTGTAAGCATAGTGTTTGTTCCATTGATGCAAAAAGGCTCAACATTGAAGATTATATCCATAATTATCTGAAATGTCCAGCTTTTATCAACACCTACAAGTATCAATACTTTCCTTTACCTGATGAGAAGATGTGGCCACTGGTTCTACATGATAATTTGCAGCCACCTATAATTATCAAGTCTGTTGGCCGGCCACAGATCAAGAGGAGGAAAGAAGCTGATGAATCAGCTATATTAAATAGGAGTTCAAGTGTCAAATGTTTTAAGTGTGAGCATTGGGGTCATAATAAAAGAACTTGCAAAAGAACAAAAGTATCTAGCAAACAAGTTAATTATAATCTCTCTTTCATTTAGTAGTTAAATTTAATTAATTTAATTGCTTATGATGGAATGGGTGTGGCATAGGTTGTGAATGGTGAAGGCACTTCTAATTCTAATCAGCCTATAACTCAAAGGGTTGCTTGCAGTGCACTATCTCAGCCTACTGTCCATGACAATGGTGAGTTTTATTCATGATTCTTTAAATAATTTTAGTAATCAGCATCTATTTTTTTTAATTTTCATATGTAAGTGTTTGTTTTATTCATGCCAGGACATGTTACTCAAGAATGAAACCATTAAAGTGATAGCATCCAACATGAGAAGCATATCAAGACTATTCCCACTAACTAATTTTTTGAAGGGATCAGATGATACAACATCTTGTCATGGGCAGAAGAATGGAGCTGGTGTATCATCTTTTACTCAGACTGACTATAGGTTTGAGCCTTTTGTTATTTTTTTTTTTTGTACATGATATTATTGTGATGCCAAAGACAAGTAATATAATAAGCTTGCTTGGTTAATACCTGCAAATTATACATGAGTTTACAAGAAGCTATTTATATTCAACTGCTTCATGCTTTGTGACAGTTACTTGAATGTAACTATGTATGATACTGCTTAAGAATTTTAATGCTGGAATGCAATTAATGGATTCTCTTCTCACTCGTTCTGGATTGGTTTGCTTGTTGCTGTTAAAGTTTAACTCACAAGTTAATTTTGCTACTGTTAGTAGATATTATTATAACTAAAGTATTTTAATCCCTTTAATTTTTAGCTATATGTGCAGAATGCTTATGTTAAGTTATTACATAGGAAATGCAGTATTGAAGACTAGGCCATATGCTCAAATCAAACAGGATACTTCACATTATATACACTTAGTTAGCAAAGATAAGCATTCTGAAAATAGAGCATTACAAGTTTATTAAATTTTCATCTTATCATTACTCATTCCAGTAGTTAGAGTACAACTTATTACAAAATTTATGCTAGTAATTTAGGTTAATCACTTCAGGAAAATAACCACAAGAACACTCAGAAAAAAAAAAAAAGTATTCAAACAGAGTACAACCTTCAGCAGCCCACATATCACCCCACCTTGTTCGGTTTTCTTTGAAGTGAGTTTATGCACATCACTTAAGTCTTGGTCACAAACATTTTGAGTTTGATAAGTTTTTTTCAGTATAATCTTCACTTCATTCAGGGCACTTAGTATTTCTTCAAGTTCTACCGGCACTTGTTGTTGTGCTACTGTACAACTTCTATGACCTTCAAAGAATGCACCTTTGTCAAAATCACTTGGTTCTGGACACCACCACTGGAAAAAGTCACAGGCATCATAAGGACAGTTGTAGAATAGCTTGTTTGGATTATCTCCAGTATCTGAAATCCGAACAGCAGCACGTACTCTGCAATCGCATTTCAAGTTCCTGAACTTGATCAGATTTCCATTAACTTGACTCCTCCATTTCATACTGCCTTTATTATATCTATTCTTCTTGTTAGTTACTGCACTTGAGCCCTCTGAATCCATGTTGTTGAGATTGAAAGATTGAGAGAAATGTAGTTGAGTTTGCAAAGTGTTAAGAAGAGGTAGAGATGCTTGTGAACAAAGCTCTGTATTTAAGCCTTTAAATAGGCAAATCTGTGGCAATGTGACCGTTGGGATCCAACGGTCAAATTGTAACAGTGAAAATTATAGCATGTTGGATTATCATTTTATTTGTTGAATGCAATTGTAAATAACCCAATTTGAATGGGTATAATGGTAATATTATGGTTGTTATAGTTTTCGCGCCAAATCTATAGCATGTTCAGTCTTGAAAATCCAATTGGGGGTATTTCAGTCTTTTTGAATTCAACTAACAGTCAACTACAAAATTAACTGATGGTAGGGGGGTCTTTACTAATAAATAAATCTTGACCATCTAAGTGCAAAAAGCCCAAAACTCAGGGGAGGAAAGTAAAAATTACCCAAAAAAAAAAAAATAGAATGTTGACTAATGCTCATATCGAAATAGTAAATTAGAGGTACTGTGAGCAGTGTTGGGTCCAAAAAATGATTAACCGAGAATTAAATTAAATAAAAGCAGGATGTTATAATTTTTTGATATAAAATATTTACTAATACATTTATGAGGTATCTTTGGTTTCTCCAAAAGTACCCAAGATTTTTCCTACGTTTTGAAAAGCATGTGCAATATAGTCATTATCAATACTAAGAAGCACGTCCTTTTCTACATAAACAATAAAATTAATATTCGTCCATTCATCTCTTATTCAATTTCAGCGTTAATTCTTTATGAACTTAATTGCTGAAAAAGTTCTCTCTACTGTGACTGTGGGAACCGAAAGAATTATAGTTAAGTGTCACCAACGAATATATTAATACTATAATGGATACACTTGATCGTTTTTAGTCTCAAACTATTCTTTTAGCAACTTATTGATTCCCTTCATCCCTGCAAACCCACCTAATTGTTGTTTTCTAATTTAACCCAAGCCCTAATTTTCTTTTTAGAACAAGAAAGATAAAATTTGTGATTGGAGGAGTGGCTAATTATGATTGCTAATAAATTTGAATCTATTTTTCGAAATAGAAAAATGTTTTGGGTTGTGGGTTATTATTGTTTTTAAATAAAGCGTGAGTTTCAAAGTTCAAGTTAAAATTTAAATTTTGTAAGTTTATGAATGTATAGAGGCTATTTTAATAGATTGATGAAGGTTAATTAGAAACCCAAATGATTTTTTCTTTTATTTTTTTTGTCTTTCACATGCTAAATCCACCACTCCTACCGATAAGAATTGGGATGATTTATTTTTATCCTAATGATCGTAATAAAAATCTTTTAAAATTTTCATTATTTTATTAAAATTATTATTTAAAAATTATATTTACCCCAAAAATCTTCATGTTAAGTAATCTACTAATTATAATAACCCATGACCAAAAATATTGGACATGCCTTCTTTTTTTTATAGTAATTAAACACTCACATCATACTTTTACGATTAATTGACTAAACATGTAGGATAAACGATTTTATAATAGATTGTCTCACAATCTAAATTTACCAAATATCCTCAGAAATTATTTGTAAAGTTGATTACCTCAAAAGTCAAGTTTGAATATTAATTAATTGTGAGACTATTCGAATCGAATCCTTAAAATTCCTTTTAAATTTTCTTTACAACTTATAACATACTTTTCAGAAAGTCTTTCGAGTACTTATTCAGAAATTTATTTCAATAAATATTAAGAAAAATTATTTGGTTAAGAGGAATGAGCCCCTTTGAAAAATTGAGTTATTGAGGCATGAGCTTATCATTAGGCAACCCATCAAATTATTCAATAAACACATTTCACTACACATCCATAATTAATTAAAATGATGGAATTATTTGAACTTATTAAATTTATCATAACATTCATTTATTTAATGGGGGTAGCTACGTTGCGTCATGGGTTTTGTACCCAAGTCCTTTGTCTTGTAGCATGGTCACCGTTGGATTTTATCGCTTGGCTACAGAAGAGACACGCAGACAAAAGGAGTAACCTGAGATAAAGGTAATGGGCTGGTAACACTGCAGGGAATCAACTTTTTTACCAAAAAAACGCCTGTAGTGGGTTGGAAGTTGTTACAGTAACACATGTAAAACAATAGGAAAAAGGGTGCATGCAAGTATTGGTTAAAAACAAGAAGTTGGAAGCGTGCAAGTATGGGTTGGGGTTAGAATGATTTGAAAATTTTGAAAATAGTGACGAAAACATTTGGAAGTGGATTTAAGGTCCATTGCGTACTTGGTGGGAAAAAGAAGGCGAAATATCAACTTTAATGTTGAAAGTAGCCTGACATGAATTTACAGTTGAGTTAGCCTATAATTTGTTTTTGTGGAAAATTTGCGTATGAGTTGAGTAACCATATAAAATAAAAATATGTGGAACAATTATGTAGTGTTTAATAATAATAATAATAATAATAATAATAATAATAAAATAGATTAAAAATGATCAATGAAGAATGACGGTCTAAATTGAGGTGAAGGATAAGTTGAAAGAGGAAAAAAACTAAGAGAAAACTATCTTGGGGTTGTTGAACCAAACACCGTATCATAGTTATTCTCATGAGCAGTATGTCGCGGGATAAGTGTTTTGCAAAGAAGGCTATAAACTAATTAAGTAAGGATGCTTGTGGAAATGATACAGAGAAATAAGAGCAGTATGACCGAATGTAAGTATATTACATAGTAAAGAGAAATTAGAAGAGAACTTTTTATCAGAGCTATAGAGCTTGTACGTGTGCTAGTAGGTTTGTGTGTATGGTGTGCAAAATAGCAAGTGTCACGGGGTTGTTATAGGCTTGGATGCCAAGGTAATAAAGTTTCGTAAGAACATGTGCAAATATCTCGTAGGACGTAAATGCACAATTCAAACAAATTGTAGTTATTTGCAAAATGTAGAGAAGTCTAGAATTTGGGTGGGCACGGATGGATGCAAAGCAGACCATGACTGCGTTGTTGTGTTAGGCGAGCCATTACTAAGTGCATCCCACTTGTAAGAGCATATCGTGTTGAGTGCTAATGGCCACTCGCTTGCAAGTGCACTCCACTTATTGGTGGACTTTTGGTAAGCGCAGCCGCGCATGCAAAATTAACCATCATTTGCTAGAGATTTAAGCTTTCTTGAGAAAGCACAATTGTTTGTTGTAAGTAAAAAAAAAGTAAAAGGTCTAAAAATTTTACAGACGCAGCTCGTAATAAATGGTAATAATTATTAAAAAAAAAATATTTCATATGTTATTTAACAATCCCTATTGTTATTGGTTAAGAATGTAAAAAATATGGGGCAATTAAAATACGATAAATTCTAGTATAACAAAGAAAAATGTTTTCTCTATCTGTATCTCTAAACCTTAATTTATTTATGATAAACCAAAAAAAATTCATAATGTATAAAATATCAGAGAGTCTTGTAGCGATAAATTTGTGTTTCTTTAACCACCAGATAGGTAGGGGGATACTTCTCAAAAAAAAGATAGGTAGGGGGATAGGCAGGGGGCCATGTGCAAAAACATGCACGTTAAAAGAAAAGTACATTCAATTGACAACAAAAAAGATGCAATAAGGCAAAGAAAAAAACAAAGAAAAAAAACGAATGCATTCGTCTATAGTGCTGCCAACGACACCTGCAGCAATTGACAAGAATGAAGCTCAACTTTTGATATCCTGTAACATCAGGCCCATCGAGTACGGGAAAACAACACCTATTAGACACCGAGGTGTGATCGGAATGGAAATTGAGTTCAGTGTGAAAAATATAACCCAGGGCATGCTGAATGTACCACTTCCAAGCAGTCTCGTTTATTTTTAAGTTGAGTATTTTCTTAAAAATAAAAACAGAGAACCTCTATTATTTTAGGGGTCTCTTCTTAAGTGTTGTTAAGAGAAAGGAGTTGTACTCTACTTTCTATGAGAATATCCAAAAAATTACGGGCTGGTGAATGCAGTAAAAGATGGTGGGATTGGATTAATTAAGTTAAATTTGATTCCAACATAGGGCTTGATATGAACAAGTAAAGTATGTATAATACAATTTGGGCAAACGAAAGTATGATGTGATAATATCATTTTTCACGCGAACAATACCGCTATTTAAACAAACTAATTATAAAAAATTAAATAACAATAAAATTTAATTATTAACATTAATTAAAAAAATTTATATTATCTTTATTTTTATACTATAATTAAAATATTACAATATCTATGATTTAAACAAAATAATTATAAAAATCAAATGATGGGCATCATGCATTACGCGTGTAATCATGTTGCATAGAAATTATAATTTTATCTCTTATACCATTCATCTCTACAATTTAGATTTCATATCAAATCATCCATAGAAAAGAATTAAAATAGAATAATAGTTTAATTTACAATATTCACATTTAATCAATGAGGAATACAACATCAATAAGTCATTTACAAAATTAATTAATACGATGGAATTAACCCTGAAAACAATGTGGTACAAGAGAAAACAATAAAAAAAAAAAGAACACCTAACAAACACATATCTTAGTGAACAAGTGATGACAAGAATCATTCATAAAAAATGATCTAACAATGTGCAATAAATAAATGGCTGAGATTGAATGTATTGCCGCAAAAATTGCCATGAGCACATGCTTTCGGTTATGATGCCCTACATCTTGCAATCTCAAGGTCTGAAGAGTTTGGTACCATGCCCTTAAAAAGCCTGCTGCGATGGAAGGTCCTGTCTTAGTCTCACATGTTGATGCAACTTCACAAAATTCATCCTTCTAATTCAAGGCATGAAATGGAAGATATAGTTTAGAAATTAAAATAGATTTATCATCGTCAACAAGGAAATGGGAGAATATATTGATCAATGATCAATCATAGAACCACTGAAACTACATTTGGGATTCAGGTGCTTTGTCGAATGCAATGACTACCCATGAAGTGAGGATGGTTGATAGACATAAGCCATCAAGTAAAAAGTGCTTGTTCAGCAAACAAGATGCAAAAACACAGCAGTTACAAACATAACATGAACCGAACATCAAAATCAAATTGTCCAAAACACACGGCTAAAAATAATATATGGTATATATGTATACATAGGTTCCCAGTGTATTTCATATCCAATCACAACCATTTTCTTGTAATTTCAATGCATTCAACAGAAATTAAACTGAAAAATGCAAATCATTAGATAATAACAAGCCACATGTTCCTCGTGTATTATTTATACAGTAAACCTGTAAAGCTTATGCAAGTACCTTGAAAAGATAAACTTGTGATCGTAAAGACATAATGAGAATCAATATTATAATCATCATTGCGATCACTTTCTTAAAAAACTCAGGATATGCAAGCCCCCTGGTCGTAAAAAAAAAGATGAATTCAAATGAGTATCTGCCATTTAAATTAATCAAGCCTATTTGATAGAAGTCATTCTTGCTCTCCCCAGCCAACTCCATTTCAATTTTCAGTTATTTATTTGCCATTGCATTATTTTTTAGAATCATCATCCCTCATTCATTCAAATTCTTTGCAACCCAAGTGAATTAATGTGCTTATATCTTACTCTCGATAACAAGACTTTCCAAATTGTCATTGCCAATTTATTAATTGCTTCTCAGTATGATATAATAAAACAAATGAATTATATGAGCTAACAAACAAATACCAATTTCTTTAATGATGGCTTCACTGATATTGCAGGCAAAAAAATTCCAACTATTCCAACTACAAGACACAAACAGGAAAGCAAAAACCAAATCAAACATATTAACATTTTCTCTTGGACATGTGACAAAAGATACTCATGCATCAATCAAATTACCTTTCAAAAGGTACACCAAACTCCAGAATAATCCAAAATACCACTAATACCAAAATCCTCATACCACCAAGGTCCATAATATGCAAGTTTATCCTTTTGTAGTTATTATGTTAAATCCTTGAAAATTGGAGCATGAAAAAAAAAATGAAAGCCCTTACCCCATTTGAGGTGTAGAAGCCAAGCCGTTAGTGAGTTAAAGAATTCCATAATTAGAAGTATAAAAAATCTCACCAAAAGATTTGCTGAACCCACGACTGTAACTTGCTTTCTCAAAACTCTGCAGCAAAGACACAACACCAAATCCCATATCCATAATAAGACACAGAACCAAAGCAAAAATGAAAGGTTTCTTCTTCATTGACAACATTGTCATTTCCACTCTTATTATTTCTCGTACACTGCTTTTCTTTTCTTATTCCTTAAAACGCATGGACAAGTGAAGCTTGGAAATATAAGAATAATGAAATCAGAGCACAAGATAAATAATAATAACTCAAAATTTACCCAAATAGAAGAATAATACCAGTGAGCCAATGTCGATCCTCAACATATATGCTTAGATCTCGTTATAGGAGCAACCTGAGAGAGAGAGAGCGAGAGCAGCAGCAGTACCAATTGAGACCGAGCAGAGATGCAGTAGCAGCATCAGCAGCACCAATCGAGATAGATCACAGGCGCAGCAATAGCACTAGTCGAGAGAAGCAAAGGCACAACAATAGTCAATTCTGGTTAAAGACCGTGATGGAGAGAGAGAGCTGTGACGAACTGTGATTGAAGAACTGTGACCGCGAGAGAGAGAGAGAGAGAGAGAGAGAGAGTTGTGAATTTCGATCAAGATGAGGAGAAAAGGCTTGGGTTTTGTTTTGCAATTTCTTTCATGATTTAATTTTTAATACCAGATGGGCAACTATTCTTTCAGCCAGTTACCCATTTTCCAATGGTTAAATCTCAGCCATCAAATTTCTTTATTGGCTATCCAAAGGCGCATTCATTAAAAGATAAATGACTGGGGTACCAAACCCCTAACACAAAGTAGTTGGACCCTTATTTAATATATCCCCTATCAAGATCTTAAAATTAAATTTTAATTCTGTAAACTGCTTAATACCCCACAAATAACCGATTTATGGTGGGTGTAATAATTTAGATAATTAAATTATTTATTTTTTTGGTAATTTTTATTTAAGATTATTTTTGTAATATAAATTTTTATTTAAAAAAAAAGTCTAAGGTGCATTTTTATGGGGCCCAAATGACCTTAAAATTAGAAGAATTAAATTTTACCATATAAAAGTAAAACCTCTTGTAATTCCTAAAGTATCCTTGATTAGATTTTTTTTTTAATTTTAATATTTTCTCTCTGCTATAGAAGTTGCTGTATCCTTTCTTGTTAAGATGCTCTGTTCAGGCTTCAATGTTGTTAGCTTGAATTGGCATTTGAACTCGAATCAATTCTCATGCATGGGTTGGGGAATTTGCTCAACTTATAATTGGTAGGTTTATGCCTTTGATCAAACTCATTTCGCCTATCCAAGAATCTGCAAAATTAATTGGTATTATCATGTCGATGCTGCTTATAATTAGTAGCGCTTGCATTGCCCTGAATCCAGTCGTTGCTCGAGTAGAGTTGGGCTTGCTGATTCATTTTAGTGACATAGCAAAACATTAAAAAAAAAAAAATTCAGGACTTGTTTGTCGAAATTTACAAATATTTTGTTCTTTAATTAATTTTTATTATATCAAACAATAGGACTGCAGTGTAGTTAAACCCGTTCCTTACACCTGGGCAACATAGTTTCATGTTCTTTTTTTTTATAGTTTCTGTGATGGCAAGTTAGATATATGTCTTTTAATTTTTCAATTATTGCGGCAACGAACATGTTAAATAATTTGCGGTGGAAAAGGCACCAATATTGACTCAGTATGTCAAATTTCTAGAAAATTTTAACATCAAATGCCTTTTTTCCATTGTTGTAAGTATAAGTCAAATTTCTTGCAAATTTTATTTGCGTGTGACGATTTTTTTTTTTTTTTTAGTGCAAACAGCCCACCCTTCACATATTCATAGAGATGTAGAATTTTCAGCTGCAATTAACAGTTGCTCTACGTTAACGGTGTTCCACATTTTACAATATTAAATAGAGAATTTTAAGTCCAGAAGCAACCACTTTCAGGTCAGCGCCCTCCAAGATGGATTATCAGTCATGGTGTTTAATTATATTTATTTAATTTGTTAGAGAGGGCTCTACGCCTATAGAGTATAACAAATGGATGTATTTTTGTTTTCCTTCATCTGTTGTAAGTTACTGTTTTTCTTGTCTGAATCCTCTTTTGCTTCCGACACCATTACTTCATCTCAGTCCCTCAGCGATGGCAGGACCTTAGTTTCAAAAGATGGAAGCTTTGAGCTTGGTTTCTTCAGTCCTGGTAGTTCCAAGAATCGTTACGTAGGAATTTGGTACAAAAATATGCCTGTTAAAACTGTTGTTTGGGTTGCAAACCGAATCAACCCCATTAATGACTCTTCTGGGTTGTTAGTTGTAAACCAGACGGGCAATCTTGTTTTAACAAGCCAGGACAAGAGTGTAGTTTGGTCAGCAAACTTGAGCAAAGTAGTCCGGACTCCAGTTGTATTGCAGCTACTAGATTCAGGAAATCTTGTCCTCAGAGGTGAACGAGATGGTGGTTCTGAAACTTATTTATGGCAAAGCTTTGACTATCCTTCTGATACATTGCTACCGGGAATGAAGCTCGGATGGGATTTGAAGACTGGTCTTGAGCGGCGTATAACATCATGGAAGAGCCCAGACGACCCGTCTCCTGGAAACTTTATTTGGGCAGTTGAACGACAAGATAATCCTGAGTTAATCATGTGGAAGGGATCAAGAAAGTTTCAAAGGAGTGGCCCATGGAATGGCCTTCAATTCAGTGCTTCACCATTGAGGCCAAACCCCATTTTTAACTTCAGCTTAGTCTCTAATGAGGATGAGCTATGCTACACCTTCGACATGAGAGATAAAGCTGCTTTCTCAAGGA
Source organism: Citrus australasica (assembly GCA_029618585.1). Taxonomy (NCBI): domain Eukaryota; kingdom Viridiplantae; phylum Streptophyta; class Magnoliopsida; order Sapindales; family Rutaceae; genus Citrus; species Citrus australasica. Next base: position 21,340,004 of record JARCIV010000001.1, read on the forward strand.
TTGTTATGAACCAAACGCTCTATTTACTTCAACGATTCATATGGAATAAAGAAACTCAAAGTTGGGAATTGTATTCAAATTTGCCAAGAGATCTATGTGACACTTATGCCCTTTGTGGAGCCTGTGGCGTTTGCATCATTAACGATTTGCCTGTTTGCCACTGTTTAAACGGTTTTAAACCAAAGTCAAGGGGATATGTGGACTGGTCTCAAGGGTGTGTGCGTGATAAGCCGTTAAACTACTCTAGACAAGATGGCTTCATCAAATTCACTGCGATGAAATTGCCAGATGCTACTCCTTCTCGGGTGAGCAAAAGTATGAATCTCAACGAATGCAGGGAGAAGTGCTTAGAAAACTCTTCTTGTATGGCGTACACAAATTCAGATATCAGAGGAGGAGGCAGTGGCTGTGCCATGTGGTTTGGTGAACTGATTGACATGAGAGACTTTCCAGATGCTGGGCAGGACTTGTATATTCGAATGTCTGCTTCAGAGATAGGTACCCGCAGACTTGTTTATGTCACTCCATTATGAGAACTTAGGAGTACCACTCCAGTTAGACTAGTGCCACATTTTTATTGTGCAATTTAGTATTGAGTTCGGATTGAGAAGCTCTTTTCGCATAAAGCAGTTTTTGGGTATAGCTTCCATGCATAGAATTCTTTGCTATTTGAATCATTTGATTATTGACTTGCTCTGCTATATCAGAATACGCTGATCAAGGAGCGAAAGGTAAGCCTACGACAAAGATAGTGGTGATAGTCGTTCCTACAGCTGCTCTGTTAGCTGCGGTGCTTATACCTGGCTACTTGATTCACAAAAGCAGGAGAAATATAGTAGGTATAATAGCACTCCCTTTTCCTTCACAAATTTTCATTGACGACTTGATGCAGGCAAATCAAACTCTTATAAATATTAAATTTATAAGAGTAGATTAAATTTTTATATGCAGCAATAACTGTATATTTGTTTCAAGATGAAGAGTTATCAGTGCATATCATTTAGATCAGCGGCAAGGTAATTAAACTTGTAAATTTTTGGTTGCAATAGCAGATTTACTTACTTGCATTTAGTGTTATATCGATACACACCTCTTTTTCACCTATGGTTCTTTATTTACTTGCACTTTCATATTGACTGGAAAATAGCTTTAATACAAATTTACAGAGAAAGAACCTTCTCATCATGAACACGAAAATTGTAGTTACTAGTTAGTAGTTGGTCCAGTATACGTACTGCATATGTGCTTTCAGTTAAATATTATCCAATATTTCAGAGAAAACAGAAAACAACAGGGCAACTGATCAGGTTCAAAACATGGACCTGGAGCTACCACTGTTTGAGTTAGCTACAATTGCTAATGCCACCGATAACTTTTCAATCAACAACAAGCTTGGAGAAGGTGGCTTTGGACCTGTTTACAAGGTAAACTTGAAACTTGCCAGTCAAAAATAATTATTTTACCGGGTAACTAAATTCACATATATGTCTGGGCAGGGCACGCTAGTGGATGGGCAGGAAATTGCTGTGAAGAGGCTTTCGAAGATTTCTGCGCAAGGATTGAAGGAGTTAAAGAATGAAGTTATACTATTTTCCAAATTACAGCACAGAAATCTTGTAAAGCTTCTTGGCTGCTGCATTCAGGGAGAGGAGAAATTGTTGATTTATGAATTCATGCCCAACAATAGCCTGAACTCTTTCATTTTTGGTCTGGGTCCCTATAACCTTAAAATATTCGGCTAGCTTGTGTCTTGATTATAGACGTTTCTAATGTATTTTCAGAAAATTGTGTGCTAACCTTAATGTGGTAATTTGTAGATCAAGAAAGATGTAAGATATTGGATTGGTCCAAGCGTTTCCACATTATTTGTGGGACTGCTAGGGGTGTTATGTACCTTCATCAAGATTCTAGATTGAGGATTATACATCGAGATCTCAAAGCAAGTAATGTGCTACTCGATCAAGATATGAACCCAAAAATTTCAGATTTTGGTTTGGCAAGAGCTTTTGGTGGAGACGAAACAGAAGGAAACACAAAAAGAGTGATTGGAACATAGTAAGTACTTCTTGTCATGTGATCTTTACAATTCACTTGTACTGATTAATGAAAATTAACTTATATATTTTAATCTTTTGAAGTGGTTATATGGCACCGGAATACGCTAGTGATGGGCAATTCTCAGTAAAATCCGATGTCTTCAGCTTTGGAATTTTGTTGCTGGAGATAATAAGTGGAAAGAAAAATAGAGGATTTTATCATTCCGACAACAAGCTTAACCTTATAGGACATGTGAGTAAAATGCATACGACATTTTCTAACATAGTTTGAACTAATAAACTATAGATGATAAAAGAGTTTTAATATGGTGTAGGCATGGAAGTTGTGGAACGAAGGCATGCCTTCACAATTAATCGATCCGTGTATTCAAGGCTCATTCAATCTTGCTGAAGTGATACGATGCATCCACATCGGTTTGTTATGCGTGCAACAGCATCCAAAGGACAGGCCAAGCATGCCCTCAGTGATTTTGATGTTGGGCAGCGAGACTGTGTTGCCTCAGCCAAAGCAACCCGGTTACTTGGCGGACAGGAAATCTACCAGGCAAGATTATTCATCAAGCACGCCTGAATCATGTTCAACTAATACATTTACGATCTCTGAGTTTGAGGGTCGGTAGAGAATCTATTTGTGGTATCATGCCTTATTCTACGTTGGCAAGTGCAAAAGCAGTAATATGTCAACCAAATGGAAAGTTAAGATAAATGATTGGACAAAAAATGATGAGGATCATCCAGTGAATGCATGTTGTGGATCTAAAAGTTCAGAGGACAGGCCAATTCTGCAGCTGACTACTTGGCCAAAAATGCAGGCTCTATACCTCTCGGATTTCATGTTTATCATGAACCTCCTGTAGGTCATGATCCTCGGCTTTGTTATGATATGTATGGGGCAATGATTCCCAGTTCGGTTGTGTCTTAGCTTGGCTAAGCCTTTTTTTGGTAAAAAAAAATAGAATGTAGACTAATGTTCATATAGAAATTGTAAATTAGAGGTACTGTGAGCAGTGTTGGGTCCAAAAAAATGATTAACCGACAATTAAATTAAGTAAAAGTAAGACATTATTGATTCCCTTCATTCCTGTAAACCTGCCGAATTGTTCTTTCCTAATTTAACTCAAGCCTTAATTTTCTTTTTAGAACAAGAAAGATAAAATTTGTGATTGGAGGAGTGGCTAATTATTATTTTTAACAAATTATTAATACATTCATAATAATAATTATTATGAATGTATAGAGGCTATTTTAATAGATTGATGAAGGTTAATTAGAAGGAAAAAGCTATTTCCCCCGAATTTAACCCGAATCGCGCCCCGAATTAGAAAAACGACGTCGTTTTGATTAAATTGAAAACGCTGCATCAGAAACCACACTCACGTAGTCTCTTACTTTCCTTTTGACAAACCAGAGACTCCAACACAAATAGCAATCACACCCACAAATAGCAATCACCCAATGGTCACGCGAACAGTCGGCACAGATGATGAACGAGCCCACAGACGACGGACAACCGCCAGCACACGATCAAGGGAGTAGAACTCACGCGATGGTGCGTCCAAACTCCGACAAAGTCGACAGCGATGGAGGTAGTTGGAGCCGCGGTTCTTTCGAGCTAAATCGTCGGCGTTCTTGTTGGTTTTTGGCGGTGAGGATGGTAGGGAAATGACGGCCGGCTTCCAAGCTTCAGATTAATACCTTGATCGGCCGGTAGAGTGTGCGGGATCGTGAAATCCAACCGGGTCACGTTTGCGGGTCAACCGGGTCAACTTCTCTCCCTCCTTATCCACTCACAAAGCGCCACATGACTCCCCTTGGCCAGGTTGTTGCTACTGGAATTTGTTTTGCTGGAAGCGTTACTGGTGCTAGAATTGATGCTGGAGCTGTTGCTGCTAGAATTGTTTTTGCTGGAAGTGTTACTGGTGCTGGAGTTGGTGCTCGAATTGTTGCTGCAATTTTTTTTTTGGTGTTTGTGTGTGCGAACTCCTGATTTTTTTTATTATCTTGGGCACTTGTTGCTGCTGATATGTGTGTGTGTGTGTGAAATTGCTGCAATGAATTGAATACAACAAGTGCCCAAGTCTTGTTGGAATCAATAAGTCTTGCTGCTGAAATTGCTACAATGAATTGAAGAAGCGACGTCGTTCGGTTTAAGTGACCGTTTTAAAACTCACACACATGTGCTACACAACTGCAATTAAAAAGGAAAAGTGACCGTTTTAAAATGCAGCATTTTGGCAAATTCGGGGGGCAAATTCAGGGTTAAGTTCGGGGCATAAAAGCTCTAATTAGAAACCCAAATGATTTTTTCTTTTGTTTTATTTTTGTCTTTCACATGCTAAATCCACCACTCCTACCGATAAGAATTGGGATGATTTATTTTTATCCTAATGATCATAATAAAAATTAATTTTTTTTACTATTTTATCAAAATTATTATCGAAAAATTATATTTACCCCAACTTTTTTTTAACTACAAAGTTTGAGGGTGTATGATGAAGCGACCGACCATACCCTGAACGAGGAGTCGACCTTCTTATAAGTGAGCAGACATGTGAGGTCTGGTAACAGGTAGCCAAAAGCAGGCATTTTCTGCTCGATTACAAGGACACCCTCTGCTAGACCGTAGCACGAGCATGACTACTGCTAGAAGCCGAGAGCCTTCCTGTTGGAGACTGGGGTTGACAGACCCAGTCCATAACAGTTAACGAGATGTGCACTACTATTGGAAAATCTAGGCACGAAATCCACTCGCTTGCAACTATAATATTCAAGCATCCACTTCCGGAAGCTGGGGAGGTAGTGGACGTGGGTCATGGGGGGCCAAATTTATAGGAGGACTATAAAAGAGGTAATCAACGAAGGTAAAGGGGTTAGACACTTTTACATAAAAATTAAGAAAAAAAAGCATTCTAGGAAAAACCTATGAAAAGCTCATAGGTATTCTATGGCCTAAGGGATTATTAGGGAGCCACGAGATCAGTGGCAGAGTTTCCTAAAAAGTAAGTCCGAATTTCTGACTTGAGCGTTGGAATGTTTACGCAGGAAAAACTTTCGGCGTGCTCTGACTAATTTTTGTGTGCACAGGAGTTCATCGAGAAGACGTTGCAAAAGGAATAGCTCTATTCGCTTAGAAGAGTAACGTAAAGTATACTCGGTTGGCTGCGAGTTCAAGAGTTGAAAAGAGATCTTGGTCATAAACAAACAGACACAATAATCTCGTATCAACATTTTGGCGCCTTCTGTGGGGAGCTGAACAAAAAGCTTTCATCAATAGAGAGAGGAATGAGAAAAAGAGTGGGGAGACTGTGGACGTAGGTGGGAGTAGTGCCCAAGGAGGTGATCTGGGGCTTAACGAGTCTATAACATTGAGAGAGATAGATAACGAAGCGCAAGAAAAAGCAATGTACGAGCGGATGGAATGGATGGAAAAAAAGGAAACTTTGACAACTATCTTGCACGAGTTGAGAAGCAAGCAAAGGGGAATTCAAAAGGAAATGATGAGAGTGGTGGAGGAGTGCCAGGGCACGTTAATAGAAGGAACAATGGTGATGCGGTGAGAGGTCGAACCACCAGAAGGTTTGGTTATTAAGTGGTTAACCAATCTCTACGGGGAGGAAGTCATGAAAGAGGGGATTAATCCTCGGGGAGGCAGAGCTCTGATAATAATGATGGGGTTGTGAATGCAGCGGAAAGGGAACTTCGACAATACCTGCATAACGTCGAGTAAGAACGAGACCAGGTTGCAGCACGTGACTCTGGTCGTGCCATGCAGTTAGAGGAAAAAGTGCGCAGACTAGCGCATATTATAGATGACATGCAGAGACGGAGCAGAGTACCTGGTTGGATAATAATGCTTGATGGCGAATCCCCCCTCTCGACAGAAATCATGAGTGTTGTCATCCTGAGGGACTTCCGCTTCCTCGATCTCAAGTGCTCTGGACAAACCGACTCATTGGTGCACGTAGAGCATTTTAATGATATAACCAGGGTGCATGGATTATCTCAAGCCCAAATGTGCAGGGTGTTCCCGTTGGCTCTAGAGGGACGAGCACGTGAGTGGTACCAGAAGCTTCCTCGGGGGAGCATCAGAACATTCGAGCAAATGTGCCAGGAATTTGCAGAGTAGTTTCGGGGGGCAATGGCACCTGAAAATGATATGATAGAGCTGACAAGCATAAAACATGGAGAGGATGAAACTCTTCGGGAGCATATCAAAAGGGACCACCACGTTGTCCTCGATCTAAGAGCCTTTAACCATCCCCAAGCATTGAGGGGATTAAAAGAATAAGGATAAGATGTATGTGGTACAACTTAAGGAGTCCAACAATTCAGTCATATTCTGTGGCCTATAAGCAGGTCAAGAGGGATATGGAAATTGAGGAGGAAAAAGCAGCAAGGATTAAGACAGACCAACTGGAAGAGTTAAGGAGAAAAGAAAAGAAAGTCCTAGCAGGAAGTGAGCTGATTAAGTAGAAGGACCACCATGCCCCAGGTGGCAGTGCAGGAAGCTGGGTCGCTTCTTACCAACCTCATCAGAGGCCACCCCAATATCAGTATAGCAGGATGCAACCTCCTCGCTCACCAGCCAGAGATTCCTGGATGACATGATCAGACATACAGTCATTCTTATCAACACCCCATGATGGCTCACCACCCATAGGGTGTGAGAGCTAGCAGACTAGAGGCTCCGGTGCCTCCTCCTGATCAGAACGGCACCCACAGGGAAAGGGCAATGCACATGATCGATCAGAGTCAGAGCTATGAGCGGTATACTTCCTTGAAGGTGCCCTTCGATGAGGTGTTTGATGCAATAAAAGACTATGGGCTACTGTATTCCCCTATCCCAATAGCAAAGCTACCTAGCAAGAGATATAAAGGACGGTTTTGTAAGTTCCATGGCACTCATGGTCATACCACGACTGAATATAGGGATCTCAAAAATCAAGTAGAAGATTTAGTGAGGAATCGCTACTTGGACAAGTACGTGGATGGAGTTATTCCGATGGTGGGCTCTTCATGCAAAGGAAAGTAGAGTAATAGAAACATGGGCCACGAGCAGCCGATGGTAGGGTGATCACTGGGGCCCAACGTTGGCTGAAGACTCAAACAGATCGAGAAAGAACTATGGGAGGTACGCTATGACTAGTAAATAAGTATTCTTCAATACCCCAGCGGCCAAACGAGCAAGAATCAAGCAGGTGCCGATCATATGGACGGATGAGGATAAAGATGAAGTGTTATACCCACATAAGGAAGCGTTGGTCATTAAAGTCACCGTTGCCAGCAAGAGGTTTGACCGAATCTAGGTAGATACAGGAAGTTCGGTTAATGTCCTGTTCAAATCAACTCTGGAGGAAATAGGAAAAGCAGATTTGAGGATAGAGCACGCCAATACCTCCTTAAAGGGGTTTGGTGGAGGAAAGTTGATTCCTCTTGGCGTGGTCGAGTTGCCCATCATGATAGGCTAATCCCCATCGGAAAAGACCATGATCTTGGATTTTGTGGTTGTCGATGAGGAAAGCCTTTACCAGATGATTCTAGGTCGTTCCTTTTTTAGAGTGAGCAAGGCAGTGCTTTCTAATCATTACTTAGCTCTCAAATACTGGGTGAATGGAGTAGTGGGGGTGGTATGAGGATACTAGAGAATTGCCCGAAGTTGTTACTTTACAGCAGCAAGGGAGGCAATGCAAATCACTTTGCTTGACACTCGAATAAATGTCAAGGGTGGCAAACAAAAGCCGATTGAGGAGCTGGGAATGGTAAACTTAGAGCAAGACAAGTCAGAAAAAATAATTTGAATTGGATCGAGGCTTAAAGAAGAGGTAAAGTAGGAGCTGGTGCATTATTTGTGAGCTCACGCAAATGTGTTCGTTTGGACGCATGATGACATGCCAAGAATCGACCCTGAGGTGGCTTGCCATAAGTTGGCAATAAAGAAGGGTATCCGACCTATAAGGCAAAAGAGAAAATACTTTAACCAGGAAAGATACGAAGCCATAAATGGCAAGGTGGAGAAACTCTTGAAGGCATGGTTTATTCGCGAAGTCAATTACCCTGAATAGATTTTAAATGCCATTTTAGTAAAGAAGGCTAATGGTAAATAAAAAATGTGCGTTGATTTTACTGACCTTAGCAAAGCGTGCCCAAAAGACAGCTTTCCCTTACCAAAGATCAACCAGCTAGTTGATTCAACAGCGGGACATGGTCTGCTCAGCTTCATGGATGCATTCTTGGGATACAACCAAATCCCAATGTTCGAGCAGGACGAGGAGAGCACGGTATTTATCACTAACCAGGGTTTGTTCTATTACAGGGTAATGTCATTTGGTCTTAAAAATGCAGGTGCCACATACCGGAGGCTGGTGAACAAAATTTTTAAGCGATTGATTGGAAGAACGATGGAGGTTTATGTAGACGACATGATAACTAAATCGAAAAGCCCAAGTGAACATGTCAAGCACCTCGAGAAGACATTTTGGCTTTTAAGGAAGTATAAGATGAAGCTCAACCTGGAGAAGTGTGCATTTGGAGTTGAATCGGGAAAATTCCTTGGATTCATGGTGAGTTATCGGGGGATTGAGGCGAATCCTGAGAAGATCCATGCAATCATGTAGATAAGATTCCCTTATAACTTTAAGGAGATATAGAGCTTCATAGGAAAACTGGCGGCGTTGAGTCAATTCATATATAAGGCAACAAATAAGTACCAAGCCTTTTTTTCAAGTGATAAAGATAGGAAGGAAAATAGAATGGACCCCCAAATGCGAAGAGGCTTTCCAGAAACTGAAACAGTATCTGCAACAAATACCCTTGTTGTCTACACCGCGATAGGGGGACATGTTGTTCCTGTATTTAGCAATATCGAATCTGGTACGAGCTCGGTTCTGGTAAGAGAAGAAGAAGGGGTTCAATACCCAATATACTACACGAGTAAGGCCTTGCTTGATGTTGAGACCAGGTACTCGTCGTTAGAGAAATGAGAATTCGCTCTTGTAGTGGCTGCTTGAAAGCTGAAACCATACTTCCAAGCATTCCTTGTCTCGGTAATAAAAAATGAACCACTGCGGCAGATGCTGCACAAATCAAATGCTTCTGGTCGACTAGTGAAATGGTCAATGGAGCTGAGCAAGTTCGATATAAGCTATAAACCACAAGCAGCAATAAAAGCTCAAGCGATGGCAGACTTCGTGGCAGAATTCACAGAGTCCGAAATAGATTTTGACAAACCTAGTGCTACTGCAGACAACGACGAGGATCGAGTCTGGTAGGTATCGGTGGATGGATCCCCGGGTGAGTAGGTTCCCGAAACAGGTATTATTTTAGAAGGCCAATAAGGGGATAAGATCTCTTATGCTGTTAGATTGGAGTTTACGACCACAAACAACCAAGCAGAATATGAAGCTTTAATAGCGAGGTAAGAATTGGCTAAGGCAATGAAAGCGGATAGGGTAAAAATCCGGACCAATTCTCAACTAGTTGCCAACCATGTTAGTGAAAGATTTCAGCCCAGAGATGAGAAGATGGAACAATATTTAAAGAATGTCAAATGGATGATTGGGAAGTTTGAATCAATGGACGTAGTGCAAATTCCAAGGGTGGAGAACTATCGAGCAAACATCCTGGCTAGAATAGCAACTATCGCAGACTAAAAAATTCCCAAGTCGGTCACTTTGGATGTGAAGTCCTACCCCAACATTGAGCATATTTTGGAGGTGATGCGGATAGAACAGAAGAGTTCATAGATGGACCCAATAATCTCGTATATCCGGGATGGGGTGTTACCAGCAGATAAGTTATGAGCACGGAGGATCAGATCCCGGCAGATAAATTCCTTCTCGATGTTTAAACAAAGACGACGCGATTTACGTACTGAAGGAAGTGCATGAAGGGATTTGTGGAAACCATTCTGGTGCGAGATCTCTTGCCTACAAGGCTCTTAGGCAAAGGTATTTCTAGCCGACGATGCACCAAGAAGCACAAGAAAAAACTAAAAGTTGTATGAGTTGTCAGAGTTTTGCCAATTTCTCCACCCAGCCACTAGAAAAATTCACTTCTATGGCCTCACCATCGTTATTTGCTCAATGGGGAATCGATCTTTTTAGGTCGTTGCCAAAAGAACGGGGAGTGACTACGCATGCAGTAGTAGCAGTAGACTATTTTATGAAATGGGTCGAGGTAGAAGCCCTCAGCAAGATCATAGAGAAAAAGACAACCGACTTTGTATAGAGGAACTTGCTCTGCCGATACGGGATTGCTTATGCCCTGATAGTAGACAATGGTAGGCAGTTCGACAATCATAACTTCAGATAGTTTTGCCAGAACCTCATAATAGAGCTGAAATTCTGCTCGCCTACTCACCCTCAATCTAATGGACAAGTGGAAGCAGCCAACAAAGTTATCAAGAAGTTTTTGAAAACCAGGCTAGGAGCGAAGAATGGTGCATGGGTTGATGAGCTACCCGGGGTGTTATGGGCATACAGGACAACCCATAAAACAGCGATCGGCGAAACTCCGTTTGCTCTAACCTTTGGACATGAAGTCGTTGTGCCCGTGGAGATAGGGGTAGCCACGTACTGAACCGAGCACTTCGATGAGCATGAAAACAATTACCTGATATGCTTAAATCTGGATCTACTAACTAAGAAGAGAGAACAAGCATCGAAGAGGTCAGCCGCTTACCAGTAGAGGGTTGCTCGTTATCATAGCCAGAAGATGTGGGTATGATAGTTTAGAGTCGGTGATTGAGTGCTTAGAAGAGTGAATCAGAACACTAAAGACTCGATATAGGGGTACTCGGTCCTAACTGAGAAGGGCCATATAAAGTCAAGCAGGTGGCCGGACTCGGAGCCTACAAGCTCGTTCGCGCAGATGGCTACGAGGTGAAACAACCATGGAATGCAGCACATCTCGAGAAATACTTTTAGTAAGACCTAAAAAATACTTAAGAGCTATTTCTATTCATTCTTGTTGTTATCTATTTTTTATGTTTAGTCAATTTCATATTAGTCGAACTCAGTGATTAATGAAGTTTAGAAGAATTTCATTCAACTATCATCGATGTAAAAAAAAAAAAAATTCTAAGGTATGTAAAGGCTTCAAAATCTCAAAGCCTACTCAATGGGGAGACAAGGAGCCAAGCATGCCAGAATATGCTCGACTAAGAGAAGGCGAGCAGACCATCGTAAGTTTAATAAAATCCCTAAGGCATATAAAGGCTTCAAAGTCTCAAAGTTTACTCGATGGCGAGACAAGGAGCCAAGTATGACAGAATCTACTCGACCATGAGAAGACAAGCAGACCATCATAAGTTTAATAAAATTTCGAAGGCATGTAAAAGCTTCAAAGTCTCAAAACCTACTAATGGTGAGATAAGGAGCTAAGCGTGCCAAAATCTGCTCGACCATGAGAAGACAAGCAGACCATTATAAGTTTAATAAAATTCCTAAGGCATGTAAAGGCTTCAAAGTCTCAAAGCTTACTCGATGGCGAGACAAGAAGCCAAGCGTGCCAGAATCTTCTCGACCATGAGAAGGCAAGCAGACCATCATAAGTTTAATAAAATTCCTAAGGCATGTAAAGGCTTTAAAGTCTCAAAGCCTACTCAATAGCGAGACAAGGAGCCAATCGTACTAGAATCTGCTCGACCATTTGAAGGCGACTTGACAGTCATAAGTTTAATAAAATTCTTAAGGCACGTGAAGGCTTCAAAGTCTCAAAGCCTACTCGAAGGCGAGACAGTGAGCCAAGTTTGTCAGAAGCTACTCGACCATGTGAGGGTAAGCAGATAATAACAATTCTAAGAAAATGCCTAAGGCAAATGAATACATCATAGTCCGGAAGCCTGCTCGATGGCAACATTAAAAGCCAGATTTTGCGCAATTTTGTTCATCAAGCAGCGGTGAACATAAAATTAAATATTCCAAAAATTTGTCACCAAGTAACAGCGAACAGGCAATCGAATATTTAAAGCAAGGCAAAACAAGCAAATTAAGGAATGTCATTAAAAGTTTTCAGTAACAGAAGAAAGTTGATAAATGGGCATACAATAAACACATAATACAATCAAAAGGAAGGGGGGTCAGTAAGCAGAGCTACTTCTACTGGTTGATTCACTTGAGGAGCAGGGGGTGTCTCGCCAGTTGTGCCCGGGGGGGTACTTGCTTCGGCAGCATCAATAGGGGCTGCGTGAGGAGGGGAGGTTGCCTCCTCGGTTGTGTCTGGCTCTAATCTTTCACCACTTTTTTTGGCCGCCTCCTCATCTATGTAATCAGCTACACCAGCAGTGAGCTCATCCATCTTCAGATCAGGAAGCTTTTTTTTAGGACGACCATTATGCACCGATAAAAATGCCTAAGCCCCTCGTCGTATTGGTTGTCAGCCTTTTTCTCCAAGTTTTCGACCTGAGTCTAGTGAGAAGCATGAAGGGATTCGAGCTCAATCTTATAGGTAACCTTTTATGCCTACAAGTCCTCTTTAGCCTTACTCAGCTCCTCAAGAGTGATAGTTTTCACTTGCGCAAGAGATGTTTACTCTAACAACTTTAAGTTCTCAAGATTGAGATCTCTAGCTTTCTTCTCAGCAGCGTCAACTTTACTTTTAGCTGACTGAATATCCTCTTTTATTTTTGGTTGTAACGGCCGACATTTGCCTTATAATAAGTAGCCATACAGCCAAGATGAAAAACACTGAACTGCATAACCCCAACCAGCTCGCCAAGAATACTACTGTCAAAACCTTCTAGGTCTTTTTCGCTCACGAGCCTGGAAAACTCATTGATATATGGGGTTAGATGCTCTAGTCGTTTTTCTGGTAAATAATGTTTTAACCCTACTAGTGGAGGAGCAGCAACATGATCAGCGCCACTTGCAGTTCCACTAGTCTCGCCAGCCTTGGAATGAGGAGGTGATAGAGTCTTCAAATGGGAGACTATGAAAACGAGAAGACCGTGTTAGAAATAGATCAATCATGAGAACAACTAGGGGTATAAGATATCTAAAGCGAGCAGGCAACCTGGAACTATGAAAACGAGAAGGGACGCAAACGTTCTCCCCGTCAATCTGTGCCACTTGACCTCAGGAACCCCCAGTGAAAAAGAATTGTTTCTTCCAATTCCCACCACCACCTGTTGGAAGATTAGTTATGGATTTCCTGGTCTTGGTACTTGACATGAAATAGTACTAGCCGGCATCTTTGGGGCTGTTATTTAACTAATACAGGTGTTTGACCTCATCAGCTGTAAGCTTACTCTGACCGCATTTGCCCCACAAAACGAACAGACTAGAAAGTACCCTCCATCCGTTAAGGTTAAATTGACCAGGAGCTAAGTATAACCCACCAAGCATTTGGATGAAATAAGGTTGTAAGGGGAGCCTCATTCCAAATTTAAAGCTTTCTAGAAATAGAGTAACACACCCCCTGGGAGGTCGACTGGGAGTGTCATTTTTCCCTAGAATTCAAAGGGGTATACCATTACGGATGTCGTGAATGGTTCGAAGTTCAACGAGATCCTCTACTGTGGTCATACAGGTCATGAGGTCAATAGTATAATGTTCTGCTAGAGCTCTACGACCTAGTTTCCTTTTCTTTTCTGGTCGTGATACTCCTAGTGAAGATACTTCACCAGAGTCTTCACCCGAGTCCTCACTTAGAGTATCCTCTGAACCAGAAGATCCATCATCGTCATTACTATTGGGCAAGGCGGTTACTTGAGGAGACATTCTCATAGCACTAGTCCCAACACTAAAAGATCTTATCGGCTCTAAAGGGATCATGGGGTCTAAAGCGGGATCCGTAAATAAACCAGGCAGGAAGTCTAGTTCGTCATTGTCAACCTCAATTACTTTTTCTTTGCTTTTTGACATTCCCTAAACTATGGCTAGAACAATACCACCAAACATCACAAAAAAAAATCTTCTACAACTATCCAAGACCGCAGAAATAGAAATAATACATGCAGATGTGGCATGGCAGAAGTTTTCTTGAAAAATTTTCTAAACTTCCTCACCAGCATAGCCATCTCCTCATTATCCAACTCGCTTTCCCCATCACTCTCATATTTTGAGGCTTTGAGAGCAATGCTTTTCTTCTTCTCCTCATTATTTTTTTCTGTTACTAAGTCTTCCCCATAAGAAATAAGAGAGCCAATCAAATCATCAATAGGTAAGGTATTTAAATCTTTGGCTTCTTCAATGGTAGTCCTCTTAGGTCTCCATACTTTTGGAAGTGACCTAATAATTTTCTTAACTTTTTCGCTATTCGAAAAAGTTTTTCCTAGGGCTCCTAGAGTGTTCACTATGTCCGTAAATCTAGTATACATAGAATACACACTCTCATTTTGTTCTATTTGGAACAATTCATATTGTTGAGTGTATCACTAATTTTAGACTCTTTCACTTGATTGGTGTCTTAATAAATAACTTCAAGTTTGTTCCAAATTTCATAAGCACTTTCACAACTAGACACTCTATGAAACGTTTTTCTTGTCAAGTGGACATAAAAAGCAAGCAGTTCTTCCACTTGAAGTTAAGAAGTCATGTCATACCTCGAGCAAGCCAGGATTATTGAGTTTCTAGTATTGATCCATTGCATTACCAATACCAGAAATTGGGGGATTGGTGTTTGAGGGTGTATTATAAAGAAACCAACCATACCCTAAACGAGGAGTCGACCTTCTTATAAGTGAGCAGACATGTGAGGTCTGGTAGAGGGTAGCCAAAAGTAGGCATTTTCTGCTCGATTACGAGGATACCCTCTGCTAGACCGTAGCACGAGCAGGACTCCTGCTAGAAGCGGAGAGCCTTCATGTTAGAGAAAACTACAATATTCAAGCATCCACTTCCGGGAGCTGGGGAGGTGGTGAACGTGGGTCATGGGGGGCCAAATTTATAGGAAGACTATAAAAGAGGTAATCAACGAAGGTAAAGGGGTTATACACTTTTATATAAAAATTAAGAAAAAAAAGCATTCTAGGAAAAACCTGTGAAAAGCTCATAGGTATTCTATGGCCTAAGGGATTATTAGGGAGCCACGAGATCAGTAGCAGAGTTTCCTAAAAAGTAAGCGACAGGCCATACCCTGAAAGAGGAGTCGACCTTCTTATAAGTGAGCAGACATGTGAGGTCTGGTAACGGGTAGCCAAAAGCAGGCATTTTCTGCTCGATTACAAGGACACCCTCTGCTAGACCGTAGCACGAGCAGGACTACTGCTAGAAGCCGAGAGCCTTCTTGTTGGAGACTGGGGTTGGCAGACCCAGTCCATAACAGTTAACGAAATGTGCACTACTATTGGAAAATCTAGGCACGAAATCCACTCGCTCGCAACTATAATATTCAAGCATCCACTTCCGGAAGCTGGGGAGGTGGTGGACGTGGGTCATGGGGGGCCAAATTTATAGGAAGACTATAAAAGAGGTAATCAACGAAGGTAAAGGGGTTAGACACTTTTATATAAAAATTAAGAAAAAAAGCATTCTAGGAAAAACCTGTGAAAAGCTCATAGGTATTCTATGGCCTAAGGGATTATTAGGGAGCCACGAGATCAGTGGCAGAGTTTCCTAAAAAATAAGCCCGAATTTCTGACTTGAGCATTGGAGGGTTTACGTGGAAAAAACTCTCGGTGTGCTCTAACTAATTTTTGTGTGTGCAGGAGTTCGTCGAGAAGAAGTTGCAAGAGGCATAGCTCTTTTCGCCTAGAAGAGTAACGCGAAGTATACTTGGTTGGCTGCGAGTTCAAGAGTTAAAAAGAGATCCTGATCATAAATGAGCAGACACCAAAATCTCGCATTAACTTTTTTTTTTCACCACTACTGTAACTTTTAATATAAATTGGGTTTTCAAAATTTTGAGCTTCATTCAACCAACCATAAATCATGATCAAAGTCTACGTTGCGTAAGTCAAGAAAGACTTTAATGGGAGAGATATCATCTTTATTATCGACATTGCAAATGGACCCCAATTATATCTAAAGTCTTTGGGCTCGTGTCCCGTTTTCTTCTTCTTTTTCAAAACCCTATTTACTAACTATTAATTCGATTGGTTGATGAATCCGGCGGTTTTTTATTTTCTTATTTATTTTTATGCGAGTGACCCCGTAACGATAGCATCGCAATCTCATGAAAAAAAATTTCCAAACGCATGAAAATTGGGCACCCGTCAACAAAATTCTTTTTGTTTCAGTATTTACTATACTTTCAAAAATTTGAACATGACAAAAATTAAGTAATCTACTTATTATAATAATCTATGATAAAAAATATTGAACACGTATTTTTTTATTTTTTTTGTAATTATACACGCACATCACTCTTTTACGATTAATTGACTAAACATGTATGATAAACGATTTTATAATGGATTGTCTCATAATCTAAATTTATCAAATATCTTAATGGTGAGACTATTCGAATTGAATCCATAATTTTTTTTAAAAAATTTTCTTTACAACTTATAACATACTTTTTAGAAAGTCTGTCGAGTACTAATTCAAAATTTTATTTTAATATATATTAAGAAAAATTATTTGGTTAAGAGAAATGAGCCCCTTTTGAGTTGGTGAAGCATGAGCTCATCATTAGGCAATCCATCAAATTATTCAATAAACACATTTGCCCCACACATCTATAATTAATTAAAAGGATGGAATCATTGGAACTTATTAAATTTCTCTTAACATCCATTTATTTAATATATCCCCTATCAAAATCTTAAAATTAAATTTTAGGAAAATTCTATAATGCCGTACATAAATTTACAACATTGATACCGTAATAAACGTGGAGCATTGGATTAGATCAACGGTACCTAATAACTATAATATAATAAAAAATTTAAATTTTTTTCATTAACAGGTTTACAACCGGTTAAACATTTATTTAAAAAAAATTAACCGGTTAAAATTTCAAAATTATATATATTTTAAAATTGAAATCTACGAAAGTCCAAATAGAATCAAAGTCTAGTCATAAGTCGAAGGTCCCGGAATCGAATCTAAAAATCGCAGCACGTTGGATTTTGTATTTTCGAAACAATCGGGTTTGCTGGCTAACCCGAATTTTGTTTCCTCGATCGTTCCTCTTTTACTGCAATCTTCGCTTTGAAAACTGTTTGAAGCCAAAAAGAAGCGAGAAAGAAGAAGCTCTACAATGGTTCGTGTTCGTGAAGGGGTTGGGTTCGTCTCTGTGAATTGGTTTCGGTCCGACAATAACGACTCGGCGTCGGGAGTCAAGAGGAGAACCGGGCTAGGTTCGTCATTCTTTACTGATTCTCCTCTACCGCATTTGCATTGTTTTGACCAAGAGATAGCAAATATGTATATATTTAGAGCATGCATTATTCTCTCACCTATGTGTGGTGCTATTTCACTCAATTCTCAAACAAGTTGGTTTCTCTGAATCTCAAAGAAATGGAACAAACTTTCATCATGATCAAGCCCGATGGGGTCCAAAGAGGCTTGTTGGTGAAATCATCAGCAGATTTGAGAATAAGGGTTTCTCTTTGAAGGGTTTGAAGCTTATGACTGTGGACCGCCCTTTTGCTCAGAAGCACTATGAGGATTTGTTGTCAAAGCCTTTCTTTGGTGCTCTTATTGGGTACATAACCTCTGGTCCTGTCATTGCTATGATTTGGGAGGGTGAAGGAGTTGTTAAGACTGGCCGCACTATTATTGGAGCAACCAACCCTGCGCAGTCTGCTCCTGGAACCATCCGTGGTGATTTCGCTATTGTGATGGGCAAGAATATCATCCATGGAAGTGACTCAATTGAGAGTGCCCAAAAAGAAATTGCCTTGTGGTTCTCTGATGGCCCTATTAACTGGCAGAGCAACCTTGACCCTTGGATCTATGAGTAAACTAATGTTTGGTTGAGAAACCTAATTGTTCCAACAGTTAGACTTATTCCTATTTCCTTATTTATGGTTACTCCATGTTGGTGAACTGTTATGAAGTTTGAGATAAATTGAGACCAATCCTGGTTATGTAGGCTGCTTTCATTCTTGTGGTGGCGATTGACAATATTTAACGTTTTTTGTTGACTATATTATGAATTGAGTTTGTTAATGGTTAGCACAAAATATATATATATAGAGAGAGAGTATGCATTGGACTTTGATTTGATCTTTTTATTGTTTCTAAGTGAGAGACAAACGAGAATTATACAGATGTTACACCCATAATGAAATATTGGCTATGCAGTAGAGAAGATCGAATAATTGTTCATAATAAACAATTACTTTGAACATACGCATCCAGTCCCAAAAGAATAAAATCAGCCTTAATTTCGTTCTGCCTGTTGTGTATCATTGTGTCGATGCAACCATAGTTTCTTTTTTTACATAAAACTAGTAAATTAATAGAAAAATGGATAAATAAATGATGGAATTGTAATTTCCAAGAAGAACTTATAAACAAAACAAAAACTTACAAAAATGACATAGAACTTGGAAATTGACATTAAGTGTGAAATAAAACAAAAAATGTATAAATCACACATAAATCTAGTAAATTGATGGAAAAATTGGTAAATTAATGTTGGAGTTGTAAATTACAAGAAGAACTTGTAAACAAAACAAAAATTTAGAAAAATGACATAGAACTTGTAAATTGACATTAAGTGTAAAATGACACAATAAATTTGTAAACCACACATAAAACTAATAAATTAATGAAAAATGGTAAATTAATGTTGCAGTTGTAATTTGCAAGAAGAACTTGTAAACAAAACAAAAATTTAGAAATATGACATACAATTAGTAAATTGACATTACGTGTGAAATGAAACAAAAAAATGTGTAAATCACACATAAAACTAGTAAATTAATAGAAAAATAGATAAATTAATGATGGAATTGTAATTTCCAAGAACTTGTAAACAAAACAAAAGCTTATAAAAAAGATATAGAACTTGTAAATTGACATTATGTGTGAAATGAAACAAAAAAAATGTATAAATCACACATAAACCTAGTAAATTGATGGAAAAATTGGTAAATTAATGTTGGAGTTGTAAATTATAAGAAGAACTTGTAAACAAAATAAAAATATAGAAAAATGACATAGAACTTGTAAATTGACATTAAGTGTAAAATGAAACAATAAATTTGCAAACCACACATAAAACTAATAAATTAATAAAAAAATGCTAAATTAATGTTGGAGTTGTAATTTGCACGAAAAACTTGTAAACAAAACAAAAGCTTAGAAAAATGACAAAAAATGTGTAAATCACACATAAAAGTAATAAATTGATGGAAAAATGAGTAAATTAATGTTGGAGTTGTAAATTGTAAGAAGAACTTGTAAATAAAACAAAAATTTAGAAAAATGACATAGAACTTGTAAATTGACATTAAGTGTGAAATGAAACAAAAAATGTGTAAATCACACATAAAAGTAGTAAATTGATGGGAAAATGAGTAAATTAATGTTGGAGTTGTAAATTGCAAGAAGAACTTGTAAACAAAACAAAAATTTAGAAAAATAACATAGAACTTATAAATTGATCTTAAGTGTGAAATAAAACAAAATATTTGTAAACCACACATAAAACTAGTAAATTAATAGAAAAATAGGTAAATTAATATTAGAGTTGTAAATTGTAAGAAGAACTTGTAAACAAAACAAAAACTTATAAATGTTGCATAAAACTTGTAAATCAACATTAACTTGTAAATGTTTCGTAAAACTTGTAAATCACACATAAGATTAGTAAATATATCCTGGAGCTTGAACAAAAAAGAGTAATTACCTGCTACTTAGGTAATAGGTTATCTATTTATTTAGAATTAATGGTAGATATTTTTTATTCAAATCTAATGGTCCACGTCTATTACGGCACTAATGCCGTAAATTTAGTTACGGCATTATAGAATGACCCTTTTATTATAACTCTATAAACCACTTAATACCCTACAAATAACCACTTTATGGTTGGTGCAATAATTTAGATAATTAAATTATTTATTGTTTTTGGTAATTTTTATTTAAGATTATTTTTGTAATATAAAATTTTATTTAAAAATAGCTCTAAGGTGCATTTTTATAGGGCTCAAATGACCTTCAAATTAGAAATATTAAATTTTACCATATAAAAGTAAAACCTCTTGTACTTCCTAAAGTATCCTTGATTAGATTTCTTTTTTTTAATTTTAATATTTTCTCTCTCCTAAAGAAGTTGCTGTATCCTTTCTTGGTAAGATGCTCTGTTCAGGCTTCAATGTTGTTGGGTTGAATTGGCAGCAGAACTCGAATCAATTCTCATGCAAGGGTTGGGGAATTTGCTCAACTTATAATTGGTAGGTTTATGCCTTTGATCAAACTCATTTCGCCTCTCCAAGAATCTGCAAAATTAATTGTTATTATCATGTCGGCGCTGCTTATAATTAGTAGTGCTTGCATTGCCCGGAATTCAGGCATTGCTTGAGTAGAGTTGGGCTTGCTGATTCATTTTAGTGACAAATGAAAACATTAAAAAAAAAATCGGGACTTGTTCGTCCAAATTTACAGGTATTTTGTTCTTTAATTAATTTTATTGTAACAAACAATAGGATAGCAGTGTTGTTTAACCAGTTGCTTACACCTTGGCAATATAGCTTTGTGTTTTTTTTTCTTTTTTCTTTTTTTTAATAGTTTGTGAGATGGCCAGTGATATATATGTCTTTTTAAAATTTTCAATTATTGGGGCAACGAACATGTTAAATAATTTGCGGTGGAAAAGGTACCAATATTGACTCAATATGTCGAATTTCTAGAAAATTTTAACACCAAATGCCTTGTTTCCATTGTTGTAAGTATAAGTCAAATTTCTTGCAAATTTTCTATGGGTGTGATTTTTTTTTTTTTTGAGTGCAAACAGCTCACCCTTCACGTATTCATACAGATGTCGAATTCTCTATCTTTACCATGATTCTAGATTGAGTATTATACATAGAGATCTCAAAGTAAGTAACGTGTTACTTGATAATGAGATGAACCCAAAAATTTTAGATTTGTGTGAGATGGCACTGTTCACATTATTTTTTTAATTTCTTTAATTAAAATAAAAAAACTAAATAAAAATGTATAATATTTAATAAAATTAAAAATTCAAGTATGTTGCTGCTAGTTCTAATGAATTACTAGCGAAAGTTCGACGGCGGCTAGCCACAGGTGGCTAGTGCGTGACATCATGTTTTACCCTAAAATTTGGTATCATTAAAATTCTCATTGTCGGGGCTTCACAATAGTGCCAATACCTTGACTGTAGATCGATGGTGAATGAAAATTCCTTTGCCGATGATAGTTGACCATTGCATAGAATAATAATGATTCTAATGGTATCAAAATATAGTTCAAATGGTATTAAAGCAGGATGGTCAATGGTGAAATTTTTTTATTTTGATTATAAAATTTTAAATTATTAATTGAATATAAATAATAATAGAATATAAATGAAACTTTGATTATAATTTAATATAAATACTGAAATAGAAATTATTATTTTAAATAATACAATGCAAGCTACATCAAACACCATATTATTTGGTGGGCCTTACTTGCATTATCCTCAGATTACTTTTTGAGTCAAATAAACAATAGGTTCCGGAGACTTTTTAGTTCATCATGTTATTGCTTTAGGTGTACATACAACAACATTGATCATGGCAAAGTGGACAGTTTACTTTTTACGTCAAATACTATGTTGGGATTAATTTTTTATAAAGTTAGTCTATTCCACTGTCTTTAACTGCATCCAAACATACCCCAATGGTTAACTATGAGAAAATTTTAATAAAGACTAGCAATTTGTTTACTTGGAATTGGAATGGACAAAAATTGCAATGAGCTGACATAAGAACAAGATGGAATTGATGACATGAGAAATAAGAATCAAAGTAAGTTGTATACTTAAATCGAAATCAACAATATTCCAATTGATGTATTTACTTATGTCTTGTAATCCAAATAAGTTATCACAAGTCATAAAAATGTCCACAAGTTAAAAAATGTCCTTAGTTACAATTATGTATTTTTCTATGTAAAATAAATAAGCAAACATTTTTAAAGAAACCATTGGCATATTTATTATAATATTGAGTGTAATACAATGAGTTTTTGAGTAAACTAGTTGTTGTTGTTGTTATTTTATATCGATAATAACTACTATTAATATTATTATTGTAGGGCAATTAAAGCCCTAACTTCCTATTAATTTAATTCCTTCTTTTTACCAGAAGGGGAACCAAAGTTCAAATACCAAGTTTTTGTTGCTGGCAAGACTCGAACCTAAGCCCCTCAACTTTCTAAGTATAGGTTCTCCCATTAGATTACAAAGCAGGCTTGTGTTATTGTAACTACTAATACTATTATTATTATTATTATTATTATTATTATTATTATTATTATTATTATTTAATTATGTAATAGGAATAAAATCTAAATTTTAGAAATTAAGGGATAGTAAAATAATTAATTTAGAAAATGAAAATCGTAATCCCACCTTCTCATAGAAATGAGATTCTCATTCCCACCTTTAAAATTTGGTGGGCCTCGCAAATTTCATTCACATTCTCAAATATCAAATAAGCAAGTAAATCTTCTCAAAAAAAAATAATAATAAGCAAGTAAATAATAGAATAATTTCCAGTCGTCCATTCTTGACTCTCATTCCAAGAGGTTAATAACCTTTAATAGAACGTTCAAATTAAAAGACTAGCCAGCCCTGAGAATTGGCATCGATCAATTATCTCTTCCGTGTTAGAAATATATGTTTTCTGTTTTGTCTTTTTTTTTTAATTCATATATTGTTGAAAAGTCAAAATTGATAATTTGTTTATTCAAATTGGTTGAAAAAGAAAAGGTGAGCCACATGCATAATTGACTTGAGCTAGGAATCGCATGCATGATTTCTTTCAAAAATGAAGAATTTTTGCAACTTTTTTTTTGTTGCGACCACGAGGTATCCTAGGGAGGGCCCCAACTGTGGGAGGCACCTTTAAGCCCATACCACAACCCAAACTAGAAGTCTCCGCTCAAACCGAGAGGCACAGGTTCTTCCAACAAAGGCGACTTCCCTACGACTCAAATTTTTGCAACTTTAAGAAGACTTTTTTATGCAATTGTCAAGAACGACTTCGATGGGTCTACCGACATTATTATAAATGGACCCCGATTACATTTAAAGTCTTCGGCTTCTTTCCCATTTTCTTCTTCTTTTTCATAAACATGTTTTCCAACCCTTGTTCGGTTACTTCACGAATATGACTGTTTGTGATATTCATTTTTATGCTTACTTGAGTGTCGCCAACCGGCGTAAGGATGACAAAGCAATCACATGAGAAATTTTTCCGAACGCATGAAAAATCAACACCTGTCAACAAATCTTTTGTTACATAATATTTGTATTTAATATGCTATAAATAATTTGAACATTTAATAGAAATAAATTAAGTTATTAATTATATTAATTTATGACCAAATAATGAGCATGGCCTTTTTTGGTAATTATATAAGTACACTGCACTTTTATGATTGAGTTACTAAACAAATATAATAAATTATTTCATAATTGATTGTCTCACCATCTAAATTTTTCAAAAACCTTGGAAAATTATTTACAAAGTTGACTATTTGATCAAAAGTTAAATTTTTTTAACAGAGATTAATGTTGGGATTATTTGAACTTATTAATTTTTTTTTTAACAATTAAGAGATACATATATTACAAACTAAATTCTATTGGTAGTCTAGATAGTTGTATTTCTAACACACCCTAAAAATCGGCCTATTACTAATTCCATATTGAAGAGATATATTATATATCCAATTTTATTTGGATAAGGAAATGAGATGCGTGAGGTCACCGTTGATGCGGGATTCTGGTTACTCTTTCGACCACGACCAGGATCTATGCTCAATCAACTCGACCACGATTAGGATCTCTCCTCGTATGCTTTCTTCTCCAAAAATTCCTGCGTACACAGACAGAAGACAGAGCACACCGGTTGTTTTCCCGGCGTAAACCCTCCAACGCTCAAGTCAGAAATAAAGGTTTTGTGTCCCTGGGAATGTTAACCACAAATCTTAAGGCCTGTTTTTGTATCAATTCTTTTAGAGCTTTCTTTATCTTAGTTCAAATGTCCAAAATTCTAATCATTTTACCTTCGTTGGCTACCTTTTTATAGGCCTCTCCTGAATCTAGACCTTCCTTTCATTCATGCTTATTATCCTCCCACCTCTCAAAAGTGGATGCCCCATTTCTGCAATTGTGGGTGGTTGCGTGGCCTTCGTGCCTTGATTCTCGAGTTGAAGGGCACGAGTCGCCAACTATCGTTGACCGGGTCTCCTCGACTCAACCTTTAGCAGGAATGGCTTTATGCTCCTAGCAGGAGATCGGCCTCGCGAATGATGTATTCGTGGACGAGCAGAATATTCCTACTTCTGCTCCCCTGCTACCAGACTCTTACAAGACATACTTGTTCGTAGGATCACTGTTGGTCTTCGTCGAAGCACATCCCCCAAACACCGGTCCTTCAGTTTCTGGTGTTGGGTAACATAGTGAGCCGACAGTAGAAACTCGACTGTTCTTGCTCGCGAGGGATAGGAAAGGGCTGCCAAGAGTCATGTCGCATTTAATTACGAACGAGATGATGTGGCAGAAATCTACCCCTCTATTTGAATTTCAAACAGACGGTTATGAGACTCTTGGGATTTGTGCCGTTAAATGCTGGCAGCCCAAGAGTTTGTTCCTCATTAGGAAAACCCAAAACCCTTGAAAAGAGAAATTTGTCCACTACTTCAGGTATTACTTCTATTTCCTCGGTCTCGAATAGTTGTAGATAATTTCATTTCTCTCTGTTTTGCTTGGGTAGTATTTGGTGGGGTTGCTCTGGTTATAGCTTAGGGAATGTCAAAAGGTAAAGAGAAAGTCATTAAGGTTGATGACGACGAGTTAGACTTCTTGCCTAGTCTGCTCGCCGATCCTACCTTTGACCCCGGGATCCCCTTAGAACCCATTAGATCTAGTGTTGGGACTAGCGCTAGGAGAATGTCCCCTCAAACAACCTCCTCGAGCGGAAATAGCAGTGAGGATGGATCTTCTGGCTCAAAAAACACCCTGAGTGAGGATCAAGAAGGTGATTCTGGTGAGGTGTCCCCACCAGGAACATCGCGACCAGAAGGGCGGAGTACAGTAAGAGGTAGAGCCCTATTACAGGATTACGCCATTGATTTCATCACGTGCACGACCACATTTGACGAGCTCACTGACCTCCGGGTTAGGTATAATATTCCTGATAAAATACCTCTTAATGTCCCAGGAAAAAAAGATACTCTTAGCCGACCTCCCAGGGGATATGTTACCCTGTTTCTAGAGAGTTTTAAGTATGGGCTGAGATGTCCTCTGCAACCCTACTTTGCCCGAATACTTAACAGGCTAAATTTAGCTCCTGGTCAGTTGAACCCCAACGGGTGGAGAGTACTATATGATCTGTTCATCTTGTGGGACAGATGTTGGCAAAGCGAGCCCACGGTTGATGAAGTGAAGAACCTCTACCAGCTGAAAAGCAGCCCCAAAGATGCCGGCTGGTATTACTTCCAATCAACTACTAAAACTAGGAAACCCATAACCGATCTTTCAACTGGTGGTGGTGGGACTTGGAAGAAAAAGTTCTTTTTTATTGGGGCTCTCTAGGGTCAAGTTGCCCAAATTGACAGGAAGGATTATCACGTCCCACCCCGTTTCGTGGTCCCAGGTTGCCTGCGCGCTTCAGATGTCTTGTCTGCATAGTTGTTCTCACTTTACTAGTTTTGTCTCTAACCAAATGTTTGTTCGTATTGCAGGTTCTTGGGGTGTTCACTTCCCACTCAAACCCGACCAGCTCAAATGGGTCAAGGCTGTACTGGCCAATTCCTGCTCAGGCCGAGAGCTAATAACCACTTATAACCTGGTTGAATCTTGTTTGGTGTCCCCCGGCCATAAGATGGAGGACGCTGTGATTAGGGCTCTGACTCAGAAACGCCCTTGACCTCAAGCTGCCAAGCGGGACCAGAATAAAGATGCCCCTACTGCGAAGTGGGTGAACGTTGTGCAGCAGGTTCCCCCTTGAAGACTCTACTACCTCCTCCTGTCAAAGTCGGAGAGACTAGCGGAGCAGCCACTGATCCTGCTTCCTTTTCTCCTCCCGTCGGGTCGAGATCTCGTTTACCTGACAATCGAGCAGAGCATTTGGTCCCCTATCTCAACGAGCTTTCTAAACTCGTGAGCAAAAAGGACCTGAACTGCACCCTGGGTGAGCTGGTGGGGGCTATGTAGTTTAGTGCTTTCCATCTCAGCTGCATGGCTACTTACTATAAGTCCAAGGTTGGCCGTTATGACCGGAAGATGAAGGAGGACATTCAATCGGCGGTGACCAGAGCTGATGCCACCAAGAAGAAAGCAGGAGATTTGAATCTCGAGAATTTGAAATTGATAGAGCGAGAATCTCTTGCTCAAGCAAAGGCCATTACTCTCGAGAAAGAGCTGACTAAGGTCAAGGAGGATCTACAAAGGCAGAAGGTTATGTACGAGGCTCAGTTCGAATCTCTCCGCGATTCTCACCAGGCTCAGGTCGAGAACCTGGAGAATGAAGCTGACACCCAATACGACCAAGGACTTCAGCATTCCTATCGTTGCATCATGGTCGTCCTTGGGAAGCAGCACCCTGATCTGAAGATGGATGACCTTGCAGATGGTGTTGCTCAACACATGGACGAGGAGGCAGCAAAAGAGGATGTTGAAGAGGTGGAGCCAATTGTGGTTGAGGAAAACTCTCCTCCTCGTGCAATCCCTGCTGATGTTGGTGGGGCGAGTACCCCCCTGGACACAACTGGTGATACCCCCTGCACCTGAGGTGGACCAGCCAATTGAGGCTGCTCAGCTTACTAGCCCGCCGTCCTCTTGAATGTATTTTGTTTTTGTAGTGAACGTTGTATGTGAAGGTTATCGGCCTTGCAAGTTATTGATCAAATTAATGAAAATGTTTTACTTGCTTTCATGTGTTGTAGTTGCAAGTTATTTTTCGTTTTAAGAGTCTGCTCTCCTTCGTTTGGTTGTGCAAATCCTAGCATGCTTGGCTTCTGGTCTCGCCATAAAACAGGCTTTGAGATTTAGTCTTTGCATGCCTTAGAAATTTTTTGATACTTGGGAGTCTACTCGCCTTCACTTGGTCGAGCAGATCCTGGCATGCTTGGCTTCTGGTCTCGCCATAAACAGGCTTTGAGACTTGGTGGGCCTTTGCATGCCTTAATAATTTTTCGATGATTGGGAGTCTGCTCGCCTTCACTTGGTCGAGCAGATCCTGGCACGCTTGGCTTCTGGTCTCGCCATAAACAGGCTTTAAGACTTGGTAGGCCTTTGCATGCCTTAGGAATTTTTTGATACTTGGGAGTCTGCTCGCCTTTGCTTGGTCAAGCAGATCCTGACACACTTGACTTCTCGTCTCGCTATAAATAGGCTTTGAGACTTGGTGAGCCTTTGCATGCTTTAGAAACTTTTGTGACAGTACAGTTGACTGAAATTCCTCATTGATTCATTTATCGCTAAATTCGGCATACATGAGATTGTTTTGACATAAAATAAATAACAACGAGCACGAACAGAAAATAACTTTAAAACATGAAAGAGTTTTACTGGAAATATTTCCTGAGGTGTGCTGCTTTCCATGGGCATTTCACCTCGCGGCCCTCCGTGCAAACCAGCTTATAAACTCCGGGTCCAACTAGCTGCTTGACCCTGTATGGCCCCTCCCAATTTGGTTCGAGTACTCCCTGGGCCGAGTCTTTCGTGTTCTGGTTCACTCTCCTTAACACTCAATCTCCGACCTTGAACTGTCGTGTGTTCACCTTCTGGTTGTAGTACTGAGCAACCCTCTGCTGGTAGACAGCTGATCGCTTCGATGCTTGCTCCCTCTCCTCGGTTAGCATATCCAGATTCAAGCACATCTGGTCGTTATTCTCTTACTTATTGAAATGATATGTCCGGTGCGTGGTCGTTCCTATCTCGGCTGGTACAACTGCTTTGTGTCCGAAAGCCAAAGCGAATGGAGTTTCCCCAGTTGTTGTTTTGTAGGTTGTCCTGTATGCCCATAGTACACCTGATAGCTCATCAACCCAAGCACCTTTTTTTGCTCCAAGCTTGGTTTTCAAAAGCCTCTTGATCGTCTTGTTGGCTGCTTTTACTTGTCCGTTAAACTGAGGGTAAGCAGGCAAGCAATACTTCAACTCTATCCCGAGGTTCTGGCAGAAGTCCCTGAAGCTGTGATTATCGAACTGCCTGTCATTATCCGTTATCAAGGCATGAGGGATCCCGTACCGACAGACCAGATTTCTCCATACGAAGTCTGTTGTCTTCTTCTCTGTGATCCTGCTGAGGGCTTCTACCTCTATCCACTTCGTGAAGTAGTCTATTGCTACTATTGCATGTGTTGCTGCTCCTCGTTCCTTTGGCAATGGCCTGATTAAATCAATTCCTCATTGAGCAAATGGCCAAGGGGAGGCCATAGAGGTGAGTTTCTCTGGTGGTTGGTTGGAGAAACTTACAAAACTCTGGCAGCTTACGCATCTCCTGGTCTTCTCCTGCGCATCCTAGTGCATTGTCGGCTAGAAATATTCCTGTCTTAGAACCTTGTGGGCAAGGGACCTCCCACCAGAATGGTTTCCACAGATTCCTTCATGTACTTCTCTCAGTACGTAGTCTGCATCATCCTCATCCAAGCACCGAAGAAACGGTAGTGTATATCCTCGTCGATATAGCACCCCATCAATCATTATGTACCTTGAGGCCTGGGCTCTGATCTTCCGAACTCATAGCTTATCTGGTGGTAACACCCCGTCTTTAATATATGAAATTATCGAATCCATCCACGAGCCTTTTTGTTCTATCTGCATTACCTCTAAATTCGGCTCGATGCTAGGGTTGGTTTTTACTTCCAAAGGGATCGACTTGGGCATGTTCGGGTCTGCCACAGCTGCCATCCTGGCCAGAATATCTGCTCGACTATTCTGCTCCCTTGGGATTTGTATCACCTCAATCGCTTCGAACTTTCCCATCATCTGCCTAGCTTTCTTCAGGTACCGCTCCATCTTCTTATATTTCGGTTAAAATCTTTCACTAACATGATTTATGACCAGCTGGGAATCAATTCTGAACTTCACCCTATCTGCCTTCACTACCTTAGCCAATTCTAAACATGCTATCAAGGCTTCGTATTCTGCCTGGTTATTTGTGGCTGTGAACTCTAACTTTACAGCATAAGAGATCTCCTCCCGCTCTGGGCCTTCCAAGACAATCTCTGCTCCTGATCCCTGCTCCCCTGATGATCCGTCTACAGACATCTACCATACTTGAGCTTCGCTGCTATCTGTAGAAGTATCCAGCTGGTCCAAACATACTTCGGGCTCTGCGAATTCTACTACGAAATCGACCATTGCCTGAGCCTTTATAGTTGTTCGGGGTTTGTAATCTATGTCGAACTCGCTCAGCTTTATAGCCCACTTCACGAGCCGACCAGAAGCATCTGGCTTATGCAGAGTTTGACGCAATGGCTGGTTTGTTATTACCGAGACGGGGAATGCTTAGAAGTACGGCCTCAGCTTCCGAACAGCAACTACAAGGGCGAGTGCCCATTTCTCCAGCGATGGATATCTGGTTTCGGCATCGAGCAGAGCCTTACTGGTGTAGTATATTGGGTACTGAACCCCTTCTTCCTCTCTCACTAGAACAGAACTTGTAGTATGATCTGATACCACCAAATATAAGAACAATCTATCCCCATCTCTCGGTGTGGACAGCAGAGGTGCTTGCTGCAAGTATTGCTTCAAGTTCTGGCAGGCTTCTTCACATTTTAGGGTCCATTATATTTTCTTTCCTCTTCTTATCATTTGAAAGAATGGCTGACACTTATCTGTAGCCTTGGATATGAATCGGCTTAATGCCGCCAACCTCCCCGTAAGGCTCTGTGTATCTCTCAAGTTGCGAGGAGACCTCATCTGTACGATCGCCCATCTTCTCAGGATTTGTCTCGATTCCCCTATGACTCACAATGAACCCAAGGAATTTCCCTGACTCGACCCCAAAAGCACACTTTTCTAGGTTGAGCTTCATCTTGTACTTCCTCAAAAGTCCGAATGTCTCCTCGAGGTATTCGACATGTTCCTTCAGGATTTTTGACTTGGTTATCATGTCATCAACATGCACCTCCATCGTTCTCCCAATCAGTGGCTTAAAGATTTTGTTCACTAGACTCTGGTAGGTGGCCCCCGCATTTTTAAGACCAAATGGCATTACCCTGTAACAGAACAGACCCTGGTTAGTAATAAATGTCGTGCTCTCCTCATCCTGCTCGAATATGGGGATTTGGTTGTATCCCGAGAATGCGTCCATGAAGCTGAGCAGGCCATGTCCAACTGTTGAGTCTACAAGTTGGTCGATCATTGGTAAGGGAAAGTTGTCTTTTAGGCACGCCTTGTTGAGGTCCGTGAAATCCACACACATCCTCCACTTGCCATTAGCCTTTTTTACTAACACTACATTCGATATCCACTCGGGATAATTGACTTCCCGAATGAACCCTGCTTTCAAGAGCTTCTCCACCTCGCCATTTATAGCCTCATACCTCTCCTGGTTGAAGCATCTCATTTTCTGCCTTACTGCCCGAGCACCTTTCTTTATTGCTAGCTTATGACATGTGATCACAGGGTCGATTCCTGGCATGTCTTCATGTGTCCAAGCAAACACATCTGCATGAGCCCGCAAGCATTGCACTAACTCCTGCTTCTGCTCTTCTTTAAGCCTTGACCCAATTCAGATCATTTTTTCTGGATCACCTTGTCCCAGGCTTACTGTCTCCAGCTCCTATACTGGTTCCTGCCTGCCATCCTTGGCTCTCACTCTGGTATCAAGGGATGTAATCTGCAGTGTTTCCCTTGTTGTGGTGGAGTAACAGCTTCGGGTGGTTCTCTGGTCTCTTTGCACTACTCCAACTACCCCACTTACCTGGTACTTGAAAGCCAAATAATAGATGGAAAGTACTGTTTTGCTGATCCTCAGATATAGACGCCCTAGAATCATTTGGTAAGGGCCCTCTTCATCGACCACCATAAAATTCAGTATCATGGTTCTTTCCGTCGGGGAACTACCAATTGTGATGGGCAGCTCGACCACGCCTAGAGGGACCAGCCTTCCTCCTCCAAATCCCTTCAAAGAGGTACTGGTGTGCTCCAACCTCAAGTCTGTTATTCCCATTTCCTCCAGAGTTGACTTGAATAAAACGTCGACTGAGCTTTCCGTGTCCACCAGGACTCGGTCAAACTTCTTGCTAGCAGCAGTGACTTTAATAACTAAAACGTCCTCATGTGGATATAGAATCCTTTCCTCATTTTCATCTGTCCACATGATTGAAATTTGCCTGACTCTTTCTCGCTTAACTGCTGGGGTGTTGAAGAATACCTCTTTGCTGGTCATGGCATACTTGGCGTAGTTCTTCCTCGACCTATTGGAATCTTCAGCCAATGTTGGGACCCCAGCAATCACCCTTACTATAGGCTGCTCGTGGCTCAAGTTTCTGTCACTCTGCTCCCCTTCACATGTCGAGGCTACCATCGGGAAAGTCCTATCTATAAAATCGTCCAGGTATCGATTTCTCACCAAATCTTCAACCTGGGTCTTGAGATCTCTGCATTCTGTTGTGGTATGGCCATGAGTGTCATGGAACTTGCAATAGCGTCCCCTATCCCTCCTTCCTAGTAGCTTTATTATTGGGGCCGGGAGGTACAACAATCCCCGGTTCTTTATGGCTTCGTACACCTTGTCTAGGGGCATCTTTAAGGAAGTATATCACCCATAGTCCTGGTTCTGGTCAATCATGTGCACTGCCCTTTCTCTGCCTATGCCGTTCTGAACTGGTAGGGGTGGCAGCGCTTCTGGTCTGCTCCCCCTACCACCATACGGGTGTGGATGAGAATGACCATAAGCCGAATCATGCCTTCTCCAAGGCTCCCTAACTGGCGAACAAGGAGGTTATGCCCTGCTGTGCTGATATTGTGGTGGCCTCTGATTAGGCTGGTAAGCGGTTATCCGACCTCCTGTACCACTACCTGAGGCATGGTGGTCCCTCCTCTTGATCGACCTATTTCCTAGTAATGCTCTCTTCTCTTTCCTTCCCAACCCTTCTAGCTGGTCTGTCTTGATCCGTGCGGTATTTTCCTCCTCTATCTCTTTGTCCCTCTTAGCCTGCTCGTAAGCGACTACATACGTCTGAATAACTGGGCTCCTCAGGTTGTACCACAGCCTTCCTATCTTCACTCCTTCTTTCAATCCCCTCAATGCCTGAGGATAGTTGAAGGCTCCCAAGTTAAGGACAGCATGATGAAACCTCTTGATGAATTCTCGAAGGGTTTCTTGTTCCCTCTGCTTCATGCTTTTCAACTCCATCATGTCATCTTCTGGTGCCAATGCCCCACGAAACTGCTCTGCAAATTCTTGGCACATCTGTTCGAAGGATTTGACGCTCCCTCGAGTGAGTTTACGGTACCACTCGCGTGCTCGCCCTTCTAGTGACAGTGGGAATACCCTGCATCTTTAAGCTTGGGTTAATCCTTGCACCCCAGTTATGTCATTGAAGCATACTATGTGTACCAACGGATTGGTTCGCCCCGCATATCTGAGGTCTGGGAGGCGAAAGTCCCTCGGAATGACTGCTCTCATGATCTCTGCTAAGAGCGGGGATTCTCCATCTAGCATTATCCTCCAACCAGGTGCTCTGCTCCTTCCTTGCATGTCATCAATTATCTGCGCTAATCTGCGCACTTCTTCCTCCAGCTGTACAGCACAACCAGATCGCGTGCTGCAACTTGATCCTGCTCTTGCTCTACATCATGCAGGTGTTGCCTGAGCTCTCTCTCTTCTGCATTCACCACCCCGTCATCATTATCAAGGATATGCCTTCCTGGGGATTGATTTCCTCCTCTATGTATTTTTCCCCATAGAGACGAATTACCTCCCTCACCACCAAATCCTCTGGTGGTCCGACTTCTCATCAAATTATCGTGCCCGAGTGCCATTCCGCCACTTCTTACCCCTGCCTCATGGATTCCTCTTCATTCACTCCGCAACTCATGTAGGATGGCTGTCAGGGTCTCCATCTACTTTTCTATCTGTTCCATCCGGTCAACACATGGCTTTTTCCTGTGCTTCATTGGCTATCTCCCTCAGCGTCATGGAATCGTTAAGCCTCGTATCACCTCCTTGTGCACTACTTCCTCCTACATCCATTGTTTCATCTCTTGTTACTCCTCTTCTTACTGTCAATAAAAGCTTTTTTATCAGCTCCCCACAGACGGCGCCAAAATGTTAATACGGGATTCTGGTTACTCTTTCGACCACGACCAGGATCTCTGCTCAATCAACTCGACCACGATCAGGATCTCTCCTCGTATGCTTTCTTCTCCAAAAATTCATGCGTACACAAACAGAAGTCAAAGCACACCGGTTATTTTCTCGGCGTAAACCCTCTGACGTTCAAGTCAGAAATGAAGGTTTTGTGTCCCTGGGAATGTTAGCCACAAATCTTAAGGCTTGTTTTTTGTATCAATTCTTTTAGAGCTTTCTTTATCTCAGTTGTAATGTCTAAAATTCTAACCCTTTTACCTCCGTTGGCTACCTTTTTATAGGCCTCTCCTGAATCCAGACCTTCCCTTCATTCACGCTTATTATCCTCCCACCACTCGAAAGTGGATGCCCCATTTCTGCAATCGTGGGTGGTTGCGTGGCCTTCGTGCCTTGATTCTCGGGTTGAAGGGCACGCTTCGCCAACTGTCGTTAACCGGGTCTCCTCGACTCAACCCTTAGCAGGAATGGCTTTATGCTCCTAGCAGGAGATCAGCCTCGCGAATGATGTATTCGTGGACGAGTAGAATATTCCTGCTTCTGCTCCCCTGCTACCAGACTCTTACAAGACATACTTGTTCGCGGGATCACTTCTGGTCTTCGTCAAAGCACATCCCCCAAACAGTCACCATTGGGCTATGTCAACCTTTGCTCCAAACATTCACAATTATATTTAGTATTTTCTCGTGCTAGGTGATTCAATTACATTGAATTATATTAATGTTGTCATGTGTTTGATGTAACACGAGATTGGTCAAGGTTTTATATAAAATTTTACATTATTAAAATGAAAAATAAATAGTTGGATATTGGTTTAAATTTTATTATAGAATTTATAAATATTATTACCATGTATTTTTTTCTGTCTTCTAATTTATCCCTTAATTAATAACATAAGAGATCTGTTATTGAGAAATTATTAATTAATATTAATTTTCATTCAATATTGCCCCCGTAGATCGAAACAGCGTCAGTTAAGAGACTCTTTCGTTTATGTTAGAGTCTTCATTTGAAAGAGATGCTTTACGGATTATTCAGCTTATGTCATTAATAAATATACATGATCATAACTAATTTCCAGCTTCTGGTGAAGTTAAAATCGTTATTTTTCCATTTTGTGATTCAAGCATTTTTTTTAATTTTGTAATTAAGTTTAATAAATTGAATGGTATGTGAGTATCATTTCATTACATTTACATCTCTATCTTTAATTTTAAGGAAGCTATATTAGCTGATATTTCTAACAAACAATCAAATTTGTTCTAAATAGAAAAATAGAAATCCTTTCAGCCAAAAAAAAAATTCCTCCCTTGAATCTGGCGACAAAGGATAACTTTTTTTTTTTGTGAAAAATTGTTCAAAACAATAAGAGTATATCTTGTTTGTAAAGAGAGCACTCTTTTTTTTATATATATATTTCTATCTGATTTAACCAATGAGTTAGAACGAATGAACGAATCGGTCACTACAAGGATATTGGTATTTAGAAATGAAAATATTTCTATCGCTGTAAGTACTTTTTAGCAACGAAAAGAACTTTTGTCACTAAATTCATAAAGGAAAAAATAATATTTAATTATCACTTTTAGTGATGAAAGATTCGTTGTCAAGGAGGACATATTACCACCAAAAAGTTTGTTCATCGCCAAAAAATTAAGCGGTAAAAAAAATGTTAATGCCTAAACCTTTAGCGAACAAAATTTGAATATGACGATGAATAATTTTCATCACTAAATATATTTTTAGTGACAAATATATTTCGTCACTAAAACTCCTTGATATGCCAAAAAAAGTATGTTTCAGCAATGAAATTAAATTTCGTCGCTAAAAATAGTTTTAGCGATGAAATCTATTTATTGCTAAAACTTTTTGATATGCAAAAAGAACATGTTTCAACAACAAAACTAAATTTCGTAACTAAAGCTCTATGATATGCCAAAAGAGCATGTTTTAGCGATGACACTAAATTTCATAACTAAAACTCTATGATATGTCAAAAGAGTATGTTTTTAGCAATAAAAATAAATTTCATTGTTAAAAATAGTTTATTTTGTTGCTAAAACTCTTTTATATGCTAAAAGACCATATTTTAGCAATAAAAATAAATTTCATTGATAAAAATAGTTTTGGCGACAAAATTTATTTGTCACTAAAACTCTTTGATATGCTGAAGAGCATGTTTTAGGGACAAAAATTAGATTTCAGTGACAAAATTTTTATTGCGTCGCTAAAAAATGTGTAAATTCAAAAAAAAATTGGCGGATGACTTTTCACCAAAATTTAAGACTTTTAACGACAAAACTAAATTTCGTGACTACATGTGTACTTTTAGAGACGAAAATTAGGGGTTGCCACTGAAGGATTTTTTTCTCTCTTTCTTCTACAGTACTTTTTTCTCTGAAAAAAGTGCAAGAATGAAAGCATCCTGAAGCCTTTATGGCTTGAATGTGGGTCACTCACAAGTTGAGTGTTCTCTTTCCCGTCTCTCGGGATTCATCAAAAGTCCTTACACCACCATTAGTCAACCATTATCAGTGGGGGACTTAAGAGGAGCCCGACATTAGCTTCCTTAAAGCTTCATTTCCTTAAAGCCTGTTAAGGGGGAGGGTCTGCTGCACAATTTGCTGCCTCTAGGTCGTAATGGATACAGAGGAATTAATCAGGAAATGCCAAGCTATTGTTTTAACAGAAGACGAATAAGCCACAGTTAAGCTAATGGAAGGAATGAAAGTAACGGGGTAAAAAATTGCTGCAAACTATTTGATTGGAAAGATAATGCTACCCAGAGGCATAAACAAGGAGGGTTTGAAAACCGCAATGAATCAGGCATGGAGGACAACCAGAGAAGTAAAAGTGGAGAGTATGGGGGACAATGTGTTTCTATTCAAATTTGCCAATGAAGTAGAGAGGCGAAGAATCCTAAAGGGAGGTCTGTGGCATTTTGATAGGGCTCTCCTGGTGCTGACTAAACCAAGTGGCATAGGAGATATCAAAAAACAAACTTTCACGCACACATCATTTTGGGTTCAAATCCACAATATTCCAATCATGTGCATGGTAAGAGAGACCATAAAAATGCTGGGGGAAAGGATAGGTGAAGTAGAAGACATTGAGACAGATGAAGCAGGCGAATGCATCAGCCAATTTGCTAGGGTCAGAATATCCGTAAACATAACCAAACCTTTGAAAACGGTAGTGTATTTGCAACAAGAGGAGGAGAAGATTCCAATGCCCGTTTTATATGAAAAGTTGCCCGATTTCTGTTTCTGTTGTGCCCATATCGGTCATCAATTTAGAGAGTGTGGCAAATATGAAGGCCAGCCAAAAGAGGAGTTGCCCTACGGTACTTGGATGAGAGCCATTTCACAAACAGAACGGATGAAGTTAAACAGAGGCAGGGAGAGAAGACATTGGGATCACCTTCAGCAGAAAACAGGAGACAAAGGAGTCCATACACACCAATCTGGTCAGTCTCAACAAGATCCGAGAAGTGCAAACGGGTCACCCATGATGGGCACTGAAATGGGCGATAGTGATGGACCGAGGAATAAGAACGGCGAGCAAGCAACCGAGGACAATCCAGTAAGAAAGAGTTCTGAGGTGATGGAACGCATGCAACCAAGTGGCAAGAGTAGCAGTGAAGTAACCAATCAACTGCAGAGTAGGTCAACTGACAAACACGGCTGCACAAGAATCGAAAATGTAAGGGCGGGAAGTAACAAGTTGGGGGAATCTGCAACTGCGAAAGAAAAGGAAAACAAGCCACACAAAGACCAAGCCACAATGGGTGAAGAGGACAAGGACAGTGAGCCGAAAATTCTGCAGCTAAAGCCCAAACCAAAGAAATGGAAGCTCCGTGCAAGAACCCAGAAATTGGAGTGAGTAGGGAACAATACTTCAAAAAACTCAAAAAGGCCGAGCTCCGAAACACTGTGGCCCAACTCCGAAAACAAGAAAAAACGGATGTCAAGTCCATCTAAGCAACTCAGTAACCAAACTCAGCTCAACTTTTTCTCATCCTATAGTCAGCTGGAATTAGTTGTTGAAGAACAAGCTGCAGGAGGAGATGAAGATGCAGACGGGGAATATATATTGGCGGGAGCTGGTAGCCAGCCCCGCCAGGGGCCATGAGAGTCTTAAGCTGGAATGTTCGAGGTCTGGGGATGCCTCGAACGCGCCTAGCAGTAAAGAAAGTTCTCCACCTGCACCAGCCTCAACTTTTCTTTGGCTGTGAAACAAAGATGACGGCTAGGCAGGTTGATGCGATGTGTGGGAGTTTTAACTTGGCAAATCGGTTTGTGGTTGATAGAAATGGGAGGGGAGGGGGTCTGGCGTTATTTTGGAGCTCGGAGGTGGAAGTCACCATCAAATCCTATAGCTTCCACCATATAGATGCAATTGTGCAAAACCATAGTGGCAAGAAATGGAGGTGTACTAGGATTTACGGCCACGCGGAGGCAAGCCAGAAACAGCACACATGGACCCTGCTGAAAAGGTTAGCTGAACTCTGTTCCTATACCTGGTGTTGCGTGGGTGATTTTAACGAAATTCTCAGTCCCGATGAGAAAGTGGGGGGGACAGACCATAGTAGCAACATGATACTAGGATTTAGAGAGGCTGTCCAGGCCAGCAACTTGATGGATATGGGTTTTAGGGGGCATAAATACACTTGGTCCAATAGGAGATATGGAGTTAATTTCATAGAGGAAAGACTCGATAGAGTCCTCTGTAGCAAAGATTGGAACAGTACCTTTCAGCATACCCCAGCCATCAATTTAGGGAATTGGGTCTCGGATCACTGTCTGATTTTGTTTGAAGTTAAGGAGTGTTGTGCATCACTTAACTACAAGCAGAATTACTTCCCCCGTGACCATTACGAAGATATGTGGAGTTCGTATGAAGCTTGCGGCAATATAGTGAGGAGGAAGTGGGACTGCTATGGTGGTAGAGATGGGGACAACCCTGTGCTGAACTTTCAAAGGGTTGCCAAAAGGTCATTAGCTCAACTCAAAATCTGGAGCAAAGAGGAATTCGGAGGCCGAAAAAAGAAGCAGATTGCGTTGATGGATCGGCTGAATATGGCAAAACAGAAACCTCCGCAAGAGATAAATGGGGAAGAAATCAAGAAGCTTGAAGACCAAATTAATAACATGTTGATTGATGAAGAAGTCTATTGGAAGCAGAGATCGCGTGCCGATTGGTTAAAGGAGGGGGATAAGAATACAAAGTTCTTCCACTCCAAAGCTTCCGCTAGGAGGAGAAAGAACAAAATTTGGGGAGTCGAAGATGATCAAGGGGAGTGGGTTGAGGATCCTGAAGGCATTGAAGGGAGTTTCTGTGGGTATTTCCAGCAGCTGTTCAGCTCTTCCAACCCAAATCCGTCGCAAATATCAAAAGCCCTCAAAGGTTTGCAGCCGAAAGTCTCCCAAGATATGAATAACCTTTTAGAGGAGCCGTTCACTCCGGATGAAATCACAAGAGCTCTATCCGACATGTGCCCGACGAAAGCCCCGGGACCAGATGGACTGCCGGCTGGCTTCTTCCAAAAGCATTGGCAAGCAGTAGGCAAAGGCCTGACCAAAACATGCTTGCACATTCTCAATGAGCAAGGTACCTTAGCCTCTCTCAATCACACTTTCATTGCTCTTATTCCTAAGATTGAGAAGCCTAGGAAAGTTATGGATTTTAGACCCATTAGTCTTTGCAATGTGGTGTATAGAATTATAGCTAAGGCACTAGCAAATAGGCTAAAGCCGATTCTCAATCAGATTATATCTCCTAATCAGAGCGCATTCATCCCCAATAGACTCATTACGGACAATGTTATTATTGGTTATGAATGCCTCCATAAGATTAGGCGTAGCAAGAGTACTAGGAATGGATTGGTGGCTTTAAAACTCGACATAAGCAATGCTTATGATAGAGTTGAATGGAAGTTTCTGGAATAAACTATGTCAATGTTGGGATTTTCAACCAAATGGATAAGCTTGATCATGAGCTGTATTACCTCAACTTATTTTTCAGTTCTTATAAATGGGAATCCAGTGGGCTTAATCAAGCCGGAAAGGGACCTTAGACAAGGATGCCCCCTCTCTCCATATCTCTTTATTTTGTGTGCAGAAGCCTTCTCAAATCTGCTGCACCAAGCTGCAAGGGAGCAGAAAATCAGGGGCTTGAAATTTGCTCAAGACATCTCCATAACCCATCTGCTCTTTGCCGATGATAGCCTAGTTTTCAGCAAAGCTTCTGTAGCTGAGTGCACGTACCTAAAAGAGCTCTTTGACCGTTATGCGAAGGCTTCGGGGCAGATTTTCAATTTCGATAAATCCACTATGCTCTTCAGCAGCAAGGTTACAAGTGATCGAATCTCAGCAATAAAAAGTATTTTCCAGTTGAAGTTGGTGCCCAAATACGAGGAGTACCTAGGCTTACCTCCCATGTTGGGCAGGAATAAGATGAGCTTCTTTAAGGAGGTCAAACTTAAAGTGGTCAGCAAAATCTCGAATTGGCACCACAAGTTTTTTTCAAGCGGAGGCAAAGAAATTATGCTCAAAGCAGTAGCCCAGGCAGTGCCAGCTTACGCCATGAGTGTGTTCAAACTTCCCAAAGGATTATGTGAAGATATCCAAAAAGAAATGGCAAGATTCTGGTGGGGCACCAAAAAGGACAGGAACGGAATTCACTGGGCTCGGTGGGACAACATGAGCAAAGCAAAAATAAGAGGCGGCATGGGGTTCAGGGACCTCAATAGCTTCAATCAAGCTTTGGTGGCCAAGCAAGGTTGGAGATTAGTTCGGTATCCCAACACTCTAATGGCAAGGGTAATGAGAGCCAGATACTACAAGAATTCTTCGTTCTGGAATGCAACAGTAGGCTCCAATCCTTCCTTCATCTGGAGAAGTATCTTGTGGGGACGTCAAGTCATCAAGAAAGGTGCGAGGTGGAGAATCGGAGATGGCAAGAATACTCTAACATATGAAGACAACTGGATCCCAAGACCAGCCACCTTCCAACCAATTTCTCCAAAATCTCTCCCCCCTGAGACTCCGATGGCTGATCTGATTGATGAGGAAAATAGATGGCGCGTAGACAAGCTGGAGCAGCACTTCATGAAAGAAGATACTGACGCTATTCTAAAAATTCGGCTGCCAAGTGGGAAAGCAGCTGATGAGGTGTTATGGCATTTTGACAAAAGAGGGGAGTACTTGGTTAAGAGTGGGTATCAACTTGCCCGAAATCTGAATTTTCCCAATGAACCAGAATGCTCAGGCAGCAGCTCTAAGCAATGGAAAATTCCTTGGATGTTTGATTTACCCGAGAAAATTAAAGTCTTCATGTGGAGAGCCATGAAAAACATCCTCCCAACAGTTGACAATCTGTGGAAGAGAAAGAGTCTGCAAGAGCCGCTCTGTCAAAGATGCAAACTGCAAGTAGAAACAATAAGTCATGCTCTGATTGAATGCAAAGCATCAAGGAAGATTTGGAAGCTAGCTCCGCCAGCAATTCACATTTCAAAGGCTCACAACACAGAGTTTTTCAGCACTGTCCAAGAGATGAGCTCCAGAATTTTAAAAGCAGAAGCGGAACTGCTGGTAGTCTACTGCTGGGTAATTTGGTCAGTAAGGAATAAGTTCATATTCGAAGGAAAGAGCAATGACCCTCAATTTGCAGCAGCAAAAGCCGAATCAGCTCTAAAAGCTTTCCAAAGAACCAGAAAGCCAGGAACTGGTATGGAAACTAAGGTTAGAAGTGCAGCTCAGCAGACTTGGCAGCCTCCTCCTCAAAATGTGTTGAAGCTCAACGTAGATGCAGCTGTGAACAGCTTAGATCAGATATCAGGGCTGGGAGTAATTATCAGAGATGCAGAGGGCAAGCTTCTCGCTGCAGGAATCAAGCAAGTTCAGTTGCGAGAGAGAGTAAGCTCAGCAGAGGCAGAAGCAATCCTTTGGGGGTTGATTGTGGCTAAACAAGTCTGTTCATATAGCTTGATAGTAGAGTCCGACTGTCAAGAAGTGATAGAGCTCCTCAACAACACTAAGGGCAGTAGGACAGAAATTCACTGGATTTTGTCTGATATTTGTCAAAATAGCAAGGATTTCCAGCAGGTTCATTATTCTTTCATTCCTAGAATCTGTAATACTTATGCCCATGCATTAGCAAAGTTTGCTTTAAGGAATTGTTCCACAGAGGTCTGGGTTGACACCATCCCAACCGAAGTGCAGAATGTATTGAATCGTGTTGTTGATTAAGCAATGAAAGATTTACTTTCTATTCAAAAAAAAAAAGAGACGAAAATTAGGTTTTCTGGCTAAATGTACACTTTTAGCGATGAAATATTCATTTCGTCGCTAAAAATGTCAAAATTTAAAAATTTTTAGCGGGCTATTTTCTGCCTAAGTTAAGTTTTAGCAATGAGTTTTAAAATTAGTTGCTAAAAACTCTTGTAGCCAATTTACATATCATTTACTTCATTTCTTTCATTAATTCTTTCATTTTCTCATTCTCTCATTCCCTTACTTTAATTCTTTAATTCTCTCGTCTCTAAATATGTAATTTTTATTTTCTAATTTAATCTCTACTTCTTTTCTCTTTTATTTTTGATGTGGTGTATTTTTTTTCTTATTTATTCCAACTTATATTATTATTATATTTGTGTTTATTATGTTAGCTAATTATTGTGTATTTATTTGTAGGGAATATTGAAGATCAATTACATCAAGATGAAGAAAATTAAGAAATTTATATTCATTTGTAACAATTTTCTTTCAAAAAATAGTTATTAAATTTTGTAATTATTTTTGTATTGTTCATCAATAATAATAATTGTTTTTAAAAGTAATTAATTTTGTTTTTATCATAATGGTTAATTGTCCTTATAATTTAGTATTAAAAATAATAATAATACGATGAAATAGTTTTCGTAATTATTATTCGTCGCTAAATGTTCTTTTGCCGATGAAATAGAATTTGTCGCTAAAAGAGCTTTTCGCATCGTTAAAAGAACTTTTTGCAACAAAATAGAATTCGTCGGTAAAAGAACTTTTGGAGAAATTTAAAAATTCGACGCCAAAAACTAACGCGATCTCCTATTGCGACGAAATAGCAATGAAAATTTTTTCATCTCTACAGCCTTTAGCAACGAAAATTACATATTTTAGCGATGAAATAATTCGTCGCTAAGACCCTTATTTATTGTAGTGATTTTTTATCGTCACTAAGACACGATTTTTTAAAGCGTCTGCTTTTATGTTAATTTATAGGGTTCGAATAGGATGACGACTTCTAAAATACCAGTATTAATTTATTATTAGTTAGGTGAGAAATAAGATATTTAATTCTATAAACTATTGTACAACAAATGATTACAAGTAACGATCAGTCAAGTCAATGTGTGTGTGTATACATACACATACATACATACATACATACATACAGCTAGAAAAATGTCTTATTTATTTTGTCATTTTTAACTTTCCGGTCAAATACGATTGCACTTGGAATCTCAGACCCACCAAAAAGTTTTCCATTGATAAAGACACCGATTGCAACTTACAGACAGATACAAAAAAATGTAAACACTATTCCAAGTCCTTTCTGAAGTTCTCGCCCTGTTCTATACGTAATTTATGAAATATTCGGCGATTCTACATAACAAGTGGGCCTTATCTGCTCGACTAATTGCTCGTATTTTTTGTTTTTACTGTTGTTCATATCTGCTAGTGGGGTTTTTCGAAATTATTGATTTTTTTTTTCATTTGAAATTAATATCAAAACACAGCACCATACTTTTTTCTGTGTAATTTAGAACTATCGCATAACGTTTTCTATTCGGCCATCGATTATTTAATTGATAACGGCCCAGTGGTCACGTGGCTAGAAATTCTCTTCTTCTATTTTAATTAAATTTCGTATATACTTCTCATTTTTTGCGAGTATATTGAAGACCAAAATAATAATAATAATAACAATACTGTTAGAGATCCCAACATTTGAGTCTCAATTTGATCCCTAATGTTATGTGTCTCTCATCTATTAGAAGATAGATTTCATAATTAGTAAAATTACTTAACTACCATTCAATAAATGAATGTCACATCAGTTGAAACTTAAATAATGAGATATCTATCATTACTATAATAATAATAATAATAATAATAATAATAATAATAATAATGTATTACTTCCCAAATTGCCTTCATTATAATATTTCGCCGCCAAACTAATAAAACCATCAAAAATTGCAAAGAATAAATAATAATTTAAATTAATTGATAATGGGAGAATTACCATTAAAAAAAGAGTAATGATATAGTCACAAACTCTTGTACAAACTTATTTTGTACAAACTGATGTGGTATGATAAAATTGACTGAATTAAATATCTTTTGGCCCACATGATTTATTTATATTATTTTAGATTTTCATTCAACCAATGAATTAATGCCACATCAGTTTGTACAAGATAAGTTTGTATAAGAGTTTGTAGCTGTATCATCATTGTTAAAAAAAAGATTCAACTATATTTTAGGGCTTCTAACCCTTTTATCTAATATTGTTAATAGAGGATAAAGTTTTAGATTTAAGGATTCCCTTAAGGTGTGTTTGGCATACCTCAATACATGGGATTACATTAGTTAATGCAATGCAATCCCATATTTGGTAAATCTTCCTATTCACATTATGGTGTATTACACAATACACCATAATATGAGGAGTGCCACGTTAAAATAACTTGAGGGGGGTTGGATTTGTGTAATATGACTCTGTTCACATTCGTTTTTTTTAATTTCTTTAATTAAAATAATAAAAACTAAATAAAAATGTATAATATTTAATTTAATTAAAAACTCAAGTATGCAGTCTGCCCGTGTGCATAACTTCATGTTTTGCACAAAAATTTAGTACTATTAACATCCTTATTGTCGAGGTTAAAAAATAATGCAATTATTACCAGTACAGTAATAAAATTTGAAGACCAAAACTTTGACCGTACATATATGACGAATGAAATTTTCTTTGTTGTAATATTTGTATCATTGCATAGCTCTGACAATAATGATTCTAATGAGATCAAAATATAGTTCAAATGACAGTAAGGTATGACTGTCAACAGTGAAAAGCTTTTATTTGAATTATAAAAGTTTAAATTATTAATTAAATATAAGTAATAATAAAATATAAATGAATCTTAGATTAGTAATTTAATATAAATA
The DNA here is from genome assembly GCA_029618585.1 of Citrus australasica. Taxonomy (NCBI): domain Eukaryota; kingdom Viridiplantae; phylum Streptophyta; class Magnoliopsida; order Sapindales; family Rutaceae; genus Citrus; species Citrus australasica. Next base: position 21,384,669 of record JARCIV010000001.1, read on the forward strand.
TGAAAATAAAAAAATATTATTTTATATAACATAGTGCATAATATATCAAATATAGTATCACATTACAATTTAATACAATATAATGCAATACAATACAATGTGCCAAAAACACGTTTAAAACCAAATGTCACAACCACAAGATTATTTGGTAGGCCTACTTGTGTCATCCTTAGTTTCTTTTTTGTGCCAAATAGTATATTGGGATTAAATTTTAATAAAATTAGTCTATTCCACCATCTTTAACTGCACCCAAACATAACCTAAGGATTAACTATGAGAAAACTTTAATAAAGACTTATGGTACGTTTACTTGGAATTGAAATGGGCAGAAATTGGAACGAGCTGTAATTAGAACAACTGAAATTGATCACATGAGGAATGAGAATTAGAATAAATTGTTTATATAAGCCATAAGAATCAAAACCAACAATATTATAACCAATGTATTTAATTCTATCTTGTAATTCAAAAAAATCATTGCAAGTTATAAAAATACACTTAGTCATGATTATGTATTTTTCTATTACAAAATAAATAAACAAATATTTTTAAAGAAAACGTAAGCATATTTATTATAATATTGAGCGTAATACAATGATTTTTTTTAGTAAACTAGTGATTATTATTATTATTATTATTATTATTATTACTACTATTCATGTTGCTATTATTAGTATTATTATTTTTCTTTTAATAATCATATATCTATCCCTACCTATTAATAAGAGAGAAATTAAAGCCCTAATTTTCTATTAATTTAATTCCTCTTATTACTAGAACAGGAACCAAAGTTCTAACACTTACTTTTTGTTGTTGGTAGGACTGAAACCTACGCCCCTCAAACTTTCAAGGCGTAAGTTCTCCCATTAGATTACAAAGCTGGCCTATGTTATTGTTATTGTTACTATTAATACTATTATTATTATAATTGACGTTATTGTTATTAAATTAATATTATTAATTATTTAAATATATTAAAGGGATAAGATCGGAATTTTAGAAATTAAAATGAGGGTAAAATGATTAATTAAAAGAACAAATATTTTATTCCCATCTCCCCATGAGAATAAAATTCCCGTTCCCATCTCTAAATTTTGGTGGACCTCACAGATTTTGTTCACATTCTCAAATACCAAATAAGCAAAAAAACAATGGAATCATTCCCGTTAGTTTATTCCCATTCGTCCACTCTTATTTCCCATTCCAATTCCAAGAAATAAACATGCCTTTAATAGAATATTCAAATAAAAAGAGAAGCCCGGCCCCCAGAACTGACGTCGATCAATTATCTCTTCAGAGTTAGAAAAATATGTTCTATCAAAAAAAAAAAAATATATATATATATATATGTTATTTGTTTTCTCAATTTTTTTTTTCCTTCCTATATGATTACACTTGAATCTTGGACCAGCAAAAAGTTTCCGTGGACAAGGACCCATTGCAACTTATAATAGACAAATACAAAACAAAAAAGTTAATATTTCTAGTCCTTTCCCTCGTTATAGGGCAATGATGATGGTACCCCGGATTTTTCTGAGATTCTCACCCTGTTCTACACGTTCATAAGTTTATCAATAAAGACTTAAGTATAATCTTGTTGCACAGTATGACTATAATTTTCAAATTTTAATCTGAGAAACTGAAATGAAGTGCCTTCCAGTCTTCAATTTCTTTTACCTATTGTCCTTCATATCAGTCATTGAGTTTTCATTTGGAGGTGATACCATTACCATAGGACAATCCATCTCTGATGGTGAGACATTAGTCTCCTCTTCCCTAAGATTTGAGCTAGGCTTCTTCTCTCCAGGCAAGTCGAACAACAGGTATCTTGGAATATGGTACAAGAGTAGTCGGAGGACTGTTGTATGGGTCGCAAACCGATATAAGCCCATTACTGACAAGAACGGAGTTTTAACTCTGAGCAACAACGGAAGCATTTTACTTCTCAACCAAGAAAGGAGCACTATCTGGTCTTCAAATTCATCAAGAGTGCTAGAAACTGCAGTGGTGCGGCTCTTAGATTCTGGAAATCTTGTTCTAAGAGACAATGTCAGCAGAAGTTCTGATGAGTACGTGTGGCAGAGCTTTGATTATCCATCAGACACGTTGTTGCCAGGCATGAAGCTGGGATGGAACTTAAGAACTCGTTTTGAGAGATATCTGACAGCATGGAGAAATGCTGACGATCCAACCCCTGGAGAATTCAGTTTCCGGTTCGACATTAGTACAATGGCTGAATTGGTGACTGTCACGGGATCAAAAATAGAGGTGCGAAGCGGACCATGGAATGGTCAACAGTTTGTTGGCATTCCAATGTTTTTTCCCAGGTTAAAAAACAAGGTTTACATACCAATGTTGGTGCGTACAGAAGATGAGGCATATTACACATATAAGCCTATCAATGACAATGTAATTCCAAGATTATACTTGGACCAATCAGGAAAATTGCAGCGCTTTGTATGGAATCAGACGAGCTCTGAATGGCGTATGTCGTACTCGTGGCCATTTGATGCATGTGACAATTATGCACAGTGCGGTGCTAATAGTAACTGCAGAATTAGCAAAACACCTATTTGTGAGTGTTTGGCGGGGTTTATATCCAAACCACAAGATGACTGGGATTCACCTTACTCTAGGAGATGTGACAGGAAACCATCAGACTGCCCGAGTGGAGAAGGGTTTCTAAAGCTTCAAAGAATGAAACTACCTGAAAATTATTGGTCAAACAAAAGTATGAATCTCAAGGAATGTGAGGCAGCGTGCATTAGGAACTGTTCATGCCGAGCTTATGCAAATTCAGATATTACCGGAGGAGGTAGTGGTTGCTTGATGTGGTTTGGGGACCTGACTGATATCAGAGAGTGTACGGAAGAATTCAGCTGGGGACAGGATATTTTTATTAGAGTACCAGCTGCAGATTTAGGTAAGTGTTTTAATTGATGTACAGCAGCTTATTTCATTTTTATTACTGTTTTAGAGTTCGCCCACAAGTCCCCTAGCCAGAATGTGAATTAAAATTAGTATTAGCTGATTCCTATACTCAATAGTTTGTTTTCAGAAGGACCTAAGACTAAGATTGACCTTGTATGGCAAAACCAAAATAGAAAACGAATAGACCAACAACAAACTGATATCTTTTCTTGACGTTTTATGTTCTAGAATCAACTCAATATTCAAGTAAGCACTCGAATAAAAAGAAAAGATTAAAGATCATAGTGGCAATGTCAATCATCTCCGGTATGTTGATCTTGGGCCTTCTACTCGGCATGGCATGGAAGAAAGCAAAGAACAAAGGTAACATATTCCTCAGACCTTATTAATTTTTATGAAAAATTTGATGGTCATTCAGACTGCTGCTCTTTTAGCAGTGGTGCTTATAGGGGGCCATTAAATTCATAAAAGCAGGAGACATGGGTAAAATTTGCTCTATTTGCATTCAAAAATTTATATTTGTTGATACCAAAATTTGGCTAGATAGTAAGAGCTGAGAAAGGCTCGATAGTAAGAGTTGAGAAAGAGTTGTTTTACTTGGTGAATAGGCTGTGAGAAAGCTTGATGTTCTAGGGATTGTCATTATTGAGAGTGAAGAGCTCAGTGCTCGGAATCCTATAAAATAATAACCCATTAGGGATTGTTGGGGTACTATCAACGTACACCCTCCAATGTTTAAGTCAAAGATCGAAAATAGAAAGATAACAAATAAATAATATAAGAGAAAAGAAATTAAGAGAATGGCCTAGAGAATATCGTACCCCCTCCTTCAATATACATATTTCTCTATATCCCACCTTTAAGTGATGCCCTCTTTATAAAGAGAGATAATTAGAAGTATAATTAAGTTAGAAAAACTTTTCTTTTATCTTGTAGGATTGGAGTTTAGCAAGAATTAGGACCTATATTTTTTAATGCTGTTTAGATTAGGATATGTTATTAGATGTGAGTCCTTGAGTTCGAGACCCTTTCGTTATGTCATTAGGTAGAATTTGGTAAAAATATAGGTATAACAGGAGCCCCCAAATTATAGTATTCACGAATTTACAAGTGACTATTGTAAACTGATATATTTTATAGTATGTTAGATTTTCTTATTGTCCCTTGCATGATATAAAGACATCTCAAGTGTTGTGAGGAAATCTTGATCGACATGAGTGAATCTTAAATATGATGAGGAAAATCTCGAATGACATGAGAGAAACGCGAATGACACGAGGAAATCTCGAGTGTCATGATGACATCTTGAATGGCATGTGGACAATATGAATGACTAGAGGAAATCTCGAATGTCATAAGGATAGCTTGAATAACTTGAGGAGTTCTCACAATATGGGTCATAAAACAATTTGAATGGCATGAAGATAATACGAATGACATGAGCAAATCTCAAATGTTATTAGGATAACTTGAATGACATGAGGAGATTTTGAATGTTACGATATGGGTCATAAAATTAAAATAATACTGCAATATGGAGGTATTAATTAAAATAATGAGAGATTGCCACTTTCTCCCTTACTGTTTTTATAATGGGTAAAAACCCCCCTGATAGCATAAGTTTACAATATTACCTTTATTTTCAACTAATCTTTTATTTATATTTATTATAAATTAAATAAATCTCATGAATAGAAACTAAATAAAAAATTAAGCATTAAAAATAAGAAAATATATTTTGATATGAGTAAAAAAATTAATAATAAAATTTTGTTCTTGTACTTATTTATTTTGTAAAAATTTTCTTATAATAAAAATATAAGAAAATTATTATAAAATGATAAAAAAATTATTATAAGAAAACTTGAATGACAAATAAAAATTTATTATAAGATAAATAATAAAATATTTTGCATATATTTTTTTACATTTAATTTTAAAATATTACAAAATATTTATTATAAGAAAATATTCACAAAATAAATAATTACAAAAAAAATTTGTTATTAATTTTTTTACTCACATCAAAACATATATTTCTTATTTTTAATACTTAATTTTTTTATTTAGTTTCTATTCATGTAATTTATTTAATTTATAATAAATGTAAATAAAAGAGTAATTGAAAATAAGGATAATATTATAAACTTATACTGTCAGGGGGACTTTTGGCCATTATAAAAACAGTAGGGAGATAAATGGTATATGTTAATTATTGTAGGGGAGAAAGTGACAATCCCCCTTAAAATAATATTGTCATAAGCACCATTAGATTAAGATAATGCCACGATAAAGGGCCATAATTAATATAAAAATGAAGTCGTGATAAGGGCTTGCATATTACACCGCGATAAGGGCCATAATTAAGATAAAAATAATGCCGCAGCAAGGGCTTGCAAATTATGCTAGGACACAGGCCATAATTAAGATAAAAATGATGTTGTGATAAGGGCCATAACTAAGATAAAAATGATGCCGCGGCAAGGGCTTGCAAAATGTGCTGCGATGAGGGCCATAATTAAAATAAAAATGATGCCGTAGTAAGTGCTTGCAAATTATGCTGCGGGCCATAATTAAAATAAAATGATGCCGCGGCAAGGGCTTGTAAATAAGGGTGATAATTAAGATAAAATGATGCCGCGATAAGGGCTTACAAAATATGTCCAGACAAGGGTAAAGACAAAAATGATGTCGCAGTAAAGGGCTATTTAACATCTGTGTTCCAAATTTTCCTGACCTCAGGTCAATTAGCACTCTGCAATGTCATGAGATCGAGACTTAAGAGCATGGGTTAGAGTACATGTTATAAGATTGAGGCTTATGAGCATAAGGCCGAGTTATGTGGATGAGATTGAGACCCAGAGTATGAGATCAAGATACATACCAAAAAATCGAGATAAAAAAAGTATGAGATAGAGATACGTATTACGAGATCGAGGCACAAGAGTATGAGGCCAAAATTTGTAGAATAAGATCGAGGCCTCTAGCACACTTGACAGAGATTCCAAGCATTTAATCTTTGTAGCCATGTGTATGGTTTTAATCCAATCTAGATTATTGCGAATAATCAATAACAGAATAAATATTAAAGTGACAGAAAATGGGCAAAATAGTAAATTTCACAGAGTGAGGGTTTACCTTCCTGGCCACCAGTGGCCGGAGAATCAAGTGAAAGTGGTCGTGATATAGGCTTCAGCCTGCTAAGAGTCCAACGGTGGTGGTGGTGAGTCGTATTGCGCTGTGGCGGCGGCAGATCGAGATCCTTAGCTGCGTGTGCTTCAGCAGCTGTCAGCGACCGATTCGGTGACTTCTGGTTAGTGTTGATGGCTGGAATTTGAAAGGAGCAAAACCCAGGTGACGATGAGTCGTGATTCCGGCTGATGTGCACTGGGTCTTGGCGGCGGTTTCGCGAAGATTGTGGTTTCGTGCGGCGGCTTTCTGGACATTTTCCGGCGGCGTCCGAGAAGGGATTTTGTTAGCCGGAATTGGGGGGTTCGATAGTGGCCATCGGAAATTGAATCGGGGGGGTAGTGATTGTCCCGAGTGGTGGCTTGCTTTGCGCTCGAGTTTGGGAATTTGTACCCGACCCGTTTCCTCTGGTCCATTGATATTTGTTTATTTATTTTGGTTTGTTGCTTTTCCGACCATGATTGCTGAGATATTTAGGCTTTTTGTCTGATGCCCCAAAAATGGCGCGAATTGTTGGTACTTAAATTTGAATCAACAATAAGAATCAGGAAAAAATTATTTTGGGAAATAGGTTGTGAGAGAACTTGATATCCTAAGAATTGTTTTTGTTAATTTATTTATTTTTATTACTTTTCTACCATTATTGTTGGGTTCTTTAGGTTTTTTGTTTCATCTCCATAAACAAAGTCAAACTGTTGTTTTCTAAAATTTGGATCGACAATAAGAGTTTAGAAAAAGTTGTTTTAATCGGGGAAGAAGTTGTAAGATAAATTGATGTCTTAGGAATTGCTATAATTGAGAGTGAAGAGCTAAGTGATCATAATCCTACAAAACAATAATCTATAAGGAATCGCCAAGGATGTTATTGGCGTAAATCCTTCGATACTTAAATTAAATATTGAGGGTGTTATCGGTATCAACCATTCGATACTTAAGTTAGTGATCTAAAGTAGCACAATAACAAATAAATAATTAGAGAGGGAAAAGAGAGCATGAAAAAGGCTTAGCTCCTCCAATATACATATTTCTCTAAATACTATCTTTGGGCAGTGACCTCTTTATATAAGAGAGATAATTGAAAATATAGTTAAGATAGGAAAATTTATCTTTTATCTTGTCGGATTTGAGTATGGAGAGAATTACAACTTGTATTGTTTAACCTATTTAAATTAGAACATGTTATTAAATGTGGGTTCTTGGGCTTAAGCTCCTTTATGTCATCAGGTCAAGTTTGTTAAAAAAATGGGTATAACAATATTCATTTGTTTCCTTTCAATTAGTTTTTGCAAAGGTTTTCCACTAATGGTCTTTAAACAAATTCTTTACCAAATAGATAATTCTTTGTATACATCGATACCTGTATATTTGTCCCATGATATAGAATTAAGACAACATGTCACCTAGACCTGGGCCAAGGTATTTGAACTTGTAAATTTTTTGTAGGAAGAAGACTTAATGTATTTAGTATTTTTTTTCAAACCATACTTCTTTCTCACCTATGATTCTGCTTGTACTTGCAATTTCATATTGGTTGGAAAATACATATTTGATTAATTAAATAGTTTCAATGCTATTTTCCGGAGAAAACAGGATACAACAAGAGAACTGGTCAGGAAAATGAAGATCAAAATGAAGACCTAGAGCTACCACTGTTTAAGTTAGCTACGATTGCTAATGCCACCAGTAACTTTTCAATCAACAACAAGCTTGGAGAAGGTGGCTTTGGACTTGTATACAAGGTAAAATTGCAACATGCTAATGAAATGATCCCAAGAATAAAGTACTTATTTTACTCGGGATGGCATAACTAATTTCTTCATATATTTTTTTAGGGTACACTAGCGGATGGACAGGAAATTGCTGTGAAAAGGCTTTCAAAGATTTCAGAGCAAGGATTGAAGGAGTTGAAAAATGAAGTTATACTATTTTCCAAATTACAACACCGAAATCTTGTAAAGCTTCTAGGCTGCTGCATTCAGGGAGAGGAGAAACTGTTGATTTATGAATTCATGCCCAACAAAAGCCTCGACTCTTTCATTTTTGGTTCAGATCCCTCTAAACCTTACAATTTTCAGCTAGCTTTTGCCTTAATTATGGGTGTTTATTATAATCTGGCGCAAATTTTTTTCTAATTTTTTCTTCTTTTAAGGAAAGTTCAAGCTGGGAATTATACTAACCTCAACATCATATTTTCTAGATCAAACAAGACGTACACTATTAGATTGGTCCAAGCGTTTCAATATTATTTGTGGGACTGCTAGGGGCCTTCTCTACCTTCATCAAGATTCTAGGTTGAGAATTATACATCGAGATCTCAAAGCAAGCAATGTGTTACTTGATCAGGATATGAATCCAAAAATTTCTGATTTTGGCTTGGCTAGAACTTTTGCTAGAGACGAGACAGAAGGAAACACAAACAGGGTGGTTGGAACGTAGTAAGTATTCCTTTCATGTGATCTTTACAATTCACTTGCACTGATTAATGAAAATTAACTTATATATTTTAATCATCTGAAGTGGTTATATGGCACCAGAATACGCTAGTGATGGGCAATTCTCAATAAAATCTGATGTCTTCAGCTTTGGAGTTTTTTTGCTAGAGATAGTAAGTGGAAAGAGAAATAGAGGATTTTACCATTCAGACAACAAGCTTAACCTTATAGGACATGTGAGTAAAATACACACGAAATTTTCTGACATAGTTTAAACTAGTAAATTATAGATGACAAAAGAGTTTTGATATGTTGTAGGCATGGAAGTTGTGGAACAAAGGCATGCCTTCACAATTGATCGATGCGTGTGTTCAAGACTCATGCAATTTTGCCGAAGTGATACGATGCATTCACATCGGTTTGTTATGTGTGCAACAACATCCAGATGATAGGCCATGCATGCCCTCAGTGATTTTGATGTTGGGCAGTGAGACTGTGTTGTCTCAGCCAAAGCAACCTGGTTACTTAGCGCACAGGAAATCTACTAGACCAGATTCTTCATCAAGCATGCCCGAACCATCTTCCACTAATACAATTACGATATCCGAATTGGAGGGTAGGTAGAGAATCGATTAGCAGTAAAATGCCTTATTCTACATTTTTAAGAACAAAATCAGAAATGTTTCAACCAAATGGAAAGTTCAGATAAATGATTGAATAAAAAATGATGAGAATCATCCAACCATGTAGTATATGCATGTTGTGGATCTAAATACAACGTATCCTATTGTTTATATAGAAACTATTAACTAGAGGAACAGTAAACGGTGTTGGATTGAAAAAAATGATTTGCAGGAGATTGAATTAGATAACAAGAAGATGTAAATATTGAAGCTTTGATTATATAAAATATATGCTAATACATTTATGAGAATGTCTTTGGTGTTTTTGGAGCATTACTCTTTATCCATTTATTATTTACCATGTGTATATACATATCATCGCGGTTTGTTAAAACACACACATGATAGGGAGTAAACAAAAAAGGAGAAGTGCTCTTGTAATACCCAAGAATTTTCTACATTTTTAATTGTTCTGAACGTGTTTTCATAAATAAAAAACCTTGTGCAATAAACTTATTGTCAATACTATTTAATACATCATTTTTCTACATAAACATAAAAACTAAGGGTCATCCATTCATCTTCATCCAATTTTAAAGTTGATTATTCACAAACTTAATTGCTGAAAATGTACTAATGTGGTTGTGAAAACTAGAAGAATTAAAGCTAATGTTACCAACAAGCTAATGTAACGGATATACTATCTCTTTTTTAGTCTCAATTATTCTTTCAGCAAGTTATTGATTTCCTTCAATCCTACAAACCTGCATGCTTGCTCTTTTCCTAATATAATCCAATCTCTAATTTTCTTTTAAGAACATGTAAGATAAAATTTGTGATTGAATAGCGGGTAATTATTGTTTTTAATAAATTTGAATCTATTTTTATGAAAAGAAAAATGTTTTAGGCTATGGCTTATGGGTTATTATTATTTTTAATTAAGAGGGGAGATGGTACTCCGCTACATCCTATTAAAATCCCTTTATTCAGTGTACCCCATTAAATAATATTAGAAAATTCATCATAACTATTAACACCCTTTTTAATTCTAAAAATAGCCTTATTTCAATTGTTACAAACAACATTCTCTCTCTGAAAACCCTAAATACATGTATCTTCTTTCTCATAATCTTCCCATCAGTCTTCCCATTTTTAATTTGAATCAAATGTACATTCTAATTTAGAGTTTAAACTAATCCTCAAGGAAATAATTAACTTATAAGAAAACTATTAAAAAAGAGAGAAAGAAAGATTGATCTTGAAGTTTATATGATAACAATAGGGTAATCATGATTGAAGAGGTGTTGAAAATAGAAGATTGTTGCTTATATGACAGTTATTGTTGTGTAGACTAGGGTAACCTACAAGTTTATAATTTTCAACTTCAATTGATGTGTTTCTTCTTTCTTTATTCTTTCTTTAAAAATAAAAAATAAATATAATTCATTAAGACTAAAAAAGCCGATTAAGACAATACAAAAAATTCATCTCATACTCCTATTTTTGGATGTCTCTTAGCCAATTTCGTGAGAGCGAATTGTATATAACCTTACAAAATTTTCTGTGCATTTAACTTCAAAAATATTTTTGTTGGTTGCTAATTCTGAAGCAATTCGTATTCATCCAATCTTGGATTAGCAAAAAATTATATTCATATAGTAGCGAAACAGGATGGATAATGAATGCAAAGTGTTGGCCAAAAAAACAAAAGATAAAATATGCGGGAATGGGTATGAAGAATTGATGGAAAGAGAAATAATGATAGGTTTAAATGAATTTATAAATATCCTTTAATGCAATTTTAACATAAAGGTGCTTTATAAGAATAATAAAGGAGTACTAATTATAGCTCAACTCTTTAATCAAAGTGTGAGTTTTACAATTCAAGTTAAAATTTAAAGTTTATGAGTTTATGAATGTATAAAGGGTATTTTAACATATCAATGGGGTTAATTAAAAGCCTTCATAATTTTCTATTTTATTTTTTTCCTTTTAGGTAATGTTGATTAATTTGTATAATCAATAAATATCAATGCCAATGTACAAGTATACACAACAAGTAATAAAGTGATGAGTATTCAAGATCATCTTCAAAGGGATTGATGTTACTCAAAATGCTAAAGCAATCACAATAGTGCAAATAAACTAAAGACTGAAACAAATAATTGTCAAATAATTCTAGCATGATTAATAATTGAAAGAGATGGAAATAAAACAATACTGTAATAAAATAAACTAAGTTAACTGTGTTTACGATTCAATTGAGAGTATAGTAATTGAATGATCAAACTCTCCTAATAGGGTGACTGTTGTTTACCAAATTAGCACCAGTTGTTAGAATAAGTGCTGCAACACTGGGTAGAGTAAATCGGCATCCTCAGCTATCGTATATTGGAAGTCTCATACCCTTAAATCTATTAACAATGACCAGCTGCTCATATATTTAAGGTATGGCATTATATCCTTTAATCTTTCTACCCTACAAAGTGAACACCTATGTCCAGCGTGTCACAAATCTTAACTTCAAGTATTGCCCTTATAAGATTCAGGATAACCTAATCCAGGAAACTCGACTTAAGAGCAAGTAATACTCTAATAATGTCCGCTAAGACATGTCTTTTTGCCGCTCTATCTTAACTGAAACTATTAAATGAGTGGTCAACCGAAATAACAATTATATTCATAAAAATTACTAGAGTAAAATGCTATAGCAATACCATAACAACATATAAGAACAGTCAAGAACCCATTGGATTATTTGTCACTCAACTACAAGTAAATTTAGTTCATAATCTGGATGAGAAAAATAAACATAGACATATTGATCTCGGAATACATCAAATTAATTAAAGGAAGAAGATAAATATAAGTTGAGCACAATGAAAATCAAAGCCAAGTAATTCTGCACGATTCTCCAATGTTGCCGAAAACAACACTCTTCAATTATGATTTTCTTCTTCTTTGTTCATTGTAATTATTCTAATGATAATTTCCTTCGCCCCTTTTTCTTTGTGGTATTGCCTCATTTTTATATTGCAAATTAGGGTAAATACAAGCCCATGGCGTGCATGCGTTAAATTAGGAAGCATGTACTAACCCGCGCCTAAGTTTTCTCCCGCATTTACTTTTAGATTGCTACAGCACGGATTGTTCCAACATTCACAACAGCATTGCATTGCTCCTGATTGTGCTTTTCTTCTTTTATGGCCGTCTTCTTTCCTCTTCTTGCTCATCTAATGTCTCAACATCCCCTCATGAATTAAGAATTTCCACGAATCTACAATTATACATCTATTTTTAGCACAAATTACTATTATTCAAACGAAGCTTATTAATACTAAACTAAAATGAATGTTTAAGCAAAATGTAATAAAAACACCTTATTTGTTCTCTAAATGATCTTGATTCAAGTCTAGAATTAATGTAATAACTCTTATTTCCTAGAGTTATCACACCCTCAAATTTAAACCATTACTTGCCCTCAAGTAATAACATATACTAACACTTCCCGCAAACAATCAAGCACTCGACTTTAGCTCTTTTTTTCAAATTTGCAAGGATTCTTCCACCTTCATATCACAATTCCAATCATACAAAATAACCATAGTAAATCAGTTCTGGACTTAAATTTCTTTCTGTCCATAGTGTGTGTGTGCTTCCTTTGATTGAATTCCAGATATGCTGTAACATCATCGAGGGTTGCATGAATTTCAGCAGTGATACACTTCATTCATAAATAGGGTAGCATAAATTTCACCTACTCAAACTGTGATGCTTTTCACATTAATAAACTGGGAAGTAATCAACCTCCTCACTGTAACATTTATCTTTCATGTGAATGTCAATCACTTGTAATGATGACGCTCAATTACTCAAACCATGCCCAGATCAGAGTTGTTGTAGCAATATTTACTGTATAATCTTATCTAGATGTATCTTTTACTCAAGGCTAAACATGGGGCTCATGAACAGACCTGGCTACTCAATGCCTTAGACAGAGGACTTCTTTTTCTTTTTTTTTAGAGTGCTACAACATTGCTCATAACTTTCACTACCTTTGACATAATTCTGAATATGAGGTACATACTCAAATCTGGTTACTCAGCAACTAGAGCCATTGGAGCAGAGTTTATTTCATAAATATCACAGTTAATCAACTTGCTTCTCCCCCTAAACTTAAGATCTTTTCTATTCTCTTGGCTCTGCTCTAGCAGTCTCATACAATTCAACTAAAGTCTATGTGTTGGGACAAAATTTCACTTCTATCTATAACTGTCTCTACTTGGCATTCTCATAATTATTGACTAACACTCCATTTATCTTTATTAAGCTTTCAAATCCACACACAAATATTAAATAAAGAGCTTAATACAACACAAGCATAAACACATACATTCGGAAACAACCCCCCCAAATTGAGAGATGTTGTGTCCTCACAAGCATACTGAATAAATGCACACAAATTAACAAGGATATAGAAGAACTTAGAAAATACCGCACAAATGAACAAACAAAAGGAATTTTTTTTATAAGAACAACAAATGAACTAGTAAAGAAAGAGTACTCCCCTGGGGTGGGGACTGCAGCACATGACGGAATGCTATCAACGCTTCTTGGATGCAGTACACAGTCCATCCTTTGGTGAAGCTTTTGAGGAAGCAGCTGTCAATGTCTTTGTCTTTTTCGCTGCGAGGCTAGCGAGAGGAGTTGGAGCTAGTTTTACCGTAGTAGTACCTGTAGATGTACTGCCTTTGCGTTTGTTGGTTTGTCTTAGACTGGTGCGAATAGGCTGGCTAGGAGTGTGCTGGGGAGGCTTTGTAGTTAATGCATCAGCTACCTGACCCTCAACTGTGATGGCAGCAATGACAGCAAGTAGTTGCTTGGCTTACTCAGGTGTAGGCATAGCTCTGGCTGCTGCAGCAATGAGCTCGGCATCAACCTGCTCCATTTCATCTGTGGAGTCTGGAGGTCTTGCTATTTTTACTTTACCCTTGTCCTTCCTCTTACTCGCAAGGACTGGAATAGAGGGTTCCTTTTCAGGGTCTTCTTCCTCTTCTTCTTGAATAATGTGCTGTTTTTTGGTTTTGGGTTGGGCTAGAATAGTGGTTTCCTCTCTTTCTTTCTCCGAATTGTCCGCTGCTTTTGTGGGTGAGCTATCAGTCTCAGACTTTTCACATTCTTCCTCAGGTGGATCAGATGATTCAGCATCTTCTGATTCTACCTTCGCTTGTAGTTCAGTTGCAGCTTCATTTGCTGGTTCATCTGTGACAGTGGCTTCTTCACTAGCTTCTGCTAGAGCACCTGTGGTGTTGGTGTCAAAATTGTACTGCTGGAGCAGTGCATTAGGGAAGTTCTGGTGAGTGTGTTTCATGTACAAAGCAAATTGGTGCAGTTGGTTGTCCAGGTGCTGTAGATAACTCCAAAACCGATCATTTTCTCTCTGCTGAGCTTCCACACATTGAGTTATACTTGCGCTGAGTGCTTGGATGGTATGTTCTAAGCCAATAGCGCATCGTGCTCCTACTACGACAGCTGGTTCAGTGGTTGTTCCAGCATTTTCACCAGTAACTCTCTCAATGGTACATGTCGTAAAGGCACCATCATTCTTGACATGATCATCTCTAGCATCAAGACGAACACCAGAAACTACACAAATGCTGGTGACAAGTGAAGAAAATAACAAGGCAGCAGTTCGGTGATTCTTGGTTGCACAATCTCGGATTTCTTTTAGGGATGATGCTACCTACATCTATGAAAAGCCCTCGAACAATTGCATATAACAAGACCAACCTCTTTTACGAAACTTTAGTAGTGTGAGTGATGGGCATAAGTCTAGATTTAAAAAATTTCACCCACACCTTAGCAATAGGTTTCAAATCTATCCTATTAATTACACGCCCTTCCTCGTTAGCCCATGATGCCCCTTCGATTGTAAGAGTTGTGAAAATGGTGTTCCATTTTTTCGGGGTTAACTTATCACGCAACTTAGCATACTCACAAGTAATTTCAATAGGTAAGTTATAAAAAGCATTGATAACACGGGAGTCTAATGGGACAAGTATATTTCTTACCCAAGTGTTGCGCTAATCAGGGCTTACCAAATTGGAGTAAAATTCTTTGACTACAGGCAACACAGGATCTCGAGGGTGGTTGCAAAACTCTAGCCATCCTCGCTTTGCTACAGCATTATGAATTGTTTGCACAATTCCCGTTAGTTGGTTTGGAAATTGAAACCCTTTTTCTTCCAAAATCCTACGCGGCTTTATGAATTCTTCATATTTTTCTTCGGCGTGGTAACTCTGGAATCGTGACGGATTTTTGAGGCGGCTTGTTGGTCTCTTATATCTCGGCATTGCTGTAGCAATAACAAATTGAGGATACTGTTCCTAATAGTAAAAAGAGAAAGAGAGGTTAAGAATTATGAGAGTTGGATTTGCGAAGGAGATGGGGAATAATGGTGTAGAGCACTAAGTACAATGACTCCTTTTTATAGCGGACTTGTAATTTGAAGATAAATACAGTAACTAGAGATAATTAAGGGAATAAAATATTTGAACTAAATGTGCATATCCACAAAATTATTGGTCAGTGAAATTAAAGCATTAATTTCAGAGATTTGTTTCCGCAATTTCTATCCATATCCATGCATCCATTTGTCACGATTTTATCTCCAATGGTAAGTGTCAGGCTCTAACTTTTAATTTATTGTAATGGTAAAATTAGTTGCTACAGCACCCATGCGTTTGTTCTAATAACGGATACATACTCCCCACTAAAAACTTCTGACACGTGACTCACCTCTGCATTCTGCCATCATACACTCTCACTTGTCAATATGGAATTCAATTGTCACACTTACTTCAAACTATATTAATTCTAAAATTATGAAAGAAATAAATAGATCAAATTAAAGTAAAAGTAAGGAATGCAATAATATAAAAGGATAAAAGTAAATGGCTAATATAAAAAAATAATTAAATAAGATGGTAAAGAGGGAGAGCTGTCTACAAAACCAAAGGATATCAAACTTGGTTTGAAGTGGCTATCTCCCTAATGGGTTGTCTCCCATGGAGCACTTGATTTAAGGTCCTTTAGTCTAACCTTCTTTCATTGCTCAGTAGTTGGGTTCTTTAAGGAGTAACGCCTCGTTTGAACAATCTGTTGTTGGATGTATGTAGTGCTTAACTTTGTGTCCATTAATTTTGAATTCTTGACATGTATGTTCATCTAAAAGATCAACAGCTCCATGAGGATAAAATTTTAGCAGCTTAAACGGGCCAGACAATCGTGACTTGAGCTTTCCCGGAAATAATCTTAGTCTTGTATTGTGGAGCAATACTAATTGACCAGGGTTGAATTGCATGTGCTGAATATGCTTGTCGTGCTAGTGTTTGGTCCTCTCTTTATAGATTCTTGCATTTTCATATGAAAATAGCCGTAATTCATCAAGCTCACAAAGTTGAAGTTTCCTTTGTTCTACTACAGCATGCATATCCCAGTTTAATTTCTTCAGTGCCCAATGTGCTTTATACTCTAACTCTAGTGGTAAATGACAAGCTTTGCCATAAACAATTCGGTAAGGAGACATGCCAAGTGGAGTTTTGTATGTTGTTATGTAGGCCCATAGAGAGTCATGCAAGTGTAAAAACCAATCCTTCCTCGTTGGGTTCACCACTTTTTTTAAGATCTTTTTTATTTCTCTGTTGGACACTTCAGCCTAACCATTAGATTGTGGGTGATATGCTATTGTTATTTTGTGTCTGACTCCATATTTCATCATTGCTGCAGCAAAGATTTTGTTGCGAAAATGTGTGCCTTCATCACTAATAATTGCTCTAGGAGTGTCAAACCTGGAAAAAATATTTTTTTGGAGAAAATCCACCACTGTTTTAGCATCATTAGTAGGTAATGTTGCAGCTTCTACCCACTTGGAGACATAATCCACAGCAACAATGATATATAAGTTTCCAAAGGATGGTGGGAAGGGTCTCATAAAATCTATTCCCCAGACATCAAAAACTTCCACTTCTAGAATGTTAGTCAATGGCATTTCCTGTGTTTTGGCCATGTTCCCTATCCTTCGGCACCTGTCACAACATTTAACAAATTTATAAGCATCTTTAAAAATAGTAGGCCAGTAATAACCTGATTGTAGAACTTTGACAACTATTTTGTGACCACCAAAATGTCCTCCATATGCTGCAGATGACATGACTCCAGTGTATGGGGAATCTCTCTTGCTGCAACACATCTTCTTATTACTTGATCTGAGCACAACTTATATAAATGTGGGTCATCCCACTGATAACTTCTAACATCATGAAGAAATTTCTTTTTCTCTTGAAACTTCAGCTCAGGTGGTAGCAACCCACTTACTAAATAGTTAGCAAAGTCTGCATACCATGGAGATTCTGACTGTTGCAGCATTTGTGCTTGTTGTACTACCAACAGTTGTTCATCCGGAAAAGTTTCAGTGATGTCTTTCCTGGTCAATGTGCTCGTGTCTGCATCCAGTCATGATAGGTGATCTGCTACTTGATTCTCAGACCCCTTTCTATCTTTAATTTCTATATCAAACTCTTGAAGCATTAAATCCATCTAATTAATCTTGGCTTGGCATCCTTCTTTGAAATTAAGTATTTGATTGTTGCATGGTCTGTATATACAGTCACTCTAGCGCCTATTAAGTAGGCTCTGAATTTGTCAAAAGTAAATACTGCTACTAGCAACTCTTTCTCCGTAGTGGTATAATTGATCTGAGTTTGAGTGAGAGTTTTACTTGCATAATAAATGGAGTGAAAAATTTTATCCTTCATTTGCCCTAATACTGCTCCTATAGAGTGATCACTAACATCACACATCAATTCAAATGGTAAAGTCCAGTCTGGAGATATAACTACTGAGGCAGTGATCAGAGCTTTCTTTAATTCTCCAAATGCTTGAAGGCAATCTTTGTCAAAGTAAAATGGTTTGTCATGCTCCAACAATGAACACAGTGGTTTAGCTACTTTGGAAAAATCCTTAATGAATCTTCTGTAGAATCCAGCATGACCTAAAAAACTCCTAATACCATTTACTGAAGTTGGAGGTGGCAGTTTATCTATTACCTCTATCTTGGCTTTGTCTACCTCAATACCATCCTTAGATATCTTGTGACCTAGAACTATTCCTTCTTGCACCATGAAATGACATTTTTCCCAGTTGTGTACTAAGTTGGTCATCTCACATATTTTAAGAACTTCTTCCAAGTTGTGTAAACAATCATTGTATCTTTCTCCAAAAACTGAGAAGTCATCCATAAAAACTTCCAAAGTCTGCTCTACTATATCAGAAAATATAGACATCATGCATCTCTGAAAAGTTGCCGGAGCATTGCATAACCTAAATGGCATTCTTCTGAAAGCAAATCTTCCATAGGGACAAGTAAATGTAGTATTCTCTTGATCTTCTGGAGTTATAGCAATCTGGTTGTAGCCTGAGTACCCATCTAAGAAACAATAGTACTGTTTTCCAGCAAGTCTGTCCAACATCTGATCTATGAATGGAAGTGGGAAATGGTCTTTCCTTGTGGCTTTGTTGAGCTTCCTGTAATCCATACATACTCTCCATCCAGTTACTATCCTTGTAGGAATAAGTTAATTCTTCTCATTGGCCATTACTGTTATCCCTCCTTTTTTTAGAACACATTGGACTAGGCTTACCCATGAACTGTCTGATATTGGGTATATGATTCCAGCATCCAACCATTTGATGATTTCCTTCTTCACCACTTCTTTCATAATAGGGTTCAGCCTTCTCTAGTGCTCTACCAAATTGCTGGAACAATCTTCTAACAGGATTTTATGCATATATATTGATAGGCCTATCCCCTTTATATCTACCATGGTCTATCCAATTGTTTTTCTGTATTTTCCCAGCAAATCTACTAGACTCTGTTCTTGACCTGCATCCAAAGTAGAAGAAATGATTACAGGGAGTGTGTTGTTTTGACCAAGATAAGCATACTTTAAATGTGCAAGTAACAGTTTTAATTCAAAACTATGAGGTGATTCAATAGATGGTAAAGTTATTTTTACTTCCCTGTCTGTAAGATTCAGGTGTTCAATAAACATGTTATGCCTATCAGATTGCTGTTTGTCCATCCAATCTGTCTGGATTGTTGCAACATTTTCCTCTTCGACATCCTCAAAGGTGGTGACTTTGCCAAGTGTATTACTGCAGCATCTGTCCATTTTGTCTGCTACAATAAAATCCACTACACTTAGAAAATTGCAATCTTATACTTCATCAGGGTTCCTCATAGCCTCTAATACATTAAATGTGAATTGCTGATCATTCACTCTCATGGTAAGCTCTCTTTTCTGCACATCTATCAGAGCCTTTCCAATTGTTAGAAAATGTCTTCCAAGTATAATGGGTACTTCTTTATCAACTTCAAAGTCCAATACAATGAAATCCACTGGAAAGATGAATTTGTCAACCTTTACTAATGCATCCTCTATCTTTCCTTCAGGGTATGCATGAGATTTGTCAGCCAATTGCAGAGTGACTGTTGTTGGTATGTACTCCCCTACTCCCAGCTGTTTAAATACAGATAATGGCATCAAATTAATACTAGCTCCCAAGTCACAAAGTGCTCTGCCAGCATACCTAGTCCCTATGGAGCAGGGTATTGTAAAACTCCCTAGATCTTTCAAATTTGTGGGAATTTTAATCTAGAGCACATGAATGTTTTCCTGTGTTAAAACAACAGTTTCAAACTCTCTCAGCCTTCTTTTTTGTGCCAATATATCTTTTAGAAATTTCACATAATTTAGCATTTGCTCTAAAACTTCCACAAAAGGTATATTTATGTGCAGTTGCTTCAGCACTTTCAAAAATTTGCTGAACTGCTTGTCTTGTTTTTGCTTCTAAAACCTTTGTGGGAAAGGTGGTGGATGTCTAAACTGCTGGGTAGCTTCAGGTGATATCAAATTCTATTTGTTTGGTTTGGTGCAGGTTGTGACTACTGGTGTTGCAACTTCTTTTTCAACATGTTCTGGTTGAATTTCCTCTGCAGTTGTTATAGCTTGGCCTATGTAACCAGTGTCTTAAAGAGGAGGTTGTTGTAACATGCTTCCATTTTGAGATAATTTTTATGCTAAATTGAATTCCCTCCCATTTTTGGTTAAATCAACTGGGCTACCAACATTTTTTCCATGCCTCAAATGAATTACTTTGCAGTGTTCTTTGCCTTCCCTCCTAGGGTCTTCTGTGTTGCTGGGTAGGTTTCCTTGAGTTTTACTGCTCATTGCTGTAGCTAGTTGTCCCATTTGGTTTTCCAGGTTTCTCAAGGATACAACTTGACTTTGCACAATTGCTTCATTCTTTGCAATGTACTCTTTAATTAGTGCTTCCAGTGAAGTGATTGAATCCTGACTGTTGTGCTTTTGCCCTTGACTTTGCTGATGAAAACCAGGTAGTTGTGTGTTTCTATTTTGTCCATTTAATGCTGGAGCATTTCGATTCTGATTGCTCCATGCAAGGTTTGGGTGTTACTTCCAGCCAGGATTGTAAGTATTTGAATATGGGTTATTATGATGTTGTCGATTGAAATTACCCACATAGTTTACTGAAGCTGGGTTTCCAAGATAATTATCAAAGTCATGCTCTTCACCACAGTATACACAAGAAAGTTCTACAACTTACTTTACTGTTACTGGAGCATATGTCAATGCCTTTACTATGTTAGTCAATGAGGTTACTTGTGCCGATAAGGCTGTAATTGCATCAATGTTATGTACCCCTGCTGATCCTCTTGCTGTTGGTTGCCTAGCTGAAGGCCACTGGTAATTATTATTGGCAATTCTTTCCAGAATTTCATAAGCTTCAGTGTAATATTTGGATAACAGAGCTCCATTTGCTGAAGCATCCACCATTAACCTTGTACTTTGATTCAACCCATTGTAGAAAGTTTCCAATTGAATACAACAAGGAATACCATGATGAAGATACCTTCTGAGCAATTCCTTGAATCTTTCCCAAGCCTCGTACAAACTTTCATTTTCCAGTTGATGGAAAGAAGTAATCTCATTCCGCAACTTTGCATTTTTTATTGGTGGGAAATATTTCATTAGGAATTTATCAGCCAATTCATTCCATGTAGTGATGGAATCAGATGGTAACGAATTTAATCATGCTCTTGCTCGATCTCTTAAGGAATAAGGAAAGAGCACCAGCCTTAAGGCATCTTGTGTTGCTCCAGCAATCTTGAAAGCATCACTTACTTCCAAGACCAATTTAAGATGGAGATGAGGATCTTCATTTGGCAAGCCATTGAATTTCCCAACTGTTTGCCACATTTGAAACATCACTGGTTTTAACTCAAAATTTACAGCATCTACTTCAGGTCTGGTGATGCCAAGATGTACAACTTGAGGAGTTAGCACAGCATAATCTCTTATTGCTCTGTCTCTGTCTCTGTCATCAGCCATGTAAATAATGTTGTTGTTGCTTAGCTGTCTCCCATTAGCATGTTCATTCTGTTCTTCTTGAATATTTACCAGTTGCAAGGGCCCGTGAGGATTCAAATTCCAAGCACCTATAAATTATTCATGCTTGAAGCAATTTTGGAATTCTTTTGTTCTCTTCGCAATCTCCTAACAGTCCTTTCAATCTCAGGATCGAATTGGAATACCACAAATCTATCTTTACGCATGCATGTACCGATCTGCCAATCAATAGAGTGAATCAATTCAAATTTGGCGCTATCACGATTTACTTCACACTTCCAAAATAAACAATCAATCCCTGGCAATGGCACCAAAAATTTGTTGATTAATTTGTATAATCAATTAATATCGATGCCAATGTGCAAGTATACACAACAAGTAATAAAGTGATGAGTATTCAAGATCGTTTGCACAGGGATTGATGTTACTCAAAATGCTAAAGCAATCACAATAATGCAAATCAACTAAAGACCGAAACAAATAATTGTCAAATAATTCTATCGTGATTAATAATTGCGAGAGATGGAAATAAAACAATTTTGTAATAAAATAAACTAAGTTAACTGTGTCTACGATTCAATTCAAAGTATAATAATTGGATGATCAAACTCTCCTAATAGGATGACTGTTGTTTACCAAATTAGCACCAATTGTTAGAATAAGTGTTGCAGCACTGGGTAGAGTAAATCGGCATCCTCAGCTATCGCATATTGGAAGTCTCATACCCTTAAATCTATTAACAATGACTAGCTGCTCATATATTTAAGGTATGGCATTATATTCTTTAATCTTTCTACTCTACAAAGTGAACACCTATGTCCAGCGTGTCACAAATCTTAACTTCAAGTATTGCCCTTATAAGATTCAGGATAACCTAATCCAGGAAACTCGACTTAAGAGCAAGTAATACTCTAATAATGTCCGCTAAGACATGTCTTTTTGCCGCTCTATCTTAACTGAAACTATTAAATGAGTGGTCAACCGAAATAACAATTATATTCATAAAAATTACTAGAGTAAAATGCTACAGCAATACCATAACAACATATAAGAACAGTCAAGAACCCATTGGATTATTTGCCACTCAACTACAAGTAAATTTAGTTCATAATCTGGATGAGAAAAATAAAGATAGACATATTGATCTCGAAATACACCAAATCAATTAAAGAAAAAAGATAAATATAAGTTGAGCACGGTGAAAATCAAAGCCAAGTAATTATGCACAATTCTCTAATGTTGTGGAAAACAACACTCTTCAATTATGATTTTCTTCTTCTTTGTTCCTGGTAATTATTCTAATGATAATTCCCTTCGCCCCTTTTTCTTTGTGTTATTGCCTCCTTTTTATATTGCAAGTTAGGGTAAACACAAGCCCATGAGCATGCATGCATTAAATTAGGAAGCATGTGTTGACCCGCGCCTAAGTTTTCTCCCGCATTTACTTCTAGATTGCTACAGCACGGATTGCTCCAACATTCGCAACAGCATTGTATTGCTCCTGATTGTGCTTTTCTTCTTTTATGGCCGCCTTCTTTCCTCCCCTTGCTCATCTAATGTTTCAACATCCCTTCATGAATTAAGACTTTCCACAAACCTACAATTATGCATCTATTTTTAGCACAAATTACTATGATTCAAACGAAGCTTATTAATACTCAACTAAAATGAATGTTTAAGCAAAATGTAATAAAAACACATTATTTGTTCTCTAAATGATCTTGATTCAAGTCTAGAATTGATGAAATAACTCATATTTCCTAGAGTTATCACACCCCCAAACTTAAACCATTACTTGCCCTCAAGTAATAACACATACTAACACTTCCCGCAAACAATCAAGCACACAACTTTAGCTCTTTTTTTCAAAAGATGTTTTAATATCTTCATAGTTTTGTCAAATTACTTATCATTCAATAATCATATTTACCTCAACTTTCTTCATAACTACAATATTTTTTTCCGCAATAACTAATATATATATATATGAAGCTATGACTAAAAGAGCTGATGTGACATCATTATTCATCATCTTTTTATATTCTCTATTATCTAATATATTCAACAATACGTAACCATTAAAATAATTAATTATAAACTTTAGAAACATTCATTTTTTTTATTATGTCGGCAATTAAACTTTCGTGGCGTAAAATACATCAATCAACTAATTAATATAGGAAGGAAGGCTCCTTCATCTTCCCTCAACAATGCCACTACTAGGGCCTAATTTTAATGTCATAATCTCATATTTAATTATACAACCTTTTGTTTAGTGCATTTTCGCTTCTTCAAACTCTCTAAACACTAAGTATTTTAGATTTGTTATGTTTGGATTTTTTTTTATTTAACCAACATCATCTTTAGAAAGATTCTTGTGTTTTTATTATTTGACTTATTTGAATTTTTAGTATTATGTATTTCATGTAGTACTCTTTTCTTCATGAGTTGAACAATAATAGAGACAGTTGGATGATAAGGGTTAGGCTTTGTAGGATGTGGGAGTCTGTTAATACCAAGAAAAATGAAGATTTGATTAGTGTGGATATGATTTTTATTGATGAAAATGTTGTATAAAAAATTCATTCTCCTATTGTTTTCTCTAATAATTTTTTTCCAATTGTTTTACACTTAATGTAGCATTTGTTTTCGTAGGAAAATCTAATACATGCAACAATCAGGAAAAAATTAGTGACAAAATTTAGGCACATGTTGAGTGAAGGTTCTTTGTACAATGTCAAGAATTTGAAAGTTGTTTCAACTACAGGCGAGTACAAACCACTTTCAAATTAGTATAAGATTATTTTCTTGGTTATAACTTTGCTTAAAAGGTTAAAAGAATGAACTGTTAAGATTCCGATCAATGGATTTCGATTCGTATCTCCAAATTTGATTGATTTATGTGTGAATGATAACACAATCCTCTCAAGTATTTATTTTAATTATTATTATTTGTTAATCTTTAAGTGTATATTAAAATTATTGATCCTTATGTTTTAACATGTTTATGTTATTTTTCCATGATATTACAGATGTTGTCGGAACTTTATGGGGTGTTGGTGACATTGAGATCATTGTAGCTGGTTGAAAAAAAGATATATAAAAGTTCTGACAGATTAGTAAGTTGAATATAATCAAGAAAACTATGATTATATTTTTTTTTTAAAATTATCAGCTATATACCCTTAAATGACACCCGTATCAAACATGTGTGAACACTTTTCAAGTATATCACTCGCATACCCTAAGTTAACAAAACACTTCTGTCATCCACCAATCCGTTAACTTTCGTTTGCAAGTGCTGACATCATAAGGGTAATCTAGTCCTTTAAGATTGATGAAACTTTGATGAAAAAAAAAACATGTCATCCCATTTACCTAGTAAAAAATGACATGTCATATGATATATATTAATAAAAATGACATGTCATTCCATTTATCAGATAATTATTAATAATTGCTAAAAAAAACTACTTTACAACCAAATCTACTCCTCTAAAATTTAACCTAATTTTTTGAAGATCTACTCTTCCAAGCTCCAACTGGAATTTTTTATGGCATAATATGTATAATTGTAAATAATACGTTGTTAATAATTTTTTATGGTATAATATGGATATTTTTTATGGATAATTGTTAATAATATGTACCATTAATAATTCATTTTTTTAATCAAAAAATTTATTGTTAATAAAAAATAAAAATAAAATTGTGTATTGAAAATTTACGTTAATATTTGGGGCATATTTATCTTTTTACCTCATTTTGAGTTTCAATGGCAAAATAGTCAATTTGCCACAATTCTGTTAACTTTCTAATGGAAGTTAATGGATTAGTGGACGGCAGAAGTGTTTTGTCAACTTAGAGTATACGAGTGATACACTTGAAAAGTGTTCACACACGTTTGATACGAGTGTCATTTAAGGGTATATGGCTGATAATTTTCCTATTTTTTTTAGTTATTGTTTTATCATAAGAATTGATCAACGGTTATTACTTAATTTTTAATTTTCTTTTTCGATGAATACATCCAATATTTGTTGAAGAAAAACTATTAAAAGTACAATGAAAAAGGTTATAGGCCTTAGAGATTTTTCAACATATTCACAAGAAAAATGAATAATATTAAATTTTTGTTTTCAAAACCGCGCAAAGCGCAGTTCTATTTCCTAGTTTTTAATATAACTTGTGTAAAAATCTAACTTTCATTCAACCAACCATAATTATCATGCTCAAATTCTACGTTGCTACAAGAAGTCAAGAAAGAGTTTCATGGGGGAGAAATTATTTTCATTACCGACATTATAAATGGACCCCGATTATATTTAATGGAGGACAAAGTATTTTTCTTACATTTACATTATCTTCGGCAGGACTCCACTTGTATTCGAAGATTTTCTTCCGTGTCTCATTTACTAGGTGTTTAAATTGCCATTTTCTTTTTTTTTTTCTAAAAACCTTATTTTTCTAACCACTGATTCGATTACTTTATGAATCCGACGGTTTCCCTTGTATGTGTGTGTATATATATATAGACACACATGGATGCTTTGATGGCTCTAAACTATTTTAGATTGCAGTCATGGTCAAATGAAAGATCTTCTAATATTGCCTATGAGGTTTTAGTATCATAATCTTGTTCATATTTTCATAGAGATGTTGAAGTTTCAGGTACAACTCATTCTATTTCAAGGTCCCATCACTTTACAATATTATATAATTAGTTCGTAAGGGAATCTGAGCCTATGCAGGTAGAACATGCCAACTTCGCTACTGGCATTGACCTGAAGGTCAACAAAACTTCTAATTTAAATAAGCATTGACCTCAAGGTCAATGCCTCCAAGATAGATCATTAGTTAGGGTGTTTATATGTATTCAACTTGTGAGAGAGATCTAAGTCTAAATAATATAATCCAATGGATGCACTTTCGCTCTTGCTAATCTGTTGCAAGTTACTATTTATCTTGTTAGGAATATTGTAGAAGGCTCCAAAAGACTCCAGTAAGTTCAGGGTTGCTTCAGGTACAGCTGCTGATGTTGAAGAAGCTTATGCTCAGGAAGTTAGTTATCATTCACGTGTGTGTGTAAGCCAGCACGACATTAGTCTGTTATGAATAGTACAACTATCACATTGTTATTGGTTGTATATTAGATGAGTTTGTTACTTTGATATTGTATAAATACCCGCCTCTATATACATTCATAAGCAGTTAAGAAATGAATTAAAATATTTTCTTCTTCATTCAATATTTTCTCTCAGTTTCTTGCAAACCAACACTTTACTATAAATCTTTGCACAGTATCACAAACATACAAGGAAAATTTACAAAAATAACCATAAAAATTTAACAAATTACAAAACTAACCATACGTTTTTTTTTATCAAAACTAGCCTAATAAAAAAATTTTAGACCAAAGTACCCCCATCAATCTCACTCAAGCTCACTAAAATCTCTCACTCACTTGAACCTCTTACCTATCGCCAGCACCATAGAGCAACATCGGAGTTTATCGTCGGTGGCCAGTCTCACTAGAATCACATCCAATAACACCAATTCCACCAAAATCACGTCTAATAGCAATTAAGATCTCCGAGATCAACAGTTAAAGTTCAAAAACCCTAGGATAGCAATTTTAAATACATGCTTTATTTTATTCTTATGTTGTGTTGTGGTTGTGTGTTGTTTTGTTGTGGTGGTGTTGGTGGTGGTGCTAGTGGAGGTTGTTGGTGGTGTTAATGCATTATTGGAGTGTGTTGCCTGGAAAATCTTGCAATGGGTGCTGACCAATTCGCGAAGATTCGCACAATAGGCAGTGCCCATTGCATGAAATTTTGTGCGACAGGCAAGCCGTCTCACAAAAATTCAGATTACATAATTTGAATTTTTGTGTGCAGGATGGTCGTCGCACCATGTTTAGTAAGACAACTCGCCCGACACCCAAAAATTCAGATTTGACAAAAATTCAACCTAACACAAAATTATAATATATGCGGCGACTATTTTTTGAAGGTCATAACTTAGGCTACATGTATCCATTTTTTCTGTATAATATACCATTTTGAAGTTTGCGATGAAACGACTCAAACCCACAAGCTTGTTTGCCGATCTCCTCTATGGCCAAACAAAAAAATTGCCTCAAGTTAAGTGTGACAAGCACTTGTTATTACTATTTCTGCGATATCTATGTAAAATGTGTTGTATATTCACTTTATCATGCTTTGTAGTGTGTAACCACATTTGTTTTAACATATTTAATTATGCTTCAATTTTATTATGACGGTTTGTGTGAGACGTTGGCGGATGGACGTATAGAGTATGTGAATAACAATAATACAACTGTTCTAATTAAAAAAGATTGTACGTTTGATTAGTTTCTGACAAGAGTTGATGATGTTTGATAGATAAATCGTAATGAATACAATATCACCATGAAGGCAACCTTGAGATCTAGAAATACAATGTATCGTACATGTTCACTACATATGGGCATATTTAACGATGAAATGGTCAAGGTTGTGTTACATATAGCCTCAGATGTGATAAATTACGGATGCATCCCTGTATTTGCTACCATGCCTCCTCTAGTTGAGAACCAAAATGTTGAGCCACCTATAAAAATTAAAACTTCCTTCAGAGCAAATGTCTCTGTCCCCGATAGTGAAAAAGATGTATTACCACAGACACTGCCCTTACAACAATGTTACTCTCCACTCTATGACAACAATGACACCATTAATGATAATGGCATTACCTTAGCAAATGTTGAAGAAGAAGTGTTATCACTAACAACGTCGTTAGAGCAAGATTACTCTCCATTCTACAACAATAATTTTCGCAACAATTATGATTCTATTGATGACATCGGCGACACAAAAGTAAATAATGTTTGTATAGAGCCATATAATAATACAACAGACAATCATTTCAATAGTTCAGTTCATGATGGGGGTGTCGGTCATTTTGATATTCCTACTAATGATAATAATGAGGATAAGAATGATATTCCTATTAATAATAGAGATAACCAACATATTCCTTCAGTGCCCATTCGAGAAAGAGAACAACAGTTGACCACCTTGTAAGTTTTGCTCCAATTTTACCTTCGAACTTGGTTGCTCCAAACTTGGTCAGAAATTGTAATTATAATGATATTGGTGTGGGTAAGTTGTTTGCTTAGAAGAATGAGTTAATACTAGAACTACGTAAAGTTTCCTTGAGGGGTAAGTTCGACAACAACACGTTTCGAGACCCAATGTTCTTCAGAAACATGTAAATGGAGTATTTGAGCAACAAGAGCTTCGAATGACCAGAATGTTCCTTAGTTAGTGAGAATAGTTGATAATGTATACACTTGTTGTAATGAGGTAATGTAAAGTCAAAATTCAAGATGTCCAAAACTCTACGGAATGAATTTGAGCCTGCCTTCGTAAACATAGCAAAAACATATAGACAAGAAGAATTTAAAAAATAACTTGAGAGGTTGTAGCAAATCCACACAGGTGCGGTTAACTACTTAGAGAATAATATAGGCACGTGTAATTGGGCAAGGTCTGAGTTTGAAGATAGGAGGTACAATATTTTTACCACCAAAATTGCAAAAAGCATGAATTCTTTCATGAGGGAACCGCGCAAATTTCCTATAACTCATCTTATTGATCGCTTTAGGAAAACATTACAGCAATGGTTTTATGATAATAAAATTGTAGTTGAATCGATGATTACTAACAACGTGGGCAGATGAAATAATCTTTGACAGGAGAACTTGAGCCGAAAGAATGATTGTTCGTCCTATGTCTCAATATCGATTTCATATTTTGGGTGGTGGTATTAAAGAGTGGATAATTAATATACGTGACAAGACTTACTCTTGTAAAGTAATCCAACTTGATCAGTTTGTCTATGCACAAGTAATTACTGCTTGCCTAATTGTACGAGTGGATTACATAAGCCTTTGTTCTGAATTTTACACTAAGGAATCATTGGTGACGGCTTATGCACAACCAAGTAGAGCCAACTGACGACATGGCAGATTGAGAGGTTCCTAAGAAAATCTGAGAAATGAAAGTTAACCCACCAATAGAAGCACCACCATCTGGTCATCGTCCAGAGCTTAGAATACCCTTTGTTGGTAAATATGTAAACAAGCGAACTGTAAGATGTGGGCGGTGCAACGAAACGGGCTATAACAACAAGAGATGTAAGAATCTTATTGCATCGAGATGAAACTAATTGTATCATTCCAAATACTTATGTATTTTGAGCACTTATTTTTTATTGATTGCATAATTATATATAACGAAGTATTTAATTTGAATTATATTGCAAAATATTTATTTGAATTATATGTAAAATAGAAACATTTCACATACATCAATATTAAGATGAATACAATAGCCTAAATTCTAATATCACCATTAAATATGTCCACAACAATCTTCTTCCTAAAGTACTGGTCAAGGATACCACTCAAATCAAGCCTAAGTCCGAACATTAAATATATTATAAACATCAACCAAAAACCACCGGAAAGTCCTGTAACTAGACACCACTCTTCGATCGACAAGCATGTCAAATGCTCTCTTATTTGAAACCGCAACTGATCTTCACTGGTTTCTTCATGTGTGACTAGCCTAAGCAATATGTTGTGGATTATAACACCATTGAACGCATAACTCTCGAAATCCATGAAGTGCCCAAAAATATCATTCTTGAATAACGATAATTGTTTTCGCATTAACTTACTCTGGATAGCTTGGATGACTCTCTTAAATTCCGATGTCTTTATAATACGACCCGGGAAATGATCATCAGAACCTAACTTCATCATGCCTGGATCTTTTCTTCATGCGGGTGGATTACGCTTTGCCAATTTATTTTTTCACCATGTATCTATAACAAAATCAAATTTTCATTCGTTATTTAAATTTACAAAAATATTACAATAAAAATTTAAAATAAATTTATGAAAAAAATACAAATAAACACAAATGATGAAACAAAATACACAATCTGTGCATAATCTTTATTTTTTTACTACGAGAGCCCCTCGCATGTAATTTTGTGCGAGGGGCAACCCGTCGTACAAAAACACATCAAGTGTTAAGTACATAGGCTCTGTGTTTTTGTGCAACGAGATGCAAATTGCATAATGCCATCGCACCAAATTTTGTGCGATGGCTAGCCCATCGCACCAAGTTAGGTCGATGGCCAGCCATCGCACGAAACTCACGCGATGGGCTGCTACCCGTGAGCGAGTTTGGCGTGATGGCTGATGTTGCCCATCACACAAAATTCGCACAATGAACTGTTGCATGTCGCTCGAATTCTGTCCAGTGGGCAGTAACAGCCATCCAACACCCACAAAATACATACATAATAACAACCTCACCCATCCCACTTGCAACACAACAACCTCACCCACCATCGCCATAAAAAACCATAAATATTCAATCTATCACCACCGCCACCAACAGAACACAACAACAATAACAAAACACAATAACAACACAAAATCACAATGCAAATAAAAAAAAGTAATAACTTACCTAGGGTTTTGAATTTTAACTATTGATTTCAAAGATCTTAGAAGATTTTGAACGTGATATAGCTTATTTTGGCCACTGACGATGGACTCAAATGTTGGTCTACACCACCGATGATGTGTAAGGGCTTTCAGTGAGAGGGAGAGGATTTGGTGAGAGAAAATGGTGAGAATGATAGGGGTAGTTTGGTTCTCAAACTTGGTGTTTGGCTAATTTTGATTGAAAAAAATTGGGAGGTCAAATTTGAAAAATGCAAAAGTATTGTGACCAATTTTGTAAATTTCCCCAATCATGGAAAAT
The DNA here is from genome assembly GCA_029618585.1 of Citrus australasica. Lineage (NCBI taxonomy): Eukaryota > Viridiplantae > Streptophyta > Magnoliopsida > Sapindales > Rutaceae > Citrus > Citrus australasica. The sequence goes on from JARCIV010000001.1 coordinate 21,416,180, forward strand.
ACAAACACTAAAACATCATCTTCATTATCCTTCAGCTTCATGCAACCTATCAAGCTAGATCGAGCTAGTTACCTTGTGTGGAAAACACAGGATCTTCCATCAATAATTGGAAATGATCTTGGAGGTTTCATCAATCGTGATAAACCTTGTCCTACTTAATTTTGATTGAATCATTCCGACAAGGCAAATTAAAAATCCAGAATATATTGTATGGAATAAAATTGATAAGTTGCTTTAGAGCTAGATGTTATGTTCAATAGTAGACAATGTGCTAATAATGGTGATGAGATGTGAGACTTCACATGAAGTAGGGACGAGACTTGTTGAGATAATTATGTCTCAATCTAAGGCACGTCACATTCCTCTGTTGATCCAAATACGAGCACAAGAATACAGGGACCACATTGCTCAAAGGGATTGCTAGAAATAGACTTTATCAAGTGAAAGGTTTAACCACATTCTATCATTCAAATAAATATTATACCCTGTCATCTTCTAAATCTCTGTCTATTGTCAATTCCAAGTTTAATCCTTTGTCTACGTTTTCACAATATACTGTAGCAAATGCAATGTTTTCTTTTGATGTAAACTCATTTAAATTCAATAAAGATGACAAAGTGACCTGGTTTACTCATCCTGACAAATCTTTTAATTGCAATGTAATGCATAAATGATTGGGACATCCAACAATTCATGCTTGAAACAGGTTATGAAAAATCTTGATCATACATTCCACCTAAATAAACATATCACATTCACACCTCATCTTTGTAGTGTACGTTAGTTTGGTAAAAGTCATATGCAACATTTTGTAGTGCCCGTTAGTATGGTAAGAGTCATATGCATAAATGATTGGGACATCCAACAATTTATGCCTTGAAAGAGGTTATGAAAAATCTTAAGCATACATTAAACCTAAATAAACATATCAAACCTAATCTTTGTAGTACACGTTAGTTTGGTAAGAGTCATATGCAATATTTTCCTTTAATTGCAACAACAATACAGCCCTTAGAAATAATATATACATATATTTAAGGACAAGCCCCTATTTTGTCAGCCCAAGGTTACCAATATTATCTGTCTATTCTAGATTCACGAGGTTCACTTGGATTTTTCCCCTCTTTGCAAAATCCAAAGCCCTACAAACATTCAAAGAATTCAAGACAATGATTGAAAATAGTCTATCTAGTAAGATCAAGTATTTAGAAACTGGTTTAGAAAACAATATTTCACTCCTTCGAGAGGAATTCGTCAAGGGATCTCCTTATCACCTTATATTTTTGTGTTATGTGTAGAACGCCTGAGTCATGGGATTAATAGTGAAGTCAAAAAAGGGCGTTGGCAGCCTGTTTGTTTGAATTGCAATGGAGTCCCCCTTACTCATTTGTTCTTTGCGGATGATCTCTTACTACTTTTGGAGGCGTCTTAGACTAAGCCCAAGTTATTTCTGAGGTGCTTGATTTTTTCTGTCTTGCATCTGGTGAAAACGTCAGCAAATAAAAAATCAATATTTATTTCTCTAAAAATGTTAGAGTTGATGATAGGCGTGAGATTGTTTATGAGCTTGGTTTTTATGTGACTGATAACCTAGGCAATTATCTTGGTGTTCCCCTTTTACATAGTAGAGTTAACAAATACACCTATAAGGGTGTTCTTGATAAAGTCCAACAGCGCCTCACTGGATGGAACGCCCTTAATCTTTCTTTGGCTGGCAGAGTCATGCTTGTTGTTGAGTGTTAGAAAATGTATATTATCAAAGAGAAAATCATCATTTTACATTTCAAGTCTTACTAACACCCTTACTTTTATGTATTTAAGCTTCTTGTGATTTAATTACGTGTGTTTTATTTTTATTAAGTATTTTATGTATTTTAGGGGCATCATGGTCATTTCACAATGAACGAGAAATCAAACGGCAAAACGGACATCACTTTTAAACTCAGGACAATTGAAAACCTTAGGAGAAGCATAAAAGGAAAAATGTCACTGTTCACATGTACGGCACTATTCACATGTACGATATTGTCCATGTTACTGTTCATACATACGGAACGATGACGTGGTATTGACCGATGATGTGGCATTGACTGATGAGATGTCACGATTCTATTGGACAAAATTTATATACACTGTTGATCGGTGACGTGGCAGCATGTTAATGGACCAAATATCACGCGTACGGTACATGCATATACACAGGATTATTTTTAACCAAACCGCATCACTGTTCAAGCCGGTTAACTGTTCAAACCGTGTGGTCAAACCATGTACTGTTGATTGATGACGTGGCACAATCCTGAGCGTCGAAACTTTTTTTATCCGACGGTCATGATTTACTCAATGTATCTATAAAAAGGGGGCCTCCCCCCTAATTGGATAGCTCTGAATCCATTTTTGGACTCCATTTTCTATAATTCCTTTTCCATCTTGTATTTTCTAAGTATTTTAATAAATTCCTATTTGACCCCTAGTTCAATTATAAGTAGCTAATTTTCTTTCAAGCTTGGGTTGAAGGTGAAGTCTCAACATGTGCCATGGGCTTTATTTGGTAAATTTATTTTCTCTTCCCCTCTAATTTTTGTGGATGTTTTGACTTTTCATCGATAAATAATAATAATCTTGGTTAGATACCACATTGGTTTCACCGGCTTCCTAGTAGAAGATTATTATTATTTGACACGATAAGCTCTTAGCATCATATTGATTAGAGCATGGTTCATGAGGTGTGGAAACTCTCCTCATGATTTAATTGACATTAATAAGGAATATTTAGCCTATGGTGCATGTTGATACAGATCCAAATACCCAAGTACGTTATTTCAATAGATTTCTCTTCAATTTATTCTCACCATTTCAATTTAAATTTTAGGATATTCCAAATCATCTTTACCACAATTCCAACCACCTCTTTAGAAAAATTAATTCTACACACAATTATAATTCACCTCCTCGTGGGATCGACACTCGTCACTATTGATCTATTCTACAATAGATTCGTGCACTTGCGAGTTCAATAAAATTTACAGAACACTTGTGCAGTCAGTTATTCAATCCATTCTGATTTACACAATGCAGACTACAAGAGTTCCCTCCACACTTTATAACCAAATCGATCAGTGTTGTCATCATTTTATTTAGAGCGGAAATGCTGAGATGAAGAAGATGAGTATGGTTAAATGGGCCACTGTGTGCAAGCCTAAGACTTGGGGAGACTTGGGTCTTAAAAGAATTGATGCTATGAACAAGGCTTTGCTCATTAAAATCGGTTGGAGCCTAATCATCTCATCAGACAGCATATGGTTCAAGGTTTTACGGTTGAAATATGGCATTGAAGATCAATTAGTGCCACAATCTTTGAATACCAAGTCTGGTTCCTATATGTGGAATACTATTGGAATTATTTGCAATAAAGTTTTTTAGGGGATAAGATAGAACCTTGGGGATGGAAGAAAAGTTAACTTTTGGTGGGACTGTTGGGCTCTTGAGGACAAGCCTTCGATTTTTTATGCAGCAACCCCTTTTGGTGGAGTTAATCAATAGCACGGTTTCAGAGTGTGTTAATGGCGATGGTTCTTGGAACTGGGGACTTTTTGCTAATTTGCTCCCAAATAATGTGATCCTTCGTATTGCAGCTATTAAACCCCCTCTAAATAGTGGTGGCAGGGATGAGATTAGATGGGCACATTCTAAAACAAGGCTTTTCATAGTCAAATCAGCTTATCTTTCTTTAATTCAACAATAATCCGCTCTTGACGATCCTGGTTTGAAGATTATTTAGAAGTGGCAAGGTCCATAAAGAATTAAAATATTTTTGTGGCTTCCTATCCAAAATAAGCTAAAGACTAAAGCAGAACTTGCTAGACACCACATTCCAATAAATTCAAATTGTGATATACGTGGTTACCAGCTGGAGGATACCCTTCATGTGTTAAAGGGACTATTAGATGGCAGCTAGAATTTGGAGATCTTTATTACCCAATGAGAACATGATCAGTTTCTTTTCTCTTAATCTTCAAGATTGGATTCTCTACAACCTTAGAAATACTTGGAATTTTAATGTTAATAATGACTAGCCATGGACTTTTGATGTGATGATTTGGCAATTACGGAATTGGAGAAATAAGGTGATTTTCTCTAATTCTACAAGTTGTTGTTGAAGTATTATCCATGATGTCTCTATTCGCGTTGCGGAAATTCAGCGTGTTTACTTGGCAATCAAACCAGCTGGTGTTGCTCGAATTGAAAAGCGGATTAGCTGGAGTCCCTTGCATCACCTGCGTTCAAACTCAATACGGATAGATCTTGCAAGAGCTCTGAAATGGCGGGAGTTGGGGGTTGATCAGAGACGCTCAGGGTCAGTGGTGTGGTGGTTTCTATATGAATATAGGGATGTGTTCTATCACTGTTGCTGAACTTTAGGGCTTATATCAAGGCTTACTTCTCGATTGGAGAAATGGGATTAGAAATCTAGAAGTGGAAGTTGATAGCTTATGTGTAACCCAACTTATCTTGAATAAAATGGTCGCTCTTAATGATTCTGGTCCAATTCTACATGCCATTAAAGAAATCCTGACTCTGATTAGAATGTTAGTCTCCACCATGTGTATAGAGAGGCGAATCATTCTACTGATTCCTTGCAAATTTGGCTACCTCTCTCCCCTTAGGTCTTTGTGTACATGATTCACCCCTTGTAAGTTTAAATTACTAGTTGCTTCATGACATGTACGGGGTTTCTTACACGCGTTTTGTTCTTCCATAGCCCTTGCTAAGTGCTCCTCTTGCACCAAAAAAGAAAAAATAAATACTTCTCTTACAAGAAGTAATTACTATATATAAGGAGGTTAACTTGTTCATATAACATATGACAACAATGTGTTTCTCTTCAAGTAGATAATTTCTAATATAAGAGAAACAGTGGGTCTATTGAGAGATTGTGTGTTATTGGAGTTTTGGTACGAGGAAAATAACAGAGTGATTGTAATAATTTTTTATATAGTATATTTTTCTCTTGTCATCCTTGGCGACTATGTTTTTTCTCCAATATAAAATTTTTCACATAAATTCTTGTGTTGTGTGATTAGTTTTATTCTTCATCTATTTTTTATTTATTATTTGTTTGATATTTTTGCTTGTAAGATCTTGAGTGAGATTAAAAATTCCTAACAAGTGATATCAAAAAAAAGTTGTTCTATAAAGCAATAATGTATGCATATAAAATTCCCTAATAGATTATATCTACTCCTAACTCGTGTTTAGAAATAGGACAGAATTTGATTACATTAATATTGTCGTATGTTTGGGGTTACATAGGATTGGACAAGATTTATATAATATTTAAAATTACTAAAATAAAAATTTAATAAATATTTAGATATTATTGTAAATTTCATTACAAAGTTTGTAAATATTATTAGTGTATATTTTCTTATTTTCCACCTTTAATTTAACAAAGTTGGATATCTCTTATAGAGAAATTACTAATTAATTTTTGTCTTCATTCAAGATTGCCCCGTAGATCGAACCAGCGTCGGTTAACAGACGCTACCGTTGTTCTTAACTAATATGGAAGCAGCTTTATTTGGAGGATATGTTGTACTTATGATTTAGCTCACGTCATTAACAAAGAATTCAGTGGTCCAAGTTTTTGCAGTATAGTAACTAAATAGCAATGATGACCCAGTCAAGTCAATGTATAAATATTGAAATGACTATTGTCTATTAAGGCCTGAGAACCGACCTCAATTACCTCAAAGTTTTCAAAAAGAAATTGGACCACCAAAAAATTTCCCACTAATAACTACCGATTGCAACTTGTAGATCGCAATTTATAGACAGATACATATTAAAAATAAAAATAAAAATAAAAGAGTGTTCCAAGTCCTCTCTGAGGTTCTCACTCGGTTCTACATGTAATTTAAGAAAAGTTCTTGCGATTTCAGACGGTTCTACAAGTAATGTAAGATAGAAAGATTCCAATCAAAATTTTGATTCTTGTTCAAACATAACTACGATATACACAAAGTCTGTGTTGCCACAAGAACCACTTTTAATGGAGGATAAATTATTTTTCTTACATTTACATTATCTTTGGTGGGACTCCACTTGTTATCGAAGATTTTGTTCTGTGTCTCGTTGCCAGGTGTTTAGGTTGTCATTTTCTCGTCTTTCTCAAATTTTTTTTTTTAACCATTGATTCGGTGAATTTATGAATCCGACGGTTTCCCTTTTTTTTTTTTTTTGCATATATATGTACTGATGCATGGATGCATCTAATCTAGTGTACATTGCTGTCGTGGTCAAATGAAAGATAGTGTAATATTGCCTACAAGATTTTACTATCATAATGTTCTTCATAAGTTCATAGAGATCTTGAAGTTTCAGCTGCAAGTCATTGTTTTTAAAGGTCCCATCACTTTACAACATTATTTAACTACTTCGAAAGGGAATTTGAGCCTATGCAGGCGGAACAAGCCAAATTTAGCAGCAGGCACTGACCTGAAGGTCAATATGAACTTCCAATCTAAATAAACATTGACCTCACTCCAAGATAGATCATTAATTAGGGTGTTTATCTGTATTTAACTTGTGAGAGAGATCTAAATCTAAATAGTAGAAACCAATGGATGCACTTTCGCTCTTGTTAATCTGTTGCAAGTTATTGCTTATCTTTTCTGAATTCTCATTTGCATCAGATATCCTTACTTCAACTCAGTCTCTTAGTGATGGAAACACCTTAATATCAAAGGTTGGAAGCTTTGAGCTTGGTTTCTTCATTCCCGGTAGTTCCGAGAATCGTTATGTGGGAATTTGGTACAAAAGTATACCAGTTAAAACAGTTGTTTGGGTTGCAAACCGCCTCAAACCCATCAATGATTCTTCTGGTTTTTTAACGATAAACAGAACAGGCAATCCAGTTTTAACAAGCCCGAGCATGGGCATAGTTTGGTCAGCGAGCTTGAGCAAAGATGTGAGTTCTCCTCTGGTATTACAGCTACTGGATTCAGGAAATCTTATCCTCAGAGGTGAACAAGATGGTGATTCTGAAAATTATTTTTGGCAAAGCTTTGATTATCCTTCTGATACATTGCTACCAGGAATGAAGCTTGGATGGGATTTAAAGACAGGTCTTGAGCGGCGCTTAACATCATGGAAGAGCTCACATGACCCGTCTCCTGGAGACCTTATTTGGAAAATTGAACGACAAGGAAATCCCGTTCTAGTCATGTGGAAGGGATCAACAAAGTTCTATTGGACTGGCCCATGGAATGGCGTCACATTCAGTGCTTCATCAATGAAGCCTAACCCAATCTTTAACTCAAGCTTTGTCTCTAATGAGGATGAGCTCTACTACACATACATCCTCGTAGATAAAGCTGTTTTCTCAAGGACTCTTCGTGAACCAAACACTCTCTTTACGTCAACGATTCGTGTGGAGTAAAGCTCAAAGTTGGGAGCTGTATACAAGTGTACCAAGAGATCAGTGTGACACTTACAATCTCTGTGGTGCCTATGGCATATGCAGCATTAGCAAATCGCCTGTTTGCCAATGTTTAAAAGGTTTCAAACCTAAATCAGAGGTTTATGTGGAACGGTCTCAAGGGTGCGTACGTACTAAGCCGTTAAACTACTCTCGACATGATGGTTTTGTCAAATTTAATGATCTGAAATTGCCAGATTCTACTTCCCCTTGGGTTAGCAAAAGTATGAATCTCAATGAATGCCGGGAGAAATGCTTAGACAACTCTTCTTGCTTGGCATACACAAATTCAGATATCAGAGAAGAAGGCAGTGGCTGTGCCATGTGGTTTGGTGATCTAATTGACATCAGATACTTCCAAGATGGTGGGCAGGACTTGTATATTCGAATGTCTGCTTCAGAGCTAGGTATCCGTATACTTATTTATGTCATTCCATTATGAGAACTTAGGAGTACCACTCCAGTTAGACTAGTTCCACAATTTTATTGTGCAATTTAGTATGGAGTTCTGATTGATAAGCTCCTTTTGCATTAAGCAGCTTCTGGGTATAGCTTCTATGCATAGAATTTTGCTGCTATTTGAATCCTTTTTTCTTAGCTATATGATTATTGACTTGCTTTGCTATATCTCAAAGCAAGTAATGTGCTACTCGATCAAGATATGAACCCAAAAATTTCAGATTTTGGATTGGCTAGAGCTTTTGGCGGAGACGAGATAGAAGGAAACACAAACAGAGTGGTTGGAACATAGTAAGTATTTTTTGTAATGTGATCTTTACGATTCACTTGCACTGATTAATGAAAATTAACTTATATATTTTAATCTTTTAAAGAGGTTATATGGCACCGGAATACGCTAGTGATGGGCAATTCTCAGTCAAATTCGATGTCTTCAGCTTTGGAATTTTATTGCTGGAGATAATAAGTGGAAAGAAAAATAGAAGATTTTATCATTCCGACAACAAGCTTAACCTTATAGGACATGTAAGTAAAATGCATACGACATTTTCTAACCTAGTTTGAACTAATGAACTATAGATGATAAAAGAGATTTAATATGTTGTAGGCATGGAAGTTGTGGAACGAAGGCATGCCTTCACAATTAATCGATCCGTGTATTCAAGGCTCATTCAATCTTCCTGAAGTGATACGATACATCCACATCGGTTTGTTATGCGTGCAACAGCATCCAGAGGACAGGCCAAGCATGCCCTCAGTGATTTTGATGTTGGGCAGTGAGATTGTGTTGCCTCAGCCAAAGCAACCCGGTTACTTGGCGGACAGGAATTCTACCAGACTAGATTCTTCATCAAGCATGTCTGAATCATCTTCAATTAATACAATTACGATCTCTGAGTTAGAGGGTCGGTAGAGAATCTATTTGTGGTATCAAGCCTTATTCTACATTGTCAAGTGCAAAAGCAGTAATGTCTCAACCGAATGGAAAGTTCACATAAATGATTGGATAAAAAATGATGAGGATCCTCCAATGATTGCATGTTGTGGATCTAAATAGAATGTTGACTAATGTTTATATAGAAATTGTAAATTAGCGTACCGTGAGCAGTGTTGGATAAAAAAAAATGATTAACCGAGAATTAAATTAAATAAAAGCAAGACGTTATAATTTTTTTAATATCAAATATTTGTTAATACATTTATGAGAATATCTTTGGTGCTTTTGGAGTATTTTTTATCTATTCAGTATTTATCATGTGTGTATATATGTCATCATGATTAGTAGAAGCATACACATGAAAAAGGAGAAGCTCTCTAAGAGCACCAAGATTTTTCCTATATTTTGAAAACCTTGAGCAATAAACTCATTATCAATATTATTAAGTACATCATTTTCTACATAAACAACAAAATTAATATTCATCCATTCATCTCTCATCCAATTTCAAAGTTGATTGTTCATGAACTTAATTATGGAAAATGTTTTCTCTACTGTGGCTGTGGGAACCGGAAGAATTAAAACTAAGTGTCACTAACGAATATATTAATTTTGTAACTGATACGCTTTCATCTTTTTTAGTCTCAAAGTATTCTTTTAGCAAATCACTAATTCCCTTCATTCTTGCAAACCCCCTACTTGTTCTTTTCCTAATATAACCCAATCCCTAATTTTCTTTTAAGAACAAGAAAGATAAAAATTTGTAATTGAAGGAGTGGATAATTATTATTTTTGATAAATTTGAATATATTTTTTGCAATAGAAAAATGGTTGTGGGTTATTATTTTTCTTAAATAAAGTGTGAGTTTTATAATTCAAGTTAAAAATTAAATTTTATAGGTTTATGAATGTATAGAGACTATTTTAATATATTGATGAAGGTCAATTAGAAACCCAAATAATTTTCTCTTTTATTTTTATTTTTATTTTTATTTTTTAGGTAGCTTGAGACTACTTTATTTTTGTTTTTATTTTTATTTTTTTAATTTTAATATTTACTCTCTGCTCAGAAGTTGCTGTATCCTTGCTTGGTAAGATGCTTTGTTCAGGCTTCAATGATGTTGGCTTGAATTGGCAACTGAACTCGAATCAATTCTCATGCATGGGTTGGGGAATTTGCTCAACTAATAATTGGTAGGTTTATGCCTCTGACCAAACTCATTTCGCCTCTCCAAGAATCTGCAAAATTAATTGTTATTATCATGTCGGCGCTGCTTATAATTAGTAGTGCTTGCATTGCCCTGAATTCAGGCATTGCTTGAGTAGAGTTGGGCTTGCTGATTCATTTTAGTGACAAATGAAAACATTAAAAAAATAAATCAGGACTTGTTCGTCCAAATTTACAGATATTTTGTTCTTTAATTAATTTTATTATAATAAACAATAGGATAGCAGTGTTGTTTAACCAGTTGCTTACACCTTGGCAATATAGCTTTGTGTTTTTTTTTTCTTTTTCTTTTTTTTAATAGTTTGTGAGATGGCCAGTGATATATGTTTTTTTTAAATTTTCAATTATTGGGGCAACGAACATGCTAAATAATTTGCGGTGGACAAGGTACCAATATTGACTCAATATGTCAAATTTTTAGAAAACTTTAACATCAAATGCCTTGTTCCCATTGTTGTAAGTACAAGTCAAATTTCTTGCAAATTTTCTATGGGTGTGATGATTTTTTTTTTTTTTTGAGTGCAAACGGCTCACCCTTCACATATTCATAGAGATGTCGAATTCTCTATCTTCACCATGATTCTAGATTGACAATTATACATAGAGATCTCAAAGTAAGTAATGTGTTACTTGATAATGAGATGAACCAAAAAAAATTTAGATTAGTGTGAGATGGCACTATTCACATTATTTTTTTAGTTTCTTTAATTAAAATAACAAAACTAAATAAAAATGTATAATATTTAATAAAATTAAAAATTCAAGTATGTTGCCGCTAGTGCTGATGAACTACTAGCAAAGGTTTGACGGCGGCTAGCCACAAGTGGCTACTGCATGACATCATATTTTACGCTAAAATTTGGTATCATTAAAATTCTCATTGTCGGGGCTTCACACTAGTGCCAACACCTTGACTGTAGATCGATGGTGAATGAAAATTCCTTTGCCGATGATAGTTGACCATTGCATAGCCCTAATAATAATGATTCTAATGGTATCAAAATATAATTCAAATGGTACTAAAGTAGGATGGTCAACGGTGAAAATTTTTTATTTTGATTATAAAATTTTAAATTATTAATTGAATATAAATAATAATAATAGAATATAAATGAAACTTTTATTATTAATTTAATATAAATATTAAAATAGAAATTATTATTTTAAATAATACAATGCAAGCTACATCAAACATCATATTGTATTACAACTTAATAATATATAATATATACAATACAATATGTCGAACACACCCATAAAAAAAAGTCAAAATCACAAGATTTATTTGGTGGGCTTACGTGCATTATCCTGAGTTTACTTTTTGAGTCAAATAAACAATAGGCCCTAGAGACTTTTTAGTTGATCATGCTATTGCTTTAAGTGTACATACAACTACATTGATCTTGGTAAAGTGGACAGTTTATTTTTTGTGTCAAATACTATGTTGGGATTAATTTTTTATAAAATTAGTCTATTCCACTGTCTTTAACTGCATCCAAACATACCCTAATGGTTAACTATGAGAAAATTTTAATAAAGACTAGCAATTTGTTTACTTGGAATGGGAATGGACAAAAATTGCAATGAGCTGAAATCAGAACAAGCTAGAATTGATCACATGAGAAAGAAGAATCAAAGTAAGTTGAATCAACAATATTCCAATTGATGTATTTACTTATGTCTTGTAATCTAAATAAATTATCACAAGTCATAAAAATGTCCTTAGTTCCACTCTTGCTAAACGTCATGATGATATTCGTTTCATCCATCTAGTAAGCGAAGGAGTTATTACAAGTTAAAAAAATGTCCTTAGTTACAATTATGTATTTTTCTAAGTAAAATAAATAAGCAAACATTTTTAAAGAAAACATTGGCATATTTATTATAATATTGAGTGTAATACAATGAGTTTTTGAGTAAATTCGTTGTTGTTGTTGTTATTTATATCGATAATAACTACTATTAATATTATTATTGTAGGGAAATTAAAGCCCTAACTTCCTATTAATTTAATTCCTTCATATTACTAGAAGGGGAACCAAAGTTCAAATACCAAGTTTTTGTTGCTGGCAGGACTCGAACCTACGCCCCTCAACTTTCTAGGTATAGGTTCTCCCATTAGATTACAAAGTCGGCTTGTGTTATTGTTACTACTAATACTTTTATTATTATAATTATTTGTTTTCTTATTAGTATAATTAATATTATTAAGATTATTTAATTATGTAATAGGAATAAAATCAAAATTTCAGAAATTAAGGGATAGTAAAATAATTAATTTAGAAAATAAAAATCGTAATCCCACCTTCTCATAAAAATGAAATTCTCATTCCCACCTTTAAAATTTAGTGGACCTTGTAAATTTTATTCCCATTCTCAAATATCAAATAAGTAAATAATGGAATCATTTCCAGTTCTCCATTCTTGACTCCTATTCCAAGAAGTTAATAACCTTTAATAGAACGTTCAAATGAAAAGACTAGCCAGGCCCTGAGAACTGACATCGATCAATTATCTCTTCTGTGTTAGAAATATATGTTATTTGTTTTGTCTTTTTTTAAATTCATATATTGCTGAAAAGTCAAAATTGGCTATTTGTTTGTTCAAATTGGTTGAAAAAGACGGGGTGAGCCACATGCCTAATTGACTTTTGAAGGTGGTAGGAATCGCATGCATGATTTCATTCAAAAATGAAGAATTTTTGCAACTTTATGAAGACTTTTTTGATGAGTTTTTCAAAAGGTAGAAATGGTTGCTCAAGTCATTGAAATAATTGCATGTAAATTAGATGTTAGGTGCTGGTGCCAATAAATAGAGAGTATTTCTTTATTTTATTTAATCTAAAAATTTGAAAGTTTAAGAGAAATTGTAAGTGAAGTAATTATAAAGTTATAAGAGTGTGAATAATTAGAGAGTGTATGTGAGAGTACTAGGTGTATTAAAATTTTGAGAAAATGAGGTTTTTCTACTCAAATTTATACTCTAATAATTGTTAATAATACAATTATTTTTCTCGTGTTCCCATAAATGTAGTTATATTGCCGAACCACGTAAAATTCTGTATATTTTTTTCTGTAATTATTTGGTGCGCTTGATTCCGTATTCCGCGCATAACATATATGATTACTCTTAAATCTCAAAAAGCAAAAAAAATTCCCATTCAAAAAATACATTGCAACTTGTAGAAAAATACAAAGCAGAAAAATTAGTATTCCTAGTCCTCTGCCACGTTAAGGGACTATCATTTTTCTTACCCATGATCGAAGCTTCATTTGGAGGATATGGTGTACAGAGTAGTTTTCCAATCCAGGATACTGGATTGGAGTTATAATCCGGGAGGCAATTTGTAGCCGTCGGATCAAATCCAACGGCAACTTATATTTTTATTTCAAATATTGATTCCGATAGTAGGGCCCACATGCAGACTTTTACATTTTTTAATAGGGGGAAAGCCATTTTCCCCCCTACAGAAATCAATATATACCATTTACCTCCCTGCTGTTTTTATAATGGCCAAAAATCCCCCTGACAGCATAAGTTTACAATATTACCCTTATTTTTAACTACTCTTTTATTTATATTTATTATAAATTAAATAAATTACATGAATAGAAACTAAATAAAAAAATTAAGTATTAAAAATAAGAAATATATGTTTTGATATGAGAAAAAAATTAATAATAAAATTTTTTCTTGTAATTATTTATTTTGTGAACATTTTCTTATAATAAATATTTTGTAATATTTTAAAATTAAATGTAAAAAGATAGGCAAAATATTTTATTATTTATCTTATAATAAATTTTTATTTGTCATTCAAGTTTTCTTATAATAATTTTTTTATCATTTTATAATAATTTTCTTATATATTTATTATAAGAAAATTTCATAAATTAAATAAGTATAAGAAAAAAAATTTATTATTAATTTTTTTGCTCATATCAAAAAATATATTTCTTGTTTTTAATGCTTAATTTTTTATTTAGTTTCTATTCATGTGATTTATTTAATTTATAATAAATATAAATAAAAGAGTAGTTAAAAATAAGGGTAATATTGTAAACTTATGCTGTCATGGGGGTTTTTGACCATTATAAAAATAGGGTAAATGATATATATTAATTTCTGTAAGGGGGAAAGTGACTTTTGCCCTTTTTTAATATTAAAAAGTAAAGCTGCTTTTAAATAGAGAACTGATATTCCCTCCCCGGATTCTTCATCATCTGACTAAAGCCAAAAAGAACTGATACTAATAAATCACCATTTGGGATTTCCACTTGGATCCCTCTATCTTACATTACATGCATGTAAGATAGACATTACCTTTCCACTTTTTTATTAGCCATTTTAGTACAACTTAAATCAAGGGGGAAAAAGGAATAAAACAAGCAGATGATTACACATGCACACTGATTTCCATTTTGTCACCATTTCTTGCCGATGTTGTCGTAATCTTTTTTTTTTTTTTTGGTTTATCTCAAACTTTGTAATTTTATTAATATCGAGAGCATAAAAAACAACGAGTTCATGATCCATCTGATTTTAGTAAATCAATCAGGTGAGCTTTGCTATTAAGTTTCCTTCACCGGCAACTATAGAGAAGTGCTGGAGCAGGATCTCCAGTCTCTAGTCAGGCATCAACATCCATCAAAAACTCACAAAACTTTCTCTCTTAATCGCGTTTACAGACTCTTCGTTTCTCATTTTTCTCGCTTTCTTCTTCTTCGAAAGCGGCGAGCCCTTCCAATCCCTTCTTTTGTGGCTCTCCCTTTCCCTCTTCATCCGCCCCTTCGCCATCGCTCAACTCACCTGCGATCACACTGCGTCGGTCACAGCCCAATCATTGAAACCCCTCATATCCAGATCCAAAGATTAAAAGGAAGCCTTAGAAGTCGAAAAAGAACCGATCTTTAACCCCCCCACGGCTCGGTTCTGATCGTTAAAAACTCAAATGGGTCAATTGGAATTGAGTAAAAAAGAGAGGAAACTTGAACTCTTGGAGGAATGAAATGGAGAGGATATTCAGGTTCTGAAAAGCAGTGATGAAGTAACCGATGGGGAAGATCAGTTCAGTCTCTAAAATTTTATTAGGCAACTTTATGTTTTTAATATTAAAAATTATAAAAGTCTGCATGTGGGCCCTTATGTTGGAATCAATATTTGAAATTAAAATATAAGTTGCTACAAATTGTCTCCCGGATTATAACTCCAATTCAGGATACTGGATCGAAAACTACTCATGCTGTACAAATGATTTAGCTCATGGTTTCCTAGGATGCTGTAAATTTTTTTACAGCATTAATGTATTAATTTTAAATTATTAAATTTAATTAATAATATATAATATTTGTATTAAAAAAATAATATAAAAATAATAATAAACAGTTTATTAACTGTTTAAGTAGATGGAGAATTTTTGTAAAATAATTGTGACCACTTTTAAAATTTGAAATAATTTCATTTAAATAGTATATTTTATTTGAAATTACTTTTCAGCCCTCCTTTAAATTTATAATATGATAATCTCTTTTAAATAAATCTTCCAAAATCAATAATCATTAAGTATAAAATATAATATCAAGTAGGTTATTTAACACAAAATCTTGTAATAATTTGTATTGTATGAATTTAATTACAAACCATTAATACCTAAACAATAATGATAATAGAAGGAATTTCAATAAACTATTTTATATGTGTTTTATTAATAATACTATATAAGTCACAACAAATGAGAAATATTTTATTCACCAATTATTATTGAAAAATATATATGTCTATATAACTATAGAGTGATAAATATTTTGATTTAAATTTTTAACAAAAAATTAAACTATTTATTTCATGCAATTTAATGGTGGATGATATAACATTATGAAATGTTGCTTTGACTTTCAATATCAACCATTAGATTATGATATATTAGTGGCTCAAATATTGTATCAAAATTTTAAGTTAAAGTATCCCAAACCATATCTTTATAATGGAAATATAAAAACATGCAATGATTTTTTTTCTCATTTTGCCCATTAAATATTATTTGATGTGATATTTTATTTATTGTCACTATTAATTATCATAATAAAAGTAATGACTCTTCGTAACATAAAAAATTTATAATTACTATCAAAGAATAACAATAAAATAATTTTTCATGATTCATAAACTAAAGTTAATTAGGAATATGTGTTAAATTTAACTTTTATGAAATTAACAAAATAACATTTGAAAATAAAATGAAAATAAGCTTGTAAAAGTTAAATTTTATAAGGCTTGGATAATTTTCTACCATGTCAATAAAAATCTAAAAATATAAATGATTTTCTTTCACTTTTTTTCCCATGTAATTATTATCGGAGACAATATTTTATTTATTGTCACTATTAA
Source organism: Citrus australasica (assembly GCA_029618585.1). Classification (NCBI taxonomy): domain Eukaryota; kingdom Viridiplantae; phylum Streptophyta; class Magnoliopsida; order Sapindales; family Rutaceae; genus Citrus; species Citrus australasica. Next base: position 21,432,671 of record JARCIV010000001.1, read on the forward strand.
CTATCATAACAAAAGTAATGACTCTTCATAACATAAAATTTTATAATTACAATCCAAGGATATCAATAAAATAATTTTTCACGATTCATAAACTAAAACTCATTAGGAATATATATTCAATTTAACTTTTATGAAATTAACAAAGTGATATTTGAAAATAAAATGAAAATATATAAGCTTATAAAACTCCAAATTCCTACATGTAAGGATATTAACTGTAAGGTAAATATAAAGTTCAGAAAATAACTATATTAAATGAGTGTTAAAAATGATACATACTTCATGATCAATTATACAATGGCCCTTAATATTATATAAAATAATGAGTATTTTAATATACGATATTAAATTTTATTAAAACATGTGTGATCAAGTAATTTTTATGTTACAAGCAATCTCAATAATGAGTTTATTGATCTAACTATGACATTTACTTAAGTATATGTACTTAATTGTGTTATTTATTAGTGTTATATCATATATAAATTTTGTAATTGCAACTTATTTATTTGATTTGTGGTAAATAACCTACCATTATATTTTATACTTAATGGTAATAGATTTTGGAAGATTTATTTAAAAAAGATTATCACATTTCAAATTTAAAGGAGGATTGAAAAATAATTTTAAATAAAATATGCTATTTAAGTGCAATTATTTTAAACTCTAAGGGTGATCATAGTTATTTTTATAAATTTCTCCACCCCTTACACGTTTGTTAACCGTTTACCATTATTATTATTTTTTTATTTTTATCAACAAATATTGTGTACCATTGATTAAATCCAATGGTGCACAATTAAAAATATTATTGATGCTGTAAAAAATTTATAACATCATAGAGAAACTGATTAATAAATATATACGATCATAATTAATTTTCGGCTTCTTGGGGAAGTTAAAATCCTTATTTTTCCATTTGTGTTTTAAGCATGGTTTTTTACAATTTTATATTTAAGTTTAATAAATTAAATAGTACATGCTTATCATTTCATTATGTTTATGTTTATGTCTCTATCTTTAATTTTAAGGACGCTATATATATTAACTCATATTTCTAACATGCGTTTCTTGCAGTAGGGTTCGAATAGGATGATGATGGGAACAAGAAGACATGATTTCTATTAGAGCATATTCGACATATTTCTAAAATTATACCAATATAAATTCATTATTAGTTAAATGAGAAATAAGAAATTTAATTACAACAAATGATTTACAACGATGACCCAAGTAAACTATCAGTCAAGTCAATGAATATTTTAACTCCCGTCAGTCACTATTATTTTTTCGGCTCAATTATGATTACACTTGGAATCTGCAAGCTACAGACTGCAGCATCAGCCGTTGGATGTGGAGTGAGAAACTAAACAATAGAAAATGGGATGGCGGGAGATGTTGTTGCAGAATCTGTACCATAGACAGATAAAGCCTCTGTAATGAGTATTTTTTAGGGCTCAATTATGATCGTATATATTTATTAATGTCGGGACCCACCAAAGTCGTTCTTAAATTATTCCTACAATTTGGTGGATCCCGACATTATTCCTACATTTTAAGTCTTCGGCTCATTTATTTGAATTATTTCCCATTTTCTTTTTCTTTTTCATAAACATATTTTCTAACCATTGGTTTTTATTTCGTAAATACGACGGTTTGAGTCCAGAAGCATTGACTTTCAGTTCAATGCCATTAAAGATGGATCAATTTTTTTTTTAAAAAAAAAAAGATGGATCATTAGTCACGGTATTAGCATCTATAGAGTTTGTTAGAGAGAGACTCCAAGATGGATTATCAGTCATGGTGTTTAATTATATTTATTTAATTTATTAGAGAGAGCGCTACGCCTATAGAGTATAACAAATGGATGTACTTTTGTTTTCGTTCATCTGTTGTAAGTTACTGTTTTTCTTGTCTGAATCCTCTTTTGCTTCCGACACCATTACTTCATCTCAGTCCCTCAGCGATGGCAGGACCTTAGTTTCAAAAGATGGAAGCTTTGAGCTTGGTTTCTTCAGTCCTGGTAGTTCCAAGAATCGTTACGTGGGAATTTGGTACAAAAATATGCCAGTTAAAACTGTTGTTTGGGTTGCAAACCGAATCAACCCCATTAATGACTCTTCTGGGTTGTTAGTTGTAAACGAGACGGGCAATCTTGTTTTAACAAGCCAGAACAAGAGTGTAGTTTGGTCAGCAAACTTGAGCAAAGAAGTCCGGACTCCAGTTATATTCCAGCTACTAGATTCAGGAAATCTTGTCCTCAGAGGGGAACGAGATGGCGGTTCTGAAACTTATTTATGGCAAAGCTTTGATTATCCTTCTGATACATTGCTACCGGGAATGAAGCTCGGATGGGATTTGAAGACTGGTCTTGAGCGGCGTATAATATCATGGAAGAGCCCAGACGACCCGTCTCCTGGAAACTTTATTTGGGCAGTTGAACGACAAGATAATCCTGAGTTAATCATGTGGAAGGGATCAAGAAAGTTTCAAAGGAGTGGCCCATGGAATGGCCTTCAATTCAGTGCTTCACCATTGAGGCCAAACCCCATTTTTAACTTCAGCTTAGTCTCTAATGAGGATGAGCTATGCTACACCTTCGACATGAGAGATAAAGCTGTTTTCACAAGGATTGTTATGAACCAAACACTCTATTTACGTCAACGATTCACATGGGATAAAGCAACTCAAAGTTGGGAATTGTATGCAAATGTGCCAAGAGATCTATGTGACACTTATGCCCTTTGTGGTGCCTATGGCATTTGTATCATTAGCGATATGCCTGTTTGCCAATGTTTAAAAGGTTTTAAACCAAAGTCAAGGGGATATGTGGACTGGTCTCAAGGGTGTGTGCGTGATAAGTCGTTAAACTACTCTAGACAAGATGGCTTCATCAAATTCACTGCGATGAAATTGCCAGATGCTACTCCTTCTTGGGTGAGCAAAAGTATGAATCTCAATGAATGCCGGGAGAAATGCTTAGACAACTCTTCTTGTATGGCATACACAAATTCAGATATCACAGGAGAAGGCAGTGGCTGTGCCATGTGGTTTGGTGATCTGATTGACATCAGATACTTCCAAGATTGTAGGCAGGACTTGTATATTCGAATGTCTGCTTCAGAGCTAGGTATCCGTATACTTATTTATGTCATTCCATTATGAGAACTTAGGAGTACCACTCAGTTAGACTAGTTCCACATTTTTATTGTGCAATTTAGTATTGAGTTCTGATTGAGAAGCTCCTTTTGCATAAAGCAGTTTCTGGGTATAGCTTCTATGCATAGAATTCTGCTGCTATAATCATTTGATTATTGACTCGCTCTGCTATATCAGAATACGCTGGTCAAGGAGCGAAAGGTAAGCCTACGACAAAGATAGTGGTGATAGTCATTTCTACAGCTGCTCTGTTAGCTGCGGTGCTTATAGCTGGCTACTTGATTCACAAAAGCAGGAGAAATATAGTAGGTATTCCCAAATTTACAGATAAAGAACCTTCTCATCAAGAACACGAAAATTGTAGTTACTACTTAGTAGTTTGTCATGTATACGTACTGCATATGTGCTTTCAGTTAATATTATCCAATATTTCAGAGAAAACAGAAAACAACAGGGAAACTGATCAGGTTCAAAACATGGACCTGGAGCTACCACTGTTTGAGTTAGCTACAGTTGCTAATGCCACCGATAACTTTTCAATCAACAACAAGCTTGGAGAAGGTGGCTTTGGACCTGTTTACAAGGTAAACTTGAAACTTGCCAGTCAAAAATAATTATTTTGCCGGGTAACTAAATTCATATATATGTCTTGGCAGGGCACGCTAGTGGATGGACAGGAAATTGCTGTGAAGAGGCTTTCGAAGATTTCTGAGCAAGGATTGAGGGAGTTAAAGAATGAAGTTATACTATTTTCCAAATTACAGCACAGAAATCTTGTAAAGCTTCTTGGCTGCTGCATTCAGGGAGAGGAGAAATTGTTGATTTATGAATTCATGCCGAACAAAAGCCTGAACTCTTTCATTTTTGGTCTGGGTCCCTATAACCTTAAAATATTCGGCTAGCTTGTGCCTTGATTATAGACGTTTCTTATGTATTTTCAGAAAATTTTGTGCTAACCTTAATGTGGTAATTTGTAGATCAAGAAAGATGTAAGATATTGGATTGGTCCAAGCGTTTCCACATTATTTGTGGGACTGCTAGGGGTGTTATGTACCTTCATCAAGATTCTAGATTGAGGATTATACATCGAGATCTCAAAGCAAGTAATGTGCTACTCGATCAAGATATGAACCCAAAAATTTCAGATTTTGGTTTGGCAAGAGCTTTTGGTGGAGACGAAACAGAAGGAAATACAAACAGAGTGATTGGAACATAGTAAGTACTTCTTGTCATGTGATCTTTACGATTCACTTGTGCTGATTAATGAAAATTAACTTATATATTTTAATCTTTTGAAGTGGTTATATGGCACCAGAATACGCTAGTTATGGGCAATTCTCAGTAAAATCCGATGTCTTCAGCTTTGGAATTTTATTGCTGGAGATAATAAGTGGAAAGAAAAATAGAGGATTTTATCATTCCGACAACAAGCTTAACCTTATAGGACATGTCAGTAAAATGCATACGACATTTTCTAACATAGTTTGAACTAATAAACTATAGATGATAAAAGAGTTTTAATATGTTGTAGGCATGGAAGTTGTGGAACGAAGGCATGCCTTCACAATTAATCGATCCGTGTATTCAAGGCTCATTTAATCTTGCTGAAGTGATACGATGCATCCACATCGGTTTGTTGTGCGTGCAACAGCATCCAAAGCACAGGCCCAGCATGCCCTCAGTGATTTTGATGTTGGGCAGCGAGACTGTGTTGCCTCAGCCAAAGCAACCCGGTTACTTGGCGGACTGGAAATCTATCAGACAAGATTATTCATCAAGCACGCCTGAATCATGTTCAACTAATACAATTACGATCTCTGAGTTGGAGGGTCGGTAGAGAATCTATTTGTGGTATCATGCTTTATTCTACAATGTCAAGTGCAAAAGCGGTAATATGTCAACCAAATGGAAAGTTGGCTAAGCCTATTTTTGGTAAAAAAAAAAATACAATGCAAACTAATGTTCATAAAGAAATTGTAAATTAGAGGTACTGTGAGCAGTGTTAGGTCCAAAAAAATGATTAACCGAGAATTAAATTAAATAAAAGCAAGACGTTATAATTGTTTAGATATAAAATATTTGCTAATACATTTATGGGAATATCTTTGGTGCTTTTGGAGCATTTTATCTATTCACAAGTTATCACTTGTGTATATATGTCATCATGATTAGTAGAAACATACACATTACAAAGAGTAAATAAAAATGGAGAAGCTCTCCAAGAGTACCCAAGATTTTTTCTACATTTTGAAAACCATGTGCAATATATTCATTATCAATACTATTAAGTACATCATTTTCTACATAAACAACAAAATTAACATTCATCCATTCATCTCTCATCCAATTTAAGCGTTGACTCTTCATGAACTTAATTGCTGAAAACGTTCTCTCTACTGTGACTGTGGGAATCGAAAAAATTGTAGTTAAGTGTCACCAACAAATATACTAATACTGTAATGGATACTCTTTATCTTTTTTAGTCTCAAACTATTCTTTTAGCAACTTATTGATTCTCTTCATTCCTGCAAACCCACCTAATTATTCTTTCCTAATTTAACCCAAGCCCTAATTTTCTTTTCTTTTTAGAACAGGAAAGACAAAATTTGTGATTGGAGGAGTGGCTAATTATTATTTTTAATAAATTTGAATCTATTTTTGAAATAGAAAAATGTTTTGGGTTGTGGGTTATTATTATTTTTAAATCAAGTGTGAGTTTAAAAGTTGAAATTAAAATTTAAATTTTGTAGGTTTATGAATGTATAGAGGCTATTTAATAGATTGATGAAGGTTAATTAGAAACACAAATGATTTTTTCTTTTATTTTTTATTGTTTTGTCTTTCACATGCTAAATCCACCACTTCTACCAATAAGAATTGGGATGATTTATTTTTATCCTAATGCTCATAATAAAAAACTTTTAAAATTTTTATTATTTTATTAAAATTCTTATTTAAAAATTATATTTATCCCAACTTTTTTTTTAACTACAATATTTTTTTTCACCACGACTTTAACTTTTAATATAACTTGGGTTATCAAACTTTTGAGCTTCAATCAACCAACCATAACTATCATGATCAAAGTCTACGTTGCTTAAGTCAAGAAAGACTTTAATGGGAGGGAGATAATTATTATTATCGACATTACAAATGGACCCCAATTATAATGCTACACATTTTAAATTTTTTATTCTAAAAAGTTATCTCAAATGATGTGTCATTTATCAATTAGTCAGTGAGATAATATAATTAATCTACTTAGATCTTGTAAAAAATTATCAATCACTCAATTAATGACACATTATTTGAGATAAAAAATTTGGAATGTATAGTACTATTGTTATATCAAAAGTCTTTGGGCTCCTGTCCCGTTCTCTTCTTCTTTTTCAAAATCCTATTTACTAACCATTAATTCGGTTGGTTGGTTGAATCCAGCGGTTGATGAATTTGGTTGGTTGATGAATCCGGCGGTTTCTGATTTTCTTATTTATTTTTATGCGAGTGACCCCGTAACGATAGCATCGCAATCTCATGAAAAAAAATTTCCAAACGCATGAAAATTGGACACCCATCAACAAAAATCTTTTTCTTTACAATATTTACTGTACTTTCAAAATTTTGAACATGACAAAAATTAAGTAATCTACTTATTATATCTACTTATTATAATAATCTCTGATAAAAAATATTGAACATGTTGTTGATGTTGTAATCTGCTCGTCCTTTATCCAACCATATTCTTTCACCAACATTTATGTGATTGATAGATAAGACGTCACCTCTTTCTTGTCTCAACTATTGTTTGAATCCATGGGACTGGAATTACTCTTTTTTTTCTCTCTCCAAGTCTGCGTTCACAAAAACGGATCAGAGACGCCAGTGATTTTACTGGCATAAACCCTCTAATGCTTAAGTTAGCACAAAGTGTTTTACGGGAAAATGTTTACGAGAAAACTATATAATTTAGATTGTGTGATTTTTTGTAATGTGCTCAAGAACTTGTATAGAAAATAATATGATTTCAATTTGGCAGAGTTTTCCCTTTACTCTCAATTTTTCTTCTCCTTTTCCATCGATTTTCCAACTTCTTATAGTCGTTGCTCCACGTTTCTGCGCACTCTTCCTGCCCCCCTTTTTTTGGGTGTTGGCAGACCCTCATGCGTCTCCAACCACTGGACTGTGGGTAAACGTGGGATGCCATGTGTCTCTCAACGGTTCGAGGCGTAGCGGAACTGTCGCAACTTCGTGAGATCGTGTGCCCTTTCTTTGGGTGATGGGTATCTGGTCGGTATACGCCTCTGGTCGGTACATCTCTCTGGTTGGTATGTTTCTCTGGTTGGCACATGTTTGTATAAGACGTTTCACCAGGACTGTTCTCATGCCATTCAGCTAAGTTCTCATGCCATTCAGCTAAGGAGATTCACCCCGGGTGGGAGATGAGGGCATGGTTGAGCTGATACTTTTTATTACTTAACACATTTTTTTTGTAATTATACACACACATCACTCTTTCACGATTAATTGACTAAACATGTATGATAAATGATTTTATAATGGATTGTCTCATAATCTAAATTTATCAAATATCTTAATGGTGAGACTATTTGAATTGAATCCATAAAATTCTTTTAAAATTTTCTTTACAATTTATAACATACTTTTCAAAAAGTCTGTCGGGTAATAATTTAGAAATTTATTTCAATATATATCAAGAAAAATTATTTGGTTAAGAGGACTGTGCCCCTTTGAAAAATTGAGTTGGTGAAGCATGAGCTCATCATTAGGCAACCCATCAAATTATTCAATAAACACATTTGCCCCACACATCCATAATTAATTAAAAGGATGGAATTTTTAGAACTTATTAAATTCCTCTTAACATCCATTTATTTAATATATCCCCTATCAAAATCTTAAAATTAAATTTTAACTCTATAAACCTCTTAATACCCCACAAATAACCGTTTTATGGTTGGTGCAATAATTTAGATAATTAAATTATTTATTATTTTGGTAATTTTTATTTAAGATTATTTTTGTAATATAAAATTTTATTTAAAAATAGGTCTAAGGTGCATTTTTGTGGGGGCCCAAATGACCTTAAAATTAGAAGAATTAAATTTTACCATATAAAAGTAAAACCTCTTGTAATTCCTAAAGTATCCTTGATTAGATTTTTTTTTTTAATTTTAATATTTACTCTCTGCTCAGAAGTTGCTGTATCCTTTCTTGGTAAGATGCTCTGTTCAGGCTTCAATGTTGTTGGCTTGAATTGGCAACTGAACTCGAATCAATTCTCATGCATGGGTTGGGGAATTTGCTCAACTTATAATTGGTAGGTTTATGCCTCTGACCAAACTCATTTCGCCTCTCCAAGAATCTGCAAAATTAATTGTTATTATCATGTCGGAGCTGCTTATAATTGGTAGTGCCTGCATTGCTTTGAATTCAGGCATTGCTTGAGTAGAGTTGGGCTTGCTGATTTATTTTAGTGACAAATGAAAACATTAAAAAAAAAAATCAGGACTTGTTCGTCCAAATCTACAGATATTTTGTTCTTTAATTAATTTTATTGTAACAAACGATAGGATAGCAGTGTAGTTTAACCAGTTGCTTACACCTTGGCAACGTAGGTTCGTGTCTTTTTAAAATTTTCAATTATTGGGCCAACGAACATGTTAAATAATTTGTGGTGGAAAAGGTACCAATATTGATTCAATATGTCAAACTTCTAGAAAATTTTAACATCAAATGCCTTTTTTCCATTGTTGCAAGTATAAGTCAAATTTCCGCAAATTTTCTATGAGTGTGATGATTTTTTTTTTTTTTTGTTTTGCGTGCAAGCATCCCACCCTTCACAGAATCACATATTCGTAGAGATGTTGAATTTTCAGCTACAATTAACAGTTGTTCTACGTTCCCCGTGTTCCACATTTTACAATATTAAATAGAGAATTTTGAGTCCAGAAGCAATCACTATCAAGTCAGTGCCCTCCAAGATGGATTATCAGTCATGGTGTTTAATTATATTTATTTAATTTGTTAGAGAGAGCGCTACGCCTATAGAGTATAACAAATGGATGTACTTTTGTTTTCGTTCATCTGTTGTAAGTTACTGTTTTTCTTGTCTGAATCCTCTTTTGCTTCCGACACCATTACTTCATCTCAGTCCCTCAGTGATGGCAGGACCTTAGTTTCAAAAGATGGAAGCTTTGAGCTTGGTTTCTTCAGTCCTGGTAGTTCCAAGAATCGTTACGTGGGAATTTGGTACAAAAATATGCCAGTTAAAACTGTTGTTTGGGTTGCAAACCGAATCAACCCCATTAATGACTCTTCTGGGTTGTTAGTTGTAAACGAGAAGGGCAATCTTGTTTTAACAAGCCAGAACAAGAGTGTAGTTTGGTCAGCAAACTTGAGCAAAGAAGTGCAGACGCCAGTTGTATTACAGCTACTAGATTCAGGAAATCTTGTTCTCAGAGGTGAGCGAGATGGTGGTTCTGAAACTTATTTATGGCAAAGCTTTGATTACCCTTCTGATACATTGCTACCAGGGATGAAGCTTGGATGGGATTTCAAGACTGGTCTTGAGCGGCGTATAACATCATGGAAGAGCTCAGACGACCCGTCTCCTGGAGACTTTATTTGGAAAATTGAACGACAATTTTATCCTGAGTTAGTCATGTGGAAGGGATCGAGAAAGTTTTATAGGACTGGCCCCTGGAATGGCCTTATATTCAGTGCTTCATCACTCAGGCTTAACCCAATTTTTAAGTATCGCTTTGTCTTCAATGAGGATGAGCTGTACTACACATTCTACCTCACAGATAAAGCTGTTATCTCAAGGACTGTTATGAATCAAACAGTCTCTCTACGTCAACGATTCATATGGCGTAAAGCAAACCAAAGTTGGGAGTTGTATTCAAATTTGCCAAAAGATCAATGTGACACTTATGGTCTTTGTGGCGCCTATGGAATTTGCATCATTAGCCAATCACCTATTTGCCAATGTTTGGAAGGTTTTCATTCAAAATCGAGGGGATATGTGGACTGGTCTCAAGGGTGTGTCCGTAATAAGCCACTGAATTACTCAAGAAAAGATGGTTTTATCAAGTTTTCTGAGCTCAAATTGCCAGATTCTACTTCATCTTGGGTGAGCAAAAGTATGAATCTCAAGGAATGCAGGGAGAAATGCTTAGAAAACTCTTCTTGTATGGCTTACACAAATTCGGATATCACTAGAGGCGGCAGTGGCTGTGTTATGTGGTTTGGTGATCTGATTGACATGAGAAACTTCCAAGATGGCGGACAGGACTTGTATATTCGAATGTCTGCTTCAGAGCTAGGAGGTATCGGCTTACTTGTTTATGTTGCTCCATAATGAGAATTTAGGAGTGACACTCCAGTTAGATTCTCAATTCCACTTATCTTTTCTTTTGTGGGGTGGGTGGTGTTATTATTACTGAGCCGATTGAGGTACTCCTACCGTCTATGTAGTTCATAAAAAGCAGTTTCAGATTGAGCTCTATGCTTAGAATTTTGCTGCAATTTGAATGTTTTTGCTTGGCCATATGATTGTTGACTTACTTTTCTATATCAAAATATGATGATCAAGCAGCGAAAAATGAGCCTACAACTACAATACTGGTGATACTCATTTCTGCTTCTGGGCTGTTTACTGTGGTGCTTATGGTGGGCTGTTACATTCGCATAAGTAGGGGAAACATAGCCGGTAAAATTGCTCCATTTGCCTTGAAAAGTTTTTATTCATTTGTTTGCATTTTGATGCTAGCAGTTTCATTTTATCAAGTCTTCAAAAAAAATTCTTTATGAAATAGATAATTTTTTGTAGGCAACAATATAACTATATGGTACTTCTTTTTCACCTATGGTTCGGTTTTTACTTGCACTTTCATACTGATTGGAAAAACGCATATTGGACGAATTAGATAGTTTCAGTGCTATTTTCCTGATAAAGAACCTTCACACACAGAACATGGAAATGGAAATCTAAATTTTGATATGGTCCAGAATCCTCATATGTTGCTTTCTGTTAATATTGTACATTACTTTGGCGAAAACAGGAAACAACAGAAGAACCGATCAGGAAAATGAAGATCAAAACGAAGACCTGGAGCTACCACTGTTTGAGTTAGCTACAATTGCTAATGCCACTGATAACTTTTCAATCAACAAAAAGCTTGGAGAAGGTGGCTTTGGACCTGTTTACAAGGTAAAATTGCAACACGCTTGTAGAATGATCCCAATAATTAAGTACTTATCTTACTCAGGGTAGCATAACTAATTTCTCATATATTTTTTCAGGGCACACTACCAGATGGACAGGAAATTGCTGTGAAAAGGCTTTCAAAGATTTCGGAGCAAGGATTGAAGGAGTTAAAGAATGAAGTTATACTATTTTCCAAATTACAGCATCGAAATCTTGTAAAGCTGCTAGGCTGCTGCATTCAGGGAGAGGAGAAATTGCTGATTTATGAATTCATGCCAAACAGAAGCCTGGACTCTTTCATTTTTGGTCTGGATCCCTCTACAAGTCAAAACCTTAAAAATTTCAGCTAGCTTGTGCTTTCATTATATTTTATCTTAAGATTTAGCAGACATTATGTTCTTTTTCATAAAATTCAAGCTGGAAACTGTACTAACCTTAATGTGATATTTTCTAGATCAAACAAAACGTAAGCTATTGGATTGGTCCAAACGTTTCTGTATTATTTGCGGGACTGCTAGGGGTCTTCTATATCTTCATCATGATTCTAGATTGAGGATTATACATCGAGATCTCAAAGCAAGTAATGTGTTACTTGATCATGAGATGAACCCAAAAATTTCAGATTTTGGCTTGGCCAGAACTTTTGTCGGAGACGAGATAGAAGGAAGTACAAAGAGAGTGGTTGGAACATAGTAAGTATTTCTTGTTTTATCATCTTTATGATTCACTTCTACTGATTATTGAAAGTTAACTTATATATTCTAATCCTCTGAAGTGGTTATATGGCACCGGAGTACGCTAGTGATGGGCTATTCTCTGTAAAATCCGATGTCTTCAGCTTTGGCATATTATTGCTGGAAATAGTAAGTGGAAAGAAAAACAGAGGATTTTATCATTCAGACAAGAACCTCAATCTTATAGGACATGTAAGTAAAATGCATATGCCATTTTCTGACATTGTTTACACTGATAAATCATATATGACATAAGGTTTTTGACATGTTACAGGCGTGGAAGTTGTGGAACAACGGCATGCCTTCACAACTGATTGATGCGTGTTATCAAGAATCGTGCAATCTTGCTGAAGTGATACGATGCATCCATGTCGGTTTGTTATGCGTGCAACACCATCCTGAGGACAGGCCATGTATGCCCTCGGTGATTTTGATGTTGGGCAGTGAGATTATGTTGCCTCACCCAAAGCAACCCGGTTACTTGGCGGACAGGAAATCAACTGGGCCAAATTCTTCATCAAGCATGCTTGAATCATCTTCAACTAATACAATTACGATCTCAACGTTGGAAGGCCGATAGAGAATCTATTGGTACATGCCTTGTTCTACATTTTCTGAAACTTAAAGGTAAATTATCAGTAATTTTTCAGAACTTAGAATATGTGATTTATTCATGTAGAAACTTTCCTGGAACCTTCTCCAGCAGAGTAGCAGTTCCGAAGACACTCTTTCAACACTGTATGTATGTAGTATACTGGAGCAATCACTCTACATTTTGAGATATAGTATTTTTACGCTTGCGTCAATCAAATTTATGAGCTTCATATAATTCTCAGTTTCTAAAACTTATAAACAATGGTGAACAATATTTAAGTCCAGAGAATTGAACCTAAAGTATCCTTTTATAAATAAATAAATAAATAAAATTATTTAGTAATGATTGATTTTGACGATGAAAGTTTGTTTTATTTTTTGGTTTCTTTATTAAGTTATTACCGTTAATTATATTGTATCGAACCGTTGGAACGTTCAGTATAAAATAAAAGGGGGAAGAATCTATAAATAAACTTATAGAAAGATCTCCGCAGAATAATTTTGTGAAAACATTAAATTGAAGTATTAAACTTAAAATTTTGTTAAATGTGAAAAAGCAAAAGAAAAAAAATGAAACATTTGCTGTCAAAGCTTTAACGTTAAGAGAATAATAAAGTGTTATGGGAACCCCCAAGGGTAAAGCGGTAAAAGTCAAACTATTTAGGAAGTGAATCAAAATTATTTATTAAAAATTATAATTTTATAAAATTTTATTAAAATAACGAAATTTATTTCTTTAAAGAATAAATCCTAAAATTTTAATAATTTAGGAGATTTTTATTAAATCCCAAAATTTTGCAATTATTTTTATAATTATAATTTTATATTAAAATAATTTTTATGAAAAACAAAATTCTAATTTTGGGATTTATTTTATTAAATTTAGGGATATTTTTATCATTATATTTTTTATTTTTTAAAGTTTTTATAAAATAAAATGGTCTTTTAATTTATTTGAGGGTAAAATTATCATTTTATTAAAATTATTTAATAGTGTTAATGTAAAAGTGGCTAGTTGATACAAATGTGAAAAAAAATGTGGTGCAAAGCACATGTTAGAATTTCGCAGTGGTTGGATGAACATAAGACAAAATAAAGGTGGTGTAATAATAATTTTCCTTTATTTAAATATTGACAGAAATGGTAAGAATTTTATTCCATAAAGACTTTCATTTTGTGAAACTAAAAATTTATCAGATATGTCACTCTTGTGAATTTTACTTTTTTATGTCGTTAATCATGTTAATATAGCATGAATAAGAAAATGAGAACGTTTTTTTATAAGAAAATAAAATTCTATTCATGATATCCTCCTTGCAACTTTTCTTTACATTCTCACAATTCATTTTTTTCTTAATAAAGACTCAAAATTTTCTTAACTTGAAATTTTTTTATAGACAATAAATTTAAAATATTGGAGGAAACTAATAGACCCACTAAATTAAATCATTTGGCAGACCATCACGGAAGGTGCTTAAACCTTTATCCATCATATGATAATTCAATGTATAATAAACAAAGAATTATACCCGATTCCTTTGAAGATTTTGGAAAAACTCACAATTCTCAATTCTCATGGACTCTTGTTGATTGAACTCGAGTGTGTAATGTGTGCCTCTAAGAGACACTCAAGTCAGTCGTTGGAGATTGAGAATTGATTTAGATATGAATTGATAATTTATATATCTTACTTAAAATTTTGTTGCAGTGGAATAATTATGAATCTTAGTTACTAGAATGATTTCATTAATTTTTGAAGAGTTAGAAATAGTGATACTTATACAAAGATGGCGTGGTAACCAAGTATAAGTACTAGATGCCATCTGGCCATAGAATTTGTTAGCCCTAAAATCTATGGTCCAAATTTCAAAATGTGGTTTGAACTACGTTTGAAGACAGAACTTTATCTTCATGCAACCAGGATTTCACGTTTTCTTCCAGAAGTTGCAAGCTCACTTATCCTTGCTCTGCAAGTCTCTTCAAAGAGAGTGGTGGCAGCACAGAACTGGGCTTGTTCGCTCTGATTTCTGGGCTTGATTTTGGCTGGCTGGGCCTACGGGTTCGCAAATTAAGCTACTATTGGTCATACGGTGACTCCAATTGAATTCGTCTCTAATCAATGCCTTTTATCACTTTCGTTTTTGTTTCACTAAATGTATGTGCACTTTATGTCCATTTGTGCATGTGCCACCATAATGTCATTATGTCAGTGTTTGATTATGGTTTTTGAATAACCATGTTAAAACCGCTAAGTCTTTGCTTATGATAATGTCTTCGGTAACTGCCAATCCTGCTCAATCTTGCACCTCTGATGCAGAAACTAAAAAGGAAATTCGAAGACCTTGTACTAACACTGCTGACGCTCAACAGGAGCTGTTGGGCAGCTTCTATAGAGCTTGGAAGTTTTATAATGGAAATATAAAAGTAAAAACCACTATAACTTAAGAAACGACCCAATACTGCAAAGCTAAGAAAATTTGTAATGTCATTCGTTTCTATCTTCACACACGCAGCATTGTCTTTTGCCATACAAGAAGGGTCCATCTCATGTCTTTCGTTTCATCCTACGGCTAACAATAACTTGATCCAATGGCTGCCGTGTACTGTCCTTGGCTCCTGTTTGTCCATGTCACTGTCCAGTGTACATGAGTGAGATGGTGAGAGCTGGTGCAGGATTCTTCACTCCGACAAATGATCTAACACTTTGCTAATATCATCAAACACCTTGCACAAACTAACATTTATCAGAGAGACACACAAATCATGGGTTCCCAACGTGCAATGTTTTCTTGGCACCATCACCATTGACTATTTCTGTTTGGTGTACCAAATTGCCTATCAAGGGAACAAAAGATAAGAATGAGAAGAAAACATTGATAATTGTGACAACCGTTGGTCTAATTGCAGAGGTGCTTGTGCTTATAGTCAGCTTTTACATTCGCAAAAAAGAGGAGAAATTTAGTAGGTAAGATTACATTCTGTTTTCTTTCACAAGTTTATGTTTCTTTGGTTGTTAAAACTTCCTACTGTCGTAAATTTGTGCTGGCAATTATGTTTCAACTAGAAATTCTGACGAGGATTGCTTAATGTGTCCACAGTTTTTTTTTTTTTTTTTGGTTTTAGCAAAGACAGAGAACACGCAATCTGTTCATAGAAATGAAGATCGAAAAGAAGGCCTGGAGCTACCATTCTCTGAGTTGGATGCAGTTGCCAATGCAACTGATAACTTTTTAATCAATCAACACCAAGCTTGGAGAAGCTGGTTTTGGATCTGTATACGGGGTAACCTTATTGTATTCTGCAATACTAACAAGTTACTTAGTTTACGCAATACCATGACTCATTTTGTGTGTGTATATAAAAGAAATGTTTCAATCGAGATCTTAAATTTGTTAAAGTCTAAAGAAGCACTTAAATCACATGCTTTAATAATGTAACGGCATTATGCTTTAAATCGTATGACTTATAATTTTCTTGAACTTTAATAAAGTTTAAAATTTTAGATCATATTAATACTCACACATATACATAAATATATATATAGAGGATTTTATAATCCAAACCACAACCTTAGCCTTATAAGACATGTAAGTAAAAAACATTACATATATTACTTTTCAACAGTCTCAATAATTATTTATAGATATATGTTGCTGATTGTTTGATTTAGGCATGGAAACTAACGACATAACATGTTTGTATACACGTGGCAGTTATTGACAAAGAAAAATGTTAAGTGAGAAAAGGCTAAGAGAGAAATTGTGAAGAAAATGCTAGAGAGAGAGAGGGCTACGCAATACCATGACTCATTTTGTGTGTGTGTATAAAAGAAATGTTTCAATGGAGATCTTAAATTTGTTAAAGTCTAAAGAAGCACTTAAATCACATACTTTAATAATGTAACGGCATTATGCTTTAAATCGTATGACTTATAATTTTCTTGAACTTTAATAAAATTTAAGATTCTAGAGGGCTAATTTCTCTTAGTGTTCTCTCAGTTTTTCCTCTACTTAGCACTACTCATTGACAAAATATTTTAAAACTCTTAAAAGGCTATATAATATTTATGCACAGTCAGAATAAATCTCACAATTCAGCCAATTTTAATGAATTATGATGATAATGATGATGAAGAGTGAAAAAGTTTTAGATTTGGGATTACAGGGGAATATCAAGAAATTTAAGTTATTTTAAGAGTTTTTATGGGGTCCGATATTTGCTGCATCAGATTTCAGATTTTTATTCGCCTGGTTGAAGCAAATTCAAATTTAGTTAATTCTCATTACTAATTTACACTCTTGATCTTCCAGCCTTTTAAATTTCTCCAGTTTGATTTGATTTCATTTTATTTTTCATCAATATGATGTGTTTGGTTACAAAGATTTAAAAGCTGCATTTATCAATTCGCATTGCACTTGTAATTACTTGAATTCGAGTAATAATAAAAAATAAGGGTGGATCAATATTTAGTGGGTGAGATTTTTCATCTTCATCCGAACCTTTTAAAGAATTTAAAACAAAAAAAAATTATATACAATCTACATGTGTAGATATTTACATACACATTATGCTCTTGCTTTATTTTGTAGCCCAAAAGAATGGCAAGCCAACAGGAAAGTAGTAATTAGGCAGCAGCCATAGATCCTTGCTTGTATTGCTGTGTCTGGAAGAAATGTGAATCCATACAAGAACCACCTTTGCATAAAAGAGAGGAGACAATTGGTCAAATGCATAACTTTCTGAACAAGGCAAGAAGATTGAGCATCATGGCTACATACCCTGTGACTTGTCTACAGATTGCAGAATTCTCTTGAAGCCAAAGCCTGTTTCACATTTGTTTTTTTTTTTATTTTCCATGCACATTGTGGACCCATTCCCATTTGTTGGAAATTATGAAAAATTATGATGATTAATTATGAAATGGAGGTTCCTGACAGTTCAAGAAATGCCCAAATTCCCTTTTTTTTTTCTAATCATGTGAAAAGTTAGCGGTTGTTACTTTTTGGACGAAAGGACTAATGTATTATGTGATAATCAATTATAAAATATGAATAGTTTTATAGATTTAAAGCTGACTTTTGCAATTAAATTGAATGTAGATTGCAAGTTTGCAACCCTGCTTTTTTCACTTTGTCATCATCTAAACAAGTTTAAGTTTCTGAATACTGTGATTAACGTCCAAATTAGCATTCAATTAACTTTGAGGATGACTCTTTATATTGAAACAAGAATTTTGGTTATAGACCTAACTCTTCCATCCACCATTTTTGAAATTTACCATTGGACCTTGGTGGGGGTTTCAATTTTTGTGTTTGATCTTCTCATCATTCAAAGTGTAGAAATTGACGCAACACTAAAAGATGTTTTGAGGCAATGTCAATGATACGCTCTTACCAGCACTCAATGCATTATTGCTCATGCTACTCCATTGACCATGCAAGCTGTTTAGGGCATTAAAAAAAAAAAAAAAAAAAAGGGATCATAGTGGTGGATTTTGCTGACCCAAAAAGAGCTTTGCTTTTCCATTGACAAAACTTCATGTTTAATTTATGCTTTTCATATTCCCCGTTGTTGACTTCAACAACAAGCACAAATGAATATCCCCTTCTTTTGAGGTTCGATACAAAACAATGGCGGCCGTTTAGGCATAATTTTTTATAAGTTGTAATTGTTTATTCATCAAATGGGAATAAATTTTTTTTCCAAATGCTTTAAATAAGTAAAAAAAAAATGACAACACGAGATTTGACCATGCGAAAACTTTCTGGCATACAAAATTGGATGGCCAAAGAGTTGCATTTTCTTGACCCAACAAATTTGGACATTCAAATTTCAAACAATTTTCTTTATATTCCCATTAATTTTACACCAATTTACTTGATAAAGTAACTAATTTCACATTAATTATATTTTTTTAATTTCCGTATTGGGTTTTCTGTAAAAAAAAATAACCCATAATTAAAATCAATTCAGATTAAATTAAGATTTGGCAGAGCTGAGACAACCTAATGGCACGATGTTGAAACTCAAATTTTCTAACGGATTAGGTCAAAGGTGTCAAAAATTCATATTATTTAGTTATTTTGAGTCAGCATGCAGCGTGTGATACGTCATTTAATGTTGTCCACACTCGAATTTTCGAAAAAAGTCAAACTCTATCCACCAATCAACAGCTCATTTCCATTTTCTGAAATTATTGGACCCCGGAATCCATTAATCTGAGGCGAAATCGCAGCCGTCCATCTTCGCATCATTGTCACGCAGCTCTTGTCATCTCGTGCCACGGCATCTTTCATTTGTCCTGAAGCCCGCACCCACTAATATCCCACCGGGGTAAAACAAACTAACTAATGGGAGAATTGCTTTCGATTCCCTAGAGTCTTTGCATAATCACAGACGAAGGCAGTCTACTTATTTTCGCATATGTATGTCCGTGAATCCACGAATAAATGTTTTATTTTTATTTTTTTTTGTTGAAAACACCAAGATAGTGAGGGGCTAAGTCGGATTCCTACCAGTAATATAGATTAAAAATTGAGATACAAAAGAGAGGGACAAGATTAAAACTTCCAATGCAAATGAAAAAGGCATAACAAGACATAAAAAGGCCCCAAAAAATAAGCCGAAAATAAAATTATCATTACTTAATACGCAGGGCCTTAGAAGCATCGAAATAAAGAATACTAGTCAAACTAATTAGAAGGTCTCGACAACCTAAAAACCAGTAATGAAACACATGCCCAATTGATCATAAAATTAGCAGTAGATGTAGTCTCCCATAAAACTTGCCTAATAAGGATAGAGGACCCAAAAAACAGAGCACGAACACGACCAAAGAGATAAGTAAAATCTCACCGCACAGAGCAATAAGAATTGATAGAAGAAATAACTGTGGTCGAGTCAAACTTTGCCTTAATCTCATAATAGCCAAGTTGAATAGCAAAATTTAAATTCTCATAAACTATGATCAGTTTAGCGAAAAGAATATGTTGATGACCCAAAAGAGATCCAAAGGCAGCTAACACCACACTCCAATGGTCATGCAAAATACCACCAGTAACAGGATTACCTTTAGAATAACCATCCACACTCAAATAAAATTAATGATGTTAATTTAGAATTTTAGCCTCTGTTATTTTTTAAATATTTTATTATATAGTAAATTATAACGAATAATTCATCATCTAGTATGATAAAAGATCAACTTATATCAAAGTATTATAATCTCAGTTAAAAATATATGCATTATAAATATGTTAAAACCTATTTAAATGTATCATATTTATTCTTATAACTCACATGAAGAACTCAAACGATCAAACTCAAAAATAAGATGTGGAGATATCATCTACTCAACCAAAAATTGATTTAATACCCTTAAGAAATATGGAACTATCGTAAGATAGACTTTCATGCATATTATTATTATTGCCAGAGATAAAAAAAAAAGAAATTCCAGTGGCAAGGACCTTTGTGAAATAAAATATAAATTGTATCATTATTTATTATTTTTCAAAAACTAGGGATTTGAATGTTATTAGATATTACCTGATTGAATCATTAATTAGTAATAATTAAACAATATAAAAGCATTAAAAATAGTGCCATCTTCTAGATTATTAATTAGTTTCCCAACGACCATGATGATGATGAGCGTGACAACAACATATCATCATTAACCACTTTTTTTTTTTAATTTTATAATTTGGAAAGCTAAAACGACACCGTCCAAGTCCGCCTAATTGAATAACTAATCCGTGATTTATCTTTTCAATCACTGCTCTTTCTCAACTATAAATACGACTTCTTAGGCTCTCCATTTTCCAATCCATTTTTTCAAACTTTTTTTTATATATAGAGAGAAAAGTAACAGAGACCCGTCGAAGAAGACTCCTTAAGAGATGGCAACCAAAGTGTATATTGTGTATGTAATTTCTCTCTCTATTTGTTATTTTTTCTTGCAAATTAATATTTTTTATTGTTTTATATTTACTTAATTTGCGTTTTGAGAGTTTAATTATGTCGTAATTGTGGATCTGTTTGTGTTTAGGTTAATTAACAGAGTTCATTTACGTAATAATATTGTATGTTTAGCGTCATTTCTGTAATTTTGATCATCTTGTGTAGACACTTGGCGGTTTGATTGTGTTTTTACGATTAAAAATCTATTTGATCAGAAATGCAGTTATCGTGACTCGTTCCTCAGCTTTTGATAATCGTTTTGGTTGAGTGTTTTTGTTGTGTTTCCTATGCCTTCTGTTTGTGTGCGTGCCTGTGTATTTGGTGTCGCGTTGGGAGTGTCTTTTTGATATTGTAAATTGCTCCTGCTGAAAGTAACACTTGAGCTGAGAAAGCGTGAAATGGATGCCAATTGTGCTAATAAGATATTTGTAATGATATTAAAATGTTTGGAGTCTGTGAAATTCAATTTTAGAATTACTCGTTTCATGCGATTATTTTCAAATTAGTGTAGTGGTGAGTATATGTTGAATATTCATAGCTAAAGGATGTTATGCTATATTACGTTGTTTTGGTAACCTGGAATTGGAGATGTTAGCTCCTAATGATAAATAAATTTTGTTTCAAAGAAAGGAAGATAACCTTCAAATTTTCATCCAATTTTCATTTCCTAATGCTGTTTTCAGAGTATGGAAGTAGTATAGACATATGCATACTTTTCAGTAGTCTAAGCTCCTTATCGCATGTCATGTAGCTAATTGCAGGGACAACTTCTGTTTGGAAGTAGATTTATGGTATTGCTAGGATAAGGTATCTTTAGAGTCAAAAGACTGACCATTTAGAATGTTATGGGCCAATACAATTCATGCTTCAGTCACCCATTCCACTCTGTTTATAGACAGCATTGTTTGATTGTAATTCATAAGTGAGTGTAGTTGATTTCTCATTTTTTCATTTTCTCTTTCGGCTTGTATTGTGGTATGTTTATTGACTCCGTGCTGTCACCAGCTTATTGACATGTGTTCGAACTCCAAAGCTTTGAAATATTTTGCGGATCTATAGACCTGCATATGGTGAAAAGATCAACTAAACTGTCTTATGTGGACGGCAGAGTTATGCTTTGGATATAATGCACAATGAGAGAAGGTCTCATAAAGTAGTGGGCAGGTACCCGCGTTTAAGCCATAGGATAAGTAG
Organism: Citrus australasica; assembly: GCA_029618585.1. Classification (NCBI taxonomy): domain Eukaryota; kingdom Viridiplantae; phylum Streptophyta; class Magnoliopsida; order Sapindales; family Rutaceae; genus Citrus; species Citrus australasica. The sequence continues at coordinate 21,454,544 of JARCIV010000001.1, forward strand.
CTGTAGGTAGGGGTGGCCATTAGAAGTGATTTTTTCATGGCATCGGATGGTATTCAAACATACACGATAACTTGGCTTAATATCTAGTTTAGTTTTCCATCTTGATTCCATCTTGATTTCTTCAAGCAACATCAATGTTTGCTATGAATTTTACTGACAGTTTTTGGCATCATCGATGGCTCATGCCAGCAGTTATCCTCTGTGTCTTCTGATTATTGGTTCCTCCAAGGTGCCTTGTTCCCATTTTTGATCTGCAGCAAATTAATGCAAGGACCTGATTCAGTACCTTACCATTTCTTATTCAAGCATTGTGGATGGTTGAGGGATCTTGTTCCATTCTGTCCTGGCCAGATAATGATGGATGTGGTTTTACGGACTGACTCTGTTAACTTGAGAGTATGCTCTGTTTTCTATATGGTTGCCACATTGGTTCAGACTTATTCCAAATGGCCTTGTTTTTATATGATGTGTCAGTACTTGGTAATTGACCATAGTGGTTTAATGTTTCATCATAACCAGTTGCAGCAGTTAGGGTAACTTAGGACTTGGGACTTAGACCAGGTGTTCCTACTGCTTGTTTTATATTTAGCTGAAAACTTTGGCCATAATACATTATTAATAATAGTGACAGTTAATTTAATGATTTACAGATATTTTGTTTTCTCTCTACATCCTTTGTACGATATGTGATCTGTTAAGATATTGTTGTTCTATCATCTAAAATTTAGAATTATATATGGATTCTACAATGTTCTTACTGTTTTGCAAGCATAATGTGACTCTTTTTGATCAAAGTTTATTGGCATTACAGGTACTATTCCATGTATGGACATGTAGAGAAACTGGCAGAAGAGATAAAGAAAGGAGCTTCATCTGTTGAGGGTGTTGAAGCCAAATTATGGCAGGTAATGAAGTTTGCCATATTACCTATGTGTCACATTCTGTTGTCAATAATAATATACTAAGTCTGCTATTTTGTTGTTTGTCTGGTATATGTTGCCTCCTTACTGAGAAAGGTTTTGAGGTAGTATATTGTTTAGTTGGTTGGCCATAACTCATGGTTCCTCCATGCTTATTATCCATTGTTGTGGTGTACATTGCCAAAGTAGCTCTGCTGCAAAATTGTCATTTTCTGCAGCTAAGCTTCAATGAGATTGCAAAGTTTACTTTGTTTGTCCCAGTGTCCTTTCTTAACATCCCAACTGAACCAGTTATCAAAGCTATTGCCTTCTTACTGAGAAAGGTTTTGAGGTAGTATATTGTTTAGTTGGTTGGCCATAACTCACGGTTCCTCCATGCTTGTTATCTATTGTTGTGGTGTACATTGCCAAAGTAGCTCTGCTGCAAAATTGTCATTTTCTGCAGCTAAGCTTCAATGAGATTGCAAAGTTTACTTTGTTTGTCCCAGTGTCCTTTCTTAACATCCCAACTGAACCAGTTATCAAAGCTATTGCCTTCTTACTGAGAAAGGTTTTGAGGTAGTATATTGTTTAGTTGGTTGGCCATAACTCACGGTTCCTCCATGCTTGTTATCTATTGTTGTGGTGTAAACGGCCAAAGTATCTCTGCTGCAAAGTCGTCATTTTCTGCAGCTAAGCTTCAAAGAGATTGCAAAGTTTACTTTGTTTGTCCCAATGTCCTTTCTTAACATCCCAACTGAACCAGTAATCCTTGTTTCTGAATTATCATACTGTTTATCTCTTGTTTTAGAACCCAGATGTGTTTTTTTTTTTTGGTGGTTTTTAATTCCTGCGCTATTTCCTCAATAGCATGTAGTTGGTAATGATCCCCAACTGACTCCAGTGTCCATATGGTACAGGTCCCTGAGACACTACCTGAGGAGGTACTTGGTAAGATGAGTGCACCACCAAAGAGTGATGTACCTATTATTACCCCCAACGAACTTGCTGAGGCTGATGGGTTTGTTTTTGGCTTCCCAACAAGATTTGGAATGATGGCTGCTCAATTTAAAGCATTTTTAGATGCTACTGGTGGTCTATGGAGGACACAACAGCTCGCTGGCAAACCTGCTGGGATGTTCTACAGCACTGGGTCACAAGGTGGTGGACAAGAGACTACAGCGTAAGTTCCGATAACATGGTAGTCCGAATTGACATTATGGAAATTCCTTGATGAAACCGAACAAGGACTAATAGTTTAAGAATTTTCACAGGTTGACGGCAATTACTCAGCTTGTTCACCATGGGATGATATTTGTTCCTATTGGATACACATTTGGTGCTGGCATGTTTGAGATGGAGAAAGTGAAAGGTGGAAGTCCCTACGGTGCAGGAACTTTTGCTGGAGATGGCTCGAGACAGCCAACTGAGCTTGAGTTGGAGCAAGCTTTCCACCAGGGAAAACACATTGCTGGCATTGCAAAGAAGCTGAAGGGAAGTGCTTAAATATTTCAATTTACAATACAACCATTAGGTGGACTTATTCCATTCTTTTCGTCTCTAGAATTCCCGTTTCCTATATCTTCTGGTTTGCATACAATAAATTCTTGCTTTGTTATCAGTATTAAGCTTTGTGGGTGTGTCATATAGTGGCTTTTCTTCATGATAAAAAGTTGCTTGGTTGATTATTTGTACTTCTTCTATACATTAAATTGGGAAATATTATTGTCTTCGTCCTTTTTGTCCCTCGTTTCCTACTTGTCGGTGAATACTTTTGATGAAAGCATGAATAGGAGATGAATAAGATTTGGTCGGTTACAAAATTTCAAGATGTAATTCCAGCCTGTTTAGGATCAAGCTTGTTCACACTAAATTGCATAACTGGAAATGAAGCCAACTGGATTTTGCAGATCAAACCTAATATCAACTGAACACTGATTATTCTTCAAACACGAATTGACGTGCACCTAACTTTAGGTATGTGAACTGTGGAGTCGTGCTTAGTTTTAGATGTCCACATGAAAAATTTACCCAGACAAAGCTGAAAGACAAATCAAAAAATAATAAATTTTAATTTCATCGAGACATCCACGTCTGAACTGTACATCCCCATGTGAGCAACGCTTATTGTTCAACTTATGTCTTCTTAAACACATCATTACGGGCATGTGTTTCTGTGTCCAATTTCTCCACCGTGAACTTCTACTTTGCCCCAGATTATGCTGGAAACAGGGTAAAGGATTGAAAAGTAAATGAGAGTAAAAAGAAGCATTGGAATTTTGATTCACTTTTCCGTAAAAGATAATTATGCTTTAGCACAAGGTGACAGAGAATGATTAATTAGAGATCTTTGGAAATAAGATTTCCCCCGGAATCAGCCGCAAAGTTCCTTGATTAGGCTGAAAGCTTAAAACATAATAAACACAAATGATGGCCCAACAAGTGGCGGTGAACTTTTAAAGAAGAACCTCAAAAGAAACAAAACTTCAACCACAAATTTCATGATATCAGAATATTTTTCTCTTGCCCATATGCCAACAATATGTGCAAGATCCAACTAAAAAGCTTCAAATGTAGCAGAATTCAATACCGGGGCTAGTAGCAAAATTCTAAGATGCTGTTGTTGTGTATCAAACCAAAAAAAAAAAAACGTGTGTATAAAAATACTCGAACAATCAAGCTTATGTGGCAAAGGAAACAAATGCAAACAGGCTTCCCATTACCTTTTTCTTCATTATCTTACGTTTTTCAATTTAACCCATGATACTTTCGAATGAGTATTAAACTTTTTTCTACTTCTCATCTCCCACATATGCAACTTGAATAGGTGAATATGCATATAATTTGTACTTTGTACATGCATGTGTCAAGCACTAGTGAAGCACATGCCTTTCACTACTGGTAACGCATTTCTCACTCCATTAGTTCTCTACAATCATGCTGTTGGGCAGGCCAACAATTTTGCTTTCCGCTCTAAATTTTTCTATGCCCATTTTACCATTAATCCCTTTGGCAAAAGTGCTTTCCCACAATAGCATTGTGGCTCTAGCTACTTGGAAGCACTTTAGTAAGAAAGCAGAAGCCAAGCGTATAGAGATTGTACAGTAAAGCTAAAGATATCTTCAATTCTCACACGAAATACTATATATGTGTGTGTGTGCGCCTGTTTGTATCTCAGTAAAGAAATTTAAAGCTCAATTTTCATAAAGTTGGTGCTGATCCCGGGGCTGGGTTGAAGGTATATGTTACATTATTTTATACTCTTTAGCCAATAGGTGCAAAAGTCGTAAGAGGGAAACGAAAGTGTGAGAGAAAGAGATGCCAATCAAGTAGATTTCAGAAGAAAGATTTGTTGCTTTTTTTAAATTCTTCTTCTTTCTTTTGCTGGGGTTCATGATTAGTCTGTTGTATATTATTTATATTAGGCTTTTATTATTTTTTCTGAAAAACCTTTTCTGCTCAAAGAGAGAGAGGTGCCACAGCTTTTTAACTTTTTGGGAATATTCTTGAACTAGTCTTCACACTTACTCAAATATTTACTACTTTTTCAGATTAGTTATGACAAAAGAATCATCAATTTTTTTTTTTCACATTATATCTATGTAAGCTTTTCAACCTTGAAGCTATTATTACTATTTTCTCAAATTTTTGTTTTTATGTATGATTTTTTTTTTCTACGATCAAAGAGAACATATAAAAGTAGTAAAGACAACTCAAACCTATGAGATACTAACTTATAATTTGCACTCTATTTGATATTATGATGTTATAGTTTTTATTAAGCTACGTACTGCTGTGAAATAATAAAATGAAAGTTCTAGTTGTCAAGAAAAAATTGATGGGTAATATTACCATTTATTTGGTAGCATAGTTGCCAAAAGCTGAAACAAAGTCAGCCTAATAAAAGATGATGATTTCATATACTTTTGATTTGCGGATGACTATGAGTTACGTTTGTAAGTTTCTAGCACACTATCATAATTTTGAAAGGATCAAAACAAACTATCATTTTTTTGACAGGATCAAAACAAAATATATTTCGAATTATTAGATGAAAGATAAAATGTATGTAATCATATTATTGTGGTTGTATTGATTCAACATCAAGAATGACATCATTGCTTATCACTAATCATGGATCATATGATACAAATGCTTTTAGAATTGTGAATTCAAATACACACATTTAGAACCCTAAAGTTCGTTGTACAGGAGATGCAATAAGACAACATAAGTGTCAACGGTTATCAAATGCCCATTCTTTTGAAGATAAAACTACACATGGATAATAATTATAACATGTTTCGATTTAAATTAACAAGAAAGAAAGAGATGATTAATTTGCTTCTCTTTGTCTTCCAATGGAAGCTCCTCTATGTGACCATTGGATCAAAAGCACAAAACTCAAAAGCAATGTCTGATAGCATCTGCACATACATTTCTCCAATTCTAACGATATTATAAAGCTTTTTAAAAAAATAAATAAATAGATTAATAAAAACATGAAAGAAGGAGCTGTGGGTCACTCTCTGACTTCCACTAACATATTCCAAACACATAAACAAATCAAAAGTGAGATTTCCAATCAAATGACATCCCCACACTCACTCCTATCTGGAATTCAATTATTCCCTTCAATTTTTATTTTTTTTCCTTTACTTTCTTTTTTCCCTTAACAAAAGCTTACCTAGCTAAAGCTAGTGCCAGCTCTCAATTCACCTTTATCATCTCTATTAATGAACTAATATATAACCTCAGCTATGCTAACAACAGATGTTCTTCTAAACAATTCCTATACTTGAGCACCCTATTCTCATCCCCTAAAACAACCTTAAAATTTCATAATTCTTCAATTATTACAACAATTAATATATGCTGCATAAATGGTCCCAGTCTAGGGCAAACTCACATCATTTTGCTTGTAGCTGGCCCAACAATTTTTTTCTTTTGTTTCTCCTTTTACAATTTCTACAATTCATTTTTCAAAATTTCCATCCCCGGACTAGACAGTTTTGTGGGCAGCTTCTGTTTCCTATTCTTTCACCATTCATCAATCTTTATCAATTCATCCCCCACAACTTGTCTAGGGTTAATTGATAATATACATAAATGTAGCAGAGAATCAGTTCCTTGCATATTGCATGCCCCATGTTAGCTGCTTTCACTTTCTTTTTCATCTATCTGAATGTTCCTCCAAATGTAGGAGTCCAAAAATCCACAGTGGTCTCATGAGTGACTGGAAATGTGCTTGATACCGGCACTAGACATAGTCCCCGGCTTCTAAGATCTTGTTTTGGCCCTTCACTGTCCTTAACCTTCTCAGAATTCTGCATATATTAAGAAAAAAAAAATTATGTATGTGTGTGTTTTATCTACCACTATGTGACCAACAATAAATAATGTATGCGCTATGCATTAAGTATATATATACATATACAATTTATGTTACCGGTTGGTGTGGTATGGGAGCTCCTCCACTTTTCATGTATGGGGTACTTAAGACCTGATATTATATTTAAAGAAAAAGAAAAATAGTTGAAAGTTGAGGCCACCGCATAAATTTTATGTGATGATTTTTTATTATTGATAATTATTGCGACAATAACAAGGTCTTTCTGTGGATACTTACAGCTACTTGGTCATGGAGGAATTTGATGTATTCAATTGCTTCAGATAGCACTGAGGCTGTATCAGTCTGACAAATGTATACCAATACATACATTAAAACCAAAGTCACAAAGAAAAATCCATAAAAGAGCAAGAATATTTCATGATCAATAGTTCAAAATAAAAATTGATGAGTAAACTTGTTATTAATTAATTACCTTTCCAAAAGGTGAAACCAATTGTTGGAGTGCAGTGATTCTGTCCCCCATCTTCTCTTTCCTCACCTGTATGAACAAACTCAAAGATACAATAAGCCCTATTCCATCTTATTAACAAAATAATTTTTCAACTTATTAATAAATATTAATTATACCTTAAAAGCTGGCAAAGGCGACGCCGGTTGATCATTTTTAGCCTTCTTGGATGCGGGTTCACCTCCACTACTTTTCTTCACTGCTGTGCTGCTGCTGTTATCTCGAACCTCAGATACATGGTGCTGAAAACAAAAACGATGAAATTAATAAAATCGAAACCCTAATCTTGAATTAATCTAAAAGGAAAGAAAAAAAGAAAGAAACAGACAATGATGATGCGTATTAATCAATAACGTTACCTTTGGTTTTTCATCAAAAGTGTGAGTAGCATACGGTGTTTGTAAAGAAGGGAAAAAGCTCGGTGACCGAACATCATTCAATGATGTGGAAGCAGACGCATTCCAAAACGGTGCGTTGTTAGAGAAGTGAAGCTGCTGCTGCTGCTGCTGTTGTTGCTGTTGCTGTTTTGGCGGTGAAGTTCTCAAGAATTGAGGCACTTTATTATTGTTATTAGTAGCAGCAGCTGACCAAGAAGGTGATAGCTCACTTGTGTTCATCCCATAGCTGCTACTTGCTGCTGCTGCAGCTCCGTAATGATAATTCTGATTATTGTCGGACCCTAATATTCCACCACCTTGAAAAATTGGGACGTTTCCGTACAAATTAACCGGAGATGATGAATCCATTTGAAAACTCGAAGGCAAGCCCTGGCACGTTACCGTGCTGTCACTGGAGCTCCCGCCGTGATGAGGACTAAACTGTATTTGTTGTTGATGATCTAGAGAAAACCCTCGGTACCCACTTGTTGAATTCATATTCTCTTGCAGCATAGATCGAAAGCTCCCCTCAGATTTATCACCTCGGGTACTAATTAACAACAAAAAAAGATAATTAATTGAAATTTGTTATATACATATAGTGGAGTGTGTGTGTATTATACACACACACACATATAGATACTTACACTAGCAAAGCTTGGTTCCAGTCAAGGGAAGAAGGAGATGAGAGGCCTAAACCCATCATTTGCAAATCAGAATCAACAGCAGGGGGTTGTTGGAGCTTATGGGCATCTTGAAAAACAACTGAACTACCCGAAACAGAAGCCGAAGAATCTATAGATGATCTTGTTGTGGCTGCAGTATTAGGTTTGATGTCAATCATTTGATGATGGTGATGATGATGATGAGTTGTGACTGGCCATCCAAAGCTACTGGTATTACTATTGAGACCAGAAGTTGCTGAAGATGAAGAGCCGCTATCGAACCTGTTTCTTGATGATTCCCACCAGTTTGTGCTCGTGTTAAATTCATCTGCCATGGCTAATAAAAATAACAATAGCTCTTGCTTGCTTCTTGATCTTCTTCTCTCTTTGGTTTCAAATTATTTTTTTGGGAGGTTTCTGAAGGTCACATAAAATGATCCGCTGCATATTTGTCATATATATATATGTGTGTGTGTGTGTGTGTGAGCTTGAAGAAGAACTGTTTTTCAGGGTTACTGTGCAAAGTGAAACAAGTATATGGATTAATGTTTGACATTTCAGGGGGTTGATTAGACAAGAGAAAATTTAGGTCTTTTTAATTTTGAATTTCTTTTCTTTTTTCCTTTTCTTATTAATTTCTTATTTTAGATGCTCTTAATTATCCCTTTTTTTTTCAATTAGTTTATTTCTTTCAAATATAATATAATATGAATGAGATAAAGTAATATGGTCGAATTTGCACAACTTTTGCCTAGTAAGGTAATGCCAAAAATTGGCCACCAAGGCACATGGAGCCCATTTTGGCCAATCATAGGCCAGAATTTCCCATAAGCTTGTAAGAAACAATATTTTGTTTCATCATTCAAATTTTGATTAAATTTTGAATAATATTTTTACTTTTCACAAATTAATTATAATGGGACTCAAGCAAATTATTACTTAGTCTAGTAGTTACACTTTCTCACTCATTCTTGAACTAGGGTTCAAGTACTTGTATATGCATTAAAAGGTTGATTTTTTTTTAAATATTTAAACGAGTTGTAAGTAGTTCTAACCTAAATTTTTAAGAATCTCTTTCTTTCAAATATTTAAAGTAGATCCAACTCATTGGAACTCTTTCTTTCAAAGAGTTAGAAGTAAATCTAACAAATCTTATTTGGGCCAGATTTTCATATTACTAATTTCAGTAGATTCTTATTGTAGTTGACAAATATAATTCATCATATATTTATCTCTTTTTTTCATATATAATTAATAATAACAGAGGGAATTTCTAAAAGACAAGTGTTAGACAAACGACACTAATGATTATTAATTTCCTACTACATATATATTCCAAAACTGTTAACTGAATTTAAAGACCTACAAATCATATACTAATAACTGCTTCAAGGAAATTTCATGCAAGGCAAGCTATAGCTCAAATACAAGAACCTTTTATAGATTTTCCTTAAACGTCAAGAGCAATTAATTGACCTACTATAAATAAAATTACCTCGAATTCAAAACTCACTCTAAAATTTTGAAAAAGGAAAAACATTTTCATTCCAGATTCTGAATTATTCCAACATCTATCCACTATCATTTTTATTAAATCTACAATAAGGTGGTCGACAAGAAATTGAGCATGATAAGAAGTGTAAAAAATTTGTTGTTAAAGATCGCATAAATTGTGGTTTAAATTAGAGCAATATCCGTGCCCGATAAGACCACAATTTATTATTAACCATATGAAAAAAGAATTGTTGGTGGATGACTCGATTTTTATTCAATCTAGGTAGGTGAAATTCAACATTTTCTAATTAAGGTAGTTTATATTTTTCACAACATTTCTTAATAAAGTCAAAAAGGATTTGTTATGCATAATGTAAGTTTGATTAAATCTGTAATTCAGGATAAGGTATGTCCATATTGAACTTATTTGATGCGGTTTCCTATGTGATTGAATACAAAGCATCTTTAATCGATCTAATCATCTTATGCATACTTGTGTTTCTCTCTTTAATACATAGAGATAAATTATTTTCAAAGCTCGAGTTGAGATGAATAAGAATTAAAAAAAAAAAAGCACAAAACAATTGAAGTTATAACTCCGAATATTAAAAAAATTATATTATGATTTTTTTTGGTAGAAAAAAAGATAAACCTTAACTTTGAAATAAATTATAACAAACATGTTGCAAAATATTTATAATTTAAAACTCATGTTTCACCTATTTTTAGTAGAAATTTGTTAGGAGTTTACATGCATGTATCATCATAAGTGTATACCACCCATTAGCCAAAAAAGGCAAATGCAAATAAAAATTATCAGTTGAGTATCCAAAAATAAGAAATTTAATTAAGGTAATAATTTTTTAAGGAAAAAAATGGAAAAGAAGAAAGATTAAATTAAAATTAAGAATTGACCTTAAAAATAAAATAATAATAATAAATAAATAAAGGTGGGGAAATGGAAATTGACTAGGTTCGTTGAGTTGAGGTCGAGGCGGCAGAGACTGGATGACGTCATGCTTAGAAGGGTAAGACTTTTGGACAAAGTCAACGGGTGGGGTCCACGCGGCGTGCACGCTCGCGTGCGACGACACATGGGTCCCGCAAGCCCTACACTTGCCTCAGAGTCAGAGCCCTGAAAGCGAAGGCGACCCCCTCTCTTTTTGCTTGCCTCCTTATCGTTCGTTCTTCTTCTTCTTCGTGCTTTCTTTTATGATATTCTTCTAATTTCCTAATCATTTGCACCCCAACCCATTTTTACACGTACCCCCTTCATTTTCTTCTCCATTTCAAATTTCTAATAATTGCGACACAATTTATCGATTATTGAATATTTTTTAATTCAAGGTGTGTTTGATATTTCTATTTGGTACTCGAAGCTTTAAAATATGTATCTCTAAAATGTTTAATAAACACTTACAGCTGTGGATTATAAACTTACATGAATATATTATATATTTGTATAATAAAAACAAAGGCATAGCATCACAATACCAATACTAGTTTTCTAATATTAAAATCTAATTTAGAGAATCAACTAAATAAGTTCTTATAATTATATGGAGAGACTCGAATTCTCTATTATAAAAATAAGGAGAGCATATACCGATAAATTCAACTAAAAAGTTGTTGTCTTGTTGATTGTATTTTACTAGCAAATAACAAGTAGTTGTTAATTAATCGTTTCATTTCTTTCTTTTGTGGGTAATGGAGGTGGTTGGGCAAGTGAACGGTTTAAGTAGAATACATTTAATTTTTTATTTTAAGAACAAGCAATCCAATTGATTTTCATCACATCCGCAACCTGGGTTGAATCTCTCCATCTTACAACTTGCCCAAATGAATCATTTGAATTTGGATCTTCAAACTTCCAAGTGGGTTCTTCATCGCATTTGCATGTGCCCCCATGTCTTTCTAATGGTCTGCTGCCTGCAAAATATCAATTGTCGCCTCACGCAGCAGCAGTGCTTGTCATTGTCAATGATACGGCACAAGATTCCAATTTTGAGTTTTTCTCGTTCACATTCCTCTCCATCAACCAAAACGCTTGGGAATATGAATTAGCTTTATAAATAATTAGTACAACATTAATTAGTTTCTTAGTTTATTAGCCGACGAAGATGAACATCCTGTCATTTGAAAACTATTAATAGTCCTAATATATTAATTATAATTGTTAGAATTGCTTTATTTCTAGCTAGGGATTATCTACAAAAGACGATTATGTAACAATGGTGTAATTAAGATTGTGGTCAATTGGTCATGTGCATACTAACGTGACAAAAACCAGAACCCTACTTGAATTTCTTGACACGAGATTTTGTCTGATCTATTTGTCCCTCTTGAAAAGGAAAACAAAATGAGAAAAATGAAAAGGCCAAGCAGCTAGCTAGCTTCACCAGAGTGACTAAGATTGTGAAAGCGCTTCTGACCAAAGCTCAAGAAACAAAAGCAACAATTTCAGCAGCCAAACACGCCTTAATTTCATGGCCCATGTTTGTAGAATTTTTCAGTCTCACAAAGTGCTTCTAAAATCTTCGTATGTCTTAATTTTTAAATTTTAATTAGGTCAAACTCATTAGTAATCAAAGTAAAACACGCACCGCGTACACGCCACAATCATAATATTATATTAGATTATATTTTATATATATATATACACACACACACATGATGACTTTGGTTAGAACAATAGTCAATAAGTACCTATCAAAATACGTACCAAAAATTAATCTTAGATTAACTTAATTATCGGTGCGATTAAATTAAATATATTTAAAACTTAGATTGATGTGATAGTTATATATTGTTGTCAAAAATCATGCAATTCTGAATTGGAATATCATGTTTTGCTAAGTCAATCAATTATCCTGGCTGTTAGCAATTTTATAATTAAATGTTGTCAACTGGTTTACTTTTCTGTTGACTATGAGAGTCATCAACCAACGTGAAGCAATTTGGACGGTCTAGATTGGTGGGTTTTTAGTTTTACTTTTAACTTACTGAGATTTCATTATTCAAAAGTCAATTCATCTTTCTTTTTTAACTTTCTTTGTTTCATGTCTTAGGTCTTGCCATACTTTTTTATTCTTTTAGTTAGACTAAATTAAATGGGAGTCTAAATTCACAGATTAATAATAACATATAGTTCAAAGTCTACCAAGCACAGTGCAAAAACATAAGTCACATGAAAGTGAAATCTCAAACCTAAACAACTATACTTAGGGTCAATTAGGTAATGTTATAATTTTTAAAAATAATTTTTATAACTGTGCTATTAAAATAATTAGCCGTAAATAGATTAGTTGAAAATTAGGTCAAATTTATTTTTAATAGTACTGAGTTTTAAAAGCAGTTGCATGTATTTTATTGTTAAACTACTATGAGGATATAAATGACTGAATTGAAGATAATGTTGAATGAAATTTATTGACACATTTATAAATATCCATATAAAATATTTTTTATTGTGTATATATAATAATTGATAACTAAATAAATATTTTATATTATTAATTTTATTTTTATTTTGTTATCTCAATATAATTGGTAATAATAATAATAACAATAATAATCTCATTAAAGTTAATGAATTTATTTCCTAATTAAGAAGGATAATTTTATATTTTTATAATATATATGGAATTACATTAAGTATAAAACTGATTCTCAATATTAAATTTTGAAAAACTCCTCATTCTCTGCTTTATCAAAAGTGATTCTTTATGCCAAAAAATTTATTAAAAAAACACCAAAATTAACTATTAAATTTTCAATCACTTTTAAATCTCTCAAAAACAATCTCAAACGATCTCTTATAATGAAACTTTGGAGTAGTAATAAACATAGGCAAAGCTAATTAAGGTAACTTTCAAGAAATTTTATTATGAACCGTTATAAAATAAGTAATGTTAATACTGGCATTTGACATTTTTTTTTGTAATCACAATAAAATTAGTAATGTTCATATCAATCTTTAAGAAATGTTCGTATTAGTCTTAATAGATAATATTTATTGAAAGAGTTTTTTAATTTAACTTGGATTAAAATAAATTCTTAGTTTCGCCACTGATTATAAATACCCAAACTCAAAAAGTACTTTATTTGGGGGAAACAAAAGCAATGTTTGGTAGGTGATTGATCAGTGTGATCCAAGAAAGCACAATTGGGAGATAGGGCAAACCCCCCCGTAACCCTAAAATGCCTATATAAAAAATTAGAAAATTAAAAAAGCACGTCAGGCTTAGGAAGGTTTGGCTGGCTAAGAACTAAGAAGGATTTTTTCTTCTTTTCGGCAATTAAAAAAGAGAAATTATATTAAACTGAATGATATTTCCATTTCATCAACTTTTTAAGAAATCTTTTTCACATCTACATCCATTTTTTTATGCTGTATTTCTCTGCCAACTAATTAATTTATAGCCATTCTATAATCCACTCATATTTTGTACACTCTTCCTACAAAACCAACTAAGATTTCCACTTTGTGTTACACTAGCCAAAAGATATTTATATATAATTTGCTTTCTAAAAGTTGGCTCTCCCTAGTGGGACAATGTATTATGGATAGAAATGTTTAATTAAAAACTCAAAATAATTTAACCATTGCGTATACATGACTTTTAAAATAGAGCCTATATCCATAGTTTCTTGTTCTAGTAAGATCTACAAATGGTTTAGTGTCAATATAATACATTTAAGTTGCTTCTCATCAAGATGATAATTTAATATAGAAATGCAAGTCTAAAACTTACTTTACCAACCAAAATAATATGTGGAATTAATTCTAATCTTGGAAACTTGTCCAAATTCTTGCTATCCTTACCAACTCCCTCCCTCCAACATCATCACCTAATTGAGCTCAAAAGTTACTCTCCCTTGGCTATTATTAGTAAAATTTATTTGTAAATTAAATCAGTTGTAAAATCATCTTAACAATATTCATTCGTAAATTTATATGTATTATTGTTGGTTGAATTGAAGGCTTTCGGTGTTGTGTCTAAAAAGACCATCTCTCTTGTCATTGACTTTGCATTGAAATCTTTGATTTAAATATTGTATTATCAAATTTCAACCAATAAAAAAGAAATTCAAAAAAGAGGTTCTATCATCTTTAAAATTTTCAATAGGATGATGAGTGAATAAACAAATTGACTAGTGGGCATGTGTCCTGTCACCAAATTAATCTTCAACCAAGACCCTTGGTGGGGTTGACTTAAGAGGGTGTGATCTTGATTCTTGACCCTCTTTGATGAAACATTCCTTTAGTCTTCAGGTGGACCCACATTATCACAAACCTTTGTTATAATCTTACAATATTTGAAGACTTGAGTTGAAACCTGTTCTGTTGCTTGTCCTCTTATGCTTTTGTAAATCAATATTTTTTTTTTCTTTTGGGTCGGTGAATTATAATTTATCTTCTTTGTCCTCTAGCTTTATTTTAAGGTTACAAGTACTATTCATTCAAGAATTAACGCAATCGAAATTCTTCTTTGGCGGTAACTTTCGAATTTTTTATTGTTAGTGATTAGTGGAACTATTTATGTTAATTAATAATATCAAAAATTTTGATCCATATTAGGAAGGCAAAAGGTACATCATATTTGGGTAATGTTAGAGAGGCTGGCATTTAAGTTCTTGTTAATGTGATATTTTTTTTTTGTTGGATGATAGAATAGTAATTTACAAGTTATGGAATTCATAGTAACACATAGTTGTTGGGACTCAATTAAATTGATTCAACTATATTAAGTTAAACTTGGGAGCTTGGGTCGAGTCTTAGTAGATTCTTTTCTCATTCTAAATATAAATTCATAAATATTTGGAAATTATTTTCTCTCTTACTAGTTTGTGGGTGGAGCTTACCTTTTCTTACTAGTTTGTGGAGGAACTACTATTATTCCAAATTTATAAGAAATTTGTGAACATTAATTCTAAAATGTATTTGTGAACAATTTGTAAAGGTAAAACTGTGGGCGGTATTGTAACAGTATTGAATTAAATTCTAATTGTAAATATATTAATTGTATCATATCCCATTCAAAAAATTATTGAAATCTCTAATATCATTATAAATATTTATCTTTTCATTTATTTTTCTCCTGTCTATTTCAATTACGAAGACTAGTATTATAAATCCTCCACACAATTTTAAAGGACAAATTAGTGCCCTCATGGGGCAAATAAGATTCATATATAATTGGCAATCACTTACAAACAATTATACAACTTTTTTTTTAAGTTAAGCATCGTGGGACACATATCTGGCCAACAAGTGCAGAGCATGACTTCATCTCTACATCATCCAAAGGTATATGCCCTCTATTATATGCCTATGATAAATATTTGAAGGACCATTTCATAAAAGCATTTGTGGTGACCATAGTCTATAGGGCCACAGAGAGTAATGAGCTATTTTAAAGGGTTCATGATTGTGTAAATTGAAGAAAAAAGATTGAATGGACCTACTTTTAGTATTTTATTTCTTCACTTCTAATGATGGATATGTTTGTGTTCAGACCATTCCTACAAAACAATACCTGCAAAAATAAGTTATTTTTATTCATTGGTTAGTGGATCACAGTCGACTAGGAGTGTTCGCAGATCAAATTTTACAGATTGCACATCAATTTATATCCGACACATGATTTTACAGATTATAAATTTTCAATTCAATTCAATCCGAGAATTGGTGCAATTCAATTTAAATCCAATCCATACATCTACAAATCGGGTGCGGATTTGACCCAATCCATATTCAATTTACCATTTTGTAGATTGGTTTGTGGACAAAAAAATTTCAATTCTGTCTAATCTATGAATTAATTAAATAGAAAAATCTTATAAAAAATAATTTACTACTGATCAAATTCAATATTAAATAAGATTTAAATAAATTAATTATTTATAAAAAAGTTAGAATAATACATTCAAAGTAAAGTTTCAAATATATAACACACCGAAAAGAATAATTTAATATTTGTTTATTTTAATTATTTTTATTTTACATTATTATTGGATATGATATAATATGGTTTTAACATAACTACATTTTAACTTATTTACTTATTAGCAAGTAGTAACGCCACATTTATAAGTTTTACTTTTACTTAAATAAACTTTTTTTATTCTTTTTGTAGATTCGCAGGTCTATATATTCATGTCCAATCCACTGACAGCAGATTTTTAAAATTTCAATATAATCCAATCCACCATCGAATTTTTACGGATTAAATTTTTACAAATCAGATGAATTAAGCGAATTAGATTATATTATGAACACCATACAATCCATAACAAAAAATCATTAGCTAAGCGGTTAAGCCAAACATATTTCAATAAATTGATGAATGTACAACAAAAACAATATTTCACTTTGTACCACTTGGTGATTTTTTTTCCTTTATTTTTGAACTTATTGCTTGATTAGTTATATACATTGTGTTTGCTTGTAGAATAGGTTCAATCTCAATGACTCGTTATTAAATTTTAATTATTCATGTTATTTTAAGTTTAGGAGAGAGTTTTTTTTTTTTAATTTTTATGGGGCGAAAGTATCAATTCAGCACATTGAAGTCATGTGTCCTACCAATTAAAACTTACTTATTGGAGCGACAATGTTTTTATCACGTCGCCACCAGCTGCCCACCTCGAGGGATTTAATTTTGTGTATATACGACCCTTTTAAGTATTCTGCTGGACTGTGTGGTTCGCAAGAAACAAGCTCTTGTTTGAAGGAAAGTTGATAGACCCTAGAATCTCGACTGCCAAGGTTAAATCTATTGTAGAAGCATATTATAGGGTAAGAAAGGCTGGAATTTTGCATATGGACCAAGCAGAAAACTAGAAGCAACAGAAGTGGATGCCCCCACCTAGAAATGTGCTTAAAGTTAATGTTGATGCAGCTGTGAGTACCAAGGATGGATTGGCAGGGCTAGGAGAAGTAATGAAAGACTCCTTTGGGAAGGTGGTAGCAGCTGGAGTTAAGCAAGTTCAGCTTAAGAAAGATGCCAGTTTTGCAGAAGCTGAGGCGTTGGAGTTGGGGCTTAGAGTGGCAAAAGATGCGGCTGCACAAAGCTTAATCATAGAGACAGATTGTTTAGATGTAGCTGAGTTGGCCAACAACACAAAGGGTAGCAGGACAAAAATATTTTGGATCATTTCATAAATCCAAAATCTGAAAAGTGATTTTTCAAGAGCTGTAATTCAACATGTCTCTAGAAGTTGTAATGCTTGTGCCCATTCCTTGGCAAATTTGCTCTCAAGGAAAATACATTTGCTATCTGGTCGGGAACAATACCAGAAGAAGTGAAAAATGTATTAAACGGTGTTGTTTGGTTATTGAAAGAATTTCTTTCTATTAAAAAAAAAAAGTATTCTGAGTGGCTTAAAAAATGACCCACAGAGATCTTTTCAACACCCTTAAAAAATCTTTTCAACGCTCCTTTGAATTCTATTCTTTAAAGTATCCGAACTTAATCTATAAAATAGTAACTCATTAATTAAAATCAATCATCTTGTCATTAAATTTCACCTTTAAAAAAATTCGTTCCTTTAAATTTTTATTTATAAATGCATAAAAAATCCTAAAATCTCAAATTATTTTGTTTTTGTTACAGAATTTCTATCTCCATTATTCTATGTTCTTAAAAGTTTCTCAAAAAAAATATTAATTAATATTTAAAATATAAGTATAAATTATGAAATAGGGTAGGTGTAAAAAAATTTATAAAAATAATTTATTTAAGTATTTAACTAAATTTTCATTAAAAAAAAGACTATAATTTGGCTTTGATTATTTAGGTGGAGGGGTTTCATTAAGAATTTAGAGGGGCCAAACCACCTACTCATGAACCATCTTCTGAGGCCCAAAAATAAGGAAACTACTTCGGCCCATCTAGGTCTTGTTTCAAAGATAAAATGACAAAATCACCCTCAGTATTTGTTAAATTTCTAACACCGATACGAGAAAAGTCTTTTCGCGCAATGGATCTTCTCTGCAACGCGTACTCCAATACCTCAGACGATGAACCCGAGCCGGCATCGAAACACGAACCCGAATTACGATCCATATTTTCACCTCCTTCGAAGCGGCCTAGACCGGACTACCCGTATCCCCAAACAAAGCCCCACCCTCTTCACCGCCCGAATCAACAGCACTCTGATGTTCGAACCGAAGCTTCAGTAGCCGGCAGATACGTGTCAAAGAGAGAGCGAGCGCTCTTAGGCCCCGGTATTCCCGCCGCTACCGACCCGAAACCTGACCCGAGTGCCGTTGTTGCCGCTGCACAAGGTAATATTAGTTAAACCCATTTGCTTTTCTTTCTTTATAAGAGTCACAAATTGAAATGCCTTGTGTAAATGTTGTGCGGATGGAATGCATGTTTGGGAGTGCTTTTTGTGAGAAGCAGTTTTGAGTAGAAGCGCTTTCTAAAGTTGCAAACTTCTACAAGCAATTGTTTCTGAAATTACAAATATGTACGTTTTTAAAGTTGGATGACTGTAGTGAAGGTTGTTAAGAACTGTGTTGATGATTTAGGTATGATTATTCAGATGGTATAATGAGATTAATTATCAAAGAGCATATGATATCTTATCTAATAGGGCAAATTTTTGGGTATATGCTTAGCTAACCTTATTAATACTTATTAATTTAATCATGAATTTAGGTAGTAGACGTGTTGTATTGAAGTTTTGTCATTTTTAATCCACAATTGCTGAATAATGAAATCATTAGCTGTCAGGTATAAATTGGTACGGGGTTAGTAAACTCTAACTTCCAAAAAAAAGTAGCTGCTTACCAAATACTTTGGCTGTTGTGGGTTCAAGATTAAGCAGAAACACAGGATGAGGATGGGATGTTATAATGAAGGAGACTACTTAACTGGAGTTGATCGGCATTGTTTTCAAACTTAATCAACATGTGCTTTGTTTATTAGAATATTAGATTACATTGACTAGGAAATATTATTGCATATATGTAAGCAAATGCATATTAAATTATTTGGATCCACTGTTTGATGTAAAGATTGAATTCTTGGGCTCCAATGTAGGAGTGTGTTTTCGAGTTTGTACTATATCTGGATCCGCCCTTTTAAAGACTTGAATTGGTGTGGTAATATGCAGTTGATTGGTGCTTGTGCCAACACATTTCTATTATGTTTGCTTGTATTTCCACCGACTCTTATTTGACTGATAAAGTGTCTCTTCACTGTTATATTTTATCTTGTTTTTCAGTCCTGGGAAGTATTTCAGATGCATATCTACGACAAGATATTTTGTCATTATTGAGACATCTACCAAAGAGCCATGTACGACGAAGCAAAATACCTGGAAGGCTGTCAACAGCTCTTTGTCACCATACCAAGGCTGTCAATTCTATAAATTGGTCGCCAACTCATGGTAGGGTCTCATTATTGACAACATGTTGTCTATTCCGTACTGAATCATTCATTATTTTCACCAAAAAAATTGTATCTTTTCTTCTAATTGAAATTATATTTTCCCCTTCCCCCTCCCTCCACTAACTTTGAGTATTCATAAAAAACTGTTTTTATTGATTATATTGTTGGCCTTATTGATCTGTTCATTAGAGTTAGTCTGCAGCTCATCTTCTTGCTTCTGCTGGGATGGATCAATCAATCTGCATTTGGAATGTTTGGAGCAGAGACCAGAAGTTAGCACGTGTGCTTAACTTCCATAGTGCAGCTGTGAATGATGTAAAGTGGTCGCAGCAAGGGCTATTTGTGCTTTCTTGTGGCTATGACTGCTCATCAAGATTAGTTGATGTTGAAAAGGGGATAGAGACACAGAGTTTCAGGGAGGAACTGGCCGTTAAAGTAGTAAAGTTCCATCCAGAAAACTCCAACCTCTTCCTTTCTGGGGGATCAAAGGGCTCACTCAGATTGTGGGATATCAGAACCGGCAAGGTGGCACATGAATACATTCAAAGCCTGGGTCCAATTCTCGACGTTGAATTTACCATTAATGGAAAGCAATTTGTCTCTTCTAGTGATGTATCTGGATCCAATATGAGTGAGAATTCCATTGTTGTTTGGGATGTCTCGCGAGAGGTTCCTTTGTCCAAACAGGTAGTTGACTCCTTCCTATATGTCTACGTCACTAAAAGCTTTATTTTGATTATGTCTCTTAACTCCCACTCTCTTCATGAAGGTTTCATTTTCCTTTTTTTATCTTTGAGTAACACTCATTCAAACCCATAAATATGTTAGAAAAATTATTTTTGTGCTTACAAAATCCCTGAACATTGATGAAATTCTAGCTTAAAGTGATGAATTAACCGGGGAGCTAATTTTGTAGTCAAATAATGGGGTTAAATGAGATCTTGAGCAGTAGAGAATCAAGGAGATCTTCCCTGCATTCCCATTAATATGATTGCCCAGTAGGACTCTGTGCTGTTTGCAACTTCTCAGTTTTTTGAATTTCACCCTTTGTTCACGTTCTTCTGGATAGACAAAAGTAATTAATGGAGTTTCAATGCATGATCAGTTTCTAGTTTGCATTGTTAGCTACAAGCTTGAATAAATTAGACAGCCATAGCCTGTTAATTGTCACTCACACGTGTGCAAGTAGTGGCATTGCTTATTTTGTACAAAATATAATAATGACTTCTAGCAATGGCTCGAATAAATTAGTCCTGTTTATTTGCATATCATAGTGTAATCAACTTTATATGTTAGTCAATCCAAACCACAAAAACTCATGGCATTTATTTGAGGCTGGATATTAATATGCTTACTCTATTTTCTATAGATCCAATGTCACCTTCACAAAATTATTTCTCAGAACAATGATACATGCACAATCAGTTTTTCGGGGAAATAGCAAAACCTAGCAAAACTTAACTGTCCCAGTTGGCATTTGTTTGCAGTGTCTTTTTTTAAGTTTCTCCTCCTGAAACATTTATCTTTTTCCTAAAGTCTTAGCCTCATTACTTACATGACTGAGAAAATTGATTTGTTTATTCTTTCATGTGTGATGTGGAAATTGATGACTGAATAATTTGTCTTTCATGTGTCAGAATTTATATTCAATGTGCATGAATCGATATTTTATTAGCTCTGCCTTAGCTGTTTGAAAATGGTAAAACTTTCGACATTTGGAGTGTTGGGTTAACTAGAATTACTGTCTATAGTATATTTGGATATCTATAAGTAAAACCTCTCTATAGCGATGCTCTATATAAGAATAACCTCCATGTAGTCATAAAAAATTCTGATTCCAATTTGGGCCAATTGTAAATGAAAATATACTCACATTTGTAATAAGTTATAATCATTTTGGATCCCGTCTTAAATATTTTGTCTCTACATTGTAATAATTATCTGTATATTTGCAAACAAATACATGCGATGTTACATTATATGTTTAAGATGAAATAAAATACTTTTCTTTGTTACAATATATGGTATTTAAAGAATTTATATTGAGAGAAAAATATTAAAGAGACTGCAAACATTTAGACTTTTATGATATTTTTCATATTCCCATCACACCATAGGTACATGAACTAGTTCTTTGAAACTATGTTTGTCTCTTTTATCAATGTTTATACATTGTATTTGACACGTATTCCCCATTAAATAATAATTAATGTAGTGCATACTTGACCTCACCAAGGATAATTGAGTCAAAACAATAATTTTTGTAACTACACCTCTATTAAATTATAACCTCCTCATAGCAATAAAATTAGTTTGATCCCAATATTATGACTGCAAAAAGATTCTACTGTATTACTTGTTGTTCATACAAACTAGGGAATTGTTGCAGACAAAATTTTATATACGATTGTAAACATTTGTCGAACTAGGATAGCAAGCAACAATTCTGATTTTCTGATCTTTTCCTCTCACTTGCTCATTGTTTTTCTTCTGTACCAGGTTTATGTGGAAGCTTATACTTGTCCCTGTGTTAGGCACCATCCATTTGATCCTTATTTTGTTGCACAGTCGAATGGGAACTACATTGCAATTTTCTCTTCAACTCCTCCTTTCAGGCTAGACAAGTTTAAGAGATATGAAAGCCATGGCGTATCTGGGTTCCCAATCAAGTGCAGTTTTAGCTTGGATGGTGAGAAGCTTGTTTCAGGCTCTTCGGATGGTTCTATCTACTTTTACAACTGTAGATCATCTGAGCTTGAGAGAAAGATCAAGGCATATGAGCAGGCGTGTATAGATGTTGCTTTCCATCCCATATTACCTAACATAATTGGATCATGCAGTTGGAACGGAGATGTTTCTGTGTATGAATGAGACAAGCTTATTCATTACTTCATTTTGGGAGTAACGAAACTTTGCATCTGAGGCCTTGTGGTGACTTGGTCGACTACATAGCAACAAACTCCTAAAAACTTCCTAATAATCTCAGTTTCTTCATCTAGGACATTCTTGATAGTTGCAAGCAGCTTAAGTTTGTAAATATGCTCATATTCCATAATCGACATTCCAAGTGAAAAATATCCACGGATGATGAATGCTCATTGAGTTCAGGACTCGATGTTAAAGAATGTTTTGGCATTGCATAGGATAGAAGATTTACTCGGAACTGTTACCTTTATGTTCGTTTCTTGAAACTTGACCAGGCGACCTTGCTCATACTGCCTGTTGATTCTGGGTTATTTTTCAGGTTCTTAAACTGACTTGGTAAATTATTTTGGCAATTTATTGCGGAAGAAGAGTTTTTCATATGGTTTCTGATTATATCTCTTGTAACTCTTGGACCTTGTTAAGTTACATAATAGTAGTGCAAATAAATCATGTGTCTTTTAGTGGGTATGACTCTCGGGCTTATGTAAGTTAATAAATTGTGTAACTTAGACACACCTCTCTTATAAATCATGATTAATGATCAAAATGGCAAACAGGAAGTTACATTTCGATAAATTTCAACAAGCTGGAGGGTGAGCAGATGAATTATGTGGAGCAATTAAGTTACCGTTGTCACAATGTTGTACTCTCATGGGAGATTCTGTATGATTTTTTTGGGCATATATTAAAAACGATATTGATTGAAGGATGGATGGGTCTATTCAAGCAAATGCCTGTAACTGAGAACTTGATTAGCATGCTTTTAATAACTTGATGACGATAAGTACACAGTCTCAATCCACGATCTATGTGGTGGCCCGAGGGCTTAGACCCAGCTAGGTTGGAAAAGTTTTCGGAAACAAGGAGGGTCTTTACTGAAATTTGCCACATTTTTATGTGTAATATTTTTACCACCTTAAATTTGTTGTTTCTCTATTACGATCCATTTTGAACCGGAATCTTGATTCTGCGACTGAGCACATTCGGTAAGAATGAATTCTCATCGAAAGTCAATAAAATAACAAACCGCATTCAAAATTTGATCTTTACATTACAGTTCTGGTACCGAAAGACTCTTATACTGGCTTTAAATGTGTGTTAATAGAGACCTTTATAAATACTTGCCACTTTAGTAGAAAAACGAATAAAAGAAAATAATGGACAAGCTATCAAATGTGTGAAAATAGTTCTAGTTTAAGTGGCAGAGTGGCAGCAACATAGCTAGCTCTTGTTCATGTCCAGATGCTCCCAACCCGTACCTACTACCATCACATAAACACATATAAGCAGTAGATATAATTCATCACAAGAGAAAATGTAGGTGGGGGCATACTCAAAGCTGAAGACGCTGGGGGGGGCCAAATTGGGATGCTTAACTTAAACCCAAAAAACATAATCATTCAATTTCCTTTCCATTCTTCGTGCATGGGGGGGTCAATTTTCAAGGGGACAAACACATGCCACCTCCCTTTTTAGATGCGTTTTCCTGTTTAATTGCTTTCATTAACACTTTCCAAACTTCTCCCCCCCTTCCCGGTATCTTTCAACAATCAGCAACACCACCTCACAAAACACAAATAGGAGACAAAATTATAAAGTTATTGTTTCAAAAACTGCTTATAACTCCATTTGCCCGTGGCACTATCTGGACAAGCACGCATTTGTTCAAAACAGTACATGGTCCACTAGCTCACTCTTGAGACTGTTGATATTGGAAAATAGGTCAATCTCCAATCCATTTATTTTTTTTTTTCTCAAGTGAGGAACACATTTGTGCAATGTAGCTATGAGCATATGCATGCTTATTCATTTATATATTATTTTTCAACTTTCACATGAATATGTTCCCCACCTTAATTGGTCTCAAAGTTGGTAAAATTCTAAGAATCTATCTCTTTGTCACCCACATTTTGTTTTTAAAAAAAAAAAAACAAAAAAGTTGTAAAACAGAGAAGAATGAACGGAGCAAGAAAGAAAGCAAATTAAATTAAAGCCCCTCCCGCATACACTACTAGAAAATGCAAATGAGTGCAATCATAATCTAAAAGAGAGTCGCTTTTTTTCTCATTTGAGTACTTCACTTGTGTGGTCAAGCGGGTGTTCGCAAGAAAAAGGACCCACGAGCTAGCCTGACTAGAGACATGAAAAGATGGGCTGAAAGGTATTAGCTAAGCAAATTGATCACTTGGATTGGACATTAACTCCCTTGGTCTAAAAAATCGAAATCACATTGCTTTTTGATTAGGAAACCAAAACATAACAATTAAAAGAGGAATCTAGGACTAATCCACAATTGCTTAACGATGGAGAATTAAATCTTTGGAATCACAAAGATTATAAAGACACACTAAAAAGTCATCTTCATTATCTTTTGCTATAAATTACATTATTATTATTATTATTATTATTTTCATCCTTTCTTTTTTTATCCATCTTGTCCTTGCATAATATTTTATTACTCTTTTATTTATTTATTTATTTATTTTTCCTTCAACTTTAATTAGATTAATGTTTATCCTCTCATATAGCTGCTACATGGTAGACCATAATCAAAATGTTTGAGTGCCTCAAGACACAAAGTTTAACATATCACTAAGACCTCCAATCTCAGCCCTAAAAAGTGAGCCGACAAACTCATTTTTATTGGAACAGCCATGTGGTTTGTGGCCATGCCCCAACTCGCCCATTTGCTTATTGCTTCTTTAATTTGCTGTTGTATCCCAATGCCCCTAAATTTTTAATAAAATTTGGGCAAAGAACCGATCTTGATTTTGTTAATTCCCTTTTTAGGTTTTTGCCGATTTGGGAAGTATTCCTTATAGGGTCTTCATATTGCAGGCCATGAAGTCATTCAAAACAAGTGCCGGCACACTTGACACTACAACATTTTTGGTTTATAATATATTAAAATTTGATCATTTTGCTCCACTCTACACAAATTTGACAAACATGCATGATTATAATCTAAGCCTCACTAACTAGTCAGAAATATTTATTGTAGTAATGATATTGTAAAAAGTTAGATGGGGATATATGTTTGATCTTTGTCACCAATGTCCTATAAGCTGATGAGTCCAGCTAGATTGGGCATGGTCAGTTTATTAGATTCTCTGTGTCATCCTTGCTTTTTAATTTAAAAAGAGAGATTTGATTTCAGCTTTTTCATTATCCTTTTTTTTTTTTGCCTTTCTGATGCATGGCATCAAGTCACAACTCCTAGTAGTCAACTAATTTTTAGCCTGTAGTTTAGAACTGTTTGCAAAATTAATTTTTGTTCAAAGTTTAAGTAGTAATGTATAGGAGTCTATATGCCTAACTTATAGTAAAAAGATAATTCACGAGTTCAGGACTGTTTGATAATCTCTTTACTGAGCAATATTAATTAATTTCTTGTTCAAATAGTAATATTCAAGAGTTTACGTCTCTAACTTATAGTTAAAAGATAACTCATGAATTTAGGATTGTTTGCAATATTAATTTAATTAAAATAATTTCTTGTTCAAAGTTTAAGTAGTAACACATGTGTCTAATCTTGTTCAAATAGTAACATTTAAGAGTTTACGTTTCTAACTTATAGTTAAAAGGTAACTCATCATAAATTTAGGATTGTTTGAAATATTAATTTAATCAAATTAATTTCTTGTTCAAAGTTTAAGTAGTAACATATGTGTCTTAACTTATAATTAAAAGATATCCCATGAATTTAGGAATTTTTTTTTATCCCAAACTTATATATTTAACTCAAATTTTTTTCTTAGTCAGGATGAGATTATTTACTAAACAACCAACACAACAATTTGAGAGTTAGATCTTTTTGCAACCCAATAACCAGAATGCACATACACAACAATGATTCTAGATTGTTCTACCATAGTAATTAAGCATTGACGACTGAGGCATCAACAGTTTTGTTTGCTTAATTTTTGGGCCACTTTACCGACAAGAAATCCGTGCACAGTCAGTGGATAACATGTAACAGAGCAGAGAGTTTCCCCCATGATCACTATTGCAAGCAATGAGTTGATCAGCAAGCAACAAATTAAAAGGTGGAACACAAACTCACCAATTCCTCATTTGGGCAAAATCACTTTCAATAAAGCTAAAGCAACATTAACATTACATTACACACAGGCACGTCAAAAAGCATGAGGCTAACATATCCACATCACACAAAACATTCACTGATTCACCGCACCCATGAGAGAGTTCATGATATTTGATTGAAAACTGTGTCAGAGAAAAGAATATAATGAAACATTCATGTGTATGTGTAGCTTAATTTATTAATTCTGGGGTAGTGGGCGATCAATTTCGATACTGATTTTCACTTTACTGAAGTTATAGGGGTTTCTAGGGTTAGTAGGGTTACATATATACGGTGCTTGGTGCATGGATTGGCATCATATCTTATCCATAAAGTTAAATTACAGTTTGTTATTTTTGTGCTTTTTGGTGAGAATATATATTGCAAGGACATGTCCGGAATGTGTTGTACGTGCCAAAGTACCAAGCATTATCCAGTGTGTGTTGCGGCAACGCGTTGTCACTTCATTTTAATCTTTCTAACATATTATGATGGTGATGATGAAGAAGATATCGATAACGGTGATAATGGTGTTTGTGTCGGCAAGCCCAAAAAAAAAATAGCTTGCAATATTAATTGGAAGATTGATGTGTCTATTTATTTTTCCTAAATTTAGAGAAGCGATAATTATTCGTATAATGAAAAAAGAAGTGAAAAATTAGCTAGATCAATGGATAATATTCTATCTTTTAGAGAATCTCAAAACTTTTTTAAATGATGTTATTAGCAAACAGGAACGACCATAAGCTAGCTATAAGTGATAAGACAATACTAGCTAGGGTTATCTTTAAACTTAGTGGTATATGATAGCCCCCCCCCAAAAGAAAAAAAAAAGTTTATGAACTTTATAGATTTTATCAATAATTGGACATTTAGAAGAATGCGTTAGGTTGAATAATAAAGGTAAACGTGAATCAAGCTTCTAAAATACCAATTTAGACTGCCGATTTATATACATATACGCAAAGCAACGTCGTTTCTCCGATGGTAATATATACAAGTCCAAATCTTGTTAAAATAGAACATTTGTATCCAAAAAATTTATGTGTACATATCAGATTTATCCTATATAATCTCATAATTAGTTTCAAAAGAGAGAAAAAGAAAGGCCGCAAGTGACTCAAAAAAAGAAAAGAAAGGCATGGCCCGCCATTAATGCAAAAGGCTCACAATGTCAAACGGGATACTCAATTTAAGTGGCCAAGGGGGGATAGGATTTGAGACAGAAAGATTTATAAAGAATTTGCAGTGAAACTTCTTGGAGGCTTCAACAAATGCCACATTTTCTTTACTTTGGCAACATGTTTCAAACGTTTCATGATTTTGCTATACGATATCTTTTTTTCATCGCCTGAACAAACGAAGATAAATAACATATGTTCCATGTACAATTAATGATAGGTCACTAGCAATCTATTATATGGCATATTTGCATGCAGCTGTTGTCTTCTTCACTCCTTGAGCCCCATCATTGCATAGACTTGGAAGCTGAGCTTTGGTCTAGTCTTGATTAATTTTTAATTCTTTCTGGGGGCGATATTTGAAAAGATGAGATAGAAAATGAAAACACAAGCTCCAATAAGGGCTTTTGAAGTGTCAAAGGAAAAAAGCAGCTTTCACCCTTGACCATATATATATATATATATATACACTCTATATAAACTAAAGATCACTTTGCATGTGATTTACAGACAATTAACGTACTTAATTTATTTGATCATTGATTGTAAGTAATGGAAAAAAAAAAATTGTTACGTAGCAGCAGGATCCTGCCTTAACGATGCAGTGATGATACATCCCTTTATTGATCTGATAAAAATGTCTTCAATTAATTTGCAGTATCTTCCCATATTAACCCATTTGAAAATTTTGAGATTTGGGACCACATTATTATCTTGATTTTGTTTAATTTTCACTTAATTAAGTTGGTTTTAATTAATGGTGATTTACTATGTGCTGTGGGCTGTAATTAGGGCATAAACTGTCAGCTTTCCCTCGTGCTACAAGATCTTGTTTCTGAACAAATTTGGTACCCTACACACTGCACGTTGCGATACTATGATTGATCAAATCCAAACCAATGTGAACACTTAACTTATGGGCCTTAATTTTATTAAGTTTTTAATTAAAATAAGCGTGTAGCAACTTGTAATTCACGTGCCTGTGCTTATGTAATTATACGACTTAGGTTGATAATTGTATGCATGAAAGGGTTCTTAATGACCCTACACACATCATTTTGCTCTTAACTGTCTGATTAATTAAGAAATTCTAAACCCAGCACTGTAGGTAATTATTTAATTTAAGGGAAATTATCATTACACTACCTTTATTTTACATTATATTCATCCAACCACTACAAAATTTTAATATGTATTTTGCACCACCTTTTTTTTCATATTTGTATCAACTACACACTTTTACATTAACACTATCAAATAATTTTAATAAAATAACAATTTTACCCCAAATAAATTAAAATACTATTTTATCTTATAAAAACTTTTAAAATTAAAAATTATAATCATAAAAATATCCATAAATTTAATAAAAAATAAATCCCAAATAGAGGTGCTCAACTGATTTTTACTAAATTGAGATTTTACAAAATTTTAATAATTATTTTATTAAAATTTTTAATATAATAATTGAATTTATTTATTAAAAAATTATAATTTTGTAAAATTTTATTAAAATAACTGAATTTATTTCTTAAAAGAATAAATCCTAAAATTTTAATAATTTAGGGGCTTTTTATTAAATCCCAAAATTTTGCAATTATTTTTATAATTATAATTTTATATTAAAATAATTTTATTAAAAATAAAAATTCTAATTTTGGGATTTATTTTTATTAAATTTAGGGATATTTTTATCATTATAATTTTTTATTGTTTAAAGTTTTTATAAAATAAAATGGTTTTTTAATTTTATTTGGGGTAAAATTATCATTTTATTAGAATTATTTAATAGTGTTAATGCAAAAGTAGCTGGTTGATACAAATGTGAAAAAAAAAGGTGGTGCAAAGTACATGTTAAAATTTTATAGTGGTTGGATGAATATAATGTAAAATAAAGGTAGT